>OZ024818.1:26064467-27264467 GCA_964017055.1 Chloromyia formosa
CAAGTTGGGCTTTAAAACTGTTTTGTTAGATCTTAGATATATCACAAACACAACTTTTTCCTTCGGCTTTACAAGTATGTAATTTAAAATTAGTTTCGTAAATTTTGAACACATGATGTTCGCTGACAAAAACGGGCGAATTGTAATTCCATGCAGGCTAAAGGCTCAATTTATATTACCGCATGAAACGGATAAGTCGCATTGGCAACCAACTCAAAAGATGGTTTTGACGCGAGAGCATGTGGTTCATGCGGTAATGTAAATTGAGCCTAAAAAATCTTCACATTTAGTAGCCGTGAAGTCACGGTTGTTCACTCTACTTAAATTCCCCTAACGTTTAAAGCAGAAAACTACCTGTAGGACTATTCGAACTCCAACAGCTTGTCAGTAGAAGACGGCCTTACGAATAGGTTGTGCATGCTAGCGACTGTACCATCCGAGATTTATATATTAACGAAACGTCAACAAGGCATTGTTTGAAATGTTATAAAAAAAATATTGTTTATTTTCCATATGGTCAGTACATCTAAACGCATATTAACATTACAAATACATATGTATGTATGTTTCTTTACAATTCACTGCAAATTGTTATTTGCGAATTCCAATCACAACACCATTCCCTGTTATCTTGCTTAATACGTGTCCGTCAAGTCATTGATGACAGTGCGGCCAATGATGTTATTGGCCCTCTTCAGTGAGAGAGTGTACCTGTAACAAGACCACACAATATTAGTAAATGTGAAATGTACTGAAAAGAAGCCATAATAATACCCTTAATTGCTCCATCGACTCCTGCTTCCGCATTGCTCAAATCACTAACGAAACGATTTTCAGCTTTCGGGGCTCCGTGATCCTTTCCCAAGTGGTTGAAGTGAGCTCCGGCTGAGGAACATACATACGTTGGTGTAAATCCTTTGGTCGAGGCGTTAAGCTTCACTTGTGACTCTACGACCTGCAATAGATGATTTTAAATACAAATTTCAGTCACGAATTTTAATTAATCAAAAGATGGAGGGACAGGAGACTTCGTAACTAAAGATTCAAAGTCCGGAGAATTTCAGTTTTATTCATTTGCCGGCTATTTCGACATACCTAATATTTACTTTGCATTTCAAATAGCTGCTCTGATGTAAATAACTGCGTTTCGGCTAACCTCCTAATTCACTTAAAACTCAAAAACCGACACTAAATTAACTGATTTTTTACTTTTTTTATTTCGATACATGCCAAACACTTCACAACACAATATATTCCACTTTCATGCCGCAAACCTACCAAGAACTGACATTTTTAGAATAAAATGTCTCGCGGGACCACTTGCGGTTCATATACCAGAACCAGATACCACCATTACAAATTTCCGACTGAAATCAGCCTCATTCGGGCCATAGTTGTGTGCGTGACCAGGTACTTCCCAGCCCAATGGGCGCGGTCCTGGAAGCCTTCTGATATGGATCTGACTTTTCTGTTTTCTCCTCTATGTGCTTTCCCCTCCGGTAAATTTAGTACAGACAACTGTCAATTTTTGGATCTGAGAAATATTCCCATAGACGGCATACACGACCGTCTTGTCAAAAAAAAGATGTTACTTTTTTTTCTCTTCTCCTGTGACTATGCGGGCTTTATTCTCGATGTCACCGCTGATAAAATCAGAATTCCACGAATGAGGCTCCAAACACAGTCGGTTAGCTAATCCACAAAAGGGATTGTACTGCCAGGGTTTGTATGTAAATCGTTTTTGACCGCCTACTCCTGCCCTTCTACACGATTCTGAACCACGTGAGCCATCTACCAAAATCCACTAATTCGCAGCACAATCACTCCACTATAACGCAATTTACTAATAAATTTCTCAGGGAATTGTTAACTAGATTGTTCAAATAGGTTTGTAGGCTAAAGGCGCAGCAAACTACAACTAAACACTGCGCAACACGTCCTGCACGCTGGTTAAAGGATGACTGGCTATGTTGCTTTGGTGAAAGAGGCGCCGGTGACATCTGAGAACTGTTAAAATTGCTGATTTTAGAAATTGACCGGAAAAATATTCAGATCCAGAGAGGAAATTGTCAGATCCAAAAGTGACAGTTGTCTGTACTAAATTTACCGGAGGGGAAAGCAAATGGAGGAGAATTCGAGAAATGTCAAACCCTGATCCGCTCGCAGGAACGCAGCCATTATATCATTCAGTTTGCTTGGGTTTGTGGTCCCACAAAAAATCGCTTTTGGGTTGGTAGTTACGGTAGCGATTATAGAGGAACTATATAAGAGATGGAACTCAGTACAACTGAGACGATGGTTGTTCCTATTGGATTTGTTGCATATGTATTGAATTCCACTGTCGGTACACAATGGAATTGCGGAAAGCAAATAGCAAAACCACCGCGTCGTATGTTTCCGTTTACCAGAAAGAGATAAAACTATCACAGCAGATCGATCGGGTAATACCAAAAGTGCGTTCATTCTAGGTTCATTCTCCTGTTTTTCGATTCTGGCAATACTAAATATCTGTCAAATCGCACGCATACAGGGAAATCTAACCAAAACGATGCACGCACACATACGTAACCTATCCACCGTGTTACTTATACAATCGCAACTAAAACTGATTGGGCCCAATTTGACTTTTGAGCAGCTGTTCGGAATTGCATTTGTCCTTCTCGCTCTAAAGGGCGATTTCCTCCTAATTGTAGCTGTCGTTTTCAGCTCAACGGGGTAAGTTGTGCATTGGAGTAAGTGCGTCCCTGTCTACAAAATTATTTGTACCGAGTTCCACCTCTTATATACTTCCTTTATGGCGATTACTTGTAGGGAATTTCTCTAAATACAAAGCCTGGAAGCGCACCTGGGCACCTACACAACCATTGCTCAAAGGAGGCCGATGTCAGTTGAACATTTTTATGGCGGTATATGGACCGCGAGTGGTCCCGCGAGAAATTTTATTCGAACAATGTCGGTTCTCGGTCGGTTTGCCGCCTGAAAGTGTCATATGTTGTGTAGTGAAGTGTCCGTGATGTGTCGAAAAGAAAAAAAATGTGAAAAATCGATGAATTTAGTGTACGTTTTTGCGTTTGAAGTGAATGTGGAAGTGGTTTGTTTACGTGACAAGTGCGGACAAAAAGCAATATGCCGATTTGTACCCGCGAATTAATTTTGTTCGCACCAAATACATTTTTTGTTTCTGTGCTTTAATTTATCGTGTAAACGTGAAGTGCGAGGCGCGCAACATTAATATACGAATCAAATTGGAGTTTCGGCCATATCACCTTTTGGTTGTGATAAATAATAATCAATCAATAGATGTGCATGTTTGAACAATTTCAATTTGAGACACCACCAAAGATTAGACATTACAAAGATTTTATACAAATTAACGCAAGTGGCTAGTAGTTGCATAGATATACATTGAACAGATTAGTAATAGTACTGTCCCCACTCTGTACTTCTTGCTATTGTCGTACAAATTCGCGCATGCGCACTGCTACCCATTTCCACGCGGTCGCTATATGTTCGGTAGATGTCGTGACGCCATCGGCCACTCAGCCATAATTTAGACATTTACGAGCATTTGCATTGCCATCTAGAAATACAGGCCTCCGCTTAGCTGATCGTGTACGTCATTAATTCCTTTGCCAAGGCAGTGACTGCACACGACGATGTCCCCGGCACGACATATGTTTACAATTGGAATTGCGTCAGACGGCATTTTAGTCCTCTAAAAACACACTTTCTGGACACTTGCAGCAATTTGGTTGAAACCGCAGCCCCGGGGATCAGTCGCAGAGTATCGTGGAACAGTTCACATTCGACAAAATACATCTTTTGACCGCACGACACACTTTCATCGCGCACGTGTTTGTTTTCTCGGATCACTAGATGAAATTTTACTAACAAATAAACACTGAACGCGGAAAACGAAAACTAATCACGGAACGCACAAATACCGGGGACTCGCCGCCATCAGTCGCCGACCACTGGATTGTGGATACGATGAAGTCATCGAAGGAAATAATTGCGTAATTTAGCCGTCAAAATCCAGCTGAGCGGAGGCCTGTATTTCTAGATGGCAATGGCATTTGGCCCCTCGGCCATAGTGAAACCACCGCCATCTTAACTCTCAGGCCGGAGTGTCAAAGCAATGACGTCATGACAAGCAGTGAACCATATGTAAAGAAAGTGAAGAACGCGTGCAGTCGACCTCTTGAAATTTGTCGATTTTCGTGCGTAAAAGTGATTTTAGTGTCGCGATTTTAAGTGCAGTTGAAAGTAGTGCTTGTCACTGATATTTGGAAGTGAAAAAAAAACGCAAGGTGCCGCGAACTTCCGAACAAAATGAACTGCTCGAAAGTGCGCGGGACATGAGTGTGTTTATGAAAGTGCGACACGAAAAATTTCGCATTTTTCGTTAATTTTCCGGTAATTTGGCCAGTGTGAATGGTGCAGCACTAACCTGGGACGAATCCTCGGGCCGGTGAGCTCAGCGGAAACTCCCGGAAGTGCCCCAAAAAGTGAATTCAAAGTGGTTGTCAAATGACAACATTACAGGTTATTTCCGGCCTTTTCATCGGAATTCATAGGGTAATTATACGTTTTTTTTTGTGTAAAAATTTTAGTGAATTGATGCGCCCCAAAATACGGGTCTTAAACGCGTTATTGGCGAGCCAGACGAAAGTTTCACTGCAGCTGACAGGACTAGATGCCTAGCAGTGAAACTTTCGTCCGGTTCGTCAACATCGTGGTCAAAATCCACACTTTGGGGCGCATCAATCCACTTAAATTCTACCACAACAAAAAACGCATACTTACCCTATGAATTCCGATGAAAAGGCCGGAAATCACCTGTAATGTTGTCATTTGACAACCACTTTGAATTCACTTTTTGGGGCACTTCCGGGAGTTTCCGCTAAACTCACCGGCCCGAGGATTCGTCCCAGGGTAGTGCTGTACCATTCACACTTGTCGAATTGCCGGAAAATAAACGAAAAATGCGAAATTTCCCGTGTCGCACTTTCCTAACCTCGCACTTTTCAATACACCATTTTACTCGATATTTCCCGGCACTTTACGTTTTTTTTCACTTTCACACGGCACTGATAGCCACTTCTTTTAGTTACACTTAGAATTCCGGCACTAAACTCACTTTTACACACAATTATCGCGATATTTCACCGGGCGACCGCACGCGTTCACACTTCGTTGACTGCTTGTCATGTCGTTAGTGCTTTGACAATCAGCTGACACTCCGGCCTGAGAGTAAAGATGGCAGTGGTGAAACACGCACAACACGCATTAACGTGCGGCAATGTATGCATAAAAAGTGAGTTGTTGTGAATGTCAAAACTATTTTATAAGTTTTAACAACAATGCTTTCGTTCTACACCTTAATGAATGCATAAAATCTGGTTTTTTCTTTCTGACATTTCAAAAGTTTCCCCAGCATGCCGATATATCCTGCCCCTAAAAGCGCGTTGACATGATCAAACTGCGATCTGACAAACCACCTACTTGAACGTGTCAAACTGGTTTGAAGTCTTTTGCTCCTGTCAAACCGTAGTTAGACGGTGCTCAACTTTTTATCAAATGCTGGTTTGTCAAACCATAGTTTGATCATGTCAACGCGCTTTAAAGCAGCATTTTAGAAATTTGCTAATAAGCAGCGCTACCGATGCCACTGCTCCGATGTAATTCGCTCAGGGCGAACGCGTGCATTTTAACTAGCCAAGACACAGGCGATGCCGCTGCTGCTGCTTTTGCTGCTGTCGGAAATGAAATTCCCGCATGATGCCCAAACCACAATGAACCCAGAATGCAGAAGCACCGGCAGCAGCACCAACAACAACAGGTAGATCTGTCGTCGCTGCTGCTGCGTTGAATCTAGGTAGCTTACGGGAAATGTAAGCTTTCTAAATCGACATTTCGCTGCTGCTGCCACTGCACTCTGCCTTCATTCTGGTTTGGACATGTTTGGGCATGACTCCCAAGGCGTTTCGAATTAACAGTTTGGAGACAACTGCGGCCATGAGGCCTTTTCGCTCTCGCTCGAATTCGCTCTATCAAAGACACCAACCAAACTGCTGCACAATCCACAATTCATCAACCGGTTCCCCATGTATTCGCAATCAGAAATTTTTATCAGTGCCCGCGGGCTAGAAGCACGATGGAAGGCTTTCCAGCTCCACTTCCAATTCAGTTCGCAGTCGGTCAGTCGCGCAGCGCCATTTTTGTTTGAAGTGGAGACAGCAGACGTTCAGTGAGCCCGGTTCGTCGTGTCGCGATATTTTCTTGTTCACCGTCTGTTTTTCGCACTAATCAATTTTCATTTTGCATAAAGTCGATAGCGGATAGCGTGATTCGTCGTGGTAGTGGAAAATCGTCGTCAATTCCACTCAGCATTTGCGAGAAAATCGATTTTTTCGCAATCGGCAATCGAGCGCCCCATTCGATTAGAGCTCTGTCGTAAGTGCTCGGCAGTGTCAGCAGCGAGTGCAATCCTCGAAGTGTACATCTGAATATCGTGGGTTCCGCCACCCGCGCAGCGCCCGCCTGGTGTGTTGTATTGATAACGTGCTTCTTTCATCGTTCAGAGCTCCCGAGTGGACTACCACCGTCTGCACCGTAAAATCATCAGGTACAAGCCGCTCCCCTACTTTTGCCAGGGATTTTCCCGAGTTCCTTTTAGGGGATCCCGCGATGTCAGAGGAACTCTGATCGGAAGTTAATACACAAAAAAAAGGAAATATCCACTTCCGTCGTGGACTTTTCTTCTTGTGTCGACGACTACGTTCTGTTGCTGCGCGCGGGCTGTGTTCGTTAAGTGTGCTGTGTGCGAAATTCCGTGTGGAAAACAAAAAAAAAATCTTTAGTGCTTTCGTTCATAGAATTTTTCACGCAAACTGCCGTTAGGTGAGTGTGTAGTGTAACGGAACCTCCGCTCGTGTTGTGTCCTCGTGAAAATTTCCTGGTCTTAGCCGTAGTCCTCCGTTTTCTTCAGTTCTTGCGAGTGAGCGTGTGGTGTGACGGAAAATCCGAAGGTGAGAGCGGGAAAAGCGAAAATTCGTTGGAGCATTTTACTGCCGACAGGAAGAAGTGCATTGAGTGTCGGGTGTGTGAAAGTGAGGATTTCAGCTGTTGAACGTGTATCGAGTGTGTGAGAAGGAGAACGGTTGCAATTGGCCAATTTTTGAGCGTAAGCAGCGTGAAGTTAGAAAACTAAAGTAAGTCAATGAAATGATTAAACTTATGACATGACTCACTATGATTCCAAGTCACAGGTTAATGGTTCGCTGGGTAGCCTCATCCTGGCAGCCTTCACCTGTCAACCGTTCCTCATACCCGGCAGAAGGTTGGAGTTTGGTCGTGTAATACAGCGCCTGCCCGCCCCCTTGTAACCCAATTTAAAGTCCCGGTGTTCCGTGAAGCAAGTTAAAGGACTCGGGCTCCGACGAGACAGGACTCGAACGGTCGCACATTTTCTGAAAAGTAACCGCCAACCGAGAGTGGCTAAGGTCTTTCTCCTCTGGCCTGTGGATTGCACAAGTGCTTCGTCCTTGTCACAGTTCGATTTTCACATTGCTGCTGCTCACCTGATCATTGCCTGCCAAGTGTACGGGCACAGGTGAACAGCCCGCCGCGCCGTGCCACCCGTCTCTACCTCCCGAAGAAGCAGAATGCTGTTCCCCGTGTTTCCATCTTCCTCTGACTCGCCTGCTTGTTTTCCTCCTCAGAAAATTGGAATTACTCATCCTTACAGCATGTGCAGATAATTCGTGCGACGTCCCTGCCGCCCGATTCACTGTCCTGTTGTAGAACTCAAACTCCTCAGGTGGTGGTCGATTTTTGTCGGTGTCTGGCTTTGATGGCCTAAAACTTTTCAGCAGTAATAATCGTTGAAATTGTCCGACATTATGGGTTGTTTGTTGTAGTGATGGTGTGGATTTGGGGGGTTGCTAAGGAACAAGGAGGAGGCGTCCTGGACGAGATGTGGGTTCGTAGTCGGTGGATTGAGGAGACTGCCCGACTGGTCGATGAAAAGGCAAATAAATATTTCTGCATTGCATCGAGTATGCGATTTTCGCAACCAGCCGATAGCCAGGCTCCGTTCCAGGTAATAGTCAGTTCGACAGTCATTTCGTATACATGTCTGACCACTAGTTCCTGGTTAGGGCTCACATTGGAAAAAAGTTGGAATTACAGGATTGTGAATTCATCGGGATATGCTATCAATATATTTTAGTAAAATAAAGTGACGGATAGTGCCGTAAACCTGATTAAACAACATGTACTCCAGTCAGTTATCTGAGCTCACGCCACTGCTTTTTTCTGCCTGCAGAATTTCACATTTTGCTATAAGCACGATGAAATTTAGTGCATACGGAAATTGTGCCGCCGGCGCCGTTGCATCGAGGTGAACTTTTACGTTGGACATTCATGGCGACGCCCCGGAGCGAAATGACTCTGATCATTGGCATCTAGATGACAATGGTTTGGTCAAAGCCCAAACTCACCGTGTGTGGAGGCCAATTGATGGCTCTGCCATCCAAGTGACGTTTGCGGAAGCCAAGTTGGATACTCGTCTCGCGCAATATGCCGAAGCCAAAGCCACCGAAACACTCGAATACCCCGTTGGCCGGGTAAACTTAGTGAAAATTTGTTCCTGTTTATGTTTCGTACGTTAAGCCTGGTATTCAGATCGCGTGAAATGGAAAAATTGACAGCAGCACTTTTCATCGGCGAAATGGCTCGTGGAAAAAAGTTAATGGAACATGTAATTTTTTCACTTTTCACCCGATCTGTGTACCGGTGAAATGAAACGTTAAAACAAACATTAAAACGACTAATTTGTTTACTTATCTATCGCCCCAATATAAACAACACTGGAAAAACAACACAACCTGAATGCCACCGACAGAGATAGCTGAGCTGTCAGTGAAAATTTCATCCTCGTGAAATCCACAAACTTGACATTTCACTCAAGGTAGTACACAGATCCCGTGAAATGAAATTTTACCTTCCACACAATTTCACGTCTGTTTTCATCGGCGAAAAATTTTGTGATTTTGTATGGGATTTCACGGCACTTTTCATTCCACGTGATCTGAGTACCGGCCTTTACTACTCACACAAATTGAAAGAAAAAAAACTGTCAATCTATCAAAACTATCAATTATGCTGCAAACGATAATAACTGAAACATCGACTGACAAATATAATTTTGTCAATTGTCAAAGTACGGGAGGACGGCAGTTAACTGACAGATTGTTGCTTGGCTGAATGGATTCGGCTCTTTCGTGAATGGCCTCCAATTTAGCACTTGAAGCCATTGGACGAGGGCCAAATGGCCGCATACTAAATGGTCTCCCTATGAATGTCCTGCTTTATGTTTGTGCAATACTACCGTTTAAAATTTGCCAAGGAACATTTGAATAAGGATTCTGGATTTTGGAATACCGTTATATGCGCTGATGAGTCGAAATTATTGTAAATATTTTTGGCTCTGATGGAGCCTCATATGTTTGGCGTAAGCCAAATACAGAATATGAAAGCGACAGTCAAACACGGAGGTGGTAGCGTTATGGTGTGGGCCTGTATGTCCGCAGCGGGAGTTGGAAATTTGCAATTTATTGAGACTGTGGCCACGTTTATACCGTGGAACTAAAAGGCGATTTAACTAAATCGTTTTAGTGTTAGTACTTGTTGGTGGAGTGTTTATACCGACCATACGGAAAGGTACTTCTTCTTTCTCCGTTGACAGCACAGATAAATTTGACAGATATAAATTTTACAACAGAAAAAGACTTTTTCTTGCCCGTGATCACGCACTGCTTTCCTGAAATTGCAAACAAAACAAACGCCGAACAAAAAAAACGACAACAGAGGAAACGTCAACCACCGCGTCAACATTAGCGATGACAGCGACATAGTCCCAATTTTTTTAGTCCAGTTCCGCATCGCAAGTGCAAGTGGAGATAAGTCAAAACCAAAACTAACTAAACCGAGGGGCGACCGGTAGCGCAGTGTGTTGAGGCATCAGTCTCATGTTTGACTACCGGCGTTTCGGGTTCGAATCCCGTCCACGACGACGTTCGTGGCCATGGATGTGCAGGAGGTTGCATGCTGGCAACTGCATTCTCTGAAACCAATTTATGCCAACGAAACGTCAACTGGGCCACATGGAACAGTTGACGCGCTATGCCCCACAAGGGGTTAGGGCAATTGAGTAGTATATCGTCGAGAGTTAGATCGATTTATTGTATTTAGATCTCGAAGATAGTCCCGCAATATAAACGTAGTGTATAATGCATAAGTATTATTATCTAGAAATTTTCAAGTCCAATTTGCTTGAAAGTTCGGAGAAACTGGGCTTTCGCGATAACTTCGGATTTTATTAAGACAATGACCCGAAGCATAAGTCGGCTATTGTACAGACATGGCTGGTTTGAAACTGTCCGCATGTTATGCAACCACCGGCACAGTCGCCCCACATGAACGTTATCGAAAATTTGTGGGCCATTTTGGATACAAATACCTGAAAACGGAAAATATCCAACAAAAGCGATCTCAAAACTGCATTGGTTGAAAATGGGCCAAAATTACCCCAGAAGTGACACAAAAACTGGTCGATTCAATGCCTAAGAGGCTGACCGGAATTGGCTGAATTTTTATACCCTTCACGGATGTGGTAGGGTATATTAACTTTGTCATGAAGTTTGCAACGCACAGAAGTAAGCATCTCCGACCATATAAACTATATATACCATATAAACTATATATATATATATATCTCACGATAGGTCACATGACGATCATGCAATATCAGTTCGCGCACAGCATCAATGGTTTCCGGAACAACAACTGACTTTGGACGATCTTCACGAAATTCGTCTTATCGTGAACTACGACCTCGATTGAATTCACCATACCATCGATAAACACTGGTCCTTGATGGAGCTTCATCGCCAAAAATTGAATTCAGTTCATCCATGCACTGTTGCTAAGTTAATCCACGTCGAAAGTTGTAAAAAATAATCGCACGGAAATGTTCACGATTGAATTCCATTATTTGGCCGAGATTAATCTTTTAAGTTACTGTAAAAAACACAAATAGCGCTCGTATGTCAAAACTTTCTGAGTATGTATAACCTCAAAAATGTCAAACTTTACGATAGAGCTGTCAGTTGCCAGATTGCAACACTAGGGTTGTCCAATCCCGAAATATAAAAGGCAACCTCCGTATTCTTGGTCAGTATGATGAGACGAGTTGATTAAGCTTTGTCCGTTTGTCTGTCTGGTTCTATGTAAACTAGTCCCTCAGTTTTAAAGCTATTGAGCTGAAATTTTGCACAAAGCCTTCTTTCTATTGCACGCTGTAAATATTTCGGAACCAATGGAATCGGACCACTACGTCATATAGCTATCATAGAAACGACTGGCCCAAAAGTCGGTCTTTGTGAGGACAACTTTTTTATTTCTAAAGATATCTTTCTCAAATTTCACACGAAACCGGCAAGACTACCATATCTGAGGCGCCTTAATTTTATCGGCGGCTTATTACCGCTAAAAATAAAATACAAGTGGCCCGAAAATATGGAAAATTAAATGATGATGTATCATAGGAGGTTCTTAAGTATCTAAAGCGGAAATTTATTCTATATACAATTCTAGCACTGGATTTTCTCATACAAAAGTTCTAACTTTAAAGGTAAATATTTCCTAAACGGTTATGAATTCGCGGAAAAGGACTTCAGATTCGTCCATTTCAGACCAAATCCGATTGAAACCCATCATTAAAATTTGGCGCCTCAGATATGGAAGTCGCCCCTATGGCTGCCATAGGAACGACCGTTCCAAAATCAAGTTTTTGTTAGAAAAACTTCTTTATTTCTGAAGATATCTTTACCGAATTTCAGATTATTCAATCATATTTACTGTTAAATCACACTCCAAAATAAACTTAATTTAAACATTGAATCTATTACCTGGTTGAAATAAGCTGTGACATTGGTTTCAGCTACTTTTTCGTTATTAGTTGCTATGAAATATTGAAAAAAAAAAATTAAAAATAATGAAATGAATAAATGATAATTCTGAACAATAGACTAATAATCTGCGTTTAAATAATTTTCATATCTTTTTTGGTTTAGTTTATATTGGTGGTTAAAGTTTTTGATAGTTGCTGGTCGAAAAAAGCTGTGAGCCACTGTATTTACATATATAGGACACTTAGTTTCGTTTCGCTGTGAATACCGTACTAGGCTTTAGTAAAAAAAAATCACAAAAAGTAGTCAAATATTTGACTGTATAATAACCGCTTTACTCTACATACTCGGACCAGAATCAACTATAATATTTTTTTTCGCTTAACGTACAATACATCGGGTAATCCGATTTGTTTGACAAATAACAATCAACATCTCTCTTGTCAATAAAAAAGTTTCGTATTCTGCATATTCATCAGAACTAACTCTCATCTATTTACATATCACCCCTACGATAATAAATAATCAATATTATCGACAGGAAACACCACTGAATCACTGGTGGCTCCCTTGGAACGCTCCTCTAGTCATAAAAAGCGAATCCATATATTGAAAAGGATTCATGTTATCAGCTGCATCAACAAATAGTTCAATAACGTTTATCTGTGTATACTATAATTAGCAAATCAAGCGAAAAGCTCCTCCTAAACACTTCTGTGGCCTCCATATGGAAAAATACTGAATTCACCTTATCACGGCAAGATAAAACTTTGGCCGATTAGCTTATTAATTATTATTCCGTTTCTTATCAGACGAACGCATGAGCAAAATTTTATCAAATGTATTTGGAGGAAGTACGCAGCATAAAACGAGACCCGAGTCCCGAATCCGAAGCCTATATACCCTAGACTTGTGCAGACCTAGTGGTGACACCAAAACTTCAAATATGCAACAGTTTGATGCAATGAAACTGTGTTTCCTAGTTTCCTAAATGGTCGGTTTGAGCAGAAGTTAGCCGATGAAGCTACTATGAAAGAACATTTGTAGGGAAGGTGGCCGCCACTTGATACGAGTTATTTTTACCACAACTATATAGGGGAGATAGGATCTTGCCCAATCCCAAAATCAACTAACACCACAAACATTTGACCAACATTTTAAATCGCTAATTGCATTCTATGGAAAATTATCATATATTTGAGACAACATTTGTAGAGGAGGTAGGTGTTCTTTTGGCCCGATCATGCCCATTTTCAATACCAACCAACTACATACAAACATTTAGCCGGAATCGGAATGTCATCTTATTTTTTTTTGTTAATTGCCTTGACCTCTCCAGGGGCATGGGCGCGTCAACATCCCTAGTATTTCCATGCCTTGTTGTCGTTTCGGTAGCACATCTACTTTTCGGAAGTGCAGTTGCTAGCACGCCGGCTCGATACTGACTGATACTGTCAGAGTTGTATTAGTACCCACAGACAAGTTTTGGACAGACAGACAGGTAGACTGACATGGCTAAATCGAATCAGGAGGTGACGCTGATCATTTATATATATATGTATATCGGGTGTCCCAAAAGTCACTATCTGATTTGTTTTGCTTATAACTTTTTATTGGATTTACTAATATACAAAGTGTTAACAATAAATTACAATTTGATTCGTATATTTTTTTTTGAATTAAGTTTTAAAAATTATATCTAATAAATGGGCCCCACTTAAGCGCTGGCAAATTTCGGCTCTTTTTATCGCATTCTCCATAACAGAATGCAGCATGTCTTGTGATGTGTTTGCGATTTCGGCTCTGATGTTTTGTTTTAACCGATCTACAGTTGCTGACTTGTTCATGTATACCTTAAGGTCGCCACACGCGCAGAAAAAAAATCACAGTAATAGGGCCAATTTATTAAATATAATTTTTAAAACTTAATGCTAAAAAATATAAGAATCAACTTTTCATTTATTGTTAACACTTTACATATTAGCAAATCCAATAACAAGTTATAAGCAAAAAAAATCAGATAGTGGCTTTTGGGACACCCGATACATATCCATACCTCCGGAGCCTCCTTTACATATTTTCGTCGTGACAAAAATAGTATACCGTATACTTATGAAGTCTAGGGTATAAAAAGCGTTAGTAGCTGTATTCCAACGTGCAGAAAAAATGTGTTTATCCAATCTTAACTGCTTTTCTATAAGTATGCGATAATATCGCACTATTGTTGAACCGGATGTCCGACAAAACCGCAACTTCGAGTTAGTTGGTCGAGCAGCCGCGAAATTATAAAGGTTATGTAATGGTGAACAGTTGAGTACCCGGCTTCGCCGAACCTCCTTTGATGATATACTTGTACTTAAATTTTATTTATACTTATCGTATATGTATATACAATATATATTCCGGGAGAGTCTTGCCCCCTTCTTCAGTACAGAAGCTACTAAACGTAATGGCAAGATACAGGGCTAGACGCCAATCTCCAGAAATCAGTATAGTGGGTGGAAAGAGGTAGCACTCGAAAATTCAGTAGTTTCCCTCTATGCTGGAGTGCAGGAAAGATAGGCATATATGGTACATACATATATCTTTAATTCTCAACATTTCATGTCTCTGAAGATACTCGCTCGTTTCCAATCGATTGTTCATATTCACTGAACAGAAAACCCTTTCGCAATTGGCAGACGCGACTGGCATCGCTCGAATGTTGTCAACTATGCTCATTATCGCTGCAAAATCTGCGTCTCGTTTGCGTATTTGACATCTCTGACTTTTTTCCAAAAATACTCTGGGCTCATGTTACCATCTAATTCTTCATTGAACAGCTTCTGAAATTCTACGTCAACGACCTTGACGTCCAATTCAAAATAATAGGCCACCTTAGAAAGGTTATGCAGTCTCCGAATGTTGGAAGGCTGAATAAAACTCCTTAAATATTTTTACATTAGTATCCTTGAAAGGAAAACGTGAAAGGACGTGTTGGGTAAGTGGATCGGGCGGGTGTTCAGGGGTAGAGGCTAGAGGGTGCATATCTCTCTGGTAGGGCAGAAAATCCGTAGAAAAATCAGCATGAATATTTTTCTTGCCAAAAAACAGTAGATTACTGATAAATCAGTAGATCTGGTAACCCTGGATACAGGCCCTTATATACGTTACAAATTACTTTTAAGTTTATAGACATTTTCTATATGTTCTTTTCCAATTCTTCGCAACTAATCTAACTAATTTTGAAGGGCAATTTCCTTAATCCGTATTGAATATTCGCCTCGTGTCTTCTCGCATGATCTCCAAGCTCTTCCAGGGGTCCAACAACGTCCGGTTCGTATATCCGTCCGTTCGGTTCGTCTATCGCAATAATTCCAGGTATTCGCGCTGAGCCGCTGCTGATGATCGTACTGATGAATCCGGTTTCCGGATAATATTAACGGCTTCTCTGATATGTTCGTTGAATCGCGTCGCTACTAACTGCTTCGTCTGTCCTATATAAACTTTGTCGCAATGGCTACACGTCATTCGATACATGCCGCTTTACGTGTACGGGTAACGTGTAGCGATTGCGCAACATGCTGTAAACACCATGAACATGAATTCCACTCATCAGGAGTGGCCTTAATCATGGGGGAAGCAGCTCGCCCAAATCAGTCTTGTACTCCGACCTAAATCGGTATCGCGTGGACGAAACCAAGCGACAGGAAGAATTGGGTTAAAGCTGATTAGTTTTGTGTGGTAGTGGAGAGCGAGGTTGAGTTATTTTTTTACTTAAACTCGCAATGACTCACTCCACTTTAGTGTCACCATACCCTGTCGAACACTAACCTGGTACAAATGCCCTCTGAATAGCTCAAGACACACACGCACACACGCTTCACATAAACGTGAAGAAAACCGGCCCACTTGTACCATGTTCGAGATCGAGTTCGACAGTATATGTTGACACTTATTCTTAACAACTATGATATACTCAATTGCCCTAACCCCTTGTGGGGCATAGCGCGTCAACTGTTCCATGTGGCCCAGTTGACGTTTCGTTGGCATAAACTGGTTTCGGAGAATGCAGTTGCCAGCATGCACCTCCTGCACATCCATGGCCACGAACGTCGTCGTGGAGTGTCGCCATACTATGTCGAACTCCAACTCGAAATCGAACCTGGTACAAATGTCCTTTGAATAGCTCAACACACACACACACTTCACATAAACCTGAAGGAAACCGGTCCACTTGTACCATGTTCGAATTCGAGTTCGAGTTCGACAGTGTATGGTGACACTAATGCACACTATATAAGGTGTAAGCATTGCATTGAGGAACGTATTCCGATTTAGGTCGGAATAAAAACCTGGCCTGGTCGAGCTACTTCCCCCATGGATTAAGGCAGCTCCTGATGAGTGGAATCCATGGTGTGGACGAAACCAAGCGACAGGAAGAATTGGCTTAAAGCTGATTATTTTTGTGTGGTAGTGGAGAGCGAGGTTGAATCATTTCCTATGCGGATATCTCAAATTTAAGTTTACGTCAATAAACCGACTTCTCTGGAGCAGTCGAAAGTAAATACATATCCATCACGAAATGGCAGCCATTATGGAGTCTACATGCCAAGCCGTCACGAGAAATTTTGTTGTTCGTTTAAATGTGTGCCGTGAGCGTGATGGCTAACATTTAGACATTTTTTTTTAAGAAAATTCATAAAGTATTAATTTTTATAGTAAATATATAGATAAAGATTTTTTCGATAGAACACTCCCATTCTTTTATATCGATCCATCAAATATGTATACACTTTCTTTTGAGATACCTTGTACTAGTCATCATCATCATCGTGGCGCGACAGCCCGACGTCCGGCCTTTGCCGCCTTGTACTAGTCGCAAGCCTCTATTGTGCATGAAAGTATAGACATATTCGGAAAACCCACGATGCTCCCCAATCGTTTATTTCAAAAACCAATCTAGATATAGTAAAAAGTAGAATATTGTTTATCGACAAAACACTTCACAAAATCTAAATTGTTGTACAATCATTTCCTAGTGACAAATTAATTTTTTAATGTGATTTATTTATAGAAAGTTTACCATCACTTGACTCTATGACGTCTTTCACTGATTACATTTTATGACACCTGTTTGTATAAAATAAAACAATCGTATTGAAGTTATACACGTATGATTCGTCATGACAGCTAGGGTGTGTTTTATAGGTATGCGCTAAAAAAAAATAATAATAATAAACGCATCCAATTCCACTAGTATCAGAATATGCCTGTTTGTTCAGAGATTATGTTATTAAAGTTGAATGGAAAAAAATACGGTTTCACCTTTCAGAACGCTTATTCCCCCATTTGCAATGGATTTAGATAGAAAAGTAATATAATATGTTGTTTAGTCTATTTGGTGATAAATAAACTATCCTTGAAATGGTATCTTGTCAATTGGCATGGACGTGTTTATTGTTCTGTCATTACAGAGAAATATACTGATAATAATGTCTGGATTATCTTGGCACTCCCTAAATTATTTCCAAAGAGTGCAATGATCCAACATATGCGTGTATACAACGATAAATTTATTTCGATTTTAAATTTTTAAAACTAGTGAAAAATCTTTTTTCTTTGCTGAGCGAAGGATAAGGTGGACGATTATTCAGGGCTACAGAGGAGTCGCATAATGCAATACCATGAGCTGGATGAAGGAAAAGTCGTCGCCTGCGCTTCGCTCTGATCACCGAAGCCTAGTTGGACTAATTAATCTGATGTTAACATCTAGGGTTATTTCCTTCAAATAGGGGTGTATCGTCTGAACGTAGGAGTGTCTGTAGGGGAACTCCGCAAGGTGGTGTGCTCTCTTCCCTGCTATGAAACACAGCGGCCAACAAATTGCTTTTGGACCTAGATGGGATGGGTTGCATGGTAACTACTTATGCGGATGATTTCTCGATCGCTGTCTCAGGTAAATTCCCAAGCACCCTTAGTGAAGTAACGCAGACTGTCGCGCTCGGTGGCCGTGATCGTTCGGTCACCGCTCTACGATACTAATCTAGAGCTCGGAGTTCAGATCTCGGTGCGATCAAAAACTGCCTGTGGGTATTAATAGAATTTTCACCGTGCTCCGAGCTTGTCAGGATAAAGACGGCACGGATAGGAGGTGCATGTTGGTAACTGCACTTTCGAAAAGTATATATGCTATCGAAACGTCGACAAGGCATAGAAATGTTGACGCGCCCATGCCCCTAGAGGGGCAAGGCAATTAACAACATTAAGGACTGCGGGGTTGGTGTCAATCCAAGCAAAACTGAGCTTGTGCTATTCACGAGAAAACATCAAATTCCTCCCGTGGAACCTCCTATCCTAGAAGGTGTAAGACTGGGCTTCACGGAAAAAGTGAACTTTTTGGGTGTTATACTGGATAGGATAGGAAGCTCAATTGGAGGCCGAACGTTCAGGAACGGGTTAATAAAGCAACCTAAGTGCTGGGAAAGGAACAAAGAGCGGCTTCTTTGGCTATCATTGGAGCCCTCCGCTCAACTCCATCCGCGGCTCTAGAGATTATGTTCAACCTTTTCCCTTCGGACATTATAAGCGAACAAGTCGCCGCAAACGCGGCCATCCGCATATAGGTTGCTGGGCAGAATCATACATCGTTCACGGATCAATCCTAAAAAAACATGGACATACCATCGTTAAAGGACTACTGCACAGCAAAAATCACGATCAGCAAAAATTCTACGTACTCAATTCTTTCTCGTATTCACTGGGAAACGTGCGACCCGACTTGGACTGACTCGTTATGTATCTATACGGATGGCTCCGAGACCGAGGAGGAGGTAGCGGCTGGAATCTGCGAAGGGCTTAACCTGAACCTGTCGCTCCGCCTCCCAAGCTACTGTAGTGTGTTCCAGGCGGAGGTTCATGCGATTAAAGAGGCAGTGATGTGGCTTGGCCGCAAGGCTATAGCAGCAACAGATATCACAATTTATACTGACAACCAAGCTACGGGAAAATCTCTCCAATCTTATCTAGTCTCATAAAAAACCGTGACGGAATCTTGCCTTACGGAGATGGGGACACTCTATAACATTATAATATGCTAGATACCGGGCCACAGCAACTTCGCTGATAACTGTAGGGCTGACGAGTTTGCCCGGAACGGTATAACCGACACTACTCTTCAGATATGTCGACGTCTCGCCATGGTAATATCCAGCTGTAAAAATAGACTAACTACAACAACAATAGACAAGACTAACTCGAGATGGCCAAGTGGTACACAATGCATATTATAGCGATCATTGAACATTGGCCGCACTTCTAAACTGCGGCCTATGAAAATGCACCATATTAGGCCCGTGGTAGGAATTATTACTGGCCATTGTGTCATCGGGGAACACGCGTGGAGGCTCCGGCTTCGACACCATGACTTTTGCAGAAGCTGCGGAGACGTGGATCTCGGGGAATATGCTGATATACATATGTAGAAGACTTAACTAATGCGGATGGGAGTCAGCTCCTGTGTCTTGCCATTAGCTCTGGATGGTTCAATTTTGGTTGACGGCGGGAATTATTCAATTCCAGGGTAGCACAAGGGACCTTCATCCGGTCTAAGTGTGCTGTATTATATAAGGGCAGCCCTTTACTACCTAGACCTACAATAGACGAAGCGATCGATCGGCCGATCCGTCACCCGATATCGATATCGGCCGATGGTTCGGCCTGTGTATGTGGAAAATGCACAAATTTTGCTCATCGGTCGATCAATTTTTATCTGTCGATATTTTAGTGCAATTTTCTTGCGATCTGTCGGTCTGACGATCGATTGCACGGTGCATGTGATTATCGCAAGTGAATGTCAAATTATGAAATTTGACGGATTCTGATGATTTCAATGACCCTGCAATGGAAATATAATATGTATGTACATATGTAGTATACGTGAATGCCACACAAATCCAAAATAGTTAACAAAAATTAATCTAGGTTGTATTGGGAGTGAATCAAAACTAATTTTTTTTTTAATCGTTCAAAAATCGTACAGTATGTGTGCAGCGGAGATCGGCACATATTTTGTGGCGATCCATCAGCCGATCGGTCTGACGACAAATCGCACAGTCTAAGGCGGCTTTTAGGCCAGTGTGGCCGATTTGATCATGAGACGACCGATACTACTCACAGCTCAGTGCGTTGAGGTGTCAGTCTGATGTTTCATGCTATCGGGCTGGAATCCCGTCGTGGTCACATGGGAGTAGTTGATACGCTATGCCCCACTAGGGATTATGGCAAATATTAGCTAAATCCTATTACAAACATTTGACTCAAATTTCAAGTAGCTGGCTTCATTCTTTCCAAAAGGTAACGTACAGACAGACGGTCACCGTTAAATTGACGATAAATGCATCCGCTTCCTGTTTACACGGGACAGGTATCGTAGATTTGACGTGCTCAACGCGCTTACGCGTCTCGAGTATCCAAAGCGTGTGGTAAAATACCATTAACTGACGATGATTATCTTCAGTGAAAGAGTAGGAAAATGGTCAGCTTATAAGATTTTTGTGGTGCGCCGTGTGTCCTGGTATTGATGTGTGAATTGGAGATGAATGTGCTTTGAGACAACAAATTAACTTGCCTAAAAAAATCATAAAAGGACGAAAAAATGACATAAGTACTCGTAGAGTTGCCGGCATGAAATGTCAAATTTGATAGCACAAATAATCAAGCTATATAAACTACTAAAAGTCTCCCCTAAATATTTTCACAATTTCTGGACTAGAAGAATAACTGAAGTCTTTTTTCCAGAATTAAACGGAGATTTCGCTGTCAGTTTTCTACATCAGCTTATTATATGAAGGAATAATACACATTCACATCTGCCTTTTCGTAGTTAAATATATTGTACCTTGTATTGACTGCGTTTTCAAATGTTCATCATTGTTATTAAAAATAACGAACTGAATACGAAAGGTCGAAACGGTAAAACCTTCAAATGTTGTAATTCATATAAATTCATGAAATGGTAGGTCATTAGGAATGAATGCGAAATATATTACAAATAGAGGCAGCACAACACAATTCGCATGACTATTCTTCAAACTCATAATTCTGACTTCTACTAAACCATCAACTGGATATTGTTCTATGGAATAATAAATGAGTGCTTCGAATTAGGCAAACAAAGACAGCCGGTTGACATTTGGCCGTGCTGAAAAGTACTCTACCATTTAATGATGTTCGCCAGGCGTAACTCTTCATTGTGAGCATAATTTGCATTAATAAAGAATAAAGCGTCTATTTACTAGTAGCAATCTTGAAACATAACCCTCGGTACCCATATATACAATGTTGTCACATTTAGGACAAAGAGGCAATCCGAGAAATGGTTAAAGGCTCCCCAGGGATGCCGTTGATACACCAAAATGGACGCGCTATTTTTGTCTCTATAAATACCAGAGCCTTCTCACCATAGCGCTGTGCTAAACCGGGAAGACAGTAAATAATTAAATTAAAAAGTATGCTTTAATGTGAGCGTTTGGTCGTCCTTTCACAAGTTATTGCAAAAGTCTTAAACTACAGTGAGATGCTCTGTCAAATTGTCTTTTAAAAATTTGATATTGCGTATTATCGATTATTTATTTATCTTTTTTTTTTACTTATGAAATTAAGGCTGCATAGAAAAAATACGGTGCCAGTGAAAATTCTATAAATAGTCTAAGATCCCAGTGCAAAAATCTGCAGTTATCTATTTTTATACCCTTCACGAATGTGATAGGGTGTATTAACTTTGTCATCAAGTTTGCAACGCACAGAAGGAAGCATCTCCGACCATATAAACTATATACGAGTATATAGGCCAGTCAAATTAAGCCAATTTTGGGGCTTTTTAATAATAATGAGGGAAAGATCTGGAAATAATTTTAATCCCTTCTATAGATACTGAATACATGGAAACTGAGTTTGCACGGTCGTAGAAGGTGAGCTTAACTTTTGGAGGGCGAAAATCTGAGAAATTTGAGCCCATTTTTTAATATTATCATTATAACTCCTAAACGGTGCCTCGGGTCGACAAAACTTGCAGAAATAAATTAAAGACCGTTGAATTCTGCGTTCAATGCACTGCTCAAAGTTGAAATTCGGTTCAGTAGCGTAGTCAAAATCGATAGTCAAAAAATGACAATTTTCGAGGCTCCGGAGAAAAATCACACTTTATCACTTTTCAAGCTCACAAATCTTTGCAACGGAAGCTCCAAATGGAAAAGCTTGTCTGTAAAAGTTGGGGATAATTTGATTGTGAGCCTAACGTGGCCAATATTTTCCAATTCGGGCTATTTTTAGAGTAGTAATGAGCAAAAATTCAAAAATGAATGCTCATCGATTTATGCCTTAAAAGCTTTATCTCGGTAAGTATAATAGCTAGAAGTTTTATTTTAGTCTCAAATTGTAGGTAAATTACTTTAGTTAAGTAAAGTTTTACAAGATTTCTTGTGAGACCAATTTAGGAGATACTAAAAAGAAACAGGACTAGCCAAACAATTAGGCACATTTTCAACATGGTGGCGGGGTCCGTGGTGTTAGGGGGGAAATAGAAAACTCGAATTTTTAAGCAATGTACCAGCTCAAACAATATATCAAAAATCGAAACTACTCTAATTAAAGCAACCAGTGTTATAACAATTTGACTGACCAAAGTAATTTAACCTTTGCAAAATCACCGACTTTTTTTTTAAATAAAAACGCAATTACTCAAAAAACTATACCCGCTAGCATATCTCGAAAGAAAGATGTTTGTATGCCCCATAAGCAATATTCGAAAATAAGTACACTAATGAAAATGTTCGATAACTGAAATCGTATTCGGCGATGTTTGGTGGCGCTAATGGCGGAAATTACACGTGATGATGGCTACTATCTAACCAAATCAAAGACAAATTGAGTCTTAAAAACTCAAAGGAAAAAATGTTAACCCCTTCCTTATTCTTCAATTCATTTTAGAATTAACAAAATTTGTCAGGCAAATTGGCGTGATCTTTAAGCGGTTTCGAATAATACAATATAAGTAAATGACATGTTGTCAAGCTGAGGGCTGGTTTTATAATGCCCGGTTAAAGTTTAACGCCACGATTAACTGCCGGTTAACACATTTCGCTAATTCTAAACGCTAATAGCCACCCATCCACCGGTTAAACGTTTATCGGAACGATAAACCCAAACTGCTGATACCGGCTGCTTGGATTTTGACAGCTAAAACTATTTACTTTTGCGCATTCAAATGAGAACAAATAAACTGGGCCATAAAGAACAGAGTTCTGGAAAGATTTGGAATAATCTCAGCCGCAAATTAATGCTGAAAGACGGCACAGACATAGAATAGAATGGTACAGACGGCAGAAAGGAGCCAAGAAGCTGATTTTGCTACATTGTAGTGTAGCGTTGCCATACTTTGAGTATTGCGATGCGTTGTCATCCATCGTCATATCTTTCATATTGTTTTATTGGATTTTATTAATCTTTTATCCGATATTATCTAACTTGCTTTATTCTTCTTTTATTTTTAATTCCATTGTTGGATTTCTTGGATGATTGACTTATATTTTAAATTCAAATGGATTGCTTATGAATGCTGAGTGCTTTGCTTACGAATGAGCATACATATACAATACATAAAATCTGTTCATATCTACTCTATACCAGATTCCAACAGAAATCTTCACTACAAAATATGCACATTCGAACGTATGTCCGTCTCTATAAATAGCACCCGCAGTGGAGATTGATTTTATGACGTCTGACTAAACAATTTTTGATTAACATTAGGTGCGTTTTTTTAACAACCGGTTAGGGTAAGTTAACTCGTGGAGCGAAAAAACTATCGAGGGCAGCCATCCAGGTTAACCTTTCAAATGTCATGTCATGCTTTGCTCTGATGGGCTTTTAAAATAGACCGTAGCGACAAGCAATTAAGAATATGGCCGCCTAAATATTAGATAGTAGTGACAAGCAAATATAAAATGTGAAAATTACGAATGAACTGTCGTCGGAACTTCACATCAATTGTCAAATTAACGACAAGCATACCTATAGGCGCGTTTTCTGGTACAATTGTCAAATTTATTGAGTTCAGGTTAGCCACCCCTCTGACTCGTACAGGTTTAGGTTGTTGTTGTTTGTAATGCATGGAGATACCCTAACCCACAGCAAATAAATGCTAAAAAACACACCTATTGTACCAACGATATGTTTATGAAAAGTATGTATGTAACCCGCAATACACATCCAAGTTAAAATAAGGTGCATTCTTTGGTACTCGAGTGTAGGTTAATTCGGGTTAAGATTAAGCGCCGTGTAAAAAAACGCTTCGGGTCCACTATTCGGTTAAGTGTGAATATCAATTAATAATACTACAATATTTGTCAATACATACAAATCTACTGGCAGAGGGGAAAGTTCTATGCAGTGATCACTCTTGTAGAATATCAATCCTCTTTGGCTAATAGTGGGTTTACCGCTGTGGGAAATATGGTGAGCGCATCGAGCGTTCTAGGGCGGTATACTGAAGCTTGCAACTCCTTAAGCTTTAAAATTTACGTTTCCATGGTATCACGAGAAAAAAAACACAAAATACACTCAGGGACAAAAAAAAACGGACTCTTGTTTTATTTGTTTATTTTCCATAATACCTAATTACAACGGTTAGCAATTTTCGTAAAACGTAAACACAACATTTTTCTCTTGTTGTTTACTTTTATACCCTTTCATAACTGTTTAGATAATCAAAATAAATCAGTTCAATTTAGTACTTTTCATAGCCAACTTGTTGAGTGAATTAATTGATATTGTAAATCATTTGCTTTGTGAATTTAGGTAAATAATTAATTAGGTAATGAATTAGTTAACCATTAATTAATTTTTCTTAAAAGTATGGTCTTAAGACGAGAAGATCTCGCTAGGGCAGGGGCTTTGACAAAAGGAGGATTTAGCGTAAGGTACATAGCCAATGTACTGCGGGTGCCGCGCTCTACTATCCACGATGGTCTACAGCGGCTTAGGACCACCGGAAGTCTCTATCGAAGAGAATGGATCTTTGACTGCACTAAGCTACATTGAGGATGTTCTTCTGCAAGCTGTGGTCCCATTTGCTCCATTTATTGGGGACAACTTCGTGTTAATGCATGATAATGTTCGACCGCATGTAGCTCGAGTTGTCACCCAATACTTGGAGGAAGTAGGGATTGCCACAATGAATTGGCCAGCACGTTCTTCTGACATGAATCCCATAGAACACTTATAGGACATGATCAGTTTTGCGTCCGGATAATTTTTTTTCCTGATTCGGATCGGATTACGGATCATCGCCAAAAAACGTGATCCGGATCGGATCATCGTGATCTACAATACGATCCTAATCGCAGGATCGGATCATTTTTAAGATATTTTTTTTTTGCTGTAAAATATGAAGTCAAATTGATATAAAATGAGGTAAAATTGAATTAAAACTATAAAATCGATTATGAATAAACATTTCTTTTTATTTCTCGATTCAAAATGAAATAAACAAGAGCACGAAATGAAAGAAACAAAAGACAAAATCGGAAGAAAAGAAACTATTCATAGTCATCGATCAATTTTTGATTGTATTTAAGCATCAACAAGTGCTCGAATGTTTTCGAAGAAAATCTGTTTCGGCGCGCTGTGAATATTTCAAGACCAAAAACTGAAAATTCGCTCGACAGGAACAGACGAAGGCAAGGTTGTGTTGTATTTCAAAAACATATTTTGATAATGTCGAACTTATACAACCACCCGATTTTGTTTCACTTGTTGTTTATGTAGTCAAGGAACCGATTTTCAATGAATGATCGCAAGCAGAGGTCACTTAATAGGATTTTTTGTCTAAAAGTAGCAGACGAATTCTTAGCTGGAGTCACACTTTAAGGGGAAAATTGGCTACGTATTACGGACAACACTTACCGTGGCGCTCACAAAGTTCAACACAAAATAATTCGTAAACACTAGCGCACGACTGACATCGTGTGTTAGCGTGTCGAGGGCAACCGCCGCGTTCTTCTCTACACACCAACGCACGATGTCAGTCGTGGGCCAGTGTAAAAACCTCCGGCTCAGCTTTGCGCGTTTCGTCTACAAAAATGAAAATCTCTGTTTTGGCGATCAAATTGCATGTTCTCTGAAGTTTCTGTGTGTCATGTATAGAGGGATTTGTGACAAAAAACAAAAATGATCCTGCTTGTTGATCCTCAGACCTCCGTGACCCTGGATCGGATCACGATCTCGGACCAATGATTGGGATTGGATCACGGATCTTGGTCCGCGATCCAGATCACAGGATCGGATCATTAATCTGGGAGCAGCGCAACAATAGACACGTATTAGACATTGTTCACCGCCTCCAACAAACGTTGAACAGCTTCAAGCTGGGCTTGTTGAAGAGTGGGGCTCTGTTTCACAAGACGAAATCTGGACGCTTATTTACTTGATGCCTAGGAGACTGGAAGCCCTCCGGAAGTCTAGAGGAGGAAATACGCGATATTAACCGATGAGAATTGTTGCGTAAATTTTATTTTATAACTTACCTAATTTATTTGAATTTTAATTTTCAGCTGTTTTGGCGAGTTTTCATACAATCTATCATGGATTTCTGCCCTCGTTAACTTTCATTTACATTATAGTTAAGTACAACATATGTTTAATTGAACAGTAACGACAAAAATACGAATATTTTGAAATAAACAAAATACACGAGTTTCCGGCTTTTTTTTTGTCCCTGAGTGTATTTGCATTGCCATGATATTTGTTTTCGGCTCACGAATTACTGAATTTTCAAATTATGAACAGAGTACTACAGTGCGAAACGAAAATGTTCGTTGACGTAATATAACGAAATAATCAGAATGTTTGTATGGGATTTATCATTTCGTTTCGTTTCGCTGTGAATACAGTACTAGGCTTAACAACGGAAAATTGAAGAACCTTTTTTTTAGTGTACCTCCAAATATTAAAATTGTAAACATTGTGTGTTACTATTACTCGTACTACATTACACTAATATAACTGAAGTGAATGGAGTTCTTCTCCCAAGTTGTGTACACGCAAAAGTGAATCAAATAAATTGCTTCCAGGCAATTACTCTATAAATTGTGATGGGTGGACAAAAGTAGCATAAGCTCTAAGCGTCATCGTTAATGTAGAAAAGGTTTTTTTTCTCCTAGTAGCAATAAATGCCACAATAAAACAGAATTTTATTCGCATTGTAGATATGTTATATTAATAGAAAAATGTATGGGGGTGGACAGAAAAGGTAATCTATTTGCGGCATATACGAGTATAGGCATTCATCTGACTATTGACCTGAAGTGTTAAGAGAATGTACTGGTAGACTGCAATAATGGATCGTTTACAATTATTGTAGTTTGACCATGTTCCGATTTCACTTTACGAATGAAACTTTTTTTGTTTGTAGTTTTTATTGATCTTTTGTCAAGATGTATGCATGTACATAATATATGGCACATGCATTGCAATGCATCTGACATACTGCATATTTGAGCCAGATGGAAACTATCATTTTCTATTTATCGTAAAATAGCAAAAAAGAAACAATCGTAAATATTTTATGTACGAGTGTGTACGTTTTTATGTTTCTTGTTGAATTTATTTCAGTAGAATTCGTGTTTTTTTGAATCAAAGGAATTACTACAGTTGTTTTTAGACGCTAGGCCAACTACCCGCGTTAGACCACGCATCTAACCACCTATTACACCACGCACTAGACTGCCTGCCTATTAGACCACCCATTAGACCACGCATCAGACCAGCCATTAGACCGCTCATTAGACCACGTATTAGACTGCCCATTAGACCACGCATCGGACCAGCCATTAAACCGGCTATTAGACCACGCATTAGACCACGCATCACACCAGTCATTAGACCACGCACGATTCCTCTGTTCCTATGAGAATTATATGAAATAGGGCCGATTTCACCCAGGAATGTGGTTTGGTGGTAACTATGATCGATTAATGTGAAATTTGGTAAATATTTTTAGAAAAAAAAAAATGACAAACACTTACTTTTGGACCAGTACATACATATATACATACAACACTTGCCACTTCGATTTGGGAAAGTTCCAAGTTCCAGAACCAAAACAACATATTAGAATTAGCCACTGACGAATCGAAGGATTTCTCCTACCTCCATCTCGGCTAACTCCCCAGCATTTACCAAGAGTTGACCTCCTCAGCTGTGCAAAAGCAGGGCATTCGCAGAGCAGATGAGTTATACTCGGCCAGATAAGCTTGGCATTATAACAAGTAACGCCATCAGTCCGTCTATGGTGGGATTCCCTGACCGCAGCTGATTTTATTCTGGATTATAGGGTTCAAAGCTTAAAATCGCCCAAGGAGCTTTCTCCGCAGAGATGATAGCCAAGGAGACGCCAGGGGTCCCCATCCACTACTGTACGTGCTGACAATGAGTCGCCATCCGAGAGCTATCGGGGAAATGAGTGTTTAAAAAAAATTTCCACTGGAGGCTGTGTCCAGGATCCGGCCGCATCATCGACGTCGATGATGATCAGCGTGGCGCGACAGCCCGACGTCGAGCCTTGGCCCGTCCTGTTTCCGTAAATAACTGGGCATAGAAGGGTCAGTCGACAGTGTTTTATATCTGGGTACTAAATTGACAGTCGACAGTTAGCTGACTCCGTAGACCTATGAAATCTAAATATTGGCAAGAATTGACGTTTATTTATGCACAATTCGACAGAACAGTCAATATATGTCAATATCAAATGCCAACTGAGTAGGCTCAGGCTGAGTGTCGATAAGCTGTCGACTTATTCCCCAAATGTTGGTGCACTTTACATGGTTGAAGCACCGTCCATTGCTAAATAGTGTACGCTTATATGCTAAGGAAACAACAAGGCATTGCTAGAGATGTTGACGTGTCCATGCCCCACTAGAAGGGTTAAGATAACTAATATAGTAGTACATAGTAGATTAAAAGTATAGCTGGAATCAACTGTTTTTCAGCGTTATGTTTTGTGTAGTGGTTAATATTATAAATGAGTTACCGGTGAATTTTGTTAAAGTAAAAACTGTAGCTAGACTATTAAGTTTTAAGAAATCGAAAAAAAAAAATATTTTTGTTTAGAATTCAGTTCAATAATTCGGTTTATTTTACCCTGTATACTCGTAATAATATCTCTAGTTGCATATTAGGCGCGTTTTTTTAACAGCCATGCAGAGCAGAGTAGGTTAAGACCACACAATTACACTAACAATTTGATCTGAGCTGCTGTGGACAAAAGGTTAGTGCAAGAACTCTATAGTCTTCGCTTTGAAATGGCGCTGCCTGCATTTCAAAGCGAAGACTATGTCGTTTCCGGGCAGTTTACAGTTTGCGAAGCACATAAAATTAATTTAATGCCATTAAAATGTAAACATACAAAATGATTTTGTTGCTTAAAGGAAATTTGTCCGATTGTTTCTGTACTAAGCATTTAAGTTTCCTCTTGAAATTTGTGTTGACGTTTGACTGCTAAACTAAACCAAGATACGCTCCCAGCAAAGACATGCCCCATTCTCGTCTTCGCTACTCTATGCTGCTCTATAGCGTTTTTTGCTTCTTATCCTGCTCTGTCTACTCTGTTCCGTACAAAAAAAACGCGCCTATTGAAGTATTCATGTTCTTTACCAATTGTGTGTCGCGAACATTCACAGGGCTATAAATATAAATGGAGAATTTGAATTTGTAATAAGTACATATCCTTGGGCCTAGTAATGAAATGTACGGTTGAGACTTTGTGGCGCCGTTTGGCGAATAACATGGCCGGGAAATCAAACAACTCGATTTTTTTTTTATATTTACTGTACACGTCAGCTTGAAGCACCACTTGGTAAGAAATAGGCCACATTTGTAAATATTTTTTTTATTGTGGAATTAGTTTCAGTATTATTGCCGTGCAGTATTATTTTTTCGGCACCACGAAATCAGCCATTTGGAAATAAGCCATGCATGGCCACTTTCGATTAGCATTCAATGTTCAATTTCGTTTCAAAATGAAAGTGAGTATGTACATGGCTATTTTCGGTTTTCTTCGCATACCCTATTTCGATTTGAAACCGAAATTGTGCATAGAAAAAAAAACACACAAACGAGCTAGTCTTTCTGGATTCGAGGTCTATGTGTAAACATCTCATCGCGTTATGAATCGACGAAAATTGAAAATGCTGTGCGTGAATATTACTATTTTGACTGAACTCCCATTGGGCGTGAACTACTCTACTACTACTACCTTTGTGAGAATAGTTGTTCTTGCCAACAGGTTTGGTGGGATCAAATTTCGGTCGCGAGAATGGCGAAGATCATGAGAATACGCAACCCTATGAGAATGCATGAGAACCGAAAATTCTCGAGAATGAAATCAGTCTCATGATCACATTCTCATGACGGGGTCTATCAACACCTTAATACAATACATAGTACGAATCAATAAAATGTATACGAGTTGTATGTACCTATACAAAACATGTACTCGTATATAATACCCTTAGTACTATTGTATATTATGGTGAAATACTATAAAAAGTGAAAGTTTGTAGTTCTCTAATATTTTTTCAATTCACTCCAGACAAAATATATCGCCTCAATAGTCACATCGATCGGCAATTACTAATCAAAATTAATATGTTTTATTTTCATCATCAAGGTTTTTTATTTGTGTGTATTTTTATTGATTGTTCTTCCTGATCAATTGTCGCAAGGAGGGAAAAGCCGACGTCCAATGCTCTTCGCCCATTATTCCTAAGTGAAATACTTTCTCCCTCCTTAAATAGCACAGAGGAATAATTCCTTCAACTTGTATCTATTTTTATTCGAAATAGACATTACGAGTAGCACGCAACGATATTTAATTTCTGAGAAGATCTCGGGGGCACTTTCTTATATTCACAGTTTGCAGATATTTTATGATATGATAAGCGTTTGCGTTTCGTGCCGCGTGTACGATTTCCTCAAAAGTAGCTGTCAGACGAGGAATTCCCTCTTCTTTGGAACGTGTCTAAAATATCATGACAACAGTGTGGGTGAAATGATGCGGCGCGTCGTGTGGAGTTGTGTAGTGATGAAGTATGGCCACGCCAATAAGAGATACGGCTCCAAAAATAAAACGGCCCGGCAGATTTTAATCGAGGCAAATTCTTTTTGTTTTCTCCTACTCTGAATATGTATCATATATCTATATGTATAAAGGAAAAAAGATATTTTAAGTTTTTAACGAATATTAAAAATAGGAGTGGACCTATGTGGGAACCTTGCGGAACTCCTGATGTTGAGACGAATTGTTTGGAATAGCGATTTCTTATGTAGTCGTTGATCTAACTAATGGTCCCAAGAAGCCATAACATTTGAAAATAAAATAAATAAATAACTGGGGCAACAGGCCAATCTGGACCATGGCTTCGAGAGGTGTGTGATCCTGATCAGGAACACGCTCAACCGAGCTATGTATTTACCCCATAAATGGGTAATCATTTAACAACTGAGTGGGCTCTTAAGGCAACATTACACTGAGCAAATATTTGCTGAAAATCGCTAAAAATTTGCTAAAAATATTTGCTACCTAGTGTAATGAGCAAATACTTGCAGCAAATATTTGCTCAAAAATATTTTATGTCTGTTTCCGAAATAAAAATTGTAGCAAATATTTGCTTAGTGTAATGTAGTGTAATAGCAAATAAGAGAACTTGTAGCGAATATTTTCATCAAATATTTATTTGCTTTGTATGAAAATCGTACATAGCAAATAGAAAATATTTGCTACTCAAATGTAATTCGAAATACACGGGCGTGGGTGCGAGTACTACTTGCATGTTGTTTTTCGAGTACTACTGTCACTAATTCAGTAGGGAAAAGGTTTAATTATGTGTATGGGGGAAAAGTTTAATCCATTTGGGAAGATGATTTTTCATTTGGGATAGGGATTTTTATACCCTAGACTTATAGTATCCGTATAGGGTATATTGTTTTTGTCACGACGAAAATATCTAACACCTTAAAGGAGGCTCCGGAGGTACAGCAATGTATATATATATAAATGATTAGGGTCAGCTCCTGATTCGATTTAGCCATGTCTGTCCATCTGTCTGTCTGTCTGTCCGTTCGCACGATAACTTTAGATAGAATAAAGCTAGAGCCTTGAAATTTTGGTCAACTGTTGGAAGTATAATCTAGTTTGTTGGTATTGAAAATGAACATGATCAGGCCAAGAGAACGCCTACCTCCCCTACATATGTAAAATAATTAAATGTATCTGTAACTCCCGATTAAATAAACATGAATAGCTCGTGAGGGTAATCTTATACTCTCCTGAAAAAATAAAATGGATCAGTTGAAAACTAACGGTAATTTTCTTACAAATAGCCCCGTACTACCCTACTTTTCAGGTTTTTTGTCTATAATTCTTGAACTAATTGACGTAGACACCTGATTTTTGGCATATAACCCTAAGGTGAGAAGCTGCTTAAGTGTTAGTAAGTTGGGCATAATCAGATCAAAGGAACGCCTACCTCCCCTACAAATTTCAAAAAATTAAATATTACTTTAATTACGATAACTTTCGATAGAATGACACTAAAAAAACCAGTCGTGTCGTGATTGCGAGTTTTTTCTTTATCGAATCAAAATGTGTGATTCAGATGATGAAAATGCGTTGTTTTGCATTTTCGGTGCAGCTCAATTTTCCGTATTATCTGAAATTGAAACGAGGCCGAAGTTTCGCTTCGGCCCGGAGTCCGAAGCGTATATACCCTGGACTTGTACAGACCTAGTGGTGATACCAAAAGTACCAATTGGTAACGACCATATGCATTAAAAGTGAGTTTCCTATATGGCCAGTTTATAGGGGAGGTTGGTAATCATTCAGGAGGATCTTGACCATTATCAAAATCAATCAATTAACCCATTCTACAAATATTTGTCGAATTTTTCAAGTCTCTAGCTTCACTCTATCGAAATTTATCGCTTATTTGAAGTTTCACTTGTAGGGGAGATGGGGGTTCCTTGGGTCGGATCTTGCTCATCATTACCACCAACAAATAAGATCACGCTACAAACATTTCAACAACATTTCAAGTCTCTAGCTTCACTCTATCGAAAGCTATTGTGCGAACGGACAGACAGACAGACAGACATGGCTAAATCGAATCAGGAGGTGATGCTGATCATTCATATATATACATTGCTATACCTCCGGAGCCTCCTTTAAGGTGCTACATATTTCCTTCGTGACAAAAACAATATACCCTATACTAAAAGTCTAGGGTATAATTAAAAAAATTTGGTAGAATGTTAATGGTAAGATCGAGTTAGTTGGTATTGAAAATGGTCAAGATCCGACCTAGGGAGCCCCTACCTCCCCTACAAATGAAACTTCAACTAAGCGATAGCTTTCGATAAAATGAAGCCAAAGATTTGTAGAATGGGTCAGTTAATTGATTTTGAGAATGGTCAACATCCTCCTGAATGAGTGCCAACCTCCCGTATAAACTTGTCATGTAGGAAACTCACTTTTAATGCAAATGGTCGTTGCCAATTAGTACTTTTGGTATCACCACTAGGTCTGTACAAGTCTAGGGTATATACGCTTCGGACTCCGGGCCGAAACGAAACTTCGGCCTCGTTTCAATTTCAGATAATACGGAAAATTGAGCCGCACCGAAAATGCAAAACAATAACGCATTTTCGCCATCTGAATCACACATTTTGATTCGATAAAGAAAAAACTCGCAATCACGACACAATGACAATATAAAAACATAAAAGAACTACGATTGGGGTAAACCCCAATCATGCAATACTCTAGATGAATTTGAACCTGGTTAAAGCCAATAAATAATTTTGGTTGCAATCTCGGATGCATCGTTAAGACTTTGTTGATCCCATCACCTCTCAGATTTCATCTAGAGTATATATACATTCCAAATTTCAGACTAATAGCTGTAACACTTTTCGAGAAAATCAACTTATTGTCAAAAGACAACATTTTGTATTAGCTCAAAGCGATATCAAGCTAGAGAGCAACGTTGGTAAAATGTGTCATATTGTATAGGAGGGGGTAGACGGAGTAAGGGTAATCGACTATTTTTTTTGAATCTAACTGATATTGTTAATTAAGTGTTAAGTACAAAATTTCAGCCCGATAAATTGTATACGTACTGAGTAAATAGGCTTAACGTATTTCATGAAATAGTGCAGTTTGTATGGGAGGGGGTAGAAGGAGGGTGAGGATTACAATAAATTTTATAATGTAGGTTACAATTATCATAAAAGTGATATATTCAAAATTTCAAAGCAATAAGTTTTATAGTTTCTGAGAAAATCTGATTATTGTAAATTATCAAAAATGTGTCATTTTGTATGGGAGGGGGTAGACGGAGTAAGGGTAATCGATTAATTTTTTTGAATCTAACTGATATTGTTAATTAAGTGTTAAGTACAAAATTTCAGCCCGATAAATTGTATACGTACTGAGTAAATTGGCTTAACGTATTTCATGAAATAGTGCAGTTTGTATGGGAGGGAGTAGAAGGAGGGTGAGGATTACAATAAGTTTTATAACATAGGTTACAATTATCATAAAAGTGATATATTAAAAATTTCAAAGCAATATGTTTTATAGTTTCTGAGAAAATCTGATTATTGTAAATTTTCAAAAATGTGTCATTTTGTATGGGAGGGGGTAGAAGGGGTGGAGCGATTTAGCCCGTTCACGAACTTAGCCTTCATTTTTTGTCAAAAATAACGTGTGCAAAATTTGAACTTCATAGCTCAACGCGTTCTCGAGCTAGAGAGGTCACGGACGGACGGACGGACAGACGGACAGACGGACATCCGGTTTTGAGATATTCGAGTGATAATATGAACTTCTGTATCATTCATTTTTTTCTGCGAGCCTTATTTCTTAGCGTTACAAACTTTGTGGCAAACTTATAATACTCTCAGATTTCATCTAGAGTATAAACACGAGTGGTTTGTCCAACCAAACTAGCGTAAATGCTAGCAAATAAATGACGCTCAATTTATATTTGCTACAATATATATTTGCTGAAAATACTTTGTGTAGTGTAATGACGTAGCAAATATATTTGCAACAAGCATAGAAAATATTTTTTGCTGACTGTTTCACTTTGAGCAAACACAATTTAGAGAAAATATTTGCTAAGTGTAATATCCATAGCAAATATATTTGCTACGCATGAATATTTGAGCAAATATATTTGCTACCGTGTAGCAAATATATTTGCTAAGTGTAATAGCAGCTTTAGTCCGACACGTAATCCCCTTTTTTTTATCGAAACCTACTGCATCCAGTAGGAATCGAATCGGTCCCAGTGCGTAGAAGGCGAACTGTGAGCCGTTGCGCCATTTGGACTACATAAAATAAAAATTATAATTTTTCTAATTAAGAGATCGGAATTAATTTTATCAAAGGCTTTGGTAAAGTCCGTGTGTATGGAATGTACTTGTGACGTATTCGCCTTTAACCCTAAGGTGTTGAGATGAACACTTCTTGGACATGAAATGAAATCTAGGAAATACGGGTGTCGTCTGAATCGGGGTGGTGAGGCCAATGCTCTAGAGTCGAATCTCTAGATTTAAGCAAATCTACCCACATATCTCACGTAGAATCTGTGGAATGCTTAAACAGCATTAGTGTGTGTTAATTCTCAATTTATATTTTATGTACACTACGTAACGTTGGGAGTCGTACATGTCGGCTGACTGTGGTGGACATTGTGCACGGCCATTGCTTGTGGATCCGCGGGGTCGGCTTGCTTGCGGGGCTCTTGCGTTGTACATATAGGGATTGCGTTGTACATGTCACAGGCGAGTTGCTATGGTACATTCCCTCTTGTTTGAAGACTTTTTTCTGGCTTTTATCTCTCTAACTATTAATCCTAGTAAAAAACTTTCTGAGACGAAATTGAAGATCGCGAAAATATACATAAAAATGTGTGATCCCCTTTTTCTATCTTAAATAGTTTTCGAGATAATCTCATTCATTCCCACAAAGTTGAAAAATTCATCGTTTTTGTGATTTGTCTCAAATAACGAGCAAAATACTGGTCTCACGAGAAAAATGGACAGGAACGATTTTTTTATAACTAAATTAGCTTCAATTTTGGATAAGTCATACACATGTCTGTAGATGTTATGATTAGTAAGAAAAAGGAAAACCATCATTCTCAAAAAAATGGATTGCGATTGCTATCATTAGCAGAGAAATGTTCCGAAATGTTTCGTTTTTTGATAGCTACCCGCTGATTTGTTACTGTATCTTTCCAATTGTCCTGATTTCTGTTGCGGATTTACCTCTTTAAAAGTTGTAAAAGTGATTATTGAAGATTTTTACGGTTTTCCATTCAGGATGTGATCACTATGGTGTTTTTTTGGTTGCTTTTCTCGTATACCCCACCCTTCATTATTGATGTGTAAACATCCTATGGCGCGGTACGGTGTAAAACCGTGATATCTGTGGAATACGTAACAGCATTAGTGTGTGTAAATCCTCAATTTGTATTTAGTGCATTTTATGTACACTGCATTGCGTGCACAAGGAACAACTCTCGTCAGAAGCTACATATTTTATATAGCCCATCGGGAGCGTTGCCGGTGCACGGTTCTTGTGTTTCCGGTCGGTCATATTACGTAGAGTACGCAGATTCCAGGAACAATTTTTTGCCATTAAACAAACGATTGCTAAAAGCCATAACCGAAAATAAATTATAATATTAGTTGATGGATGTTTAAAATATAAAATGAACACGCTGAAAAACAGCCGTTCTTGGCAGGCTTCGAACCAACGACACGTCGATCGATAAGACTTGCTCTCTACCCATTGATCCACGCCAATCGCTCCCTTTTGCGGAAAATATAAATGAATGTATTGCACATACAAACGGAAATAGTAAAAACACCGTATTTTCAATTTCAAGCTCGGATTTCATTAATCTACTATTATAGATTGCGACCCAGATTTAAGATAAATCTTGCAGAAATCTTGTTCAAATGTTTTTTTTTTGCGATTGAATAAATGCTTTCCACATTTCACCATGTTCTTGTTCATGTTCTTATGAAAAAAATGTACATGTACAGCACAACTGTCAACTTAATCTTGGTGGCGGAAGAAGAACGGATGGTGTGCATGGGTTTCGGGATTTGCAAATCTACAAAGATTTGGGTGTCTGGTGTGCATATAATATAAAAATCTAGATTTCTGTTAAATTTATTTATTATATATGTATGTTCTTTTTTCTTACAGGTAAGTGAGGAAGAAATAAGAACTAGACACTGGACTAAAGTCTATCTTAATTTGTAAGTAACAGCGCAATTATTAGGTGCACTTTTCTTTTAACAGTCGTTCAGAGCAGTTTTTCGAAAACAAAAATATTTTTTTTATGGGTTGTTATCGACATGCTTCAATGGAATCCTTAAATTTCTGTATTTAAAAAAAAATATATCAGTATGACTATAGGAGAGATTAATTGTGGGCATGAAAAATTCCCAATATGAACTTATCCTCGATAATAAAATAAATAACTGGCGCAACAGTCCAATTTGAACCACGGCCTCGAGATGAGTTAGCATCATCTCATTTTCTAGATCGTGACGGTTTTTGTGCAGAGGTATGTGATCAGCAACACGCTCAACCGAGTTATTTACCCCATAAAGGGTACTCATTTAACAGCTGAGTGGGCTCATAGTCCGACACGTAAATCCCCGGAATCGAACCGGGGCCCAGTGCGTTGAAGGCGAACGTGCTAACCGTTGCGAGTTTACCAGCTACAAGCCGGAGAATTTACTAGTCGCTAGTAAATTCGTCGGCCTGTAGCTAGTAAACTCGCTCAATGTAATCGACCCCTTAAGAATATCGTGTGGCATTCGATTCGCAACAGCATTCGAAAATATTAATTTTGCATAACCAGAATTATTGTCCACTTTCAAAAGTTTCTAATTTAAAATGAATTTCTTGTGCGATACCTAACTAAGGAGATTGTATCCGAAAAGTTTTCAGCTTGAGAAGAATTCTCGTATTCGTCAGAACATTGCAAAGTTTGTTTAGTGCACTAAATGTTTAATTAGAAAAGTTATATTTGGTTTCTGTAAAGTAGAAGTATGTTTAGGTAATTATTAGACTATTTCGAATTACTAACTATAGAAAGCTTGACACGATAGACTGTTAACAGGGAAACATATTTTTAAAGCAGTTTGGCGTCTTTTGTATTTCAACAAACCTGATTTCACTAGTCAAAGACCATTGGGAGAAATATGTATATGGGTAGCCGTCACGGGAATAAAATTTCGAATATTTAGAGAACCCACTGAAAATGCCAGACATTCACTTCACAACGCAATTTCTTATGCAATTTCAAACAAAACCACGTTTTCTTTTGTGTATTTCTTAGCGCTCTTTTAGTTGCTATATACATTTAAGCAAATCGCCAATTTCACACTAGCAAAATCCGTTTTTGCTCAGCTTATAATTCAAAACTATACAAGGCAGACCACTGGATCATAGTTGATACTCTAATGCCCGAAATTCATTTCGTAGAAATCAGATAAATTGATAATAGCTAGATATAGCTCTATAAGTGCGGCCGTCCACTGGAAGCGTATTTGAGCGGCAACGACACAAGCGTCTGTCAACAAGAGGCAATGCGTACCAGATCCAAAGTTGATGATTTTCACGAACATGCTTCCACTACAAGCGTATTTGAGCGAAGTGGCTACAAGACCACGCGACTCGAGCGCCAGATCCAAAGAAAAAATCGGATTTGCCGCTCGTAGCCGCGTGCTTCGAGGAATATATTGTGTATTGAAAAAAAAACCATTTTGCCGATTAATTTTGAGCGCAATGGAAGGGATCGTTAAGCAAACTGAGGCGCGAATTCCCATCGCTCGTAGCCGCTTATTTCGGGCGCCGTTTGTGTTGCACATTGCCGCTTAAATACGCTTTCAGAGGAGGATCACGCTAAGTGAACAATTTTGCTCTTAAAAAATGTTTGCTATTCTATCTGGGCTTAGGTGGTATATTTTATTCTTGGAGAAACACTACCAGAATACTTGTTCCATCTTCAACCATTACGGGTTTTCGCATTTTTTTTAATTGTCACTCTCTCAAGCATTAAATTCGAGATAAGACACTTGTCTGAAACTACCTTATGTTAAAAATTCAATTAAAATAACTCTTTAACGGTTACGAAATTTACCGTTAGTTCCAAGATACAATTGTTATACCCTTTCACAATGTCCGATTTACGATGAAACGTGAAATTTTTTCTTTGAATTGGGAAAAATATTAACGGATTATCACAGGTGAGTAGAGTTGGGGTTACGGATGCGACATTGAATCAAAGTCCAGTCATCACTTTGGGTTGGCTGGCAAAGGATATGCACGACGAGTACTTAGCGGGGCATAGCGCGTCAACTACTCCTGCGCGCCATCGTACTCTGTTCTGGGCAATGGGACGCAACTCCCCAAAAGACTTAGCCAGTGCCTGACAATCCTTTGCCACAGATCGACGCCATGTGATTCGAGGACCCCCTCTTGGTCGGCTTTGGTTGGAAATGGGGTTCCACTTCATGGCATGCAAAGCAATGCAGTTATCACTCTTCCGCAAGGTGTGACCTATCCACTGCCATTTTCGCCTGCGTATCAATTCATCGATTGACAGGTTCGATCCTCTGTAAAAGTGATGCTCGCTGGTTTTTTCGATTTCAACGGATTTGTGGATTTTGAATTTTGACTCCAAGGCTGAACAGTCATAACGTACGTTTTTAAAATCAGCTTAAACCATGAATTGAATTTAACTTGGTCGGATATAAATAAATCGAAAATTGGTACCATTTTTCAAAATTCTTCATTATGTATACACTTTAACTAAGTGAGAATAGTAAGAGACATAAATGTATGTACATATCTACCAACATAAATTCAAGATGTTGTATACGTAATTAAAAGTTTCTCGATTCTTTTTCATCTTTCGTATTCGCAAAGATCACAAAGTTTTATTTTTCTTCTGTCGTACTCGTAATAACTGCCGAAGGCCATTTGTTATTGTCATAAAATGAAGGACTTATCCGTTCTAGCCATTCCCTAGGATGTCTAATAAATTGTAATTGAAAGGACATAAAAACGTGCATCAACATGAGCTTATCGTTGTTGTGTTCTTCTAACAAAAAGTTCCTAGCGTCCTCGGTCAAAGATATGAGTGTGTACACATTATGCAATGGATACAGTCCAATGTCAACTGGTATAAAACTCATAAAAAGCTCGTAAATCTATGAGTGAAATACGCTTTGAACATATGTAAGTATGTGCACGTAGGATATGGAACAGAAATGACATAACTGGAAGTTGAATGAATTCATTTAACTATAGAAGTAAATTAATTGAAGCAGGTTTCATAGGGCCATTTTCTCAATGTTTGGTTAAAGTTTATCCTATAGAGTCGATAGTATAGACAAACACTAAACGCCACCCATCCTCCAGTTAAAAGTACATCGGACGATAATTTCAAATAGCTGATATGAACTGCGAAGATTTTAACAGCTAGAACACATTCAAATGAGACAATTAAACTGGTCATAAAGGAAAGGAGTTCTCGAAATTCAATCGATGGAAGAGGATTTGAAACCAACTTAATTAATGAGAGACGGTGCAGACGTAGAATAGAATAGAACAGGCGGCAGAACGTTTGCATGTTGCTCGCATACAATTACTACCATATTTGAACATCAGTAAAAGCTGCGTTTTTGGTAGATACAGTGAATGACATTAACATTATGAATAACACAACAGAAATAAAAAGTTACACGATTGCAATCCGGATTCAGACCAAGGGGGTTGGTGTCTTGACTAACTTAGACAGTATCATAGAGAATAACTATGGAGGAGCAATCCGCATATACTCAACACTAAACTATTTGAAGCAATTCCAGTCGTAAAAAGTAAGAGAGACACGCGCCCTCCACTACGCAACACCCGCGCAGTCTATACAAAAGCACAGGAAGCACTTGAGATGTCATCCCCTCTCCTACTTCTCCTATTGGAACAATAACATTCCAGTCTGTCTCTCTGCCACGGAACACCCGCCCGGTCCATATAGAAGCAAAAGAGATGTCAAAATTTCCATCCCCCTTCCTACTTCCTCACTTGTGCAGAATTACTTCGTTTCTCTCGCTCTTTTTCATTTCCTCTGATTCTCTCTCTTCAAGGGACAGTATTCTTATCACTTACATGTTTGACATTCATGGCGTTCAATTCAGTTATGATCTTCATCATTGTGGCGCAACGGCCCGCTGTCGAACTTTGGCCGTCTGAATAATTTTCCTCTGTGACAATCAAATGACTCCGTCCTCCAATTTCGAAAGCCAAGTAGTTGTTCTCGGTCGGTCTACCTCTCAACCTTGTTCCGCTGATGGTACCTTGCTTAGGCATTCGGCTGGCGTCCATGCATTGTACCAGCCCTGCCCATTGCAGTCGTTGTAATTTGATGATTTCCGAAACTTTCTGTTCATCGTGAAAGCTGTACAACTCATGGTTATACCGCATTCGCCATTCATTTCGGTCACGAACCGCACCGAATATTCTTCGAAGGATCTTCCTGTCCAAGACGACGTTCGTGGCCATGGATGTGCAGGAGGTGCATGCTGGCAACTGCATTCTCCGAAACCAATTTATGCCAACGAAACGTCAACTGGGCCACATGAAGCAGTTGACGCGCTATGCCCCACAAGGGTTTTTTGTCTGCTATTGCACCACTGTGTGCTTGTTTTTTGTTGTCCTTACGGAGGCTAGTCCTGCTGGGTTGAAACTAATGCTTAATACATACTAAACACTGGGCGCAGAACATATTCGAAGATGGAAAGAACCCCCCTACTCTCTCTCTCTCATAATTTTTGTGTGTTGAACTTCTAATTAATTTAAAGCTTTAACTTATGCAGACATGAAGAGACTCTTACAAGTCTACAATAAATTGTATGCAAAAGTCAATGATAAATTTTTTTTTTGCTTGATAAGTGCAGTACACATAGTATAATCAGTTTAACACACTTGAAAACTCACTAAACTTTGACAACGTGCTAATACCCCAGGCGACGAGTGCCAATATTTGGTGATTGAAGGGGAAAGTTTAAGTTTTTAAACTTAGCGTGATTTGTTGGTTGGTACTGGGAGTATATTGTATTATAAAAAGTCGTCGCCTGTGGGGTGTGAGCTCGCGCGGGGAAGGATTAAAGGATAGTTTTTTTTTAGAAATCTTGCTTTTATTTCCCTAACTATTGATCTTAGAAAAAAATACAGAAAAATACATGAAAAATGAACTTTTACCGCTCATACCGTTCACTTGAAAAGCACTCTTTGCAAATTACTAGTTTGTTCGCACGAAGTGGAAATATCATAGTTTTTGTCATGTATTTCATCAAATAGCGGGTAAAATACTATACTACTAAAATAGTAGTAGTAGTAGGTACGCATGTTTAGAAAAAGGGAGAAACCATCATTTTTGTATGATAAATGAGGTTTTTTTTCGCTTTTGATAAGTATCTCTCATATCTACAGGCGTCTGACTTATCTCAAATCAAAGCTTATTTAGTTATACCAAATAGTATAGATTCCACAAGAGTTATCACTCCATAGAAGTTTCGCCTCTGCTAAGAGATTTGTATGTATTGACAAATTGTATAAACATAGTATGTATAAACTACACAGTATATAGGTAGATACACAAGAAAATCAATACATACAAATCTACCGCCGGAGGCGGAGTCACCTTTCTTGTGAAGTCTATGCAATTTGTCAATACATACAAATCTCCTGGCAGACGGGAAAGTTATATGGAGTGATAACTATTGTAGAATTATCAATCCTCTTTGGTTATACTCTAAATCGATCCGTATCATTTTTCCGTAGGACTAGTACTCGTATTTTACCCGATATTTGAATACATCACAAAAACGATGATTTTCCACTTCGAACAAACGGGCATTTAACAAAAGAGTTTTTTTCCTGTGTTTTAGGGGGACTTTTAGTATGTATAATATACTTCTAGTACCAACCAAAAAATCGCGCCAAATTTTAAAATTCCTTGAATTTTTCCCCTCGATTTTTACTCGTCACCTGGGGTATAACTTTTTTCCACGAAATTTGAGAATTTGAGCTAAACAAAAAGTGCTATGTAGAGATTACTTTTGTCAACTATGTCATTGACTACGTAAATGTTCAATTATTCATATGCTATACGTACAATGTATACATGTTTCTTATTGTTCCACAACACGTACGGTATGTTATCGCGGTATTATTGTTCAAATGTATCCAAAACGTGTACGAGTATATCTCCTAATTTGCATAGGTAAGCACATACGAGTAATGTAACATATATGTAGTGTATGCTTTGTGTACTTGTTTATTTTATGAAAATCTGAAAGATTTTATTAACAATGGGTCAATAACGGTTTGTGTGGAATTCAGTAACCTTTTTCAGATCAATCCTTATTAGAATCATAAAGAATAGCTTGATTTTCCACATAACCTGAAATTTGTCAGTTTTTGGATCATGACCGTCATTGAAATTGAAACCGAAACTCAATTTCATTTTCTAAAACTGCATTAAATTTCATGTATTGTGTGTATACATATTCGGGGCGACCGGGAGCTCAGTGCGTAGAGGAGCCAGCCTCATGTCTGGCTACGGTCGTTACGGGTTCAAGTCCCGTCCACGGCGTTTGTGACCATGGATATTTGTGTTGTCTTTCCCCTGTGGTGTGGGGCGTAATAATAAGCCACAACATCTCCCGACTTGTCGCAGGTAGGCGGCTAAATGGGAATAGGAGGTGCATGCTGGCAACGTGCATCGTCCGAAATTGTTTTATGTCAACGAAACGTTAGCTAAGCCACATGGAATAGTTGACGCGCTATGCCCCACTGGGGGTTAAGGCAGATGAGTATACATATTGATAGATCGGCCGTGGAGGGTCGATCTATCGAGTGAGAGGAGGCGGGGTCGAATCCTGGCTTAACCAAATACGAATTGTTGGGTATCTTGACGGCTTCCAGTCGACTCAGATACGACTAAATCGATGCAGTAAATCGCTGATAAAAGTGTAAAGCCTCGTAACCAATATTTTTTTCTTTTCGCAATCCGACGTATAGTTTGCCAAATATTAGAACGTCAAACTTTCCGCTCTTGTTCGCAGTGTACTGCAGCTTGTGAAGTTGCGAAATTGAATTCGCTGCAAAACATTACCATCATCAATTGGATACTATCGTAGAAATGTGATCCAATTCTGCTTATTAACACAATACCATAGAGCGAAACGAAAATTTTCATCGACGAAATGAAAGTTCATTTTGTATGGGATTTGACGTTTCGTTTCGCGGCCAACACAATACTAGGCATGGGATGGGACCAAAATCGAGTGAAACGAAAGCGGCTATTAATATGATTTACATTATAAATGAAAATTTTCCTTTCCCATCTCTTTTATGATACTAATATATAACATTTTTATGATACTATATTTCGTTACGTGTTGCATCACAAATCTTACGTGTTGTTTTTACAATTCAAGTCGATTCCTTGCGTTGAGTTCCAAATGTGCTACCATTAATCTTCTTGTTGCTGATGCTTGATACTCCGAAAGTGCAGTTCTATCCTGATCAAACGCCATCTCTCTTAAGTTTTCATATTTCTGAGTGTAATAGTCTCGAAATACAAGCAAGTGGGACAAATTATGATCTTATATTATTCCCCTCTCTCTCTGTTCCTTTTTTTTTAATTTAAAGAGACAATGTTAAAAATGAAATGCACTCGACGATACATTTCGCAAGTTAACTTTTAAGGGATTCATCGTTCCTTGCGCAAGTGTGAATGTAATACATATAACCTGATGTCCGAAGCAAATACAAGTACTACAACAACAAATACAACATTATGCGGATTTCATGATTTTTGTTTTTTTTTTGTTTTTTGTTAAAGTATTCTCTTCGCCGCTCAAGTGTGTACATAGCTTTAAAGCTGTACCCAAAATTTTTTTGCTTGGTCACTTATGAGTTCACACACGTCCTCCACACCATAAAATCTCATAAATATGATGTGTGAAATGTATAATTTGAAAGAGGGATGATATCTGAAGCTATCCAATGTATGTATATCGAATCACTTAATAGATAGCACCCGAAAAGTTTTTGTTTGGGCAAGTGAAAAAAGGAAGTCGGAAGCCATGACCATGTCAAGTATGCATGAAAGAATCCATGCACAAAAGATCACGTTCTAGGAATTGTCCTAATGGTAGGTCTCTTCTTTTATATTGACTATATTAGGGTAATTCAATAGCCTGTAGACGAAGAACAGCCTGTAAATGAAGAACAGATTTTGAAATTAGATAGCGATTAATATTATTAGAGTAAATAAGGAATTGTGACACTTTTAGAAGACAATTTACGTTCTATCTTTAGTTTCATCTTTGAAACACTAAACAAACAGATGGGAGCCGCAGGATAAGTTGCCCGGCGCGATAGAAAAAGTTGAAGGCTAGATGTCTGCTATTTATTAATGGATGCGCTGTGGCCTACAATAGGTCAATGCAAACTAAGATGATGGCAAATAAGAAAATGATTAAAACCTACAACATAATACGGATAACAGATTCGTATGAATATGTCAAAAAGTAATTGTAAGGGGCCATTATACAGTCAGGTATTTGACTACTTTTTGTGTCAAATGTTTCACTAATAGTTTAATGCAATAATTTGTTGATCAAATATTCGACAGTAATCACATTATTTTTTATTGTATCTTAGCAACCTGTTTGATGTCAAAGAAATTGTATGTCAAATGTGTCAAATTTTTTGATTGTATCATGGCCGTTTTAAGCATGCCACAGACGATCGAACTAAACCCTCCGTGACCACCACGTCAATTTCTTAAAATGTGCGAAAAAAATAGAAGTGGTTGCGTGGTGGACACGAACGGTTCGGTTCGATCGTCGATCTCGTACATCAACATGATAAAACTGACAATGGTGAAGCGTCGTGCAAACGTGCACGTTATAGTTAAATATTAGGGATGGGTATCGATTAATCGAAATAATCGATTATTTTGTCGAATAATCGATTTTTATTTAATCGATTACATTAGGGTCGATTTAATCGATTATTTTATAACGATTATTGAACTTTTTTCTTCGCTGAGACTTCAGATTTCAAGAGCGATATATTTTTCTTTCATTGCGAAAAATCACTTACATAACAGTCGTGTATAGTACTTAGGAACATTCCTGTTTCGCGAAAATTGGGAGAATTCTTTCTATTAAATTAGGGAGAATTTTTTTAATTCCTTAATTTCCGGAATTTTTGTTTTAGGTAGTCCATTTCCGCTTTAGGTGGTAAGAACCTAGAACCCACCCGGGGGGATTAGTAGCTCCTAAAGCGGAAATTTCCCGAGTTTTGTGAAAATTCTCCCTAATTTAATAGAGAGAATTCTCCCAATTTTCGCGAAACAGGAATGTTCCAGTACTTACCTACTACTTTTCTCATTCTACTTTTACCTACCTACCACAATTTTTCTCTGAAGCTGGTCAAATTCTGAGGGAACAGCGAAGCCGGCTGACCGCCAACATGGCCAATACACTTATATTCCTTAAGGACGTTCATGATAAGTATTGGGATTAATAAATAAGCTCAATACTTCTCACAACTCAATAATTACTATTATTTCTGCAGCTACTGGGAACGTTTCAGGCAACTGCTTCCAGTAGGTGTAATTATTATTTCTCTGTTTGATGATCTTTCTTCTGTTTTTATCTGAATACATAAGGACTGTTTTTTATTTGGAGTTCGTTGTTGTCATTGTACCCAGTTTTTAATTTTTTCCCAACCTTTTTTGAAATTGTCTATTAATCGAGTAATCGATTTTTCAAGTCACAAATAATCGGTGTATCGATTAATTCGTAAAAAATTATAAACGATTTCATTAATCGATTACTTGTTGGTCGATACCCATCTCTACTAAATATCTCTTGTCGTATGACAGGTATTATCGTTAGATTTTAACCCTTTGTTAATTCAAAATGGAACTATAATGTAAGGAATAATCTGAGACGATTTCACATTTTAAAAGTTTTTAATTTGAACAATAAAAGAAAGCACAACATTTATCATCTTGCCATCTTATCATTGGATGGGTTCGGAAGATATCGAACATTTTGCCTAGGCGAAGATGGTCAAATGATCACCGAGCAAGAAATATTTCTGTTCACCCTTTGTCATGTTTGTCATTCTCTATGGATTTCTACGTCATTTGGCGCGAATAGAAACATTTGACGAATGCGAAATCTATTGAGTGGATGCTCCATCTCTAGTGAATGTTTCCAGGTGGTATAAACGATTCCAAACATGACACTTTTCTGTGGAAGATGAGTGTCGTGAAGGTCGTTAAAAATCTCCTACCGACGGCCAAAATGTTGTTTTCAACGCAAGACTAAAGACGAGCTCCCTCATGGCAAATATTTGACGAACATGGCAAATATTAGGCAAAAAAATGAAAATGAAAAGTATTTGTTGTACTTGTGAACTGAACATATTTTCGTTATATTTATCGCCATGTAAACAAACGACAAAACTGCTTTGCCAGATTAATTTGGCAAAGAAGTTTTGTTTTTGTTTTGTTTTGGACAAATATTTCTTGAAAAATTTGGACAAATTTGCGACATGTGAACTCACCCTGACGCAACAATTGATTGCTGATGATTTAGGCTTGAATGTCCGTATCATGAAACTAAAAGCCACCAAAGCTTTATGGATCTGTAGGCAGTTTGTAGGTAAGACTTTGTAATGTACGAGGTGTTCACCGGAAGGCATTTATGGGGACGGAGCCGAAAGTTTGCCAAAGTGACCGTGTTGGCCCAGCGTCTCTAGAAGCGAACGCTAAGCGGTGGAAAATGCTTGTTTCAGCTCAGTTTCGGGAGATGTGGGCGGGGTTTTTCCCCGCTTGTTGCCCCAGCCATCACATACATATATATATCATGTGCCTTGGGGGTTGACAAAACAACAAATTATTATGAAACCTAGAAAAACTAGTAAAATCAAAAATGAAGGTAATAAGCGTCGACTGGTTCATGCCCGAGACACCCTCCGGAGCCAGATAGTTCAGACCCTTGGTCTTTAAACCCAAACACAAAACCCAACCAATAAGGTTCCGTGGCCGGCAACAATGTCGGAAGCTCCCATTGCGGAACAAGACATGACGTTTTAACCTCATGTCAAAACCCACCTAAAAGTGGTTGTGTGGAGAATTCCTTAATCATTTTGTTTAATTTTAAAGAAAATAATAATAATAATAATAAACCAATAAAAATCACAAGGAAACGGAAATCATTATGGAAACTAATATAACGAAAAAAAAAAATCGGAAAGAATAGAACTAAATAGAAAGAAAAAACAAGCTGCATTTGCCACTTTGAAATTAGCAGTAAAGCTCAGGCCGATTTCGACAAAATTTAAGAATGCGGTAAATTGGTGCAAAGCTTGTAAGTATAGCAGGTTCAATAATCGTCACAGATAACGAATCTTTGTTTTATAAGTACGACCCATGGAGGTATAGATAGATAAGATAAGACACCGTTTTTTTAATTTAATTCGGCAATTGTTGGTACTATCTATACAAGAAATTCTAAGTGTCACCATACACTGTCGAACTCGAACTTGAGCATGAACCTGGTACAAATGTCCTCTAAATAGCTCAAGAGACACACACACTTCACATAAATGTGAAGACAACCGGTCCACTTGTGCCATGTTCGAGATCGAGTTCGACAGTGTATGGTGACACTAAGCCAATTTTACTTTATTTCTGCAGATCAAATCTCTAGTTTCATTAAAAACGGTTATCCTCTTCGCAGATGGAATTAACTTTATTTAATTAGAACTTAGAGAAATGTTTCATTATAGTAAGATGTTGCTATCCCACATTAAACACCATTGGAAACGCTTATACGTAGTCGTACTATATTTATCATTTTATTTTACTACATTTACTACTACATTCTCTGTCTGTATCTGTATCTTTGCATACTTACCCGTATCACGCACATTATATAAGCGTTAAAACATAATTTGCTTTCGGATCACGTCACTTGACGAGACATTGGACTGACTATTCAAATGTTGGCATTGCCAACAGGTTGAACTGATAAGGAAGTAGGCATTTGTCGAAAATTTTACCCATCTTATCGGCGAATACTAAAAAATGGGTGGTTTTGAGTGCGACATTCGCAAACACAAAATTATCTTAGTATCTTTCAATAGCAAAATTTTACAGAAAAGAAATTTTTTTTCGATAAATACACGTTGAGTGTTTACCTCAAATTTATACGCATTTATACTATAGAGTCTACGTTTTTTTTTAATAAATGTAAATATGTTCGAAATTTAGGCTTGATTTGATTACTGATAACTTTGAAGATAACTTATAAATATTTAACTTGATACGAAGAACAACACTTTTCGTATTGAAAAGCATATTACATACATACGTTCATGCCAAATTACCGAATTAAGAACGTCAGATACTATAATAATTGGGTTCCAGATTCAGTAGGTTAGATTAGGCTAGGTGGCGGCATTACACCCGTATAGACCACCTGGGTTGGGTACATAGTGATGCCACATGCCTATGGTGTCCATTATGTTCCTGAATTAATCAAGACTGCCGGATCTTTGTTGAGTTCAAAGGACTTTGGCACGACTTTGAATTGTAAGAGGCTTCTTGTACTGAGATCTGCAACTGCTTTCAAATATCGAAAGAAGTAGGCCCCTAGAAATTTTTTGTTTTTGTCTAACAAATGCTGGACACACACAGGAGGAGTTCTAAGGTTTTCTTTGAATTTGGTAGTTTTAAATTTCTGCTGCAAATTACTATTTATGATTAGTCCTAATCTGTGCGCATGCTCCTACATATATCAGGCAATGTTCAGTTAGTATGCCTACTTTCATTGCACATTTTCTTCTGATTAGACCTTACGCTGTACAGTTGACTTGTGCAGGTATACCTCCGGATCCGGTATATGGGGTCTATGGCCAGTCTAAGAGGGTTTTGTTTTTCTTTGGATCGTAAGAATGTCAGAGTTTTTTCGTTATTCTGGAGTCGGTCGCGCTATTCCAGTTAGCATTAGTTAGCTCCATAATCTCACAATCAATTTTTATCGTAAGTGTTTGTATTGGCATTTGTCCTGTAATCAAAAGCAGCAGCCTGTATATGCGGAGCTTAGTATTTCTGTGCACATGCTTAGATTTTATTATGGGGAGGACCGAGAAGAAAGTCTTATTTGCCAGCTGTATCCGTCGCTGGATTTCGTCAGTTTCATTGGTATCCTTTGAAAGATTACTACCGAGGTACAGGAAGTCGTCTACGAATTCGGTGCTGAGGTCCCTGGCGTTGATGTTCGGTTCTTCCGGCGTCCTTTTTTTTATTGAATCATTATTTTTGTTTTGTCCTGATTAATGCGTAGTACAAGTCCTTTTACAGCTGTGTCAAGATTATTTAGAAGGTCTTCTGTGGCGGGCAGGTTTCGGGACATGATGTTGATATCGTCGGGGTACGCTACCAACTGCGTCGACTTGAAGAGCAGTGTGCCACATTCATTACCCGGATGGCGTGTTCAGTGCTAGGCTGAAGAGCGTCGGAGCCAGTTCATCGCTTTGATCAGCGTCGTCTTTGTTGATCGTTCTAATTTTGTCAGTATTTTGTAGGACTTACAGACTAGTGAGATGCCTCTATAATGCTCACACCGCAATTCATCTCCCTTTTTGTGTATGGGACAGATGATGCTCTTGCGCCAATCTTCTGGGATCACATCGTCCTCCGAGATTCGCAGAAGTAGTTGATATATTGCATTTAATATACCTATTCCACCAGATTGTAACAGTTCAGCTTGAATTTCGTCCGACTTTTTTCTTCCACTGAGATGCATCTCTAGTTTGTGCCCTTTCTGATTATTGGATGAAGTTTTTTGATCAGCTCTTTGAACAGTTCCCTGGACATCCTATAAAAGCCTTTAGACTTTGCTTCGCGATCGATCGCGTTTGATTTTTGCGTATGAAAGGATGAACCCAACATTTGATTCTTTTTTGACGCCTTCTCAAATACCAATAAGCGACAATAACATAACGAATATGAACCGCATGGGCTGCCATTCTGATGCAGACGAGTCGCTGAAGAGAGTCAATGGACGAAGAACGGCGAACGTAACTTTCGTACAACCCTTATAAACAAGTTGCGTTGCAATTGCATTGTACCGGTGGGCGAAGGTATCATCACTCTATACGAAATCTAACCCAGGTCTAGGATGCATCATCACGAGGTCTAGCGTATTCTCACTTCACATTGGTTTTGTTTATAGATAGTTCGTTTTAATTATATCTGGTACGTTGCGATATACTGCCATATCGGAAAGATATATTTATCCAGGGAGAAAATATATGCTATTGAATTTATTTATTTCTTAATTAGTAGACTTAATGTCTCTCCAATATAAAGTGACTGGCATCTGAACGGGTTGTGCGGAACGGCAGGTGAAGCCTGACCTGCTTTACAGAACGTGTTCACTTAAGATGAAATAGTAAGAAAACATTTCGCCATATGCTTGAATTTATTGTCGCATTAAATTGACTCACTTGTCGCCGCAATTCATAGTTCGTGCTCATTTCAAGTCCGCTTTCCAGCAAACTAGAAAATTTAAATTAAGCAGATCTAGATGAGATACTTTATTTGGTGTTTGGAACTGCTTCTTAGGCAAATGTGTCAAAATACGTGCTTGATTGAATGTACCATGTTTAGGTTTACAGTCATTTTCGATAAAGAAACCGCTTGAAAATTAATTTTCATTCGAGGCAAATGAAAATCTTCTTTCACCCACTTTCCTCAGAATGAAACGTTTACGAAATTATGTCGATGTCAGAAACAAAAGGGCTGTTGCCTGCGTTTTATGTTGCTCTTCGAATGGCTAACAAATAGCCTGCAGCGTTTTTATCGATTAATTTGAGTACAATACGAGTATGTCGGCTCCCGCTTGTGTCGTGAGTTTCGTATTGCTTAACTTGAGGCTACGTACATGTGTATATGACGTCAAAACACACGATATAATGGGCGGTATCTATGCAAATACTATACAAATATTCTTTATATACAGGGTGTCTGGAAAATGCCGGATAAACGCACTGCTACGTGATTCTCCATACAATTTCCAGTAAAAAATATTAAGAAACACTTTTTCGAATTTTTAACCTTTTAGCTGCTACAGGCATGTACATTTTTCTTAAAAATTCCCCGCCTCGCATGACTTTAAATTCAATATCTCGGAAACTACGATAACCAGAACACTCAAATAAAACGATTAACGGAGCCAATATGTTGCTCTAAAGTATAAAGTTTATTTAGTAAAATCAGACAAATGCCTTAATTATTAAACATTTTTGAAGTTTTTGTTTTGCTCCAAAAAATATTTTGTTTTTCCTATCACCTCTTTCTTATAATGTTCGATGCATAATGTGCTTGTCTGTTTTAAAAATAAATCCTTTATTTTCTAAAAATCCAATTGTGTTAACATTATTTTATCCTATTTTTTAATTTCTGGAAGTTATAGCCCTTTGAATGTTGGAAAACGGGCTTTTATGTTGTGTGTCGCAGCGTCGAAAGCTACGCCAATTTTACATTGCTAAAAATGCAATAACTCGAGAACTATGCAAGCAATAACTTCCAAATAAACTCTTAATCTCAGCTAATACTTTACCCTTACTTTTAAAATTAATCCCATTAAATTCAGAGCAACAGTTTAGTTTCAGTTCAGTTTATGCTCTAACAAAAAGAGCACACTTAGACCATCAAAGGATCCGTTGTGATACCACCATGGAATAATCCACTGACCAAAACCTCATCAAACCAGCCGGAGCTGACAAGGAAACGATGTAACCTCCTTCAGGTCATCCAAATCGGTGAAGTAGTAGGACCCAGTGGTGTTCTTCCTACTTCGAGCCAAGGCGGGACAGGCACAGAGTAGATGATCATGATAGGAGCTCTCATCCTCATCCTCATCACCGCAGCTTCTGCAATAGTCATTGTGCGGGACTCGAAGCCTTCGGGCATGTTCTCCAATAAGACAATGACCAATGATAACCCCGACAACAATCCTAATATGCTTCCTATCCAAGAGCAGCAACCCAGAAGAGCAGTAAGGGTTCAGTGTAAGCCATATGTAGGCATGTACTGCCAATACTCCATCTAGTGTTTGCTCTGTCAGTCGTAGCAGCCTTTAAGGCCAGTTTACAAGTTACCACAGGCATTCCTAAACTACGGAAACTATCGCTCACAGTCACCATATTGGTTCTGCCTTCACGAGTCAGCTGATTCGCCCTGTTGTTTCCCACAAATCCACTGTGGCCAGGAATCCAACACAGGGTAATATTGAAAATAATTCTCACGATATGATGGGCAAGTCAATTTAGGGCTTTATAGGAAATATTAGGGAAAATTTTGAAAATAATTTTAATCCCTTCAATAGGTCCCAAATACATGGAAACTGAGTTTGCTCGGTAGCATAAAGTGAGCTTAAGTTTTGGCAGGCGAAAATTTGAGCCCTTTTCAATATTATCCAATAACTTTTAAACGGTATTTCGGATTGAAAAATTTTGTAGGTGTAAATTGAAGATCGTTGAATTGTGCGCTCAATTTACTACTCAAAGTCGAAATTCGGCCGACGGCATTTGAAGCCAATAAAAATATTTGACGAATGCCGAATTGCCTATGGAGTGAATGCACCACACCTCTAGAGAATCTTTGTGGTATAAGCGATTCCAAACAGAGCGTTTTTCTATGGAAAACGTGTCTCGTAAAGGTCGCCCAAAATTTGCTACTGGCGACATATGTAAATGTGGCTCTCGTAAAGCCAACTGACTGCTGATAATCTAGGCTTGAATGACATGGCCGTATCACGAATCTCACGTAACAACTTGGGATACACCAAGAAATCTGCCCAGTGAGTACCACGAATTTTGATTGATACGCAAAAATAGGCATATGAGTTTTGCCACATATTTTCTTAAAGAAAATTAAAGAGGGGAATTGCTACAGCACCTTTCATAAAATCATCACAGAGAAAAATTTTTGTTTTATAAGTACGGAGCCCAGAAGATGCCAATTCACCCATTTAAGCAAGACAGGAAAAGTTGCAACAAAATTAATGACGTCGATTTGCTTCACCAGTGCAAAAACTGTAGCGGCTATTCTCTTCGAATTGGGTCAAACGATAACTTCTAAGTAGTATATAGAAACTTCCTTACCAGAAATTTTCAAAAAAAAACATAATGTGCAAAAGTAACAAAGAGGGCAAATATGAGAATTTTCTGATTTAGGATGAAGAGACTAATGTACTCGAGTGTACTGAGTACTGGCATTTTGCGTCCTTTAATCGGGAGAAAAGAACCTTCTTGGGCATGAAGGGAATTGTAGTCGATACGGGTATCTTCTAAATCGATGAGACCAATGCAGTTAATTCAAATTAATTAAATTGATTCGCATCCGTCTGCTCCCCAGTCCTCGATTTATCCGCTATGCAATATTGCATTCATTCATTCATATCGGCGCGGTGAGACCAAATCTGTTTTCGCAGGCCGTTGTTGCAAAATTTCGCAATTACTATTCATACAATATAAACTTTGGAAAATTATCTAAAAATACTCACTCGAAAATGCTTTCAATATCCATGCGTAAGTTCGTTTACAGTAATGCTCAGAGGTGAATTTCATAATTGACATTTAATTGGTTTAAGCTGTTAAAAACTGTGTCAAATCACCCACATCAAAGTTATACTCGGCGACTTAACTTTCAATAGTAGCGCGGCTCTATTCATGTACTTTTTTTAGTTAGTCACGCCACTTAACATTATTAAATAATTGAAAATGCGAGACAGGCATTGTGCTTTTACTACCCGTATTTAGATCAGTCTGTTTTATTGTAAAAACGGCGGAATTGTTTATGATGTATTGTAATATGTATGTGGTCGGAAAATCTAAAAACGCTTTCGCGTCAACAAATATTTTGCGCAAGGGCTCGAAAAGGACTAAAAATTTGGGGTCAAATTTCGTTTTGTCGATTCACGGGGGAACAGCATTTTGTTTATTTCGATTTGATATTCATTTCTAGCTAATTTCTGGTCGTAGAATCCGGAAATGCTAACCGTTTTTCTCCTATACGTCCAGTTTTTGAGATACAGGGGGCTCAAATTTTGGCCCCCATACAAACCTTCCCTTCATTGAAATCAAAACAAACGAAACTCGTTACAATTTTTTTATTTATAAATTTTGATTTTACATCTTAACAATATTACCTAAGAACTAAAAAAAAAAATTATGGCAAAAATTTTCGTTTGTAGCTTTTCCTGGAGTGTTCAATTTCAGGACAGTCCCGTTTTATGCTCCAACAATAGTCCGCCATCATATTCGCATCCCATCTGCCTTGATATCGAGTTTCCATGATTTTTAAATCTTGATGAAATCGCTCTCCCTGCTCATCACTCACAGCTCCAAGATTTTCCGGAAATTCATCTAGATGACTGTGTAAAAAGTGGACTTTGATGCTCATATTGCAGCCAAGCCTTTGAAAACTGTCCAATAGTTGCTCGACTACTATCGCATAATTCGATGCACGTATATTGCCTAACAGTTCTGAAGCTTTTTTAGAAAGCCCCAGATCGCGCACTAGATCGTTCAGCTCGTTCTGTTTAAATCCTTTAGGTTGGTTCCTAGCGCTGAGTTCGGAGAGTGATGATGTCGACGGACTTAAAAGCATATTTACGTCCACGTCCAAAGAAGGCGAAGGAGATACTTGATATACTGGCACTGGAACTTCAGGAGAATGAGCAACTGGTCTTTTCGCCGATTCTAAATTGGGATACTGTATCTTATTTTTGGTTTTTGTGTGTGTACACTGTTGTTTTAGTACAACAAAAGTAACAATCACTTGTGTGGTTTGAGGGCTCGCCATATCATTGGCACACCAAATGGCAACTGAAGTCGTTCTGCTTTCGTCCAGGACCTCAAATGTGTGACACAGCACCTGCACACTTTATGAGGGACCCACCATTTATCCTGATTGCAAATTGGAGTTTTGAAGTAGGCAAGATATGCCTGGTGAACAAAGGGGCCTATTTTTGTCCTCTGACTTAGAAATGTATAACTGCCACATATATAGCAAAATGAGTCCGGAGCGTTGAGACACTTTCGACGAGGGATAGTAGAGGCTTCCATTACACAAGTTAAGAGCACAATAATAGAGTAATATACTGGAACAGAGGCTTTTAAATACATTTTTTTTTTTACATAAAAGAGCCTTAAAAATGGCCGAAGAATTTCACAACTTTTAACAAACAATCCAGGTAGCGAGAAATTACTTTTTTTTATTGGTTTTAATTTTATTGTATACAGGTACTAGAAGGCCCTGCACAAGGATGCAGCCCCGTAGCTTTTAAAAAAAGTTGTTTTTTAAGGGGGCCTTTTGTAATTTTCCGTAAAATTAAAAAACAAAAGATATCTCGAAAACCTGACGTATAGGGGAAAAACGGACTGCATTTTTGGAATCAGCGAGGCCGTTTTACTATAAATTAGGTGCAAAATTAAAAAAAAAAAAAACAGAAAAAAGTGTCAAAATTGTTCTCCCGTGTTATCTGCATGTACTACTATATATTACACTCAATATCAAAGGGGAGGATGAGTTTCATATTAACCCTGTGATAACGATAGTACATGCTATCCGTATGCTAATTAATGCAGTTGCACGTTATAATTTTTTCGCTTATTTCGCTTTTTTCATCCTTCTCGGAACTTTCTGCAAAATATTTTTTTGTCTCAAACTCATTTTACAGTCTTCGAACGCTTTAGATGTTTGACTGGATATTTTGTTTTGGCTAATTCAGCTGAACAGAGATAATAATGCGTGTTTGAAACATGTGACCGTATAAACGATGGTCATGTACATTTTGGTAGTGCATAAAAAATCGGAAAACTATTAAAGTGATGGGAAATCATAATGCTTCGTTTACACGTGAACGCTGAGCCCATCTCTTGTGGGGATGACTCAGATGCTCGTGAATTCATGTTGGCCATGCAAGAACAGAAAGGTATCTTTTTGTTGTTGGGGCTTTTCAATGCCATTTTTTCAATGTTCCGTGTTTGGCTCAGCGTTCACGTGTAAACGAAGCGGAACTTCTAATTAGAGCCTGTCTTAGAAAAGGTGGACAAATTCGTCTACCCAGGTAGCATTGTTGCCACCACCATCCTCGGCAAGAACAACGGAACAGGACATAGCTCGTTGTATCAATCAGGCTAAATGCGCATGTTGTTAAAAATCAGGCAATGCAGTTATCTTAGTATTAAGACCAAACTGGGCTGGTACTGTCTGTGCTGCTGTATGGAAGAAGTGCATAGAAAGCTTAGCGTTATTAAGACTATATAATTCGCCCAAGAATATTCCTTAGTTGTTCATCGTGTCTGTCCCAGTACTTTTACGAAACTAATCTCTCTTATTGCTTCTAACATGTGTTTCGAAATAATTTTTTCTATACTGCATCCCGTCCACGACGACTTTCGTGGCCATGGATGTGCAGGAAGTGCATGCTGGCAACTGCATTCTCCGAAACCAGTTTATGCTAACGAAACGTCAACTGGGCCACATGGAACAGTTGACGCGCTATGCCCCACAAGGGGTTAGGGCAATTGAGTAGTAGTAGTACGAACTCATACCATATTAAAGGCCTTTTTAGATTACCCTATCCGTTTAATATCAGTTTCTGTTTCCTATAATTTTTCCTATGTCTTAACTCAAAACTACCAGTGGCCTATCTGCGTAAGATTTGTTTAGGATTTGCCTAGCAGTTCGTATCTATTTCCTATCCGATTCATTTCTGTGTAGGTAGAATTTGATTAGGAATTGATTAGGATTTGCTCCATTCTGTAGGATTTGCTTACGATTTACCATCAGTTCAAATGTATGTTGTGCTCTCTCGATAGAAGTGTACATGCGTCTTACTATTGGCAGTGGATAAGCTTTAGCTACTTAGGAAACTAGTATGATTGTCTAAGAAGCAAACGTAAATTTGTGCTAAGAGGAAGCTGATATGAAACTGAAATAACTATCTAAAAACGCCTTAAACATATTTCAGATGGTGAACCAGTTTGTGAAGTTGAATTGCATCCAGCCATTCTGCTAGTACTCCAAACATCTTTCATGCCTACTTGTGTCCTGAATTAAATTATTTTTTTGCTGAACCAAATGGAGTTTCCAAGATGGCAAGAACAACTTACGTTCGCCGAGTATACAGAATCCCAACGGGTCAATATCTAATTATTGTTTAGCAATGGCTAGTTAATAACAAATTGCTTAGAATTTTCTTGCATTGTGTGCCAGTCATTATTTTAATGTATGGAACTGGTTGTTGATTATCGATTGAGGGCTCATTATGTGCAATTAAGAAATAACGTGGGTTCTTAAATGTCAAAAGTGCAGGTGGGCCTCTGTCGTCATTGTATTTCTTTTCATCTTTTATAGTATTCGCAATGTTAGAAATTAAGTATGTATATATGACGATATATTTAGCAGTGAACTTGAATAATTTGATAAAAGTCAAATTAAATTACGAAATTGCTCTTCGGCGTAATAAGTTCGCCATTTTAGCGATGCCATTGATATGAGCTGCCCTATTCTACTATATTTCATTTATCGCTGTGTTATTTACTTTACTATTATGAGTAATAGCAACATGCATTATGTATGCAGAGCACCTCAACGGGAGGCAAAAATGCGAAATAATAAAAAAATAGGGCGATAAGGATAGAATGGTTGGCGGACGGCGTAGATGCCTTCGCACTCGTATCGGGGTCCGCGTGTAATGGGACCCTCGGTCTCTGGTTTCGTACCACCGACAGATCACTACTCATCAGGTGCTTCCTTCGATCTGCCGGTGGAAGCAGCACTACCAGCATATGGTTCATTATACTGTTTAGAATTATCGTCCGATAAATGTTTAACTGGAGGATGGAGGTGGCGTTTATTAATAGCATAAACTTTAACCAAACATTGAGAAAACGGCCCTTAATCAATTATACGGTGCGGAAGTTATGAGGCACTGTGAACCGCATCCCAAATAACAGCGTCCTCTGCGTACGACGCATCATAATATCTATTCAATGCAATTAATTCGTTGATCCTTTGTCTACTAAATGATGTAATTAAATTTTGCTGCAATCGACAGATTCGATGTTTCGTCTCACCGACTTTTTAGAATGACACCGAAACCGAACCCCACAACAATTGATTGCTTAATTATTATAATACTGTTTTCATTTGTGTTTTTATTTGCCCTTCCGTAAAATAGCATTCAACCTTGCCAGAATTTCAGTTATAGACATTTATGATATTTTTCGACATCTATTTTTAGTGGCCCATGACATGACACGGGTTCACCGTTTGAGTCATGTTGGTACTCAGCAGGACATTCTATTATGTACACCGTAGCTTTGTGTCTACAAGTGGAGGCGACTGAACGTGAGCATGCAACAGAATTTTATTTCTACGAGTACACTGATCAGGCAAACGCTAATGGAAGAAACGGATTGTCATTTGTTATTTCCACCAATAATGTTGGTTATTATTATGTTCTTCCTAATTGTGACTAGATTGTAGGACTGGCGGTAAATGTGTATAGACACGAAAGGTGTAAGCAATCATATCATTTAGGACGGACAAATAATCTGAATGGAAGCTGCATTAGGCTTCGTCCATATCTGAACTTATTCGGGAACATTTAGGAAAATATAATGACAACAAACAGGGCATGCGGCGTGAACTTTCGAGTGCTCACCTTGTTTGTTGTTATTGTATCCTAAATGTTCCCAAATATGTTCATATGTGGGCGAACCAGTATGCTTCGTTTTCACGTAAATGTTGCGCCGTACACGGAATATTTTATTAACTCACATTAATTATAAAAATATCCTTAATTATAAAATTTCACCGTTAAATTATGTATCGTCTTTGTACCACAACACCCAAGGGTATATTCCTATTTCACCGGGAAACCATTGTGGTTCGCGCCTTGCTAATAGTGGGTTTACTGCTGTGGGATATATTGTAGAACGAGTGTTCCAAGGCGATATACTGAGGGTTGCGACCCCTTAAGCCGTTCCGGTCGCGAATCGACCGGAGCCCACGCAAAGGGAAAGTGAATTCCACTCAAATTAAAACCCACTGTGCTTCACCCGGTCAAGTGGGAATGTGCCCATCCAAGTGTTGTGCTAGTAGAGTATATATGTTGCCATTTGCATTTGCACTGATAATGAAGTGTTAGGGGTTAACTTACAAATTCAATTGGGCCTACTTCGGATCAGAGCATCTTTCACTGCGACGAAATTGCATCTGGTTAGATTTATCCTTCATAAAGTAAAAGTATGTACATATTTCCAGTTTGTATCGCTCCCTGAACAAACCGAGGGCCGAGAAGGCCCTCCTTCAACAGGTCGAAAAGTACAAACTGCGTATTACTGCAGTCCGGGAAACAAATTGGCTTGGCAGCAAGCTCAATGGCAAGAAATCGCACACCATTTTTAGAAATGGCAAACCATCGGGCCACAAGGAGTTTGGAGTGGCATTTATAATGAACAATCACCTCAAGCCACACATTACTGACTTCAAACCCATAATGAACGGCTGTGTGCGATTCGCATTAAAACTCGATTCTTCAACCTCTGGCTCATCAATGTGCTCAACCCCACTGAAGTTAACGAAGACGCAGTAAAAGGCGAGTTCTACACCCGCCTATTGAGACTTTCTTCAACTCACTTCCAGCAAACGACGTCAGCCTGCTGCTGGGAGACTTTAACGCGAAAGTCGGAAATGAAAGTTGGCACCGGGGGACCACTGGAGGCCACAGTCTCCAAGAAAAATGTGATGACAACGACCAGCGACTTATCAACTTCGCCTGCAGTAGGAATCTAGTCGTAAGCTCTACGTGTTTCCCGCGCCGTCGCATTCACAAGCAGACCTGGAAATCTCCAGACGCACGCACCGTCAACCAAATTGATCACGTCCTCATTTGCAGCAGATGGTCTAGGAAACTGACGAAATCTGGATACAGCTTTCTCGGTTCTCCCCATAATGAAATCGAAGCATGTGCACAGAAACACAGCTCAGTGTACAGTGTACAGAACCATCACACGACCAGTGCTATGCTATGGCTGTGAAGCATGGACCCTAACTCAAGCCTCCGGAAACATGCTAGACACATTTGAACGTAAAGTTCTGCGGCGAATTTCTAGGCTGTTTGCGATCGAGATGGATGGCGCATCCGGTACAAGTTGTATATTGTTGTTGTATGAACTGTACGATGAGTTGGAAGTTTTGAAAATCGCCAAACTTCAACGATTTCAATGGGCAGGGCATGTACAACGAATGGACGATGATCACATACCAAAGAGAGTAATGAACGGACGACGAGTCGACGGAGCGAGACTGCGAAGACGATCGAGAGCTCGTTGTGAGAGCTGGGTATATGCGGACGCCGCTCAGCTACTGGGCTCCCAAGATTGGAGGACGCAGTCACGTGACCGCGAGAATTGGAGGACGACGTTCCAGGCGGCCAAGGCCCGACGTCTGGCTGTTGCGGCACGACGATGATGATGAGTGTTGCCCTTGTCCAAGGCTTTGTTTGTTTTATAAGCAAACCTAGAAATTTCTTTTTTTCTTTTTCTGAATCCACAATGATTCAATGGCAACCCCTACCTTACCTTTGAACGTAATGGCGTTTGGTTTGAAGTTGCCCTTCTATTTACCTACAACCTTAATGCTCAAGTACAAGTGTTGACATTGTTCTTTTCTTGCCGTGTGTGTATACACACACTTCGCTTTTAGCTTGCATGAAATTTGATTGTCAGCACAAGCAAGTCACTAATATGCATAGGTGACCTCAAAATATCAAACATGATGTTGACGTTGTCCTTTTTCAAATGCATAAGTACGACTATGCAGGACCTCACTGCTTCCGATATACAGCGAAATGGTAATAAGATACCTTAGAATGGAATTCCTTATAGCAATTTAGGAAACGAAACGTAACGTATTCAGAATTAATGAGGTTTCCAGAAATTAATGTTCAAGGAAAATGTTTTTTTGTAAATCGTGACCTCTTTCCTAGATAGGTTAGGAATTTTCATTCGGTCGTCTCTTGTAATCGGCAAGAGAACTTGTCGAAGAAGAACTTGAAGCGATTAAATAACCAAATGAATAGAAGTGAAACATTTCTTTGAGCTAAATGAAAATGTCTTGGAATGTATTCGCAAAATTAATTTATATCATTCGGTTATACTCTGGTAAAAGTTAAATGCGTTAGAGATATTTTAATTGTTATTAAAATGGGATTGCATCACGTTTTTGCCTTTCTCTTATTGATCTTAGGAATTGAGCACTTAACGAAATGAGTGTAATTTCGAAAGCGTATTAAGCACGGATTCCTTCAGTTCGAGTTGATTTACAAACTTGCGACACTTGATGGGATCTCCAGCCGTAAGCAAATTTGTTGATATCATTAGCAGGAATTTCTGAAAGTGGAAACAATCAGGGTATTTCTGGATCAAGATAGTGACGGCCGGCGCCTATATTACCGCAAGTTAAATTTGTTGATAATTTGGTTTCGTTGCTCTTATTGATATTAATTCTCATGAATACCTGGGGAAAACGAGTTCACCGGGCATTATCCCGTTTTACAGGGAAAATTTTGTTGAATGCCGTAGTCCGGTATCTCTAACGATAGAAGTGATTGTCATTTACTGGAGTTGTTATCTTTTCCCGATGGCCACGAATCCCTAGTGTGTCTTTTTGGTGTCAGGGATCACATTGGAGGGTGAAGCTGACTAGAGATGTGCAATCGCTTTCAGAGTGCGGTTCCCCAGTTCAAGCTGGATTTAAAACATAACGTGCTTGAATTACATTTTTAGGAAAGGTAGGCGTGTACTGGTCGGACCTTGCCGATTTGTAATACCAAGCAAATAAGCCTTATTAGCATAATTGTTAGATCCAAGCTTCAAGTTGCCAGGTTGATTCTATTGAAAGGCGGACTTGACCAAATCCACTTCTATATTCTACATATAATTATTTCGATATACTCGCAGAGGTGTACAGTTGAGCAACACGCTCAACCGAGCTATTTACCCCATAAATGGGTACTCGTTTAACAGCTGAGTGGGCTCATAGCCCGACATATAAATCCCATTTTTTATCGAAAACTACCGCATTCAGTAGGAATCGAACCGGGGCTCAGTGCGTAGAAGGCGAATGCTAACCGTTGCGCCATCCGGACTACGTTAATACTATTGTACATTCTAAATTAAAGTTATTAATAAAGAGAAAATTTGAAATTTGTTACATAATAATGCATGGTTGTTGGGATCTCCGTGGATATAAATGTTGTGAGACGCAGTGTTATATTACAGAATAAAATACAAATTTAACCAAAAGAACCTATCCGAAATTCAGGCATATGTACATTGTATGTATTATAATTGCTTGTCATAATATTCTAGGTGGCAAACAGATAACACTAACCTACAACTAATTAAAACCATGCCTAACTTTCTGAACCTCCTACTCCTTTTTATTTTTATTTACTGAGAGTAATTTAACCGCGAGTACAAGATTGAACGACATATGCCATATGTAAATTTGGCATATGTCGTTCAATCTTGTACTCGCGGTTAAATTACTCTCAGTTGAGTATTTGCTAGGTTAGGTAACGATATATTCACAAAAACTTCGCAGATAGACGCATCAACCGTAGGTTCGCGTGTTATTTGTAAATTAACTCCAAATCCGATGTGAGAACCTTTTCCGTTTACCATGTCAACGATAACAGCATACGAGCTCAGTGAGCAATTGGATCTAAAAATAATGAGGTCAAAAGTCAACCTACAAATATATGTATGTATGTACAAATATGTGTGTTGAAGGGTAATATCGGGTATTCTGCTCCTGCGTTGCGTGAAATCCATAGCATGCCTCAATGCTGAACAAGTTTGGGACGAGATGTGGGCAGGTAGAGTCGTGCTAGCTTCAGTGACATTCCGTGCGAGGATATTCGGTTTTACGCATAGCCCCGAATCCATTACAACTTTCTTTTAGGCTGGATGTTGTTTCTGGCGTCATCAATGCTGTCGCCGACAAAAACGCGACAGACGAATTATTTGCTTATTGCCCAAAAGTCAAGCTGCTCCAATTTCAGTTCGAATTGAATCAATAGTATCATGAAGGCGGCTTTTTTTTCAACTTAAATGCTACTACGTTCGATACCGTGGTTTGGTTTTATTTTTTAAATGAATTCGTTATTATTGATTAAAAGAAGAAATCCAATTCATGGGAGTCTGCTAACAAGGAGATTTTAGTCAGCTGCGAGTATGTTGCGATTATTTGTTTTAGTAAGACACTTGGGGAATATTATTAATCGATTTATTTGAATCAATAATAAAAGACGTCCGTACTCTGGTGTGAACTGACTAATAGAGAAGGAAGTCAATCTTGCGTCGGAGCTGTGAAGTTAGCCACATATTATTTTAACTGGAATTCAGTTGCACGTTTGACTGCGTCCGTTACTTATTAAAGATACTTCCGGACAATATACTTGTAAGATTTGTATTTTCGATAGAATGACTGTAAACGATTGTGCGAAACTGTAGCTTTAGGATATGATACTTGGAAATAGCGGAGGGCGAGAACGCTAATTTCGGTTGACTGCTAGATCTGCTAATATCCACTAGTAGCTAAAAAAATAGATTTATCTGCTAATTGTTATCAAAAACATAAAAGCCCAAAAGTGTGTAATCACAGTTTATAATTCACTCTGCCACCGGCGTACACGGTAGCGTGAGTTCGATTGAGAATGTCGAACTTTCAAAACTCCTTTCCGAGATTTTGCTAAATAATAAAATCATAGTGACGTATCAATGTGAATGCTGCTACACAGCTAATTTAGAAAGCTGTTTAACATGCAATATATTAATCTATACAACACATCAGTGTTGATTTAGCTGCTTCACCTGCCAATTTGAAACGCTCCTTTATAAAGTTGCTAAGCTGTAAGCTGCTAATGTGAAATACAGCAGAGTGTTGAGTTAGCTGCTTTTTTTGGTAATTTTAAACGCTGGTAAACTAGTAAGCTGGTAATCTAAAACACATCTTGCTATTGCCAATTTAGAAAGTTGCTAAAGAGGGAAGCTGTGTCCATCTACGACACATCAGAGGGTTAAGTTTGCTACTACATCTGATAATTTGAAAATCTACTAATTTGTACTCGTATAACACACCAGAGTGTTTATTGAGCTGCTGCAACTTCTAGTCTATATTTTTTATACCTTGACGGTAGCAGCCACCTGTTATCGGTGCAGGTTAGAGTTACGAGAACACATTACACAAACAACAAACAACTTGGCTGATTTCGTCGGTATAAGTGTCATCTGAGTTTTGTTTTCGATAGCGAAGTGCCTAGAGGCATCATTATCATGTCCGACTACCGGCGTTTCGGGTTCGAATCCTGCCCACGACGACGTTCGTGGCCATGGATATTTGTGTTGTCTTCCCCCTGTGGTCTAGGGCGTAATAATAAGCCACAGCATCTCCCGACTTGTCGCTGGTAGGCGGCTAAATGAGGGAGCACATACCAACGAAACGTCATCTGGGCCACATGTAACAGTTGACGCGCTATGTCCCACAAGGGATTAGGACAATTGAGTACTAGCAGCCCAGAGGATCATTTGGAATCCAGTTTGAGTTACAACTGTCTAGCAACCACCATTATCGTGCTCGGTGGGCGTGGTCGTTCGGTCACCGCTCTACGATACTAATCTAGAGCTCAGAGTTCAAATATCGGCGCGATCAAAAACTGCCTGTTAGTACTAATAGAACTTTCACAGTTCGTCGACCTTGTCAGTGGAAAAACGGCGCGGATAGGAGGTGCATGCTAGCAACTGCACAACTCCGAAAAGTGGATATGCTATCGAAACTTTAACAAGGCATATAAATGCTAGAGATGTTGACGCGCCCATGTCCCTGGAGGGGTCAAGGCAATTTACAATAACAATAAATCGTAAAATGGCGTCATAATGCCTAAATCAGCTATAATTTCATATGAGTTCATCCAATCAACAAAAAAGATTCCATTTTGTAGTGGAAAGAATTCCCTACAAATTCGCAATCAGCGTTATTTCCAACAACAAATGACAAAGTAGTCGAATTTTTCTCCGGAAAATAAAATAATCAATAAGAACAACAATAAATTGTCGAATTGTCACATTTCTTGAAACGGGGCCCTGGTCGCAAAGCTTCTGATCCGACTGTAAGTGACATAAAAGTTATGAGTTATTCACCGGATGCAACAATAATTTCAGTTAAAATTAGTTTTGATGGAGACTAGAGCGATTTGCCAGTTAAACGATCGACGCAGATAGGGCCGATCAAAGTCTAACTTAAGGCACAAGCAACGAAGTCTTGGCGCCCCCTCCCTCTTCACATTTTTTCAAAATAGTTTTTCATAAAAATTTTTGTTTTTCGAGCGCCACTTTTTCCAAGAGGTTGCGCTTCATATACTAAATCTCGACGCCGCTTGGAGAAAAGTGGTTATGACAAAGCCATTTTTGTCCGGGCGGCGTTGCTTGCCACTAATTACACTGAACGACAAAATTTAAGTTTTCGTCTATTGAATAAATTTGAATGGCTGTTTCTGTTGGAACATTGTGCTCTGATTTCAAATCTGCATAGCATTTTTTTGTAATCGGCAAGGTTTTTTGCAATAAACAATTAAAAAATATCACACACGTGTAAATGATTTATTTATTGAATTTTTATTTGTTAATCTAATTTTATTTAAAAAAAAATAAAATATGGTTTTTCGTTCATTTTTCTTGAGGAGCATCTCTTTTTAGTGTCCAGCAATAATCTGCAAGCATATTTAAATTCCATTTTCCCGAATAACTTTTTTCCATTGTTGAGATATCTTGGTGGAATCGCTCACCATGTTCGTCGCTCGCAGCACCGAGATTTTCAAGGAAAAAGCCCAAGTGTGAGCCCAAAAAATGTATTTTTAGGGACATGTTACATCCCATTGCTTTATATCCGTAATTTTGAAGGAGTTCTGAAACTAGTTCTGCATAGTTCTCAGCTTTTCCATTGCCAAGAAATTGAGTTACGACCTTTTTGAAAGACTTCATGCAGCTTTTTCGATCTCATTTAAAGTTTCCTCAAAGCATTGATCCTTCCATCATATGCTCCTTTTTTGTGGGCCTATAAATATACCCTCTTTTATTTTAGCCTCACTGATCCTTTAAGTACATGAAAACAGAACCACTTTTATCCACTGTCTTATCGAAATTTGTAATTAATCCTAGTTTTATTAATTTTAATAAAATTATAAATTATAATTATAAATTTAATCTTATTTATATAACACAATTTTTTATTGACAAGGAAAAAATACCTGCTATGAACTTAATAATTACATTGTTAATTGTTGTTGTTAAAAATCCTTTATTATCTGGAAAAGGTTCGAAGCGAAGCTCTATACGTGGTTTTTTTATAAACAATGTATCATACATAATTAGGAACTTTTTAGCAGATATTTTTTACTGTTAATAAAAAAATTTAATATAAGTAAGATTAAGTTAGGGAATAAATCATGATAAGCACTTTTTAATAAATAAATTACTAAGAAACTGAGCCTTGCCCAACTTTTGTGGTCATATTCGTCTTTAGGGTAGCAAAGTACAATACATAAGAAACAGCTACAGTTATCCATTTACCAAAATTACTGTCGACCAATGCTATCGTCGATATTGCCGACCAATATCGACGATAGCACGATCGAGCCAAAGGCTTCGCCACCACGGCGCAACCACGTCCACTTCGTAGAACGTGCGGAAAAAATAGATTCTCCTTATTTCCAGCGCGTTTCACGAACCATTTGGTGCGACGTGTATGTGGAGCTTAAGTCACTCTCATTGGAGAATGAAGATTCGAAAATAAATCATTGACGCGCATAAATTCGATCAGATAATTCGCGAAATATTTATAACTACGAGTACATACGAGTACATTGCATTTTTCTCTAAATTGACAAAATTCACTCTCAAATTCGGTTTTCCTCTTGGCGCCCTTTCAGAGTCGGCACCCCAGGCGACCGCCTGTTCGCCTTTGACCGACCCTGGACACAAAAAATAAATTTTTAAGAATGAATGGAGTGTAACACTACCAACTCAATACAACAATATTAAGTTGGCAATGCACTCCACACAAAAATTTCTCAGCATTAAAGCCGATCGCACTAGCCGACTGGTTTCGTCCACCGATAGACCATACTCGTCAGGAGTTACCTTTAGTCTATCGGGGAGGTAGCTCGACCAGTCCAACTTGTGTGCTGTATTCCAACTTTCTAGTGCTAGTGCGATCGGCTTTAATGCTGAGAAATTTTTGTGTGGAGTGCATTACCAACTTAATATTGTTGTATTGAGTTGGTAGTGATACACTCCATTTATTCTTAAAAACTTGGAGAAAAAAAAGCGCTATGCGTGAAAATAATGATATTGATTTCACAAAAAAATAAATGTTTAAAAGTAATTTGATTTTCGTCAAATAAATAAGGAGAAGTTACGTATACCAAAAATAGTTGCACTTGCAACAACTAAAAACTGTTGTACCTTCTGATAACACGGGGGAACAGCATTTTGTTTATTTCGATTTGATATTCATTTCTAGCTAATTTTTGGTCGTAGAATCCGGAAATGCTAACCGTTTTTCTCCTATACGTCCAGTTTTTAAGATACAGGGGGCTCAAATTTTGGCCCCCATACAAACCTTCCCTTCATTGAAATCAAAACAAACGAAACTCGTTACAATTTTTTTATTTATAAATTTTGATTTTACATTTTAACAATATTACCTAAGAACTAAAAAAAAAATTATGGCAAAAATTTTCGTTTGTAGCTTTTCCTGGAATGTTCAATTTCAGGACAGTCCCGTTTTATGCTCCAACAATAGTCCGCCATCATATTCGCATCCCATCTGCCTTGATATCGAGTTTCCAACTGGTCTTTTCGCCGATTCTAAATTGGGATACTGTATCTTATTTTTGTTTTTGTGTGTGTACCCTGTTGTTTTAGTACAACAAAAGTAACAATCACTTGTGTGGTTTGAGGGCTCTCGCCATATCATTGGCACACCAAATGGCAACTGAAGTCGTTCTGCTTTCGTCCAGGACCTCAAATGTGTGACACAGCACCTGCACACTTTATGAGGGACCCACCATTTATCCTGATTGCAAATTGGAGTTTTGAAGTAGGCAAGATATGCCTGGTGAACAAAGGGGCCTATTTTTGTCCTCTGACTTAGAAATGTATAACTGCCACATATATAGCAAAATGAGTCCGGAGCGTTGAGACACTTTCGACGAGGGATAGTAGAGGCTTCCATTACACAAGTTAAGAGCAATAATAGAGTAATATACTGGAACAGAGGCTTTTAAATACATTTTTTTACATAAAAGAGCCTTAAAAATGGCCGAAAAATTTCACAACTTTTAACAAACAATCCAGGTAGCGAGAAATTACTTTTTTTTATTGCTTTTAATTTTATTTTGTGTGTTGTTTTTTAATTTTATTGTATACAGGTACTAGAAGGTCCTGCACAAGGATGCAGCCCCGTAGCTTTTAAAAAAAAGTTGTTTTTTAAGGGGGCCTTTTGTAATTTTCCGTAAAATAAAAAAACAAACGATATCTCGAAAACCTGACGTATAGGGGAAAAACGGACTGCATTTTTGGAATCAGCGAGGCGAATTAGGTGCAAAATTAAAAAAAAAACAGAAAAAAGTGTCAAAATTGTTCTCCCGTGTAATCATGGTTTTTTTTGATAAGCTCCACCATAAATTGCCATTGTTCTTAGTTTCAGCATACTTTGTTATATTTTACTTTTTTTTGAGTTTATTATATATTTTGAATTTACAATTACTTTACTGCTGTTGATGCATGTTTTCTTATGAAATTTTAATACAATAAAATGTTTATAATGCAAGTTGTTTCAATTGATTTGAATCATAACTGTGAAACTTCGTATCTGCTTTAAAATATGGTATTGTGATATCGCATAAGTGCAGTAATCTATTATCTGTTTAATTTTTTCTTAATTTTTACTTCTAAGCACTATTTAAGCATCAAACTACTCGTATTAAAATATTTTATAACACATTAGACATTGCAATAAACAGTTTTTTGTCCCTCCTGTGATTTTTCTTGCAGTTCGGATGTTTCACACTTTTGTCAGCGATGTGTACATATAATGTAAAATATATGTACTGTGTTTCCGGTTTTATGAATAGAAACACTTAAGTGCATGAAATCGATAATAATTTAAATCCTTGATCTTTCAAAATATTTTCAACGATATATTTTTTTATGTGCTGCATTTAACACTTGTTCAATATACTCATACTTATGGCAGATTATCCTTTAGTTTTACAATAAATGTATAATGTGCAATTTTTTTAATAAACTTCCGTCCTTTCTTGTGCTATTGCAGATTGCCGCAATATGACTACTCAACAGAAACAACGGATTCAAGTACCAGATTGTTTACGAGATGTCCTCTTAGAATTTTCAATAGCATATCTACTGGAGCAGCCTGGCGATGTTATTGACTATGCTGTGGAGTTTTTTACTCGACTGCAAGAAAATCGAAAGGCTACAACCATTCAATCTGGTGATATGCCATCACCAGATGAGAGCATTATGTCACAGGATGAAGGTTAGTTTGTTGTATAGCGCTACACAATATGTCGAATATTTTTTTTAAGGTTTGATTATTGCATTAAAAAGGTCAGAAAGAAAATACCATAAAGTAACAACTAGAGATGGAACTTCATACGATTTAAGCAAAAGCGCAGTGCCAATTGATACGCAAATAATCAAATGATAGTTGCCTTTAGAGGGATAGCTCAGCTAATATAGTAGAAAATCAGCTGATTTTCTTGGCGGAATTCTGCCGTCTGTTCTATACTGTGCCTTCTCTCAGCATTATTTTGGGGCTGAGTTGGTTTAAAAAAAAACTGGATAGCTCATCCCTCTCCACACACCAGCGGGATTTTTTTAAGACAAGATATAGTACAATATTTCTGGTACCAGCCTACAACCATGTCGAGTTTCAAAGCTTCTTGATTTATTTTACTCGATTTGTCTTCAACTGGTCTATTTGGTAAAATATATCGTACGAACAAACTGCCCGAATTCCTACGAAGGTATCTAATAATATGTTAATAATTGTTAGTATAAATTTCTTTTATGTACCAAATTGTTATTTCACCCGGAAACGTTTTCAAATTAAAATTAAGACTCATACTGTCAGCAAGAGCCTTCTGTCGTTGAAGCCCTTTATAAAAACTCTTTTGTTAATTTAGTTTCCATGACAGGAACATGATTCGTACACGATTTTCGTATACGTGTATGTATACTTGTGATTTATGTAGCCTGATTTCATGCCATGCCATATAATACAAGTGGAAATGTTATACTTGTTGTAGTTCTAGCCTTTAAAGAGTATACTCACCCTAAAGAAGTGTCTGTAAACCGTATAATACGAGTATTATACCCTTTTTAAATGTGGCAACACTTCTAAAGAAAAATCAATGTAAACGGCGCGCCGTAAACGTAAAGAGGAAAGGTTTTTGTATTGATGTTCACAATTCACGGGCACATAATGTATAAAAAGAAAAATGATTTTCCAACCCTAACCCCTAAACATTTGGGAAAGAGTTGCAAATCATCAAGTATCAGGTGGAAAACTGGGTCGTGCACAGAAACGGCTTCAGGTTGTTGAAAAAAGCCTGCCCAAGGATATAAAAGGAAGGAAAACGCTTTTCGGAACAACGGAAACATTCAGAATGGTTCGAATGGGTGAATTATGAACCGGCTTTTTTTTTTTGTTAAATTGTAAAAAAGTTTTTCGTTGCTAAGAGGATATTAGCTTCGCATTATAAAGGTTAAAGGTTGATATTCGACCTTTAGTAATGGATGTTATCAGTCACCTTTTCGATATAAAGAAAAGTAACTAATGATTATGTACACATTATGTGTGGTTTAGTTTGCTCCTACGTCAATGTAAGGAGTGCGTAAATGTAAGGATATATGTATGAACTTTCATGCCATGTCTGCGTTTTTTTTATAAATCGATAGAGGCAGCTAGAAAGCTTAAATTAAAATTTGCACCACCGGCTAGATTATTTAACGGTACTTTTGCGGTTTTTTTATCCGGTTTTTATTTTTTTATTTCTATCTCGGACCGTTAGTTAGTCGCAAAATTGAAAATAGAATGTCCTATTATTCACTATAAAATTACCGACAACTTTTGTATACAAAATATTTTGTTTAGGCATATAGGTAAAATGTTTCAGCGCGCCAAACTTTACAAATTTATTTTCCGAATCATTTTTTCGCCAAAAAACAGCAAAGATACATTTCTGTTCAAATTATCAAAAGAGTGAACTCGATACAACTATCCTGGACCGATTTATCGCGGTTCTGAAAGCCAAATCCGGATCTGACTTTTTCGATTTCTTCTCCATATGCTTTCCCCTCCGGTAAAATATGTGCCGTCAACTGACAATTTTGGGATCAGAATACTTTGCAGATCCGGAGGGGAATATTTTCAGATCCAAAAATTGACTGTTCACGGTATAATAGTATTTTATCGGAAAGGAAAGCATAACGTAACGGCAGTGTATCAATTCGCTGACGGCCAATGTCTTAGCGATAAGACAGTTTGGAAAAGGCAGATAGCTGTAGCCTGAATGGCTGACAAACACCGAAGCGTCTCAGGTCTAGTAGGATGGAATGACTTGCGTAGTTGGACCTGCTACATAGTTGTGTGGGCTCCAGCACGTTTATTAAACCATCTGAAGCAGCTATCTCCGAGGCCATCCCCTGAATGGGGTTAAGCGACGTACTGACAACTCGTCCTTGTAAAAACCACTCCATGTCAAGAAACCTGGAACAAAAGCCTCGGATTGGACGGATCAACAACGACGACCACGCAAATGAATAAAGGATTATTCTTTCGGATCCTGGAATGTACGCTCCCTGAACAAACCGGGGGCCGAGAAGGCCCTCCTTCAACAGGTCGAAAAGTACAAACTGAGCATTACTGCAGTCCAGGAAACAAATTGGCTTGGCAGCGAGATTAATGACAAGAAATCGCACACAATTTTTACAAGTGGCAAACCATCGGGCCGCAAGGAGTTTGGAGTAGCATTTATAGTGGACAATCACCTCAAACCGCATATTACTGACTTCAAACCCATAAATGAACGGCTGTGTGCGATTCGCATCAAGACTCGATTCTTCAATCTCTGGCTCATCAATGTGCATGCCCCCACTGAAGTTAAAGAAGACGCAGTAAAAGACGAGTTCTACGCCCGCCTTGAAACTCTCTTCGACTCACTTCCAACAAACGACGTCAAATTGCTGCTGGGAGACTTTAACGCGAAAGTCGGGAATGAAATCACTTGGTGAAGACGACCTACTGATGTAGAATTTCCTCAGTGCACCAGTCAAGAATCAGCCCTCCCAAAATCTTTGCGGTTGATAAGCTCTTGAGTGATGCTACAGCGGTGGCGTATACTACCGCCCTTGAGGAAGAACTATCACCTATGCTACACAACATCAGCAACACAGGCGTCCATGGGTTCTGGGAAGAACTCAAGGGTACCATCAAGGATGTCGCAGAGAAGGTCGTGGGATATAAAGCCCGGCGAGCGCGAAATGACTGGTTCGACGAAGAATGCAAAAACTCACTTGACGCGAAAAACGAGGCCTACAGACAATGGATTCAACGAGGAACCAGAGCCAGAAGAGAAAAATATGACGAGCTACGGCGAATATCGAATAGAATAATTAGACGTAAGAAACGTAAATACTTTGACGAGCAGTTGCTGAACATAAACGAAAACTTAGCTAATAGGAACACCAGACAAGCGTACAAACTAGTAAATACAATTAAGAACGGCTACCAACCCAGGACCAGCCTTTGTAAGGACAAGGATGGAAACATCATCAGCGACACCGATGGTATTAACAAACGATGGGCCTCTTATTTTGAAGAGCTTCTAAACCGACCATCTAACATCCCCACACAGGAAGCTCTCGATGATATTGTTGATCTAGGCCCACCCATTCAACCCCCGACAGTAGAGGAAGTTGATCTCGCGTTGCGGTCACTAAAACGAAATAAAGCGCCGGGCGCTGACGAGATCCCAGCTGAACTGCTAAGATTCGGTGGAACGAGTCTAGTTGATGCCATACATCAATTACTCCTGCGAGTATGGGAGAACGAGGAGATCCCAGACGATTGGCGCAGAAGCATCATCTGTCCTATTCATAAAAAGGGAGATAAATTGCGGTGTGAGAATTACAGGGGCATCTCACTAGTTTGTACGTCCTATAAAATTTTGACGAAAATTCTGGAAAATAGAATAAAACCGTACGCAGAACGAGTCATTGGCGAATATCAAAGCGGTTTCAGACCTGGTCGCTCCACAACCGATCAGCTCTTCTCAGTCAAACTGATACTCCAGAGGTGCTGGGAATACAACGTAAACGTATACCAAATCTTTGTCGACTTCAAGCAGGCATACGACAGTATCGATCGTGGAGTACTGTACAACATCATGCTGCAATTTGGTATACCAGCAAAATTAGTGCGACTGACAAAGATGACGATGACCAACTCCGTCTCACAAGTCAGGATCCAGAATAGACTTACTGATCTATTTGAAACACGCACTGGTTTGAAACAGGGCGATGGACTGGCACCGACGCTCTTCAACCTAGCACTGGAATACGTTATTCGGGCCATGAATATGGACAACAGCAAGACGCTACTCATCAAGTCGACACAATTAGCAGCGTACGCCGACGACATCAACATCATGTCCCGAAGATTGGCTGACGCAGAAGAACTTCTGCATACGCTCGATACCGCTGCAAAAGAAGTTGGATTACGTATTAACGAGGGTAAAACTAAAATAATGATGCAATCGGTGACAAGGACACCTGCACAACCGAGCATCAACGTGGGGGACCTCAACATCGAGTTCGTGAACAACTTCATCTACCTGGGTTGCAACCTGTCAAGGGACGCCAACGAAACTGACGAAATCAAGCGACGGATACAGTTAGCTAATAAGACTTTTTTCTCGGTTCTCCCCATAATGAAATCGAAGCATGTGCACAGAAACACGAAGCTCCGCGTGTACAAAACCATTATACGACCAGTGCTATGCTATGGCTGCGAAGCATGGACCCTAACTCAAGCCTCCGAAAACATGCTAGATACTTTCGAACGTAAGGTTCTACGGCGAATTTTCGGGGCTGTTTGCGATCGAGATGGATGGCGCATCCGGTACAACCATGAGTTGTATGAAATGTACGATGAGCTGCAAGTCTCGAAAATCGTCAAACTACAACGACTTCAATGGGCAGGGCATGTACAAAGAATGGACGACGATCGCATGCCTAAGAGAGTAATGAATGCAGAACGAATCGACGGAGCGAGACTGCGAGGACGACCGAGATCTCGTTGGGAGAGCTCAGTAGGTGTGGACGCCGCGCAGCTGCTGGGCTCCCAAAATTGGAGGACGCGGTCACGTGACCGAGATAATTGGAGGACAATGATCCAGGCGGCCAAGGCCCGACGTCGGGCTGTCGCGCCACGATGATGATGACAAACGAAACTGAAAATGCTGTAAAGATGAAATCCTCGACAAGCAGTTGTAGAGCAAATAATTTTCATAAAATCCCTGACTTGCCCGCATTCTGCTGGGGGATAAATTAGTCCTGGTTTATCGAATCGAGTTAAATTTTTTTAAATATTTTAGTAGGGAGTCGAATGAACTATGAAATCACTCTTATGATACTTCATGCAGAAATGCAACGTTATTGACTTTTTTTTTTGTGAAAAACGGATTCTAAAATAAATTTTTACGTATTTGTTTAAACTATACTGTTTGGATGCAAAAGTTTAAAATATTTATATAATGAATAATTGGATATTTTATTTTTAACTATGCGACTAATTTGGACTGAGATAAAAGCAAAAAAAAGGTAAAACACCCTAACACCCTGCAAGTACCGTTAGAAAATTTGTCAGGTGGTGCAAATTTGGGTGATAGCTTTCTGGCGAAAAATTTACCCCGACCTATCGATCTCAGACTGGACGTCCCCGTCGCACGCACATTCTTTCGTCGCCAAACTTGTTGTTGAAATTTCGACTCGAAAAAATTGTCTGACTGTCTTCCACATCTCCCGAGTCCGTGTGACATGCTCCTGAGCCCTTTGCAAACGTTTTTGCCCGACTTGTTAACGGAAGTCTGGTTTATGGACTGGTTTCAATGCAAGTAAGCCAGGTGTCACAAGCCCTTTTTTATCAAACTTGTTGAATTTGCTTAACCGCTGCTAGAATTAGATAGTTCATAATGTCAGATGAAGTTTTGAAACAGTTCCGATCCGATGGCTTTGTAAAAGTAAGAAGCGATCTACCACTGGGGTCGTTTTTCTTGACCGTTCAGAGCCTTTCTTCCGCACGGTGGAGTCCATTTCCCGAAACTTCTTCGAGCGCCATGGCACAGTAAACTGAGGAATATCCAGTCTTTCACCTATTTCGCTAGTTTTAGATTTTCTCGAGCTATTTTAAAACCAAAATATTGCTTTTGTTTCCCGCACTAACTTTTTAAATTTTTTCGCTGAAATTACACTTTGTTGTTTATTACGGTTTTGTCAAAAACTGAATTAATTTCTTTCAAAAAGTTTTCACTATTTCTCTAGGCGGGATACACATAATTTGTTATTACCTGAGCCAAAGCATTGGCGCTCTAACTACTTCCAAGCATTTTTGCGAAAAAGGGAATATAGTAAAATGGTTTAAGTAAACTTGTTTGCACAGCAATTTTGTATGGTTTTTATGGCAATCGTGTGTAACTGCCCTTTAATTCCTATAGTGCAAATAATTTTCGTTGAAGTCTCTTTCCGATAAATTCAATTTGACAAAAGCTCAAAATTTAACATTTAAAAAAAAATTCAGTTTCTTCTGTGCCATCTAAGAATGTGTACTGATAATTTCTTTAATTGATTATACTACTAGCTGCAAATCGACTTAATTGGTCAATTGATTGACCAACCAAATGACCGATGTGCCGCAATATGACCAGTGTTTTGATCAAGATAAACGCTGTAAATGTAAGTAGGACAAGTATATCTAAAAATGCGAAAATAATTGTATATAGTGTGGCTAATCTAATTGTCGGATTAATAAGACTATTATTAGATTAAGCGCATTTTACTATAATTTATTGTATATTATGTGTATCCTGTCTAGAAATAGTAAAAACTTTTTGAAACTAATTAATCCAGTTGATGATAGGCGTGAGATGATCTCTGAAACGAACGGTCTGGATCAGTGACGAGCGAATTCAAACAGCCATCATAGAGATAGATGTCGCGTGGTTAGGGGCGAATTGTGGGCTCAGTACAGAATCTTTCTATAAGGGCGAATTGCCGAGAAAGAAGTTTACGTTGAACCAATTCACTTTTAACTCTGATCCAAATGTGTTCCAATATGAGACCTGCATCATAAACAGGTCAGTCATTTTGTATGAGAATGAGCTTTTGTTCAGATGAAAAAGTCACGGCTGATAATACTGTAATAAGTAACAAAGTGCAATTTGTGTGAAGAAATGGGAAAAGTTACTTCGGAAAACAAAATCAATATTTGGTTTTTGTCGCGAGAAAATACTGTGGAAGTTTGAATATTCCTCAGCGTACTGTGGGACTGTGGTACTTGAAGAAGTTTCGGGAAATGGGCCCCACCGGGCGGAAGAAAGGATCTGAACGATCAAGAAAAACTGCCCCAGTGGTGGATTGCTTCTTACTTTTACAAAGCCGTCGGAGCCGCTTCATCTGACATTAGGAACGATCTAGTTCAAGTATTATATTAAGTTTATGGAGGCTTGTGAAACCTGGCTTGCGTGTATTGAAACCAGTCCATAAGCCAGACTTTCCGTTTAGAATCGGTCAAAAACGTTTGCAATGAGCTCAAGAGCATGCCACTTGCACTCAGTAGATGTGGAACACTGTTATCTTTTCGGATGAGTCGAAATTTTAACTACATGTTGGCCACGGAAGACCCTTGTGCGGCGGGAGCATCGAGAAAGGCTATATGAATGCCTAACGCACAAGGTTCCACTTCGTTTTCCAGGAATTCCAAGTGAACCGCTGCTGTTACTTTTAAAGTAAGGAAGTATATTCTATCACTTTCATGACCGGAATAATATCCCCACGTCATAACTCCCATCAGATTTCGGAAGGAATCTTCGAAGGCATTCATCGCTAATCTTTTCTCAAGGTTCCCGCTGCACAAGAATGAATCGAACATGGCTAATATTAGAAAACGACGTACACATACGAGTATGTAATTATCTTTTCATTCATATTGTGAAGCGGTACCATATAGTCTATTATATTTTACATATATTCGTAATAAGTTTTTCCACCTCGAAAATTGCCCCAGACTCGTAGAATTCCTTAAGTATATTAAAACTCTAGAACGGCGAATTATCAAGTCTCCCCATTTTCCATATTTTCTTTCATTCAATCTTTTCAGTGCTGGGAGCTTTAAGCTTGCATACTGATTACGGGGTGAAAACTGTAGCTGATAGAAAATTATAATCATATGCATACAAATGCGGGGTGCTTTAGGGGCCAAAAAAGGAAGATAATTTTCTATACCTCCCTTCTATTTTTATTTTACGTAAATTATTCGGTGATTATGCGAAATTCATTTGTGTGGTTAGGGCGAAGCAACTATGGTCCACGAGAATGATAGGGGATGAAAAAATTACTTGCGTGCGTTTCATGTCTAAATTCATATCCTCAGTGAATTTAATGATAACGTTTGTTTCATTTTTATTGAGATTTGCTTTTCATTTAGTATAATAAAAGATCAAATTATAAATTCGTATGTTTGTACGGTGTGGTGTATTAACGTCAATGGAAATAATGTCAATTGACGCTATTTCCCACCTAAAAGTGAAATAACGTCAATTGACATTATTTCGTTTTTCCAAAGAGAAATAATGTCAACTCCCAAAGTGCAATAAAGTCAACTTCTAATATCAGCTCGTAGAGCGGTTTAGGTTTAAAAGTAACGTTATACCATCTTGCGGTTATGAACAGCTGCTAATAATACATATTGAACATCTTGGCCATGTAAGTATCTGAATTTTTAGGATGTTTTACTTTCACGTTATAGTATTTATTTATGTGAGATTTTCCGAATTGGTTTTCTGGATTCGTGTTAACTAAAGCGGAAATACACTTTCAGAAACTTTAGAGTTGATTTCCGCTTTAGATACCCGAAGTGTAATTCCGCTATAGGTAGTCTGAACCTTACGAAGATTCGTACTAACTAAAGCGGAAGTACACTTTGGGAAACATCAGAGTTGATTTCCACTTTAGTTAATACGAATCTTGTAGTCCGGATGGCGCAACGGTTAGCACGTTCGCCTTCAACGCACTGGGCCCCGGTTCGATTCCGGAGATTTACGTGTCGGACTATGAGCCCACTCAGCTGTTAAATGAGTACCCATTATGGGGTAAATAACTCGGTTGAGCGTGTTGCTGATCACATACCTCTGCACAAAAACCGTCACGATCTAGAAAATGAGATGATGCTAACTCATCTCGAGGCCGTGGTTCAAATTGGACTGTTGCGCCAGTTATTTATTTATTTAATACGAATCTTCGTAAGGTGCGGACTACCTATAGCGGAGATACATACATTTTGGGAACCTTTAGAATGTATTTCTGCTTTAGTTAGTAGGAGTCTTCGTAAGGTCTGACAAATGTTGACTTATAAAAGTGAAATAATGTCAATTGACGTTATTTCACTTTGGAAAACGGAAATAAGGTCAATTGACATAATTTCACTTTCAAGGGTGAAATTAAGTCAATTGACATTATTTCCATTGCCGTTAATACACCACACCGTTTGTACAAGGGACTTAGAGCGGAGTGGGCAAGAAATTCCAGAGCAAGAAGACAAGTGGGAAGCGGTTTTTAGAAACCGGAGCGGGAGTGGAGAGGGAGTGGAGAGGGTGTCGAGCGGTTTTTTCTCGGCGAACGCTCCGCTCTGTCTTTGTGGTTATTTTTAGTTTGCCATAGGTATATATGGTAGCGCCCTACGATTTATACACGCGACACTCGAGCATCGCTCTTCATTTCCTTCACCTCACTGTCATCATCTTGACAGCCAACTGTCAGTCGGCAGGTAACTACTACCAATAAAAACGGTGCACACTCAAGGAATATTCGAATCCAGCCCCCAGCATATTCGGACTGTCGCTTTTTTTGTCGGCTACCGGTCAGAAACCATACAAAATTCCCAATTACGAAATCCCCAAATAAAGAATAACCCCCAATTACAAAATGCCCAAACAAAAAATCACCGAATACGAAATACAATTGACTAAAGGAAAGTTCGAGGAGATTCTACCAAACATCCTTGAAGCAGCTCTTTTCATTGTGCAAGAATGGTGTAAGGACAACGGACTTCGAGTCAACCCAACCAAGGCAGTTGTTATTCCATTCTCTAGAAGAAGAAATCTCAGGCACATCAGACGACCCCAAATGTACAACTCTCCCCTACCCATGGGAAATTACACCAAATACCTGGGCGTTACCCTCGAAAGTAAACTTCTCTGGCAGGAATACGTCATGGTGGTGGCGGACAGGGCTACTAAGGCCCTATGGATATGCAGGCAATATGTAGGCAAAACGCGGCGAATCAAGCCCTGTGGACTTACAAGGCTATTATCAGACCAATATTAGAGTACGATGCAGTAGTCTGGTGGAAAAGAGCATGTGCTGCTGCTGGGGCTGGCAGGACCATTTTAGGCAAAGTGCAGAGACTTGCATACCTAATGGTGACAAGTGCTATTCGCTCTTGTCCATCTAGCGCGCTTGATGTACTGCTCGACCTACAGCCGATACATATTCATATAAACGCAGAAGCTAAAATGGCAATCGCGAGACTAGTAGCATACAATGCTAATGTAGAGCTAAATCCAATGCCATCAGACCATCTTGTAAAAGAAATATCATCCAACCAGCGGTTCACGGCCGTAAAATAGAACAAAGAGCACTGGCAGGAAAAATTTGCCAACCTTCCCCCTCACACCATCAAGTGGTTCACGGATGGCTCAAATCCAATGAAGGAACCGGAGCAGGCGTTGTGGGCCTCAATCATCAGGTTTTCATACCCATGAGCAAGTTTGCCAATGTCTGTCTGGCGAAAGTGCATGCCATCGAGGCATGTGGTGAGTTATGCCTGAAAACCGACTGCCACAACAAAAATTTTACAAAATAGGACGACAGCATCCAAGATCGTACGTGCTTGCCAAAAGGCACTACATAGACTAGGCTCTCTTAATAGAGTAACACTCCTCTGGGTCTCTGGCCATGCTAGCATCAATTGCAACGGACAGGCGGACGAACTGGTCAGAATAGCTTCGGCTACCCCCTTTTGCGGACCAGAGCCCTTTTGTGGGATTTCAACCTGCATAATAACGAAACTCATTAAAGACTGTAAACCACGCGGGGTTCAACGCCCAATTCACAGTCTAATCTAATCTAATATGTCATTTGTCTTCATCACAAAAATTTCTCCGCTGATTGGGACCAGCATGTGCTAACAGAAATGACGCCCGCGCTGTCATATTCATACGATTTTTTGTCAGTAGTCAGTTTTGCGCTGCGAAATTGGATAATTGATGGCTGACTACTCGTAGATGCAACTGTTGTTTATAATACAACAAGCCTCTGCAATGTTGCTTCGATACTGCTGGTACAGCGTGTTGCGATTCCTCTGTGTATTATACATTTAGCCATTGAATACCGACAAAATGTCATAGGATGTCAGCATATGCTGGTCCCAGCCAGCGTGATGGAGAAAATGTCTATCGGGAAGGTAGCCCGATCGAGCCCAAAATTGTGTATTCCAATTCTCGTCAGAATACGCCACTTCGGACAATGCTCACGGTACAAATAATGTGCATTATACGACAGGAGTGTGAATTTTCACTTTGTGAACCCAAATTCCCATTTTCACGCATAAGCACATGTTTCTAAGAATAAAAGTGGAGTGTTCCATTGCTAAACAGTCAACAGGACCATTTAGCAATGATCCCCACCCAAAAACTGTCAACATAAAGCCAAAACACAAAAGTGCTTGAGCTGGTGGTAGCTCCTGAAGAGTATTGTTTATCGGGTGACGAAACCAGCACTTTTGTGTTTTCGCTTAAGGTCGGCCGCATCTTGGATGTAGGCAGGGCAGTGCAGCGCAGCGCGCACATAGCATTGTTGTTGTAAAATCAAATTTTGACAATTATTACAACAATAATGCCATGTGCGTGCCGCGCTCCGCTGCCCTGCCTACGTCCAAGATGCGGCCGGCCTTATACTGACAATTTTCGGGTGAAGATCATTGCTAAATGGTCTTGTTTAGAAATGGAGCTACCTCGTTTTTGCAGCAAACCCCCTGTAGGCCGAAGAAGTGGAAAACGCACTTTTCTGAAACTTTATGAAATCTCAAATAGAATGATATTTTCCTGATTGTGAGATTTCTCCTAAGGCCCAATGTTTCTATGGTTTCAGATTCGAGATATTTATGTATGTATTACCAACTCCTCGAACCAAAAACTAGCCGATTTGGAGGGTGTAGATATAGAATGAAATTAGGTGCGTCCGCTGGATACGAACGCATAGCATTGGTGATTAATTAGCAGTTCTAAACCACCTTTGTGTTTAAAAAAAATTTTAGTCAATATTGGAAAATATTACTATATGTATTTTATATAAATATTATATATTACTATATTATTTCGGTCTTTATTTAGTAGTAAAAATAATCACAAATGTCGAATATATAGTTTTTTAGTAACGTGGAAGCCAATTATTCGGGCTCCGAATGTTATAGTATATGCACACCAGACACTTAAATCTTGATAGATTTGCAAATCTCGAAACCCGTGCACACCATCCGATTCTGCTTCTCGTTCTACCACCAAAGTTTAGTTGGCAGTTGCGCCGTCGTTCACTTACATGGGGACAGAAAAACGATGGTGTGGTGGTCACCATGTACTCGCACGAGCGTGTGAATTTCATAAGAAAACAACAGTCATATGAGCCCTTCTTCTTCTCCGTTTCCATGGATAATTCACAATATGCAAAATGCATTTTTGTATTGCATACATTGCGGCGAAGTTCAGGTAGATACCTGAACCGAAAACTTAGGCCCTAACCAGATTGAACGCAGAATGCAGCAGCAGCAGCGGCAGAAGCAACAACAACAACAGGTAGATCTGTCATCGCCGCTGTGTCACCGCGACAGATCTACCTGTTGTTGTTGTTGCTTCTGCCCCTGCTGCTGCATTCTGCGTTCAATCTGGTTAGGGCCTTAATCTCAAAATTATGGTGCTAAAAGCACCTTCAATAACATTCCAGAGCACACTATAGGAGATTTGGATAAATCTCGAGATTTAAGTAAATTTACCCTTAAATCTCCAAGACTTACCAAACATTTAATAATCTAGATTTCCGGTCAAAATTTAAAACAAATCTTGCTGAAATCTTGTTGAAATGCTCTTTTTTCGCCTGAATATGTGCTTTTCACATTTCACCACACTCTACGCGGTATGTTCTAGTGACAAAAATGTACATACATGTACAGCACTTAAGGCTCAAACACACAGAACGCGTTATGACGCGACGTTCGGCGTTCCTGTACCGTTACGTTACGGTTGTATTGCATTGCATTGCATCATCCCTGCCACACACGTAGCGTTATCACTCAGCGCTACCTTTCGGAACGCGACGTCAACTTTTCGGGTTGTACAAAATTACAAAAGTACCGCACGGGAGTTGCTAGTGTTCAAGAACGACTATACTATTCCATATAGCGATCTTGAAACAAATATTGCCTCGCTAGCACAGTCGCTTCCTCGTTATAAACTCGGCTGTGCCTCGTCGCGGCCGCACCTGTTTTTGCGTTTATAAGCTGAATCGGATTACTCTTGGTGTCACCATACACTGTCGAATTCGATCTCGAACATGGTGCAAGTGGAACGGTTTTCTTTACGTTTATGTGAAGTGTGTGTGTGTGTGTGTCTTGAGCTATTCAGTGGACATTTGTGCCAGGTTCGTGTTCGACTTCGAGTTCGCCAGTGTATGGTGGCACTAAGACAGAAAAACTCCTTTCTGTTTTTTTCCTGAACTAACTTTCATTGTATGCGCCATATATTGTACAATGTCTATGCACACTGTAGAAATATGTTACGAGTAGCAAACTCAATATCAATTTGCTGTCTAATTAGATGGAAAACCATCTGTAATCAAAGCGAAATTCATGTTCGTCAATACTCTTAATCATCGGTCCATTGCACAATAAGAACACGCATCACTCCTGAATTGCTTCGTCTACATATCCAAGGAGCTAAAACACATAAAGGCTGATTCTAACCCGGTGGTCCTAAATCGTATCCATGCTATACATACATTCAGGAATGCTTGCATATACATATTTAGGCACATACAACGAACATATTTGACTCCCGTAACGATACCCATAATCACTCTTTGGGTTTGGGTTGGGCTTTGTCCATATATTATACTATATGTTTATGTTTAGAGAGGTGATGTTCCTCTTTAAGCTCTTCGAACACAGAACATTCAGGGCGCCGCAGCTCGGGGGTTACAAAAATTGATAGATTTCTGCTGGGTGGCTGATTAACGGTGTGAACAAGTGAATTCAATAGGGGAGGTGAATATGAGACTCGCCTGTGACCAGATGTTATTAAAAGACCAAACCGGAAGAGTATCTGAAGGGCTTCATCAAGACTATCCACTTCGGTCGAGTAGTATGCAAAACAGGTGGCGAAAGCCAACGCTTAATCCATTTAAAACTCTCACACCGAATACTCATTCACCACCCAATTGTCAACGGGTACGGTTTTGCGATAGAGTTATTGATTGCGGAGAGGTTTATTTTATTTTGGAGTAATTTCTCAAAACTGAGATTAACATTGGTTACACGCGAAGGACCCATAACGATAGATAGAGTGCCTCTGGGTTGGAATAACGAGGAAAATACATATACTCGTAAACATCCGACAAGTCTGAAAATGGAAGGAAGACGATAGAGATTTTTAATTACCGGCAGAACTTGCACCCAGATCACTTGGGTCCGGACACCTGTCCATGAAAATGATGCTTGTTTTCCGGAAGCTAGTACTTTTGCAAGTATCGTCGGTAGTATAAGAGCCAGCCCTTCAGTGTTCAGTTCATAATCGTGGTGTGATTTGGTGTTGGTGATGTCGTGGTGACTAACTCTGAATTAATGGAGTTAAAAGGTTTCCTATATTATAATAAAATTAGAATTTCTATTAATTTCGCGCTGGTACTCGTATAATAAAGTGGTGCAATTAAATTTAAATTTGATTTCAACAACAGTATCGCTCGCTTTTCCCGGCAATTTGTGAATTCCTAATGAAATGTGCCAACTTTTCATAAATGTTTTAAACGTGCAAACTTTTTTCTGTTAATGATGTTTATCACGAGATGTGATGGCATACAATATGTTGCCGGGCAATGTAGATTGTTCGAGTTTTTCTAGCTAAACTGGTGCCTGGCAACTATAATTAAAACCAAGTTTCTGATCATACCTATCCGTAGGCATAATAGAAGCGACGCTTTTCGGACGAACTCAAATTTAGATTAGCTCGAAGTGAGTGATTTTATGTTATAATAGTAAGCTGTACGCGGCCGAAAAAAAAATCAAAATAACCTAAACCGAGTATTCGTCCATTCGTGATTGTGAAATCGACAAATTTTCGTGTGGCTTAATAGCAATACCTAGTATTCAATTTATTTGGCCAAGTTTTAGAAAAGTGCACTTTTTTGACTTGTGAAACGTAAAATAAATTGTTATCCGAATCCTTTTGTGAACACATGTGGTGATATCCATCCCAGTAGAATACATAATTCTGTTTTTACTCCAGAGTTGTGCTGACTGTAAGATTACACAGTTAAGAACGTATAGTATATCAAGACTTTTCGACGAATGCAAAACTTATACCCAATATGTAATTTAAATGAAACCGGAATATAGAGGGCTACGCCCGCAATCCGAGGGTTTTGTAGCAAGCGCTAATTTTGGTATATAAATATCGGCTCGTATAAATATCGCTCTTCTTGATACCACTCAGATGGACAAAAAAAAAACATAATTAAAATGTCTTACCCACTTACATTTTACATGCCAATTCATATTACGTGATTGTAACGAAACTTAGAACATATTATTGCCTAAGCCCTAAGGTGTTGGTTATCGTTAGCCATCAGTACTTTTGACCTCGAAAGTGTTTAAGGCATGCAGGGGTGTGCTAACTGTAACTACAGAAATAAGCTATTATTTACCTATTCTGAGAAGATATACAGATTCCATTATTTTCCATTTTATATGCTATTCCGAACCCACCTTCCTGTAAGTTTTCATAATTCTAACAGTCTTGAAATGCCACGGGGGGGAGGGGTCAAATTACGAACTAATATTTTCTCCTCCCCCACTATTCCCCTTTCTACAAATTTCAAGAAAATGCGAAAAAATGGAATGTACTCAACATTACCTTTCTCACGACACCTCACTTGCCTACACCAGTCGATAAAAGAAAATTTGACCTTAATTTCACCTCTATTTGGACCCCTCCCCCTTCCACACGGTAAAGTTTGCCAATTACGACGCAGCGCCCCCAACTAATCTTTACCCTTTCAAAAATTATTAATTAAATAACTGCAATTCGCACTACGAAAAACAACATGAAAGTAGTACTCACACCTATGAGGCCGGTAGGTGTAATTTTTGTGTGGATAGTGTCAAAATGCCTAACTTTAAATCAATGTACTATTATTAAATATTATGTGATTCTAATGAAACTTAGAGATATTATTGCCAATGATGTTGGTTATCATTGGCCATCAATATTTTTGACCTCGGGTGTGCCTAAGGCTTGCAGGGGTATGCTAACTGAAACTATAGAAATGTACTATTATTAACCTTTTTTGATGAGATATCAAAATTCTACGATTTTCGGTTTTCTATACTAGTAAAATGCCGCTTTCCTGCAAATTTTCATGTTTCTAAGTATAACGGTATCGAAATGCGAGGGGGGGGGGGGACAAACTCGGATCACATATTTTCCCCTCTATCTCTTTTCCCCTTTTTTCAAATTTGATGAAAATACCGGAAATGAAATGTACTCGGTGTTACCTTTCTCATGATACCCCACTTGCCTATACCAGATGAAAAAAAAATTTTGACCTTCATTTCCCCTCTATGGGGACATCCCCTTAAAGTCAGCCTATTACAACGAATCGCTTTCTCCGGCGAATTATAATAATTCTACATACTCCCACAAAATTTCATGTATGTAGCTTTAGCCGTTAGAGAGATATTTCATGGACAGACGGCCACACATTTGACCGATTTCATAAGGGTTTTGTTTTTAATACAAAACCCTAAAAATTGAAAAAAATAGACGTCAGTTCAATATAAATTGTCATGGTCTTCTACCAAAGACAGACTGCATCCTCCAAATTCTAAATCCAAAAACAACATCCTTCTGCGGATTTTATTCAGCTTTTTCTACGCTGATCGTGTATTACTCCGATAGTGTCTACCCCGGGATCAAACCTTTTTTCAGGGCTTGTTAGATTTAGCCTATATTTCTCGAAACGAATCTTCCTTTATGGCACCGCATCGATGACGCGTGCGTCGCCCAATACGAGTGTAAGGTGAAAGTTCACGGCCTGACAATGAAAGACTGCGATTTTTAGCTAAAAAATGATTTTATTTCAACACAGTTGATCCAGCGTTTCTACAACATTAGTATTCCTTCCCAGAAGTGAGAGTCTAGGAGGCTGTGAAAATATTTATCTACGGCCCTCTCAACTTCTTCATTGGATGCGAAGCGCTTCCCAGAAAAAAAATTTCTTCAAGTTTGGGAACTGATGAAAGATGAGGGTGCCAAATCAGGAGAATAGGGGAGATGATCGAGCAAATCGTATCCCAAATTCCGCAGTTTTCCCATCGCCAACGCACACTTGTGTACAGGTGCGTTGTCCTGGTGAAAGCTAATTTTATTCTTCTTCAAGCCAGGCCACTTCTCGCGAATTCTGGCATCCAGTTGGTCAAGAAGTTTGGAGTAATATTCGCCTGTTATTATGTATTCTGCCTTTTGCAAGGTAATCAATTAACAGGATCCCTTTCGCATCCCAAAACACGCTGGCCATGACCTTTCCGGCCGATGCGATCGACTTCGCTTTCTCTGGCGCTGAACCAACGGCTTCCACCCAATGCTTCGACTGTTGTTTCGTTTCTGGCCTGTAGTGGTGGACCCAAGTATCATCCATGGTGACAAATCGCCGCACAAAATCGGTCGGATCCCGATTGAATGGGTGCAAAGATTGCTGCGAAAATCGTTTGCGTTCAGTTCCATGTGACCCAGTTGCCCAGCATGCACCTCCTGCTCCCCCATATAGCCGCCTAGTCTCGGAGAATGCAGTTGCAGTATGTACCTTCTGCTCCCCCATTTAGCAGCCTACGTGCGAGATGCTGTGGCTTATTATTACGCCCCGCACCACAGGGGGAAGACAACGTAAACATCCATAGCCATGTACGTCGTCGGAAACGGGAATCCAATCCGAAACACCGGTAGTCAGACTTGAGACAGATGCCTCTACGCACTGAGCTACCGGTGGCCGCAGGTCCAGACGGTATACGCAACGAAGTGTTAGTAAAGCTCATTGGCACTTTTGGGGTCTGGAGAATGGAAATTATAATGCTACTAAATTGACAGGACATGCCATCAACATGCAGCTTCCGAAACCATATGTTAACGAAACGTCAGTATGCGCTATGCCCCACAGGCAACAAAGTAGGAGGCTGAATCAAGATGTTGGTATCTATGTTTATACCCTTCACGGATGTGATAAGGTATATTAACTTTGTCATGAAGTTTACAAGAACACAGAACGAAGCATCCCCGACCATATAAAATATATATATTCTTGGTCAGTATGATGAGACGAGTCGATTAAGCTTTGTCCGTCTGTCCGTCTGGTTCTATGCAAACTAGTCCCTCAGTTTTAAAGCTATGGACCTGAAATTTTGTATAATGCCTTCCTTCTATTGCACGCTGTAAATATGTCAGAACCAACGGAATCGGACCACTACGTCATGTAGATGCCATAGGAACGACCGGTCCAAAAATTAGTTTTTGTGAGAAAAACTTTTTTATTTCTAAAGCTATCTTTTTCAAACTCCACACTAATCAATAGTGTCTTTATTCAAATCACATTCCCGAATTTGGTTGAAATCGGACTACTCAATCATATAGCTGTCATAGGAACGACCGTTCCAAAAGCAAGTTTTGGAAAAACTTTTTTATTTCTGAAGATATCTTTACGAATCATATTATTCAATCATATTGACTACCAAACCACGTTGCCAAATTTGGTTGAAATCGGCCTACTATTTCATATACCTCTCATAGGAACAGTGAAATCGAAACAAGTTTTACCACTAATTTCAATGTGGAAAATGCACCATAAAACAAAACGGTGTAGGGTATCATACCTTCGGCAACCTTGTCGCAGTCTAGCTTGTTTCATCTTCACAATCACATGAATATGATAAAATGAAATCATATTACGGCTAACATGTGGATATTATAATACTTGGTTTACTCGTATGATATCGTAAATAAAACCAACTTTACCCGATTTCCAAGTCCTTATTTTAAATTTAATTTGAGTTTTATTAATCGAGAAGCAATAAAGTGAATTCCATATATGCTATCAAAGATAGGATTACGAGTATGTCTACTCAGTAGGAGAGTTATATTTTTCTGACGATGTCAGAAAGGTATTGATAATAGCGTAGCGAGATGATCGTATTCGAAAGATGAAAGGAATATTGAAGTGGGTAGAATTCACAAGGATAGGTTAACGACCTGTTCCCAGAAAAATGAAGTCAAGCCTTGGAAACGGAACTACGCAGCCGCGACGACGGGAGATAGCTTTAGCTGACGATGATGAAAGAGAATCACAAGTCTTCTTTCTTAAAGTAGAACTATTGGTACATGAAGAAATTAATACCTGTAATGTAATTTTCCCCTGTCAACAATGTTAAAATTGTAAGTTCGACTGAATATTTAGAAAAATATTTTTTTCTTGCTTCTTATTGAGTCTATATTAATTGGCGGATTTCCTCGAAACTTGTTCGTGATAAAGAGATACTTTTAGTTCGTTAGAGATTTTGCATATTTACGAGGGTTGTTTAATAATTGCCCGTTTTAAGGAAGAAGTACAATAATTATAAATTTTTATTTTTCAATGTAGTCTCCTTTTAGCTTTATTTACATACATATACATTTAGTCCAGGGCTATTCCCATATTTTAGCGCCATTAGAAAGAAAAGCGATTTGTCGAACTCCTCAAAATAAAAGCTTCAAGCCATTTTTTTTTTTCAAATTAGAAAATAAATATAAACCACAGGGGGCCTAACCTGAAGAATAAGGAGGATGTGGTAGCAACTCGTAGCGTAATTGGTCCAGTTTTCCTGTTACAATTTGGAACTGTCGCATTGTCATGGTTAAAAAGCATTGGGTTCTATCTCAAGTGAGGCCGTTTTTTCTGCAGTTCAGTGTCAAATCGGCTGCCCTATGATGGTTCGTCCTTTTTTTTTCAAATAATCCGGAAAAATTAATCCCAGAAGACTGTGGCAATAACCTTCCCGGTGGATGGTACCATTTTTTCCTTCTTTGGAGCAGGGTTTTCGAGTGAAACCCACTGTTTCGATTTCTGTTTCGTCTCTGGTGTGTAGTGGTGGATCCATGTTTCGTTCAATAATTCAACAGCCATAAAACACCGAAGAAACTCTTTCAGACTTCCCTTAACATGTCCAAACAGTGCCCCAAAAATGTCAGACAGTTTTGTTTTTGTTCATCTGTGAACAAACGCGGTACCCATCTGCAGAGAGCTTTCTCATACTACATTTTTTTTGTGCAATATTTTTTGAGTTAAGTTAATATTTTAGTGATATCGATATGATCGGTCGACGATATCATGGATATATCTGAACCATATCCCAAGTAGTTACCTCAATCGGATGACCTAGTTGCTCTTCATCAAAAATGGATGCTCGGTTGCGTGGCCGTTTCATGACATTTAGTCAATATTTGATAGTTGTAATCAAAGAGGCATGGACTTTATAAATGGCCTCACCATGATTTTCGGGAATTTTTTGGAAGAAAAGTACTGAATCAAATGTTTCGGAAAATTAAGAACATACTCGTATTTGCCTATATTTGACCTATATAATGTATTGTAATTTTTTCATAGAAAAGTATTGGGATCCAAGCGACTTATGCGCTGCCTTTGGAAGCCCCCCCCCCCCCCCCCCCCCCAAAAAAAAGTTCCTCCACTGCTGACATCACTCCGGCCGATTGAGTAGCTGAAACCGAAAAAGGGAAAAATGTTGTTAAACTGGAAGGTATTTCCTGTACAAAGACGTAGGATTTTCGAAAAATATCAATAACAAAATGGCGTAGTTTTGAAAAAAAAATCCGTTTTCGTGCCTATAAAATGGTCGTTTTTTCAATGCCAAATCGTCAATTTTCATCCAATAAAAACTATCCTACGTCATTGAAGAGTAAATATTGTATATTCAATAGTACTCAGTAAAAGTTTCAAGTCAATCGGGTAATTGTTCTTTGAGTTACAATGTCAGCAAATTTGAAAAATCTCATTTCGATAAAAACCCGTTAAAAATTTAACTAACCAACTAAGTTGAACGACTCCAAAATACCTTTTAAATGGCAACGCTGTTTTCAATTGGGCCTATAGATATATTTCTAGCTTAAATAGTGTCCCCTCATAATTATGTACCGTTAATGATGCCGAAAGATTCAGGTAACAACATGTCAGAGCTCGTTGAGAAAGATTTTCTTGAAAGTATAGACTGTTGAAAAAGACAAAAACTAAAAATCGATTTTTTGGAAAGTGTCACACTGGTAAAGCCCCTTAAGATTTTATTCAAAAAAAAGTTGAGAAAATATGAAAAAGATTGAAAATTTAGCAGTTTTCTGGATTTTTAACAAAGTTGCGTTCGGCTATCAAGGTCGAAAATTTGTATTATTCATCGGCCCAACATCATAAATAACCAAAAAATCACACATACCGGATTTAATGTAAGGTCCGATATAAACTAAGTTAAGGTAAACTACCTTTGGGTACTATTAGAACTCCCACCGCGTTCCAAGCTTGTCAGTAAAAGACGAATATACGGATAGGAGGTTTATTCTAGCAACTGCACTATCCGAAATGTATATAGCATGTTAACGAATCGTTAACAAGGCATGCTAGAGTTGTTTACGCAACCATGCCCCTTTAGAGGAGTTAAAGGCAATTAGTAGTGCTTATAAGTTGAGTGTCCTCCTTACGTTTTCCGTACTCTGTTGGTCCGTTTTGCCGAACTCTGTGTCTGATCTAGTAAACGACACTGAGTAAGTGAATGAGAGAGGAAGTGCCGCTGTATCTGACCAGATTTTCAAAGGGGAAAAAGTGGGAAATTGACCGAATAAAATTTCTGATTTCCCCTGACCATGATTTCGAGACAAATACCTCTACCTGTCCTTTCGCTTTGGTATAATTAGTAACGGACAGCTATAACGAAAATCGATCGGTTGTTATTCTGCTCTCGGGATTCCTGTGTAGATACTTCGGCATGAGTCAGGTTCAAATAATGCGTTTCTCTTTCACTCACGGATATACAAAACTTTACATCTCTGTTGCTTACGGTCATTTACTAGATCATTGATATGAGATCTAGTCTCGCCAAATCTTGACCATTAAAGATATTTTCCATATTGTGTACATCTCTTTCTTATACCATATTCGGACAAGCACTAGATTTGTCAAAATCACGGGATTTGGCCAAATCAACCGCCAAATTCACTAAATTTTCCATACATTTCCAAGATTTCGAAATCTATATTTGGGGCTTGATTTGAAACAAATCCCGTCTCAAATCTACGACTTTGCAGCATGAGGGAAACCCTAATATCTCTCTAGGAACCGCTGTATCGATGTAATTTCTTAAATTTCCCCGCCGTCAGCTGATTGTGAATTTGAATTTTTGTTGTTTTGAAATTAGAATAGATTTAATATTGCTTGGATGGATAACATTTTAAATATATTGCGAATGATAACATTTGCCCTTGCCGCAAATTATATTTATATCTAAAATTCTATTTCTTGCTATCCTTACAAATTGAATTTTAATTATGACAGATAAAACCTAGATAGATTATAGTGTGAAAAGGATCCAGATTGACAAATCTATCTAAATTTTAAATGCTTGTATGAATATGCTTTTATATCCGTTTTGGTGTTACACCTGTCATAAATATGTATTGGAAATATAAGTTTTGCAAAATGTTCAATTCCATAAGCAACAATCGATAAATAGAGACACAAATGTTTCATAGTGTCTTGTGCGATAAGTTATAAGCTATAAAAACTATATTAACGTCGATGAAAAATGATGGAAACGGATTTATTTCTTAATGGTAAGCACTAATGATGTAATGTATCAATAATATATTTAATTGTCACAATTTTATGACAAACTATGTTTCTAAGATTCCATAATGTATTTAACAACAAATTTATGTTAACTTGAAAGAAAAGGGTATATTTCAAATCCACCTATACTACATTTGTTGGGTGGTAGAGATATTTTTTCATACTTTTTTATGTTAAAACCAGCTGACTGAATTGTACTCGTACTTTGTACTTGTACTTTTTTCAAAAACAGAACAAGTTGATTTCGAGAGGTAATTAACTATGTATTTAGAGATACAATTACCCATGTATTTCAAGAGATAATTAACTATATTTGATTTCACCCATAACATTTTATTTGATTTTTATAAGAATTCGTAATTTCTTATACATTTTCTTTTGTTTCAGAACCCATAGTCCCAAGATTTGCCGGCCGACGTAAATCTGTCTTTGCGGAAGCATATGATCCGGAAAATGATCCAGACGAAGACGAGGGCGCAACCGCAATATTCCCAAAAACAGACGAACAACGTGCTCGACTTATCGAATCAGTCAAAAATATCTTGCTGTTTAGATCGTTAGATAAAGAGCAGGTAAATCAATCAATTTATCAGCTGTGTCAAATATAAACGAAACTGATTTTTTTTTATTCGTAATTCGATGTGTTAATATGTTTCAATAATTTAATTATTACATAAGTATGCAAGTACGTTAGCGTAGCTGATTCAGAAATAGTTATACATAATTAGTTCAAATACGACAAACATGACTATTTTTTTTCTGCTTTCAGATGAACCAAGTGTTGGATGCCATGTTCGAAAAAAAAGTGCAACCACAAGAAAATATTATTCGACAAGGAGATGATGGAGATAATTTTTATGTTATTGAATCGTAAGTATCAAGTGCACATACTTGTACATGCATAATATGATTTCGACGATTAGCTTCCGAAATACAAATATATTTTAGTTTTGAAACCCTATTACACGAATATAATTGAATGATATATCTTCACTATCTAGAAATGAAATACCTGATCCCGGATGTTTGCATTCTTTAATCTAAAAAAAAGTTGCTTAGGGATGCCCACAAGGAAAGGTACTATCCCCCTTCTTGTGGTTCATCATAGTAGACAGCTTACTGTGGAAGCTTACCACGGTCGGCTATTTAATTCAGGGATATGCCGATGATCTGGTTATAACTATTAGGGGAAAGTTTCTAACGGAAATTCTTCAATCGGCGTTAAACACAGTACAAAAATGGTGGCCTCTTTACGGGTTATTTACCTTGAGGGGTCATCTGCATAGATTGTCTCTGACCCAAGCTGTCCCTTCTGTGAGGGTGAGGATGAGACATCCCAGCACATTCTCTGTAATTTTGACGCACGTCAACTCCGTCGCTTGATATGCTTCGGTGACGTATTCCTTGAAGCGGAAACGGTCGCCTCACTAAAATTTGAGCAGATTCGTTGGATTGATTGGTCTCTATTAATCCTTAATCTGAATAGACAGTAGGGTGTATCACAATAAACCTTCAGGCCGCAGTGCTTGGTGGCTCTTCGGGCCAACTGTCCTCCACCTAATCTAATCTTATTTAAAATGATACATATGTATGTACTTGAAACTGGACCCCGAGGCAAAACGTTAGTTATAACGAAACAAAGTTTTCACGAACAGGTTGTAGGTCGGCTTTAGCGCCACAAATGTGGTAATCAGTAGCGACGGGGGTAAATTTTGTAACGATAAAGTTTATAATGGATAATAATAAAGTAATAGGCCGATAGGTACAGATCCAGCTTATAAAGCGAGAGGTTGACGCTTCGAACCTGGCTTGGCATATACGAGTATGCTTCTACCAGATTTAAGTCGCTTGAACTTTCACCCTTGGCTCGGCCGGTGTTAATACAAATAAGTAAAAAAATTGGTAACACAAACGCAAATGCTGAACTGAACTAAAAAATATTCCAGCGAAAATACTATTTTCATAGAAAATACACTTTAAGGGCGAAGGATGGTTAGAAAAGGGAACATTTGAATAATTTATTCATAGCCTCAACATTAAAAAACATCCAGTCAAAAGTATTGTCCTCTAATCACTGTGAATATTTCAACATTTGGAGATTCATGTTTGAAATCTTTTCAACAACAAAATGAAAATGAGTAATTGATCCTAGGGAGATCCTATTTGAAAAAAGAAAAGAAATAATAATCTCTAACCAAATAGAATTCAAATTCATGCCTGGTGGATTTCTACATTAAAAAAAAAACACACAATTTCTCCTAATATGAAGCGACGATAATAATCATTACAATCAACGAGAAAATGATTTCCAATGAATCTTTGAATTTGTTAATTGATGGAAATTCATGCAAATGTTGTTTATTTTATTTTTACGTTCTTCACTATGAACATCCGTATTGGCTTAAGACTACATTATTTTCAATTTTATGGAATAGCTCCCAGTCGTATTTCTTGTTTCCTACGTAATTTTATTCTCTGAAGTTGAATAATGTGTAATGAAACTTTGTATGTTTAACGACCAAAAAATAAATTTATGATATGAATGGTTGTTCTTTGAAAATCGATCACAAAAAAAAATGAATCGTATCTCAGGTATCTCGGTATCTTTCAATAAATTCTAAGTACAGCATAGTTCCTGTTGTTTAAAGTCATTTTTGATAACAAGTGAGAATTTTACACTATTTTCACGGATTAGAAGCCGAACAAATCGGTCTCCGCCAATAAATTGATACGGCTCTTAACTGTGGTAAACATTCTGGATTAAAAAATGTCATCCAAAAGTCAACGACTGGCTTAGGTACTGTTTAAATTCGGGGAAAACGCAGCCTGATAACATGCGGAAGGTCCTGAACTATAGCTAAATATTAATTAATATCATGATAATACTATATGATTGAATGCAACTGGTGCCGAATAAAAAAAATCCGTAAGTCGTACGGTATAAATGTCATTCACTATTCATTCTTTAACACTGACAAGGCCCTACTATAGAATAATTTTAATTTTTCTTATAACAGATATAAGTGGAGAAATGGAATAAACAAAAGAGACTAGCCACTAGTGATGGGTAACACAGTAACGAGTCGCTCTTTTTGATCGCCTCAACAGAATGAGCGAAAGATTCGGCACAACGACATAGCCTCCGAGCCGTTCAATTTAAGATTGACACACTGTAAAATGAATACTCAAATTAATTTAAATATTACGTAACGCATGGAAACTCAACGCTTATTCAAAATTTCTGATAACGTATATGTATGTATGTATTACATTCATATTCATTCACACCCCATCCTAATATCTATCTGAAACTAAAACCATCGTTATCTATCTACCAAACCAATCCCACCCATCTAAATAATCCCATCCATTCATAATCGTCTCTATGCAGTATGCAATGCACGCATTGTGTATACACTTATAAATATACAAACAACAATCCATGCTGACTGCAAGCAAATCAAAAATCATATGCTTACGTCGCACCGCACATCCAATTTTCCCCAAATACATACAGAAAACAAACCCAACATTCTAAAACAAAGTAGTCGTCTTGTATCATATCATCATCATCACCTCAAGTTCAACTTGAGATGAAAACGATACCAAACCAACAAACAACCAGACAATTTCCTCTGTATACTGTGGACGCAATGAGAAGTTTCTTAAATGTGAGTTTGAGTTTTTAGCACAATTTGTGCTGTTTTAAAACAGCACACTCAGCACACAGCACATGCTAACACTTCTGTATTTCATTCGCTCTGTACTTTGAGCCATACTGGGCTGTGTCTTGAGTAAAAAACACATTGATTATTTGGGTAATTCAGTACAGAATAGACCCAGATATTTCACTCATAAGCACATATTCCAATCATCACATTCATTTGATTTGAGTCTTTTTCAGCCAGAGAAGAGAGAGAAATAAGGAAATGAAATTGCTAGAGAGAAACGAAGCAATTTTTTGGCAGCATTATTTTGGCCTGGTTCTTCTACTATATGGATCGGGCGGATCGGGGAAATGAGATGGAATTGGGGAATGTGAGTTTGGCAGACGGAATGAGGTGGAATTGCTTCAGGGAATTTAGTGTACATAGATTGTGATTATCCTTCCTTATCTCTCTCTTCTCTGTGCATATCCACAGGCTTTATGAAAATGAAAACATTATGAAAAATTTTGAGAAAGCAACAGTCTAGTTCAGAAATGTTAGCCCAGCCGCTGGAGATGTTCATGTTGTTGTTGTTCATAATTGAGGAAGTAAAGGTTAGTGGCTGCATATGCACATATGAATTTTGATTTGTTTTTTTTTTCGACTATAAGGCTTGTAAGGAGTCTTTTCAAAAAAGATAATGAATATTTTCCACTTCTGGCATTTTTTTCAATTTGCTGTAACTAAGACGCAGCGAGGGGCGAAATGCTTGTATTTAACTACAAAACATTTACATAATATCGTTATATATTAAACGATTGATTTGGAACTTGGTATAACTTAACTATTGTCTACAATATCGTTTATTACATGAGTATGGAAATTTTCTACAAGCAAGTTAATAATAATATATAGCATTAATTTCTATAACTTCGGTTATTTGTCACCTACGCTTCCTTGTTCGAGCCTGGGAATTTCACAACAAGCTAGTTGTATAAATATTTTCTCTCAAATCAGTCAAACATCCGCATCCGAAAATTTCTGTGAGGAGTTATCTGCAATGGAAATTTGGGGCGATTTTGACGAAAGAATGTCGAAAATCACATCCGTGTCTAGCCCCATTACTGTCGGGATTGCAGAATTAGACAAATATTTGCAGGAGCTATATGTTAAATGAAGCAGCGATCCATTGTTGTGGTGAAAAGAGCAGAAATTGCTTTATCCACGCCTTTTTAAAATTATGAAGAAACGATTATGTGTCATGGCTACATCGGTGCCGTGTGAAAGGATTTTCTCGAAATCAGGACAGATTATTTCGGAGAGAAGGAACAGAATAACATCAAATAAAGTTTGACAGATTATATTTTTGAATTCCAATCTTTAGCTATAAGTTTTATTTAACGTTATTTCCAAATACACTTTAATTATAAAAAACTAGAAATAAGTTGATGTAATATACATTCATTTCACATAATTACGGGTTTTATTGAATATGTTCCCCAAGTCTATGGATTTGTTCGACTCTTTTTGAACGACTCTTTTTGAACGACTCAGTGGAAAGAGTTAGAGTGTATGTGCTGGCACAGTAGAAAGAGTCAATATGCCCATCACTACTAGCCACATCCGAATATTTTCTTCCTCGTTATTTAGAAGCTATGTATAGAAACGATGGAACATTCCTAGTTGATAGGGTGGCGCATAGTGGTTCGCTTCTTTGACCAATAGTGCGTTTTAAATTGGGATAACTTCGTACCCCCTTTGTGTGGGCATCGCTTGCCATGTGAGCTCCCGCGGCTTAAGTGGTTGCAACCCCTAGAACGCTTCGCTCTAGCTACTATTAGCCAACACGCGAACCACGATGCGTCGGTGCACTAGGAATATACCAAAACGATATTGTGGTCAAGGTCATTTCTATAGAAATATATTTTCCAATTTTGACTAAGACAAAAAGTTTAGTTTAGTTTAAAGTTAAATTTATTTTTTTCCCAGCAAACAATTTCATATTATTTATAAGAAAAATTGCCCAGTTGTAAAAAAAAATAAAAATATTAATTATGTGCGTAAATGAGTATCTAAGCATAGATAAACAGACTACACTCTGCTATCTATGATCTAAGATACAACACAACGATATAATTATACCCTTCACGAATGTGTGATAACCAATGGAATCGGACAACTGCGTCAAATAGCTGCCATAGCAACGACCGATCTAGAAGTTCGTCTTTATGAGAAAAACTTGTTTATTTCAAAAGATATCTTTCTCAAATTTCATATTATTCAATAGTATCTTTAGTCAAATCACATTCGCGAATTTGGTTGAAATTGGACTAATTTATCAAATAGCTGTCATAGGAACTAACGTTCCAAAACAAGTTTTTGTTTTTATTTCTGAAGATATCTTCATCAAATAATTATATTTACGGCCATCACATCACATTCCGAAGTTTGGTTGAAATCGGCGCACTATTTCATATACCTCTCATAGGAACAGTGAAATCGGAACAAGCTCTACTACTAATTTCAAAGTAGCAAATGTACCATAAATCAAAAGGAAGGTGAAGGGTATCATACCCTCGGCAGGCTAGCCAGAGGCTAGCTTGTTTTTATTTTTATTGTAATCGCACAAAATTTCTTCTGGAAGTATCGCCTACGCCAACTATTCATTCCCGAAAGGGGTGACTTCCGCGATAAAAAGCGATATAGCAGACTGTAAATTTATTTTCCAAGAGAAATTGCATTCTTATCGCGGAAGATAGAAATTGTTTTTTGGGTTATTTTTATTGTTGCCTTTATCAGCTATGTTCTGTCAGATCAAATAAATATCAATAAAAGTCAGAAGAACTGTTGACATAAAAATGAAATTTGCCGAAATCTTTTTCAGACCAATTGGTTTTTGGGACAGTGGCTCAAAAAAGGAATGATTTATGACAATGCCAATCGAAAACGACGAAAACTAAAAGAATTCTACGTTCGAAATGAAGAGTTTAGCAATAATTGCTCAACTGAGTCGCAAACGTCACAACTGTTGTTGAATGGTTGACGCTGACATTAAACTTCTCATTGATCATTCAATCGTAGCAATCTAGCCAGGACATGAATTGTTGTGTTTGTTAATGTTCTAAAATAATTGAACGATTATTGTTCGATCTTCAACCTGTGTATGAGTCGCTTTATGGATACAGTGAACTCTCTATCAGCGGACACTCCTCTTAAGCGGACACCCCTGTTAAGCGGACAGTTTTCCAAGAACGGAAAAATTCGTAAGAATTTCATACAAATATCTTCCCTGTTAAGCGGACTTCCCCTTAACCGGACGCGGACACGCAATTTCGTACACCCAAAACAACTTACTCCCTATTAAGCGGACAACTCGAATTTCAGAATCGGGGAAATCACCGATATGTATGCACTCACTTATGCTGTGTGCAAAGGGACTTTGCATACGGTCTTGGTTTTGGGTTTGTGCTGCGTGTGACTTGTTCACTTGTACTAGGTTCGTGCTCGAGTTCGACAGTGTATGGTGACACTAAGTAGAAGAATTTGTGCGTTCTGTGCTAGTACTGTTGGAGATTTGGTATCGAGTATTTGTGCTATCTGTGTTTGATAATAAAAATAAAAATGTCGAAGCAAGAAAAACGCGTGCTAACGTTGAAGGAAAAGTTAAGGTGATTCAAGTTTATACGAAAGAAAAACTCAGTGTTCGAGCGTTAGCGGAAAAGTTTCGAATTGGAAAAACTCAATCAGCTAGCTAACTTTATAAAGAAAAGAGTTGAAATTTTATCGAAATGGCATTCAAATACGAATGCCAATCAAAAACGAAGTTTTGTCACTACAGACGGTTTTAATATCGATAAACTCTGTTACGAATGGTTCACAAAGGTTCGTAGCAAAAATATTCCTGTATCAGGGACCTTAATTAGATCAAAAGCGAAGCACATCGCGGATCAACTTAATTACACGAAGTTTAACGCATCTTCGGGCTGGCTTGAACATTTCAAACGAAGGCATAACATCGCGTTTCGATCGATATCTGGCGAAGCTGCTGCTGCCGATCCCGGAGAAGTGAAATCATTTATGAAAAAAATACCATCCTTAATTGCTGGCTATCATCCTCGGGACGTTTATAATTTGGATGAAACCGGGCTATTTTTTCGAACTTTGCCGGACAAAACATATGCTTTGCAAGGTGAGCAATGTACTGGTGGCAAGATGGCCAAGGAGAGACTTACAATCCTTCACTGTGTTAATATGGCCGGTGAAAAAGAAAAGCTCCTTGTTATCGGGAAGGCTGCAAGGCTGCGAGCTTTTCGTAACATAAATTTGAATTCTCTTCCGGTTACCTGGCGGTCAAATACTAATACTAATGGATGACCTGCCATTTGATGAGCGAATTTCTTGAAGTATTTGATCGAAAACTCGGTGCTCGCAAAAGAAAAATTTTCATGTTTCTGGACAACGCCGCCTCGCATCCACGTGATATGCAGTTAGAGAACATAAAAATCATATTTCCGCCACCGAACACGACTGCATATTGCCAACCGTTGGATCAAGGCATCATTAAAAATTTTAAATTTTGGTACCAACATCTGATTCTTAAGCACATTTGATTTCGATATGGAAACAACAAATTTGAGTTAAAAATTAGATGTGTTTGTAATATGTAGGTCCATTTACCTTTTAAGCGGACACCTCGCTCAAGCGGACAAACTTCCGAGGACGGAAGGTGTCCGCTTAAGAGAGAGTACACTGTATATACTGAGACTTGTGAGCGAGGGTTACCAGAGTCCTCTTTTCAGAGAACATGTCCTGTTTCTGATTAAATAAATCGTGTCCTCTTTTTTTCTAAATATAATGATTTGTACTTACTATAACAGAAAAGTGCTTCTAATGTATGGAGAAAGTGATCAAAAATCAATATCTTAGAAACGGTGTAACCGATTTTAATGAAATTTGATACCAATTTTAAGCTATACAATATTCTTAAACGGTATGAATTTCAGAGTAAAATACCATAATAACGGATTTTTGGGAAAAGGTTTTTTTCTGAGGGTGGTACTAAAAAAAATCGTAATTTGAGGACGGTTATAGACATTATAACGAAATTTAATATATTGTACATTTTAAGGTAACTATAGGCATTAAACCGTAAAAATTTCTTGAAAATCTGGGGCCTATTCCATGGAACAAATTTGCAACTCCGAATTTTGCATTTGGCACTTTCATCATTCTGGCGCAACGGCCCGTCGTCGGACCTTGGCTATATGGATAGTTTTTCTCCAATTGTCTCAGTCATTTGACTAGCGAAACTATCCAGATGACCCGACAACGGGCTGAGCCGTTGGGCCACAATGATGAAAGTGCAGAATGCAAAGTTCGGATAGTTGAAAAGTTTGGTGGAATAGGCCCGTGGTCACGCAGTTTCGAGATATTGACATAAGAATATCCTCAATTCACCCTATTTTTAGGGTAAGGTATGCATTTAAAATGCAATATGTTGTAAACAGTACACCCGTTTTTTTTCAGAATCACTTTGGCGCAGACAGCAATGGTATGGTGTATGGATCTCGACTTGAACGCCGAGCCCAACACACATAACAATTTAAAACCTTGTATTGGTTCAAGTAGCCCAGCAGTTTTTATATTTATCGGTAAACCACATGATAAACCTATGGTATCTCTTCATTTCCTTAGACCGAGACAGAATTAATAAAAAATTCGCTTGCTCGAGTTTTGCGGCCGACATTGTATGTCGCCATATCGTTGTCAATCATATTGACTATGGTGTTGATTGTCGTTGGCCGTCAATATTTTTGACATGGGATGAGTTTAAGGGAGCTAACTGTAACTATAGAAATATACAATTATTAACCTATTTTGAGAAGTGGAATTCCACTTTCCTGTAAGTTTTCGTATTTCTAAGGGTGGGGCACATGATAACCTTATACAGTGAAAACTCGCCTCGCGGACACCCCTCTTGAGCGGACACCCCTCTTGGGCGGACATTTTTTCAAAACGCAGCTTTTAGAATGACTTTTCCATACAAAGGAACCCCTCTTGGGCGGACCCCCTCTAACCCGGACGCGGACAACACATTTCCATGAAATCGGTCAAAATACCCCTCTTGGCTGGACACGGACTCCTCTTGAACGGACAAAATTTGGTATTGCCCCTCTTGGCCGGACACGGACTCCTCTTGAACGGACAAAATTTGGTATGTACATACCATATTAGGAATAAAATGGAGGATTTCCCGTATATGGTATTTGTGCTGTGTTCGTTTATCTTGTTTCAGTCAGGTTTTCGAAAACAAGTTCAAAAGTTATCACAAAGAAAAAATGGAAATTATTAATGCAAGTGAGAAAGAAAATCTACCGGTGCGTGAATTAGCAAATAGGTAATGTATTAAAAGACGTTATTATAAACAAAATCACGAGTGAGCATTTTTGAATTTAAAGGTTTAAAATTGGAAAAACACAAGCTGCACTCATCGTTCGCCAAAAAGAGGAAATCCGTTCAAGCTGGATGGCCGGTGGAAACATCAATCGAAAAAGAAGCTTTCTAAATACAGATGGTAACAAAATTGATTCCATGTGCTTTGAGTGGTTTTCGAAAGTGAGAAATCAGAAAATTCCCGTATCTGGGCCAATCATCCAAGCAAAGGCTAAGGAAATTGCTGACAAAATCGGGATACATGATTTTGCGGCATCTAATGGATGGTTGCAAAGGTGGCGTAAGAGGCACAACATTACTTTTCGGTGTGTGACTGGCGAAGCGGCCGCAGTAAACCCTTTGGACGTGGAGCAATTTTTGGAGAAGCTGCCATCAATGCTGATAGGCTACAGTCCGAATGACATCTTCAATGCCGATGAGACGGGTTCTTTAGAGCTTTGCCGAACAAAACATTTGCACTCAAGAATGAAACGTGTTACGGTGGAATATTTTAAAAAGACAGACTTACAGTCCTTTTTTGCGTAAATATGGCAGGAGAAAAAGAGAAGCCACTGGTTATTGGAAAAGCCGCACGTCCCAGAGCATTTCAGTCTGTTGATATTAAACTGCTTCCAATAGATTGGCAGCCAAACAAAAAGGCGTGGATGACACGCGAAATAATGGCGGAGTGGCTCATGGACTTTGATCGCAGAATTTCTGACGATAGATACAAATTTTTTAAATCCAGAAATTGATTATGGCGATATTGAGGTTGTCGAAGAAATTCATGATAGTAATGATAGTGACCCAGAAATTACAACAGAAGAATACCAAGAGGTAGATTCAGTACGAACAGCGTTGATTCATATTAGTCATTTGAAACGATTTTGCAAAGATGACTTCATCGCTTTTGAGCACCTTAAAAATTTGGAAAGTCATATGAAAGATAGATTATTAAAAGAAAATCAACAAAAACTTCGCCAATCGTCAATTTCAGATTTCTTCCAGGTTGTTCCATAATAATTTTTGTATTTTTTTACATTTTTGAAATATGCGTGTACAATATTTATTTTATGATAGTTACATACGTACATGTCTAATGAATAACGTGAATTATCAATGTTTCTTTTTGTTTCTTAAATGCAAACATATAATAAATATTCAAAATTTGTATATTTGGCATCATTGAAATACAAAAAAAAAAAAAACATCCACATCCCCCCTATTGAGCGGACACCTCTCTTGGGCGGACAAAAACTGGCTGACGGTGAGTGTCCGCCCAAGAGAGTTTTCACTGTATTTGACTCCCTCTTCCCCTTTCTTCAAATTTGAAAAAAAAACGCCAAAAATGATTTGTCCTCGGTGTTACTTTTGAAACCTCACTTGCCTATATCCCCCTCCCCCTAGCCTATTACGACGCAGCGAATTGTAACATTTCAACACATTCCCACCAAATTTAATGTATAGTATGTAACTTCAGCCGTTCGTGAGATATTCTCTGGGTTAACGGACAGACAGATCGATTTAAGGGTTTTGTTTTTACTGCAAAACCCTAAAAATGATGAATTTTAAGACTCTCTTGCATGAAAAATATTTCTCTAATCAAAATATAATTTTTCTTTTTTCTTTCAGTGGTGTGTATAAGGCTTTTGTAGGAGACAAACACATTCATACATATGACAACAGTGGGAGCTTTGGCGAATTGGCTCTGCTGTATAATATGCCAAGGTAAGAGAATATCCCCTTTTGTCAGCATTTATCCTCCGGGTGGCGTATTCTAGTGCTAGGTTGAAAAGTGCCGCAGCCAGTCCACCACCTTGATTTAATCCAGTATGTGTATCAAAGGTGTCAGTCAATCTGTTTTAGATCCTGATCTGTGAGACGGAGCTAGTCATCTTTGTTACTCGTATTTGTTTCGCTGGTACATTTAGAAAATTGCAGCATGACGTGGTATAGTACACTACGATCGATACTGACGTACTTGCTTAAAAGCAACGAACATTTGGTAGACGTCGACGATAAATTCCGGAAATTTTTCGAAGAATTGATTGACCGTAAACAGCTCATCGGCTGTTTATCGGCCAAGTCTAAAGCTGTCTGGATACTCGCCAATTATGTCCTCAGCGTACGGTTTTATTCTGTTTTCCAGAATTTTCGTCAGTATTTTACACATCTTTATTAAGGTGCACACACTGAAAAAATAAAATTGTCAATCAGCAGCGCTGTATAGATAAATAACTGGCGCAACAGTCCAATTTGAACCATGGGCTCGAGATGAGTTAGCATCACCTCATTTTCTAGATCGTGACGGTCTTGTGCAGAGGTGTGTGATCAGCAACACGCTCAATCGAGTTATTTACCCCATAAATGGGTACTCATTTAACAGTTGAGTGGGCTCATAGTATAGTGAGTGAGCACTGTATACGTCACATTAAAAAAAAAAAACGATTACATAAATCTTCAATATAATCATGCGATTCTATTATCTCTAACACCTTCATTCAAATTTTAGGGCTGCCACAATTCAAGCTGATTCGCCTGGACACTTATGGGCAATGGACCGCCAGACCTTTCGTCGCATCTTATTAAAATCTGCATTTAAAAAGAGAAAAATGTATGAGTCACTGCTGGATAATGTACCGATGCTAAAAGCTCTGCAGGTAAGTTCATCATTTTTGTATGTACACTAATACACAGTTAGATAATCATAAGTGCAATATTTCGAGTCTATATCACTAGATTAAGATACTTCCGTTGACAAGGCTTTTGAATTTGAAGCTTCCTCATTTTCATGTAGTTGAAATAAAACGTAATTTCCATCCTTTTTAGAGCTACGAACGGATGAATTTAGCGGATGCTCTAGTATCAAAGACATACAATAAGGGAGAGAGGATAATTAAACAAGGTAAGTGGTTTTCAGATTATGTTTTATGTTCTGCTCTACCATCATCACATTGGACAACTTGTTAAAGGACTCGTGCATAGTTACGAATGTGCGGACTAAGAGTAAGTAAATAAGAGTAATTGAAATATTACAGACATAGTTTCAAAGAATGTAATTCAGTTAGGATTTCTGTTGGGCTTAAAAATAAAGACATTTTTCAAGGAGAAGCCATCGATCACATGTTAGACGGGTCTTATTTTGAAATACGGCCCCCCTCCACAATAAACACCGGTTTCCTCCTGGCAAGAGGAACCAACTCGTCAGGAACTCGGTGCCCACTAACACCTGTCCATTACATATTACCACTGCTACTCGCATCCATCGCAAAGGTAATTACGACTCGTATGGTATGGTTTGGTATGGTAGGGTACGGAGCACTACCATATAAAGTACAGTACACTTAGACCAAGTATAGGCCCCTTGTGTTACCCTAGTAATTCACTCCTCCAGTCATCATCTTATAATTGAATAAACTAGACGAAAAAGTTGCCCCACATCCGCACCAGCTAAGTCTGGAGGACTTAGGATGGATGAGCGTAGAAACAGGTCCTCAGAGTAGACCTTCTTCGATGTGCCAATACTGGGCAAGTTCAGAGCAAGTTCCTCATCTTCGCAGCTTCTACAGAAGTCGTGGTGTGTTTAAAGATTCTAATGCACGAGACGCGTATACGCGATTGCGTGATTTTTACCCGAGTCGAGTAAACGTGAGTAGTGTTTACACATAAGTCGGGTTTACGCGGACGAAACGTCAGAAACGGATATCGAAGCGAATTTTACTGACGTCGAAATAATGAACACGTCGTTGTATTTACACGAGTCCGTTTACGATTCGACAGCATATGTGCAAGCACTGAAGTCATCTTTTTTCATGTGTTTGTTGTTGGATTCATCGACTCATCAACGGCGGATGAGTACCCGTAGGGACCCGTCGTCAACTAACAATTTACTCGTTGTCGTAAACCCGTTCGCTGTTTACACGGGACGCGTATAGTAGATTGGCGCACCTTATGTCAGATCCTAATGGCACGATCACCGATCACCGATGACACACTCTCCAGTAATGACTCCCAGAACAAGGCTGATATACGAGTATGATTCTTTCATCGAAAGCAGTTTAATGGATCGTTTTAAATTCAGCTTAGGCCATACTAGTTTCGCTTTATGGCAAGTATTTCCCGTTAGCCATCTCGAGTTGGCTTTATTTGTCAAGGCTATCCTTATTCCATACTTATAGGTTTGGAGGGGCATGGCAATGTCTCGGCATATCTATAGGTATATCAAATATATCAAATTAAATACACCTTTAGTCCGCCTTCTAGCGAGCTCGTCAGCTCCGCAGTTACCAGTAAAAATGCTATGGCTTGGTATGCAGCATAATATTATATTGAAGAACTGCCCCATTTCCATAAGGCATGTACGGCCATCAGCCACGATCTTTAACGTTACCGAGTTGGATTCAAGGGATTTCACTGCGGCCTGACTGGCTGTATAAATCGTAATATCTCTCACAGATATAATATTTCATATGAGCCACAACTGACAACTGACTGCGAGGGGACTTCGCATATATAATTTATATAATTTATAGTGTACAGAGTGGAGAGTGGTATAGACAGAGTAGTCCGTAGAAGAGGGGATATCAATATTGTTCAGGACTGAAGCATAACCAATGTATGAGTCTGTCCATTGACATGTCTTCCATATGCGGATTACCGTGTTAACAGCGATTTGTTGACTGACGATATCCACAGGAAGAAGTTTGAAGGTTGGTTCATCTCCAAAGCTGCTCATGGAGTTGTGCGGAGGCCATTGTGATTTGCCTCTGTTCGTGTTGCATTTCAGGAAACAACCACCCCATACAGCAATATGAGACGCAGGATCGATACAAAAAGGCAATGAAGCACTTTTGGTTGCAGGCCTATTTTTTCGCCTTCTTGCAACAATGAAGGGTACAGGTGGTAAATAAAAATCGTATATTTCCACGTCCACATTACCAGATTTGACTGCAATGACATTCAAGGGTGTTATAGTCTGATGGGATGCTAATTTCACGATACGGCACAGATTGGTGGATGAGGATGGCAGGTCCACCTCCAGCATTAGATAGCCGGTCCTTACGAATGATGTTATAGTTTCCGAGGGCGTTGAGGGATGAGTTTATGTACAATACATTCTGTTTTGTCTCTTGTATAGCTCCAACTAAAATGCAATGCCTATCCATAAATGCGGTGAGTTCAGTAATTTTACGCTGCAGCTCGTTGATGTTGAGCTGAACTATGGATAGGCTGGTAAAATTGGCGACGGGTGGTGCAGGTGTATGGGTGGAACTATTATTTGCTGGAGTCACTGGGGGCAGCTGGGCACTCGTTTGTATGCTAACAGGTGGTGTGTTAGGATTGTTTGTCGAGGTAGATGAATGCTGTCCTCTGTTTCTACATAGACCAGCTGTGAAGGTTGGGTTCCACTGTCTGTGGTGACTCAGTTCAGAGCAGCTCCATAGATGACACCACTCGTCACAACAGTTGCACTTTATTGAGGTGGCATTTGGATGCAGCGTTTTGTTGCAAACGCAGCAGATCCACGAAACGGGTTTAAATTCAATGCCGACGCGGTTGAGGAGAATCGAAAGCAGTTGCGCCGAAATATGTTGCTCCCAGATTCCGTAAAAAACGAACATGCAAAAAATGTGACACACACATATACTTTCCTTCTTCCTTGAAGGGGTTTTGGCAACGCTTTGCCGTTGAGTAACAGGTCGCTCCGGTGTGTAGAACCAGCTGCCGCAGGAACTATTGGCGGTAATAGCATGCCACCGCCCGTCATCCCACAACATCACTCGCAGTGTGCATGTTATTCGCGCGATTACATATAATATTGAGGACTGTCTCTTTTCTTGCGATGACCGCTTTTATTTGCAAGCCATAGCTCGGAGCGGAGGAAAAAAAATAAAAAAAAGTATAAAAATTTCTTTTTAAAAAATACCGTTATTATATTATTACTTTAGTAATGTCGAATTCAAATGTGTTTCTTATTATCTAATATTGTGCGCAGGGGATGTGGCCGATGGAATGTATTTCATAGAAGATGGAACAGTATCGATTCGATTGGAACAGGATGGTGGCGAAGTAGAAATTTCAGTTCTGAGTAAGGGTCAATATTTCGGCGAATTAGCACTCGTTACACATCGGCCCCGAGCTGCATCAGCTTATGCTATGGATCAGGTTAAACTTGCATGTAAGTATGGTATTGATTTAATATAATAATGTTTTAGCGAAATTGTAACAGCAATTGTGAACGTATTTATGCTTCCTTGTGTAGCGCATTTTTTATTTATTGTTCCATCAGTAGTGTTGTGCTTGTTACTTGTCAATTTTTGAAATTGTTCGTTATGTATCATTTATGTTTATTTGGATGAATGCTAATTTATCTTATTATTGTTTTCTTACAAGTATTATACGAGGCGTGTTAATTACATGTCAGGTTGTCGTAGCGACGGACCGTTGGCAGCACTGCAATTGTCATAATCATAACCTTCCGTATAATTGACTAACTGACTCGTTTATTTTCCGAAATATTGCTAATTGATTGCGACGAGTTGGCGACTATGCTTTAATAGCTTTAACGACGCACTTTCAGTACAGATTTTAATTTTGGAAACAGGAAAATGGCGCATGGAGCAAGGTCTGTGGATTAGTGAGTTCCCCAACCTATTCCTACTCCCCAGACCTTGTTTGGACAGTCATTCGATATTTGGCACAAAACTCGCGAATTAAGGTTGAGCAGGCAGGGACGGCGCATTGTCATGATATCAACCATAAGTTGTCTCGCCACAAATGGGTTCCTTTTTGCTCGCGAAAACAGGAACTTTTAAAAACCACGACCGTTGACCTTTGTTATGCGATTATTAAAATGTTAATCATATACATATTTTTTCAGTCGTTTATTTAATGCTATAATATGCAATGATAATTTCTAAAGCGTAGTAATGTATTCCGTAATTCGTTTCGGTTTTCTGCTGTTTTCTACAACTTGAAACGCGGTTTTTTCTCTTAAACGCTGTAGCTAACCATTTCGCTTTCGGGCCATTGCTTAGGTTTTCTTCGGCTTTCCGTGGCTTAATTTTAACTTAGGTATCTTCTACAATATGGGTGCACTCTTCATGACTAGATATCGAGAAATCTACTGTAGGTTAGGCTAGATGCAGGTACTGCCGTGGCATATCACAGCACACTTAGACTTAGACCGCTTATGGGTCCGTTGTAATAACGCCAGAATCTCTATACCTCCCTCTAAAATCTAGGTGTTAAATCAGCAGGATTCACAATGTCTGAAGACTGTAGATCCGCTAGAATTATACCGACGGTTCCAGCATATTTGAAAGGAACTATGCCGTCGGGTCCAGCAGATTAGCAGCAGGTACGAAACTGGAGATTGCCTTCAGAACCTTGTCCTTGCAGAGAATGGATGCGAAGTCACACGGCGCTTTCCGCTGAGTAAACCTATCCTCGAGCTACCGACAAAATACATGTCAAGCCGGGATTCAATAGTTTCCTTGCTCGAAGATGTTCATGTCTCATCTGGCTTTTGTATAAAGCTAGCCATAGATGGGTTTGATGACCAGAGTTTGCGAAATCTAGATGCCTGCCCGGGCCATTTAATGCGTTCGCACAAACTCCTTCATGACTTGCGTTTAGCAACTCTCAGCTCCTTCTTAAAAGATCTCAAGTGTCTTTTGTAGCACTGCTAGTTCGACTCCAGCCTAGTAGCTTTCGCCTTGGTAAAACTTTTCCTTGGACATAGCCCTTCGATTGGGGATACTGGCGTTGCACCAGGCTGATTTTCTCTTTCCTACATGTGAGCTGACTGGACACGATATAGATATTGCCGCATTAAGTCAGGGTATTCACCAACTTCGTTAGTGGGCTGACATAGTAGAGGTGGCAGGCCTTCTAAAAGAGCTTCGCGGTACATCAGTTGGTCTTCCTATCTCTATCTATGCATGAACAGTTGAATACAACCGTAATTTTTATATTAAATGTGTTTTCATGTTTTAGCGCTTCCCTGCCTTGTTCACGTTTTAGAGTAGTCAATGTAAAGAACAAATTGTTCATGTTTGCGGGCGTTCATGTTGGATGCAGTTTTTGTTTCGCGAGTGTACTGTATAAAAATGCAAGGTTATGACAATTGGAGTGCTGCCAAACGGACACGTCGACATGTGATTAAAAAAGTTCCGTTATGTTTTGATAAGACCTCGTATACATACTATTCTAGAAATTAGGTCCCGATAAAATTTCTTCTCTTAAAAAGAAGATAAATTGGCATTCATTTTCATGTAGCTCCCTTTGATATTCTTATTTATTTAACACTCGTATTTTTTTTTCTTTTGTTCCTTTTTAACAACCCCAAAAAGTTTTAGAAACTGGATGTTTTGAGAGATTAATGGGCAAATGTATTAATATAATAAAACGTGGAATACGCAGTTATAGATACTTAGACGATGATTTACGCCTAGCCATTGTTAATAATACATTTTAATAAATATTTATTTGTTCATTATGTTTCTTTTTTTTTCGCATTATTTTAATATCGTCGAGTAGAATGTAGTTTTCTTATAGTCCGTAATATTTTGCTTGTCCAAAAGAGCATTGTTTCCGCTAATTAAAGTAGTCATAAGTTGATCAATCATATTTAAAAAAAATCATTAAGTTAAGAATTCACAAATCACACGGCAATGGAATTATTTGGTGAGCTTAGTTTTTCCTTTTTTTAACAATTAAGTGCAATATTTACGCCACGAGGAACATATTTCATCATAATAAGTTAGTTATCATTATTTTTAGAAGTGGTTTCGGAATTTATTGTAGCATTGACTATGTATTACGAATATTGTCATTATATAGGATTAAAGAAAAAGAAACGCTTTCTCCATTGGATTGGGAAAAATTATAATGTTGGTCATAAATAATTCGGTAAATTTGGATAAAATTATAATTAATTAAAATGAACTTCACTTATGATGTTTTAAAAGTGAAAACAATTGTCATACTTATTCAAGGAAATGTTTCAAAATTTATTAGTCATCGTTAGTAGTACCACCGCGCATAAAAAAATTCACTTGATTCAGAATTATTTTTTGTACAACATTTCAAAATGTTTAATTAATGCTTAATGTAGAAATTCAATAGGTGATTGTTGATCACTGGTCTTTATTATTTAATTAAATAAATAATTTTCACTATCCAGCATGTGTTTATGTTTCCTTTATTCCACATGCAAGATAGTGAAAATTATTTATTTAGCTAATGTGAAATTAAAAAATTAACAAAATTAGAAGAGAGAAAAACAGATTTTTTTCATTTTACAGAGCTATTGTGCAAAATGGACCACTGAAGTTGAAGGTGGATACTTTAGTCTAAAATCAAAAACTTAGTCCGCAAAAATAAGATAAATTTTTACTAGGTAAAGCTCTGTAAAATTAAAAAAAGAAACTATTTCGCTCCCTTCATCGATCTAGAAAATATCCTATGTGACTCTTCGCTTAAGAGCCTTAATGGCCGCCTGACTATCTGAGCATACAGCAATGTGTGCGCCGCGAGGTTTCTTTTCCAAGATTATCCAGGCGCAGACCTCAATGGAATGGATCTCGGCTTGACAAACCCTGGGCCAGGTACACATAGCGATGTTCAGTCTTAGACCCATCGGTGGACCACATGATACACCTGGGGTCGGGCCAGGGGTTTCCATTCTCTCATTCCGTGCGGTTTGGGATGAGGGCTAAGAATTTATTATCGAAGCAGAACTCCGTGGTCATATAATCTGATCTAAGCCACATCTGTAAGCTAAAATGCTCATGTGACCAATGTCTCTATCGCATACTTCAGAAATTAGATGTAACCTAAGAGCATTGAGCGCTGCTTTTTCTTTGATGAAATTATGCGCCGTGGTTAAACCAATAAGCGCCTCTAGAGCAGGCGTCGGGCATGTACGCATAGCCTCAGTTATCTCGAGATGGGCAACGCGTTGTAATTTGTTGAATTTGAGTATGGCTGATTTTTGTTGACAGCATATGTGACCGTGGGCCACACCAACATGCAATACGTCCACTTGATCATCCTTTGAGCCAGACCATATGTTCGTCCAAAGAAACTTTTACAAGTCCACATTATGCGTGTAGCTTTCTTAATTACATTTTCGATGTTAGTATTCCAGTTCAACCACCAGTCCAAGTTCCAACGCATTTATCTTCCTTGGAATACTCTAAAACCGTCCTACGTAGTGGAATTGATCCGAAGGTTAAGTTTCGTTTACTAGTAAAAGGCAATATGCTGGTTTACAAGGAGAAGGTATACTCCTGAGCTCAAGGGCTCGAGACATGCATTCATAGTCGGTGTTATGAAAATCACCCTCAATGTCAAGGAAGGCACATGATGGTGATTAAAAGATTTTTCGATAGTTCCTTTAAGATTGTGTTGGGTAGTCACCGTAGATTTATCCTTCGTATAGGGGAATTGTGTTCAATGCAGAGGAGCCGACCATTTAATCACGTGTCTGATATGAACGTCGAGCAGCCTCTCGGTAATTATAAGGAGGAATGAGGTTAAACTAATCGGCCTGTAGGATTTTGGTAAATACTCCGGTTTTTACCATGTTTGGGTATGAAAACCACATTGACTTTCCTCCATAACTGTGGTATGTACCCTTTTGTATAACTTGCCTTAAAAGACTGATCAGCGGAGTGATGATAGTATCAAGACAGTTTTGCAAAAGCGCAGGGAAGATACCGTCCGCTTCAGGAGCCTTCAATGGTTCAAAGCACTCTACAGAAAATTTAACTTTGTCTTTTTTTGCAGATCACCTCCGATAACCTTAATAGCTGATCATCGAAGAGCCGGTGGTTACCAGGTCTGAGATTGCCCTAAGAGGACCGACCCCGGAAAATGAGAGTATGGTAGTAGCTCAAGAGTTTCCTCTTGGCCTTCAGTGTAAGATCTATCTGATATTTTTAGAAGGCCAACCCATTCGCGAAATCCTTGGACAGAGCTTTGTGAAGGCGTGCCGCTTCCGGAAAGGATTGAGTACTCTCATAATGCCTTTTCCAGCATTCACGTTTTGAGTGCCTTATAAGTTTATCATTTTCCGTGAGAGCGGTTCTGTAATCGTCCCACTGATTAAAATACTTGGCCTCATTAAACTTCTTCCTAACTAGTTCACGCTTGCGGGCCAGTTCTTCATTCCACGAGGGCAACCTTTCTTCCTGGTCTGATGTAGCGTGCGACGGTACTGTCTCTATAGGAAGAGGATAACACTTGGTTAAGTTGATTAGCCGCTAATTCAAGTTCATCTATTTAACTAAAAGTGGTAATCAGCGAGTCAGCCATCGAGCTGATTCCAGTTAGTTTTTCTGCGGCACGGAGATGCTGACGAGAGTTCAGTTTTTCCTGGGATATCGAATCTATGTGTTTGTGGTCCGAAAGGGACTCTGTAATGAACCATATTCTGGTCTGGTTGTGCTGCTTCCATCGGCAGATCGAAGGCAGCACCTGATGAGTACTGTTGTCGGTGGCATGAAACCTGAGGCCGAGGGTCCCATTACACTCGGAATCTTTATTCATTTATTCATTCATCAAAAACGTGACAGTTTCAAACGAATTCGGGAAAAATACTGCTGGCAAAGGTTAAATCATGCACGTCCTTCCTGGCAGCAGTGACGAAGGCAGGTTTGCACTCTCTGTTAGGAACATGTACATTATTACACATAAAATAATGTAGAAGGCGCTTAAACATCGCCCACACCATGTGGTGCGCGTTCGCATCGCAACCGATCACAAATTGTTGGTTTTTGTGTCGGCAAAAGTCGACGAGCTGCTGGACTTCGATAGGTAGTATCATTTCGTTGTCAGCTGGAAAGTAGGCGGATGCTACTACTACCGATTGACAGCCGTTGATAGTGGGTATTCCCACTATTGCTGCAGCTAGATCTCTGGAAATGAAATTCGTAAGTGGAGTTTGATTTACGCATATTGAGACCACATTTTCAAGGTTCCTGAATAAGCACGAGGGTAGTCTGTTTCTCGGCGAACAACCTGCACAAGATTGCCGATGCTCCATTGGTATGGTGCAGATTCGCGTGAAGCACTTTGATGGCACTCGAGTTAAATCGGCCACGAACATTATCCTGGTGGGATCTATTACCTCCGTCGCTCACCCGAATATGCATTACTTTTTGGAAGTCCAAGCGGTTAGCAGCTTTGGCTCCGAACGCCTTGTTTGCTGCTGCTGATGACGCTGCTGTAGTTGAAATTAGCAGCACCCGAGGTAGTGCCAGCTCGAAGTTCGGGCCGTACGTTGTGAGCAGCGGAGGGTATCTTGTTGTTGGGCTCAGTAGCAAAATCGATTAAAGCACGTTTCAGTTTTAGGTACACTTTCGGACTGAAACCAATTATTTAGAAGTAGAAAGCAATGAATGTTCCGACGGAGCAGCGATGTCTTAAAACTAATCTACTACCTCAAAAATTCGTTGCTAGAACTGGAACGGAATAGTATACTTCTGACCCGCTATGGACTGTAGGGCCATTCTTTTTATTCAATAATATTAATAGTGTGTGACGAAAATACTGTCTAGGTATGAAATTGTTTCTTTTTTGTGGATATATATGAAAATGTATACATGCGAAGATATATAGTATAGTATTTCTTATGCACCACAAATCTCTGATAGTTTTCTTCTGTAATATTCGATGAAGTCTATAATACAATAATTTTGTAGGGGTACAATGACTGTTGCCCATAACCTACTATGCCGATATCCTGCTTTTCTTTCTGCTTCGGTAGATTTGCAATCAACAACGTTTTCCTCTTGACAATTAAATCTGTTGAATCATTTTTATAGATAATAAATAAATAAACATTGGTAAATATTTTATTTAGTTCTAGACAAGAATGCATTTGAGCGTCTGCTCGGCAGTATTTTGGACATAATGAAAAGACATGTCGAAGACTATGAAGATCAAGTCCGATTTTTAATATTGAAAAATAGTAGATGTTGAAATTTATTTGCTAGACAGCACATACAAACATGATCTCAATTAAAAATCTTGTAACTGATTCAAAAATATTATCTTAAACTAATATGTAATATTATTATTTCTTGTAATCACACATTTCTATCAGTAATCAGTTGAAATTACATCTGAAATCCATATCATAACTAATTGATTAATGATAAGTTCGTTTGTTTGCTTAATTTTAGTGAGAATATTGTGCCAAAATAGTTTTTATTTTAAATAGTTATTACTTTTTAAATTATTAATAAAAAATATTAATAAACATGAGTTTATGTTAATGTATGAAATTTTGTAAATATGTAATAATAATGTAATGTATGTCAAACTTATTAATTATAAATCGATGTTGTATTACCTAACCAAATTGCAATGCAATGTAGCAGAATGTTTGAAGAAATTCGATGTAATGGACAATCAATGTATATTTGTGCTGTTTTTCCCGTTGTTGTAACCTATTGTGTATGCTACTTATCAAGAGGTACGAGATGTATCACCAATATGGACGGTAGGTTTCATGTATATCCGAGTGATGCGGATTTCCCGAACTGTGATCGATATTCAAGCTGAAGTAATGGGTAAGCTCTTCTTAACTGTTGTATATAACTGAACACTGAAAATGTAATATATACGTAGAATATACGAGTATATATAAGAGCCTACAATTTCTTCTTAGCATGTTAGATATGAATATGCAATATGCCTTGCCAACAATGAATGAGAACACATATTTTGTGTCTTTACTAACATGAATGTAAATTGAAAATTTCAAAAATTCTGTACATAATTTTAGGTGTGAAACCGTGAGATCGAGACTTTTGAAATCAAAAATGCAAATGTGTTAACACAAGCTCGAACTTTATTTGCTATTTGTAAATGTAAAAAAGTACAGTACAGATAAAAGTTTGAATCTACTTTCGGCAAAATCAAAGGGCCACATGTTTTCATAATTACTGTGACCCTAAATACACACAGCAAAACAATTAAATGGTCCCTTTAAAAACGGAGAATTCTTCCAGTTAATCTATGTAGTCATGGTTGTCAATTCACGAACCTACTCTTTTTAACCTAGTCCGTACACCGCACTAGGTCGACCTACTCCGCAATCGAAAAATACTCTGGTCGAAAAATGATCAGTGTCGGAGCATGAAAACCCAGATCACATGGTTCCTTTAAGTCCAGGTCGGATTCGGAGCAGTTGAAAAATGAACAGTGAATAGGTTTAATATTTTAGTTCCGTCTGTCGGCATCGGAGCATGATCAGATCAGATCGTTTAAATCTGGGGGAATAGAAAAGAAGATGAGAGAACTGAACTATTGATTAGATTAGATGATGTGACAAACGAGTATATACGATCTCGCTACGCTATATTGTGGTGTAGAATGAAGTGGAGTAAATTTTCAATAGGATTTTATTGATGGTGGATGGAGTGAAGCTTTTCGTCTTTTATTGTGTTGTGTGTGGTCGTGGCCGATGATGGATTGGGGGTTTTTGGGTCGGTGATTGCGAATCTGAACTCCAAATGGCAAAACACCAAATGGGATATCGAATATGGCAACACTTTTTTTTATAAACACGGCCAATCTTGCTGGAAAAAAACTGGTAGGACGTCGATTGGGTCGCTGATTGCGAATCTGAAGTCAGAATTGCAAAAAATAAAAAAATTAAGGAGTTTCTGATCGGCAATCCTTTTTTCCCTCAATAGCACGGCCAATCTTGCTGGAAAAAGCTGATAGGGGGTTTTTTGGGACGCTGATTGCAAATCTGATGTCCAAATGGCAAAAAAAGAATGGGGGATCCAGAATTTCAACACTTTTTTTTTATGAACACGGCCGATCTTACTGGAAAAAAAGCTGATAGGGGGTTTTTGGGCCGCTTATTGTGAATCTGAAATCAAAATAGCAAAGAAAAAAAAAACAAAAAATAAAGAAGATTCTGAACGGTAATCCTTTTTCGAAGAAACGGTCAATCAAAAAGCTGGTAGGGGATCACGTGAGTGGTTTCGCTTAACCTAAACGAGCGCAAACGATTTTCGGGGAAAATTACACGAAACATGTGGTTGGTAAAAATGAAATTAAAGTAAACGCTCTTCACAAGTGCGCACATTATTATCCACTATGGGAGCGCGTATGTTACCGCACCATCAGTTGTTTGTCATTACCCAACAGAACAGTATTCGTACTCGAGCGAGAATGTGAACGCGCACCTCGCCCAGCTTACTTGCCTCGGGCATTCTCACCGAATATACTTGCCTCATTCACTCGGCGAGAATATAAACCGGCTATAAAAGCTCCACTCCACCTGATATCAATAAAATCCAATTGAAAGTATAATCCATTTTATTCTTCACTGCAATATAGCGATATGGAGATATGTCTTGTAATCTAGTTAGTCGGTCAGTTCTCCATTCTCTTATTTACAATTACCACTCAAACTTCGACGAACCTAGTTCACCCACTCTTCTGTTCTTTCACTCCATCTCTATTTCCATGACAGACGACAGATTCGTTTCATATACGGAGTAGGTCTGCGAACCTAGTTTCTTGAACCTACTCCGTTGTCTGACTCGAAGTAGGTCGACCTAATTCGCAAGAGGAGCAGGGCATATCATGACTAAATCTAAGTACTAAGATTAGTTTATTGTCCGAAATATCATACAATAACTGTCAAAAGTTGCGTTCGCACGAACAATTTTCGCTCTGTCAGTACTAACATATTTCACTCGAAGAAAAAATTTTCCACATCATTATGAGTAATTTTCACGCGAAACCAATTACTTTGCACTTTATTTCGCTTGAAAACCGACTTTTTTTTTAGTAGAAGGGAAAATCACGTGTCGTGTGGAGCGCCGCGGTAATGTGCTGTATGCAAGTCTACACTGTCACTTTTTCGTGTGGGGAGGGATAGCGCGTCAACCAGTCCTGCACGCCATCGTACTCTGTTCTGGGCAATGGGGCGCAACTCCGCAAACGACTTACCCAGCGCCTTACACTATTTTGCTACATATCGATGTCATGTGGTTTTAGAACCCCCTATTGGTCGGCCCTGGTTGGAAATGGGGTTCCATTTCATGGCATGTAAAGCAATGCAGTTATCATCCTTCCGCAATGTGTGACCTCTATCCACTGTGATTTTCGCCTTGCTGAATTTGTCGATTGGCATCTGACCAGTACGCCAACTTAGGTCTTCATTTGATTATGTTTCGTGCCAGAACATTTTTAAAATTCGACGAAGACATGAATTGATGAAAACTTGCGTCTTTCTGGTAACACTCTTACAGAAACTTTCCATGTACGATCCCATACAAAAGCACAGACAGTACCAGGGAGCGAAACAGGTGCTGAGATAACTGCTCTGCCAGATTTTGGACAGCATGCCCTATGCGCATTTAACCTGGTTGATACGACAAGTGATGTCCTACTCCGTACCACCATTTTTGGCAACAATGCTACCCAGGTAGAGAAAGTTGGCCATCTTCTCCACGGGCTGCCCATTAATATTGATGGCAATAGGTGCTTGTTTGCCTCCCTCTCAAGATCTAACGCCATTGCGGATAGATCCATGATTTTGTGGGAAAGTAGGCATATGTCGTCAGCGTAGTCAAGATGTTGTAGATAAGATGTCAAAGTCCATTAAATTCCTTTGTCTAGTCCGGATAGGGCTGCATGCAATACATCGCCGATCACTATGAAGAATAAGATCGGTGAAAGGATGCACCCCTGCCGAACTCCACTGCGAATCTCAAAGTCCCCCGACACTTTTATGCAGAACGCGGCATTTCCCGCCGTCATAGGTTGCTTTAATAATAGTCACAAGCTTCTCAGGGATGCCTCTCTCGCGCAAGGCCGCCTTCTTGAAATCGATGAGAAGCAAGTCAAGCTGAGAATCGTACCCAGCGCATTGCTCGATGATGATTTGCAAGGTGTTACTGTGATCGACACAGGAGAATCCGTATGGAAAGCCAGTCTTCATCAATTGTGCTTTCTAAATGAGCCTTTAGTCTTTCCATGACGATTTTAGCTATTATAGCACACAAATGCCTCTCCAATTATTACATTCTGTAAGGCTACCCTTCTTCGGAAGTTTGATGATCAAATCATCCTTCCACTCAGTGGGAAAGGTCTCTGTATTCCACGCTTTATCAACAAGTGGGTGCAGCAACTCGGCAGTTACACTTGCTGCTTGATAAAGTTCGTCAGAAATACCGTCGAGTTCGGTGGCCTTTTCTCAATAATCCTCAATTCCTGCAATAATTGCAGCAACTATTTCCTCTTTAGTGGGGGCAGTGGGCCGTATATGCACATTTTGATGGTTAGTTAAAGTATCTATTATATATGCGGGGGAACTTCACCAGAGGTTACACGGTTCAAGACCGCGGCGAAGTGTTCTTTCCACCACTTCATTAAGTAGCTTTTCATCAGTATCCTAGAACCTCATCGACAACAATAAAAACTTATTTTGTGAACAATTTTCTCTAGGCCTTCAATAGGGAAGGGCTGGCTAAAAGAAGGCGTTACAACACAGTAAACTTAACAGGTACAGAAATTTCGAAGCAGCCCTTCTTGTGTATATATAATATGCATTTTTAAGGACTATGCTAAAATGTCACGAGCCATTTTCTATTTGAAGCTAAGAACAGGGGGTTAAGACAATACTACTTTTGCCGTAACCCCTAATGGGGAATAGTTGCTTAGTTGACGTTTTGTTTTCAGCGTAGACTGGTTTCAGACGATGCATGTTGCTAGCATGTACCTCCTGCCTATTTAGCAGCATACCTGCGACAAGTCGGGAAAGGTTGTGGCTTTTTGAGAGGGACACCATACTGACGCCTCAACGCACTGAGCTACCGGCCGCCTCAGGACCGGCAATGAATTTCAGTATTCAATGCATTTACTCCACTTCATCTTAAGCAGATTCAAGAAATTATGTACATACATGTTACTTTTAGCAATAATATACTCACACGTAGTGGATCACAAATACGTAGAAATTATTAACACAATACTAATACGTCAATTATTCGAAATCATTCTCAAAGTAGAATGTATGGGTAGAGGAGAGGTAAATATTGTTTAATGCAGAGGTAAGTGTGGGTTTTATATATTTAAATTAACAACTTTAGTGTGGTCATAGGAAATTTACATTAAAAATTTAATGGTTTGCATGCTGCATAAAATTTTTATGTTTTTTTTTTACAACTTTGCTCATGCTTAATTGGTCATATTTTTATTTAATTTGGCTTGAACCCACATTCTCGCATACTCACACTAAATTTGGGTTTTCTAAGTAAGACTTATCGGCGTATGTATTTGTATTCATATGAATGTTTTTATTATTTGTATCTTAGGTTTGGACGTTGAAGCATTTGAACGCCTATTGGGTCCATGTATGGAAATCATGAAGCGAAGCATTGACGATTATGAAACGCAATTGATAAAAATCTTCGGAAGCAAAAACAATATCACCGATATCCGATAAAAAGTCTGACTCAAAAGTGCGTTTTTACAAAGCAAAAAAAAGTAATTATAATGAAATAACATATTTAAAGTAAAACTATTGTAAATTACACGCAACAAAGTCACTGAAATCAACACACAAAAACAATTAGAGAACGGAGAACTAATTAAAATAAAAAATAGATAAAACACAGCATAGATCGATGCCATGTGCAGTAAATATAGATAACAAATCAATATCATAAATGAAAAAGCGAAATAAAAACACAAATCAAATGTTCTACACACATGCATACATGAAAAGTCAAGAAATAACAACAAAACATAAATGCTAAGTAAATTATTTAATGTAATCTATAAGATAAGGAAGTAACAGAAAAAAAGTCAAATGAAAATGATTAAAAATTGTTTAAAACAAAAAACATATAAATGCTAAAAGTGTATATTTATTATTTGTGTTTTGTGTTTAGGTTATTTGTTCAGATGGAAAAAGAACGAGTTTAACACAATCAGGCAGGTAGATAAAAAAAAGGCTCAAAGTCAATATACATTATATACACAACTTACATTGTAACATGAATTGCAAGTGAAACGTATTTGAATTTATTTATTTATGTTTTCATTTGTTTGTGCATTTAGCTTTTCTTCCAATTGAATTAATAAAAATCAAATATTTGTAAATTATTATATTGTTATGTAAAACTATGTGTAAAGAAGATTGTTGGAAAGGAAGAAGCCGAATAAATAGTATGTGGAATTTCAAAAACATGATAGATTTTATCGTAATGAAATTCTAGCAATAGCAAATATTTCAAAAGGCAATACCAGTATGCAATCTAAAGTGTAAATTTGTGTCTTTTATCGAATTTATCAAGCGGACGACTTTTATATTTTTAAAGGATGTCCACATCAGCTCCAGATATTTAATTGCAAAGTATAAAATGTTTCGTTCCTTTGGCGGACAGTGTTTAGTTGTAGAAAATAGATGCTTTGTAGCGTTATACCAATAGGGAAATGAATGAATTAAAGATTGAAAGGAACGTGTTTCGATGGCATATCGATTGCAAAAGTGTGATAGCTCGTCAGTGCATGAAAGCAAATCTTACAGGAGGGACAACAAAAAACTGTTTATTTTAACGTTAAACGTTTTATAAATTATTTTATTAGTCTGGTAATATCTATAATATAATATTTATAGTGCTTAGAACTCAAAATAAAACAAACTTGGCGAATCAATCAAAAATCAAACAGATAATAGATTACTGCACTTAGGAGGTATCACGATACAATCTTTTAAAGATTAAGAAGCGGATACGAAATGTCACAGTTTTGATTCAACTCGATTGAAACAACTTGCATGGTAATAAGCATTTTATTCAAACTTCACAATGAAAACGTACATAAACAGTAACGTATGTAAAAGTACATTTAAATTCAAAATATTAAAAATGAAAGTAAAACAAAAAGTATGCTGGAAATTATCAAATCACGCATGGTAATTAGGCTGTATACCACTTCAATTGTTGCAAGTGTAGTCATTTCTGGTAACGGCTGATACCGCCACCGGAGCTGCTACCGGGAGTACATCATATGCCTAAGAGATGCGTTAGCCAGCCGGTACTGCGTCGGTTCTGTCGTGACTAAGAGCACCAGTATAACTGGTATGGCATTGGTTACAAAGGGTCGTTTACTAGTCACGGATGCGTTTTAAAGAACTAGTAAACCCACCTGCACTTGTTCTATTCATAATTTACTGTTATGACTCGTACAAAGTCCTACAAATTGCCACAATTTCTTGATCGAGAAAAAAGTTTCATAATATTTCATTGTAAATGGACAGAGTTGCGTCCTAATGTAATCAATCTACTGGGGAAAATGCAAAGACTTGCTACGATTGCCGCTACTGGGGCTTTGAGAACTACTCCGTCTGCTTGCTTGGACATGCTGCTCAACTTGCTTCCGGTGGATATTTTTGGCGAACAACTGGCGGCGAAAACAGCCCTGCGTCTTCGAGATACTGGACAGTGGTGCGCGCTGAGGAGCGGACACTCCGGTATTCTGGGTAGTCTGGATCTTCCAGCAGTAACCGACTATACCGTTCCAAAAGTTACCTTTGGCAGCAACCAGATCAGCCTCTAGAGATCAATGGGCGGGCCGCACCCCTATTACACCTGAATCCTTGGCCATCTACACAGATGGCTCCAAGACCGATGAAAGAGTTTGTGCGGGTATTTATTCGGAGGAACTAAATATTAACATATCAGTCCATCTTCCCGACTACTGAGATTTCGGCAATCGCGAAAGCTCTGTCCTGGCTGGAGAGGCATGTCGTTACTTTTAAGGACATTACTATCTACACAGACAGTCAAGCGGCGAACGATCCCTTGAATCGGTTATTTCTTCATCAAAAACGATTGTAAATTATCGCTCGACACTCATGGAAATTAGCCGCTTCTTCGATATTACTGTTTGTTGGATTCCGGGCCACAATGGTTTCACGGGCAATTGCAAGGCTGATGAGCTGGCCCGTCAAGGGGCAATCGGATCCACTGATCTGGTATCTTAACCACGTTAGGACACCCATAACAGTGTGTAAAAAGGCAATCGAGTCCGCTGCGATCGGTAGGGCCAATGCTAGATGGCTCGACGGTAGCACCTGCCAAACGACGAGGATGATATGGCCTAGGATAGATCCTAATCGCACTGCTCTCATTAAACAGAAATCATATTGGCAGGGTGGTGGGGGTCATCACAGGGCACTGTCCTATCGGCGAGCATGCGAGGAGGCTTGGCCTTCCTCATCACGACTACTGCAGAAGTTGTCGTGATGTAGATGGGGAGGAGAGTCTTGCTCACCCTCTTGGTTACTGTCCAACCTTGGCTAATAGGAGCAGAAGGTGTTTGGAACTCTCCTTTCTCCAGGACCTAGAGGGTCGCGTAAAAGTTATTGCGATTCAAATTAATCGGTTTATTGTCAGCGTCGGCTGGCTGGATACTTCGGGTTAAGAGTTTTAGGTAACAGAATCTTGGTGGTATCATAACGGACCATGAGTGGTCTATGTGTGCTATGTTTAACTCACGGCAACCCGTGAACCTACCTACCTACTTGACTTGACGAAGTGTGAATGATTAATTTTCATGTATATTGTAGTTTAATTTATAAATCATGTTAAACAAAAAGTACATTTACGAAAAAAAAATCAGATATGCGTTATCACACTTTTATAAACGAATTGTTTCATTCTAAAATGAATGTGCTAATTCGTAACAGCTCCTTGCATGTTGTCACTCTTTTTATAATAGATTGTGAAAAGAGTTTCTTGTGATAATATATATCGTCTGTTACGAATTGTCACGTTTATTTTTATCATCATTTGATGTTACGAAGTATCACTAAAATCGTTTTATGGCGTAAAAGGAGCAAGGTGGAGATGGGAATTTTTTTGATGCATCGTTTAAAACAAAAAACTAATTTTCGAGAAAAATCTCAGTTACGAGCTATCACACTTTTGCCATCGATATGTTACACGTATGATACAAACCACTTCTTTTTATTGTTAGCAGTTTAAAAAAAATGGCAAACATTTTAGCATTTTAATGTTTTATAATAACAAATGATTATTAGAAACTCTGGGTATTGAAAATATGTACACAAAAAAAACAGAGATGGAAAAATCAATATTACGAGTATACATATTTATATATTAACCTTACTATGCCGTATGCACGAGGGTTATGGCTTTGGTAATCGTAGCTTTTTGCAATTTCGCGTTCCCAACGGGCTTCCATAATTTTCGACGGACGATGTATGAATCCGCTTATATTTCGACGATGCGATCATATAGCTTTATCTTCGATCTATGATACTTGACCAGGGGCCTATTCCACGAATCTTAGCAACTCCAAACTCTGCATTTTGCACTTTCATTATTGTGTCGCAATGACCCGTCGCGTCACCGGACATTACTACTACTTTGCCTTAACCCCTACTGCACGCCATCGTACTCGGTTCTGGGGCAATGGGACGCAACTGCCCCCAGGACTTACCTAGTAACTCACACTCTTTCGCCACAGATCGCCGCTATGAGATTTTAGGGTACTCCCTTGGTCGGTCGTCATTGGAATTGGGGTCCCACTTCGTGGCATGTCCAGGAATGCAGTTATTGCCCTTCCGCAATGTTGGCTGGTTGGTTAGAGTGGCTGTTACTTCCCAACAGGGAAAGAAAATACAAGTAGCGCTAGGTGCGCGCCGTTTTGATGCCACACGTCTCATAAGTGGAATAAACCGTCGCTATCAAGAACGCTCTGAGGTATTCGTCCTCAGATCCATTCTGTGGAGTTAAGAAAACGTATTATCTCCCTGATACTCTTCGAGGAGATGTCGGATATATCTTGGAAGAAAGCACTGCCCAGTTCTTGATGTCTGGTTCTTGCAAGAGCCGGGCATTTGCACAAGAAATGGATCAGAGTTTCCTTCTTCTCCTCATTCCTGCAGCTGCGGCAGAACATGTTGTAAGGTATACCCAATCTGGCCGCGTGCACTCCCACCGGCTATCGGTGTAACCGCTGTAAATTTTGCGACATCCGAACGGGTTCTCTTCAGAAGGGCAATAGATTCAGATTTTTACACGTTGTCAGTGCGCCCCATTTTTTATTAGCCCGTATCATAAAATGTGTATGAATCTCCTTTTTACGGCACTAAACGACGGGTGGATAGTCACCGCGTAGGACTCGTGTAGTGCAAAGCCCTGTCTCGCCAGTTGATCGGCTCTCTCGTTCCCCTCTATGCTCCTATGTCCTGGAACCCATAGAAGAGAAACTCTGAAGACGTCCGCCAGTCCAGCCAGTTCATTGCAGTATTGTTTGACAATTTTCGATGAGATTGTTGATTCCAGAGCCTCAATCGCGGCCTGGCTATCTGAGAAGATGGCGACACTCCTAGTGGTTCCTGTGCTGTGCGTCAACATCCTACACGCTTCCCTTATTGCCAGCACTTCAGCTTGAAATACGCTTGCATTGCCTGGGAGGCGAAAAGATATTGATGCACAGAGATCCTCAGAAAAGATCCCCGCACTGACTCAGTGAATATTTTGCAGTCGTATCTCCCGGTCACCTCTCCCTCAATCCATTCCGCTCTCGTTGGGAACCTAGTTACGATGTGCTTGTCAAAGTCTACTTCGGTGACGATATAGACTGTTGACAATAGGTCTCAAACTCCAACAGGTAGAGACTTCAGTATATTGCTATGCCCATATGGTTTGAACGACCAACATCCAGACTCCCTTGTTGTTGTTGTCGTGGTAGCTTCAAATACTGTAATTCTTCTTGCATCGAGGGGATTTGGCAGCTCTTGGCCGTTGAAAAATGGGTCGTTCCGGTACGAAGAACCGGCTGCCGCAGGAACGTCCAGACTCCCTTAGTCTGACGCGCTGCACGCCGCGTTGAATTTTATGTGTAGGTCTAAAGGGAGTAGACCTAGGATGATATTAAGTGCATCCACTGGACATGAGCACACACACGCGGGATTTGCAATGATTATTTCCATTTCGAACATCTAGATGGCGGTTATTAAAGCTTTTACCAAAGGACGAAGCTGATTTGGTGTTTCGTGTCAATCGAAATACGGCCAGCTGATTTCATGCATGCGCAATAATACTGACTAAAAAGCTGGATTGAGAAGCGTTGTCAATATTTTCAGTTGACCGCATTGATGCAGAGTTTTTTCATATGTTCAAACTATTGGGTATAATATAGGCACTGTAAGGAAGATCATTGTGAGTGTGTATTATTCAGGTGCAAATGTATTTTTGTCTATTTTGCGAAAATTGTAGGAGGGAGATGTGATTACTAAACTGAGTTCATTAATTTCACGAGTCGAGCTAGTATCTACTACTGCATCAGTGATGGTACATTCTGAAAGACAAATGTAGCTCATAACCTCACCATGTCAGTGGCCTACGGTCGTCTGGGAGCAGAGTTATAGATTAGAATACTGTAGGGTTTTTCAATAAAAAGCGAGAGTGATGATTGGCCCGTTGTGATATTTATAAATCAGGCTCAGTTAGTTTTTACATTTGACTATGGAACACTACTGGTTAGGAACGCGCCGAAACTGCTGAAATTTATTATCAATTTACTAATTTACTTCGCATCGTGTGGAAAACCTTAGAATTTTGTCAAAATCAATATCTTGAACTATGCATAGGGGATTTAGATGATCGTCAATATATGATGTAATTGACACAAATCTCAATACCAACGGCAGTTTTATTATTATTAATGGACTCACCAAAGCCGAATCATCATGTATGCCAATCATGTCGCTGATTTTAAAGCATATTGTAATAGAATCTGCTTCAAAGTAATACCTTATACTAAGTACTTATATTTAGGCATCTATATCATCATTGGCTTCTATATAAAACCTGCCGCTTTAAAAAGAAGACACTCAGTACTCCGTAACGGAGGATGTCATCATCGGTTACCATTGGCGGTGAAATTCCTTCCCATTTCAATACAGCTATGGCGTTAAGAGAGATAACGCCTGACCCCTGAGAACGGACGTAGTAGTTTATCTGTACTTCGCTTTCTTTTCTTCATATTTGAAGCCGAAGTCGCAGTTTCAAGTTCGGCTCGATAAATTTTGAGAGATAAAGCTCTTCTGGGACTTCATAAAATAGCTGGTGCAAGTATCACTTCCTATTCCAAAGCTTATATTTTAATGGTACGTATATAATACACCAAGAAGAATCTGCTAGGTTGGCCAGTAAAATTAAAATCCTTATAGGAAATATTAGGGGAATTTCTGGACATAATTTTAATTCCTTCTATAGATCCTAAATGCATGCAAACTAAGTTTGCACGGTCGCAGAAGGTGACTTTTGCCGGACGAAAATCCGAGAAATTTGAGCCTTTTTTATATTATCCTTATAACTTCTAAACGGTACCTCGAATCGAAAAATGCTGTAGGTGTAAATTGAGCAGTCGTACCGACTGAAAAGTCTCCCACTTTTCACTTTCAGCCGATACGACTGCTCGCTGTATTCGTGTATTTTGTGTTTAATCGTATATGTGAAATATGTCCATATGTTTTGAAAATGTTGAGCGACTTTCTTTTAAAACGCGTGAACGAAAATTGGTTTATCTTCCATTCGATTTTCGCCAAAAACTGGTCGTTTAACTAAAGTCGCCTGGTCAGAACGCGGTTTAAACGAAAATTTCAACGATCATCACGAGGTGGTACTGTGAGGTCTAATAGCCCTCTATATACGATGCAATCCGTCGTCAGATCGATCTTGCGATATTGTGATCGTCAGATCGATCGCACAGTGTATGTGACTATCGTTGACGACTTTTTTGACAGTTCCATATAATTTCGATCGTCAGATATTCTGTGGCGATCTATCGTCAGATCGATCTGACGATGGATCGCACCGTCTATGGCGGGTCTAACACTGCTACCTTTTAAAAACGGACCTCAATGAGCGCGTTCCAGTTGCAATCTACCCCTTGGTCCGCGGATCATAATAGCCGCCATACATTATCCGATCCGTCGCCCGATCGATTGGCCGATGGATCGCCACAAAATATCTGCCGATCTCCACTGCACACACACTGAGCGATTTTCGTGCGATGCGATAACGAATGACAATTCAAAAAATAGGTTATGATTCACTCCCAATCCAACCTAGATTCACTTTTGTTAACTATTTGGATGTGTGTGGTATTTTCGTATACCATATATTTGATATTTCAATTGCAGTGCAATTTAAATCATAAGATTCCTTGAAATTTTATAATTTAATAATTTGGTAATTTGACATTCTTTTGCGATAATCACATACACTATCCAATCGATCGTCACCGATCGATCACACGAAAATCGCACAAAAATATCGGCAGATCAAAATTGATCGGCCGATCGGTGCGATTTCCACATACACAGGCCGATCCATCGGCTGATATCGATTTCGGGCGACGGATCGGCCGATCGATCGGTGTGTGTATGGCACGTTTAAGTTGTCTCAGAAACGGCTGTGGGCTATGATCCATCAGCTGTCAGTTTTTATGTTTCCGCCAAACTGAACAGCTGACGGCATTCGAATTGAATTACGTGAATTACGACTGTGTGCGTATTCATTTTGTTTGTGTCTTTCATCGACAACGGGGCGGCCGGTAGCACAGTGTGTTGAGGCATCAGTCTCATGTTTGACTACCGGCGTTTCGGGTTCGAATCTCGTCCACGACAACGTTCGTGCCCATGGATGTGGACGAGGTGCATACTGGTAACTGCATTCTCCGAAATCAGTTTCTACCGTCGAAACGTCAACTGGGTCACATGGAACAGTTGACGCGCTATGGCCCACAAGGGGTTAGGGCAATTGAGAGAGAGAGATCGACAACGGTCAAGAGCTTATTGGGCGAGTTTTCAAAACGGATCAGTTTTCTGATCCGCGGATCTTTTTCTGATTTTCTCAGAAACGCGGTCCGGTACAATGGAACATGTTCCAGGTTACGCCATTTTTCGGATCATACTTTTTTTCCGGTCCATTGCACCGGTCCATTTTACCCAAACTTCTGACAGCTCACAGCTGATACATGTGGACGCGTTTTTCACTTGTTGTGCAGTTCTTCAGTAATGCGGTCGCAATTTTCTCTTGTATTGTATGTTGTAAATTGTGAAAAGATACTTTTTGTGCTGAATTCCTTTTATCGTGCGGTAATTTTTCACGCGGCAGAAACATCAAAACTGACAGCTGATGGATCATAGCCCATAGCCGTTTCTGAGACAACATATGTTCCACGGACCCGGGGGTAGATTGGAACTGGACCACGTTCCTGCTCTTGGTATTTTGGGACCGCGCCCATTTAGAGCGCGTTGACACGATCAAACTACGGTTTGACAAACCACCTACTTGAACGTGTCAACCCCTTGTCAAACTGGTTTGATGTCTTGTGCTTCTGTCAAACCGTAGTTGGACGGTGCTCAACTTTTCATCAAATGCTAGTTTGTCAAATCGTAGTTTGATCATGTCAACACGTTCTTACAGACGACAGAAAACTAGCCACCGCATCACTAAACAACTCCACAACAATTGGAAAACACGTCCGCAAGTATCAGCTGTGAGCTGTCAGAAGTTTGGGTAAAATGGACCGGAAAAAAACTATGGTCCGAAAAATGGAACATGGAACATGTTCCTTTGCAACGGACAGCGTTTCTGAGAAAATCACAAAAAAGGTCCGCGAAGCAGAAAACTGATCCGTTTTAGAAACTCGCCCAATGCTAATGTCATCTTTTACAAATATCTTTTATAAAAGAACTTTAATAGTGTAAAAGCCGCCTAAGAAAAGATTTGCGACATGAACGTTGCTTGTTTTAAGTATTTTTCTTAAAAGCTTGCACACAACTGCCCCCGTAGGCGGCTAATATCATTCATGAAAGTTCTTTTAAAATATCGTGCGTCAAACATATTTTTGTAAAAGAACTTTTATATTTTATATTCATGGCCAACTTTCTGATTAGATAGGTGCATGGCAGATGGCGAGTTTGGTCGGTAATTTTACTCCGCAACCTAGAAGATTATAGAATCCATGTGGTGATGTTTTAAATACTTTTTTGCACTAATCTTAAGTTGAAAAATTACTCTGCATACATGACAACACGCTGTTGTTCAAATTTACAAAATTGAGATACAATTCGGGTGTGAAGTATTGTATCCAGAGTGGTTGTCGATTCGATTCTACAATTAATTGACATCTTACTGGCTGCAGTTACCTCTTAAAATAAAAGAATGTCGAAAAGAACGTAATTGTTGATACCAAATGACAATCAAAAATATATAAAAAAAATATCAACTGGATATTGGCAATTTGCAAATAAAGCAATTATCGAGATAAAATCGTCTATCCACAGTTCAAAGTGCAACCGCACTGTACGTCGTCTTGCTAAAAATGTGTCTAGAATGAATGTCACTTTTACCATTATAAAAGAGCTTATTTATGAATTAACTGATGTTATCCACTTTAGATAGATAATATCCGAAAGGTCCTCTACGTTATAGTGATCGCCTATGTAAAGAAAGAATCACGCCATTTTCAGACCTTACGCAGATAACGTTTATAAAATTAAGAAACAAATATGTAGTTTGCTTTTAAAGAGCAGCTATCGTTAATTGACTTTGATAAAAAAAATGTAATAATTTATTTGAGAACAAATATATAATTGTACGTTCCTCAGAGGAAATGAATATTGAGTGTCCTATAATAAGCGAATTAAAGAATTAACAAATAAAAAAATGTTAATGCAAAATCAAATAAATGTTACTGAATTGAGAAAATCTTAACACACGATTGAAAATGCTGGTCATTTTCTCGGCAAGCTTTGCGAATATATTTCTGCAGACCGCATGCGGCGTGCGCATGCAGAAGTCTTATCGGCGGGGTGCAGTGAAATATAGTCATCCGTACAACGATTGTCGATTGGAATCGACAATGAGTCTCTCTATATTCTATAAATGCTACACGTTAACACAGAGTGAAGCCTTAATGTCGATTCGCATCGACAATCATAAGACGGATAATAACATTATGATAAGCATTCAGAAAGCTATGCGCAACAGAAACTACTGACATTTATTATTTACTACTGTGCTATGTTTAAAAATAAACAATTTTTTCTAAATTTAAGCCAAAGAAAGGTCCACGTGAACTAACACCGTAAGAAACGGATTATGATTTTGCAAGCATAATTATTGTAATAATTATAGGAATTAAGAAATGGAAAAAATAAAGTGAAAATTGACATTAAAAAGACACAATATATTATCGAAATTCATTTCGTGCGAATTACCCTTGTATAGCTCTCGATTAAACACTGGAGGATACCTAAAGCATATTCCATTTCATTCGTTGCATGCGCCCCTCTTACCAGCGGGAGCTTTGAGCTTAGCTTGCTATCAAGCGCCAAGTATCAGCCCCGGGAAGTTAGCCTTGCCTGTGAAGACCAATCTCTCTTCCTCTAACACCGGAGCTTCTGCTGTTGGTGTCCTATGCTTTTTTGAAAAAAAGAACCAGTTCCGTCTTTAATTGATTAACTTTAACGCACATTTTGCAGCCCAATTCGTTAAAAATAGATTTCGATCCGGAATAACTATTCCGCTGATTCGGATCCTGATTCGAGGAACGTGTTTTCTCTTACAATCGGCCTCCTGCCCCGCCGTCTTGACAAAAAGCGCGTTTGTTGAACCTTGAATATTTCGAGTACTATGGCTCCTACAAAAAAAAATGTCCAAATGCCGAATCAAAGCGCATTGCATTTCCTATAAAATGATATACGATATACCTATACATACAAAATAGTATGTTTTACCATAGATAGGTCATAAAATAATTAATAAAATACATAGTATAGAAACTACTAGGGTTCGCTTCGCTCACAACATTGACACTAATTTCATTTTGGGCATTCTTCATTCACCACGGGGGAGGGGACTTTAGGAGCGCCTCATTCACCTCCGCATCATATTTCGCATCATATAGGCCCTTATGCGAATCTACATACCCTCCGTTCCTACTCGGAACGGTTCTTTGGGGATCAGCCACAGTTCATAATTTGCTCCAGGAATGTGTTGTAAATGCTGATCCACTTGCTGTGTTCTTCGTTGCCCACGAAATAAATTTGCAAGGAACTGTAGTCTTGGTCGACGAGTGGAAGAAGCCCACTTGATGGTATATCGGACCCGGTACTTTAAACGTTGGCATGAATCTACCCTCGTTAATAACTCCTTTTAATCCGAACGACGTCATTTGGAAGCAAACCTTTTGCTTCCTAAAATTTGGAGGAAATATTTTGATAGAGGAACTCGTCCAAAATATTTTGAAAGCACTAAATTGGAGGCAGTTGAACTTTCCCGTTTGAACAACACATTGTGGGCGTTCCTTTCCCAAATTTTAAAGCGTGGCAGTGTATACACACGTTTTCCCATCTTCCAAATTGAAATGCTTGGATGGACTCTGTAATCTAAATTTTTGCCATATTGCAATGCAGCCATCACCAAATCTCTCCGTTGATTTGATCTCGCAATTGATTCAGCGTTTCTTGCAGCAGCCATTCTTATTCTTGGCCCCTTAGTTGCGAGCTTCACGAACCTGCGATGTTTCAACAATTCTACAGTGAACACTTCAAACACGCCGCTGACATTTTTCTGCTGATTCTGCCCGTCCGGCTGTCCTCATCCTTCTCGGACTTGTGCCACTTTGTGCCTTCGTACCATCATTTTTAACTTTTGTGAATTTTTGGGAGTGTCACCATACATTTTAGCGATTTCGATTTGACACTAATTTATGTCATTTTGGACATTTCATTCCCTCTCACTCATTCCCGGGGGAAGGAGGGAGTAGGAGTGGCTTTGGGAATGCTATCATTCATCTCAGCGACCCCAAAACTAATGGTTTTGATACTAATCCCGGTCAGATAAAGATAATAGGTAGCTTCCACGGATTGTTCGTAAATTGTCCTCTTTAGTATGGTTAGCCCGGCCACACACTGTCGAACACGAACTCGAAAATGGTACAAGCAACATCTGAATGGCTCAATACACACACAATTCACACAAATCTGAAGAAAATTTTCCACTTGTACCATGTTCGTGTTCGAAAGTGTGTGGCCGGGCCTAAATTGGATTTTACTGCATGTAAAAACATTATGCAGTCGCCCTCGGGGTTTTACTGTATGTAGTAATATTTTGCATTCCCGAACCACCTTACTCGTATTTTCTTCCCCGGTCTCCGAAAGTGCTTGTGAAAAGCTTCGTTTTCTGAAATGTCACCGCCCCCTTTGGTTCGGTTAATCGGGATTTTACTGTATGTGGTATCATTTTGGAGTCGCGAACCACCTTATTTTCCTCACCGGCCTTCCGAAAGTACTTATGAAAAATTTCATTATGTAAAATGACGCCGCACCCCTGGGTTCGGTTAAACGGAGTTTTACTGTGCTAGGTCGCGAACCACCTGACTATCCATTCCAGCTCGCGCAATATACTCCTGCAAAATTTGGCAACAATCGCCCCACTGGTTTAAAAGTTTTTGCACGACAAAAATAATCCTCACTTTTATATGTACATATATTAGATAATAATATAAAAAATAAATAACTGGCGCAACAGTCCAATTTGAACCACGGCCTCGAGATGAGTTAGCATCATCTCATTTTCTAGATCGTGACGGTTTTTGTGCAGAGGTATGTGATCAGCAACACGCTCAACCGAGTTATTTACCCCATAATGGGTACTCATTTAACAGCTGAGTGGGCTCATAGTCCGACACGTAAATCCCCGGAATCGAACCGGGGCCCAGTGCGTTGAAGGCGAACGTGCTAACCGTTGCGCCATCCGGACTAGATAATAATATAGTTAACGTTAATTGTCTTGACCCCTCCAGGGGCATGGGCGCGTCAACATCTCTAGCATTTATACTCCTTGTTGACGTTCCGATAGCAGTTGCTAGCAACTCGAGAGTTCTATTAGTACTCACAGGCAGTTTTTGATCGCGGCGAGATTTGAACTCCGAGCTCTAGATTAGTATCGTAGAGCGGTGACTGATCAACCACCGAGCGCAACAAATAATAATAATAAACAAAAAACTGTATTTCTAAAAACAAATCAGAATGTTTGTTTAAATGTTTATGGAGCGGAGCGAAATTTTTTAGAGCGGAGCGGTGGAGTGGAGCGGTGGAGTGGAGCGGTGGAGTGGAGCGGTTTCATCAACCGTGGAGCGGAGCGGAAAAAAATCACGCCTCTTCGAATCCCTGCGCGTAACACAGCGTAACACATTACTGCAAGAAGGAGTCACCTTTTCATGAAATCTTTAATATTTATTATTCAATACTAATTTAAAAAGCGAAACTTATCGTATTACAAACGACAATTATTCATAAAATGCTGGTTTTCTCATATAAGAATATATGTAATAACAGCGAAAAGGATCACATGAAATAAAAAATTAAATTTATTGGGAAGAAATATCCATTTCAATAAATTTTGTTTAAAAAAACAACGACGGAATATTTGTAAGCCAAATACTAAAAAGATCAATGTTTGATATTTGTAACTTAAGACTACCTTAAGAATTCTGACCATCACTTTCGGAGCTGTAAACTTCCATTACTGCTTCAATTATCTCCCAATGTTTTTCCTTAGTAAGATCTTTTACAAAAACCTAAACAAAAAGGAAAAATGTGTTTAAAGAATCGTAATTCGGGACGGGTTTGTTAAAACGCTTACATTGTACCAGACTGTTGAATCGTCATTCTCGTCTGTTAAAGGAACTTGTACTCCATATGTTTGTAGGGCCAAAGAGAGACAGCAAATCGCAATATGAGATGCTTTATAATTGAGAATGGCCGGATTATGATGAAAATCCTAGAAAAAAAAATGTATGTAGAAAACGTAATTACTCAGCCACAGACATGCATGATTTTATTTAACTAAAAATGCAAATCGCAACATTCGCACTCTACAAGATAGTATGCTCGTCAACTGTTAAATCAAATTTATTTTCCTGATGCTAATGACGTTTGTTAGAAACAACTTGATAACGCGCCATATTTCTCCTTGTGCAACATATACGTGATTTGATGAAAAAGATCCCATGATAATTAATACAAAGAAAAGGTTGTCTTTATGCTGACTGACAAATGTACAAATCTGTATTGTACGATGTTTGCAGTTTTACGTATTTGCATGAAACACGCAGCTTTCTCCAAAATACAAAATTTATTAAATATATTGTAATGAACCACCTGTAATGATGATTCACCCTTAGTTACGGCGAATACACAATCAAGCTCCCTGTCTCCGGTCATTCCTGCGAACAGTTCCGCACGACTTATTCCGAGTCAACACAATCTGACTCCCGCTCCACCCGTCGCTAACTTCAACACCCTATCCATTGTCCAGCTGAATATCAATGGGGTGCAGCGTAAAATTGCAGAACTCACCGCGTTTATGGATAGACATCGCATCCTAATTGGCGCTGTACAGGAGACAAAATTAAATCACAACTCGTCCCTCAACTCCTATGGCAATTTTAGCATCGTAAGGAAGGACAGGCTAACCAAAACTGGAGGGGGGCTTGCCATCCTCGTTCATCGATCCATGCCATATCGTGAGATTGTCGTCCCAACAGTTGATATCACAATGGAAGTACAGGCCATCGCAATTAAATCAGGAAATGTGGACACAGAAATATTTAACTTCTACATACCACCAGTATCAAGCTGTCCCTCGGGATTCAGCGCAAACCTAAGCCCCTTCCTATCTGACCAATACCGCCTCCTGCTGGGAGACTAACACTCATCACGAGTTTAGTATTAAAACCTCGAAAACGACGACAAAGGAGTTGTCATGGCGGAACAAGTGGATGCATCAGATTTCTGTCCCCTGAACGATGACATTCCCACTCGCTTGACAGATACTTGTTCCAGTTCCCCCGATATATCATTTGCAAGTGCGGGCCTCATTAGCATTCCCCAATGGGAACCGACTCTCATGCTGTCACTTACCAATAGCGATCAAGCTTGATGAGCCATCCGATGTGATCCATAACCGACCATCGCACCTTCATAAATCACAACAAAGCAAATTGGGATGGCTGCAAAGAGTATACGAAAGCGGCTTTTTTAGCCTTACCTACACGCCTACACCCTCTGATGTTCGAGTAGCTGCAGCCAACCTAAGGCGTATCATTATAAAGGCAGCAGCTAGATTCATCCCGGCTGGTCGTACTCCAACAGTACGGCCTAATTTTCCCACCTCGGCAGCAAGATTGGCGGATGAACGCGATAAAATTCGCAGCACCAACCCTGACGACCCCAAGATCAAAGATCTAAACCAACAAATTCAACACCATGTCGCGGAACATAGGAGACAAAAGTGGAATGAGCATGGTCGATTTAGCCATGCCTGTCTGTCTGCCCGTTCGCACGATAACTTTCGATAGAATGAAGGTAGAGACTTGCAATTTTGGACAAATGTTTGTAGCATCTATTGGTATTGAAAATGGGCCAGATCCGACCCAGGGAGCCCCTACGTCCCCTACAATTGAAACTTCAAATAAGCGACAAATAAGGCTAGCGAAATGAAATTTTGGTCAAATGTTTGTAGTAGGATCTAGTTGGCCTATATTGAAAATACGTCAAATCCCACCAACGAAACCCCTACTTCCCATACAAATGAAACTTAAAATAAGCGATAATATAAACGCTTCGAACTCGTTTAAAGTTATTTTCATAATAATTCCATCCACGATTCTCTTTGAAACAAGAAGCCTCTAGAAATACAGTCGTTTAATCCGAAAGCCCATTCACCATGGCGCACAGTGGATCGATGCCATAGATAATGCGGACATTGCAATATTGCGGAAACTAGTGAGCCGATTTTCATGGAATTTTGGTGTGTTCTTAAAACCGGTCCACCGGTTTAAAAACGGGTTTTAATTAGTACCGGTCCCGAGATTCTCAAGTACCGGTTTCCAATAAACCGAATCATTAAAAAAAACCGGCTTATGGTCATAAAAACCGACTCATTACCGGTAAAAAGCCGATTCATTAAAAAAAAACGATTCACCAAAAAACCGACCGAATACTCGAGTACGCGAAAACCGACCGGCTCATGGTTAATAAAAAAACCGGCTTAAAACCGACTCATTAAAAGACCGATTCACCAAAGAACCGACCGAGTAATCCGTCTTTTAATGAGTTGGTTTTAAACTGTTTTTTTTTAACCATGAGCCGGTCGGTTTTTAACAAGTCGGTTTTCGAGTAGTCGGTCGGTTTGGTGAACCGATTTTTTAATGAGTCGGTTTTTAACCCGGTTTTTTACCATGAGCCGGTTTTTTTTTAATGATCTGGTTGAACTGGTCTTTAAATCTTAGGACCGAACAGGTCTATGTGGGACCCGTGGTGTGAAAACGCAAATGATTGAAAAAATTCTATTAACTATTTTTATTTGATTTATTTTATATAGAATACTTAATAATTATAATAATTTCATTGGCAAGTAACATAATTTCGAATCGAGGTGCGAAAATAGCAAATAAATGGAAAACTTCTTTAAGTCGGTATGTGTTTTAATTCACCTACTTTAGTGCTACTGAAAAATTGCGCCAATTTTCACCGCCAGCGTAGCCGTGAGGTCTCGGTCGCCACTATATGAGGCTGCATTTAGAGAAGCAGGGGTTCAATACCGGCGTGTCATTAAAAACTACTTGTGGGTACTATTAGAACTCGCACAGCGTTCCCAGCATATCAGTAAAAAACGGCTCGAATAAGAGGTGCATAAGGTGCATGCTAGCAACTATACCACCCGAAAAATATGCTATCGTAACGTCAGCTATGCAACAGATATTGACGCACCCATGCCCCATTAAGGCAATTAAGATGCGTAAAAACTGATGGTTTTTTTTTCAACTCATTGACCGACCAACCTACTAAAGTAGATCGTGAAACCAGAGTCCCTTTTGGTTTTGGGGCGTAAAGCGTCAAATAGACGGTGTAACATGTTACATGTTACGCTCCGCCCACTGGTTTTCAGAAAAAAATTGATTTCCATGTGACTTGGTGGCTTTGATACCGAAAACAAAGCTACACACGGTGTAACATGTGTCCGGGACACAAAAGTTTCTGATACATGTTACACCGTCTATTTGGCGCTTAACAATAAGGCAGCCATTTTCATTAATTGCCTTGAACCCTCCAGGGGCAGGGGCGTGTCAACATCTCTAGCATTTCTATGCCTTGTTGACGTTTCGATAGCATATCTACTTTTCGGAAGTGCAGTTGCTAACATGCATCTCCTATCCGCGCCGTCTTTATACTGGCAAGCTCGGAGTACTATAAGAGTTCTATTAGTACTCACAGGCAGTTTTTGATCGCGCCGAGATTTTAACTCCGAACCCTAGATTAGTATCGTAGAGCGGTGACCGAACGATGCGGTTAAATGGGCATCAAGTGTATGCTAGCCACATACATCGTCCAAAGCCAGTTGTTATATGCTAACAAACCGTCTAAGCAGCTTAGAAATAGTTGACGCGCTTTTGTTCACTAGGGGTTAGGATTGTTAAAAGTACACAATTTAGTTGAAAGTACACAATTTATAAAAATTTTGTTCAAGACTGCAATTTGCTGTATTGCTTGTCATTGCATTTCATCATCTAATAAAAGTCTGTCGTTTGAGATCACTTGAAGAGTAAGGCCGTATTTTTGTGTCATGGTTTACGTTGTGTAGCAGGTCTTCGGATGGCAAGCCGGCGTTGATGTTATAATTTAGGTGGCGATCGCGTCCCGTTTCGAGAAAAGCGTAGTTGGGTAAAGTACTGCGCTTTCAACAAGGATAAATAGTAAAAATCGGTTGGATAGATTAGCAGGAGTTTACGTCACAAAATTCCCATACGAAATTGGTCGGCCAATTAATATAATAATAAATAATTTAAAAATGACATACCTGTAAGAATGCTGCTGCGGTCTTTGCAATTGGTAATGAGTTCCACTTGGTTGGACCAAACCAGTCTTGTAGAGATTTCATATAAAATAACATATACTGAAAATGTTGAGCTTTCAAAATATGTTTTTACTAAATATTGTACTATATTAGGGAAATCACCTTATGGGGATGAACAATATTTAAATCGAATTTCAACATTCGAGTTATAAGTAGTTCAGCTTGAACAATGGCGTCCCGCATTGCCCAGTATTCGTCCCCTAACTCCAGAGGGCTTGATCCTCTATTCAGTGTATTATGCGCCACGTTTATAACATCACGGATTTTGACATGATCATCTTTAATTTTGCCTGCTAAGTATAAGGATGCTGAGGCGATCAGCTGTAAGGTTTGTATGGATTAATAATTGCGTTTAGGCTAGTTATAAAAAAAAATAAAAAAAAAATCATATTTACAAATTCATCGTAATTAGATGTGTCCACTTCCTTGAAGAATCTGTGAAATAAAATAGCGGCCGTTGCCGAGGTTAGCGGCTTCATTGACAATTTCATGGCACATTCGAACAAAAACCGCGATGTCAATCCCTTTACATTCTTTTTTCTGCAATGTCAAATTAAAATATTTATCTATAATGTACATATATGAATATAATCAAAGAAAAATATTATAGGTCAGAATAAATCAAATGTGAAACTAATTTTTGAATCAAGATTATACAAAAAAAAAACCTCCTGCGATACAGAAGCGATGAGTCATTTTAAAACAATTCTTTATCACTACTCTGTTGTAGCTGTTCACTCGGCGAATAAGTATGTAGGTATAAGAAAGGTAGAATAATTTCGCTTCCCAACTGCCATGTACTTTGGACACCAAAAGCTGCTGTGGTGGTTTAGAGTGTATGATTTTAAATGAGAATTCCTTTTTACGGGCTAAAAATTGTACTAGAAATTAAATCATTTCTCCAAGCTAAGAATTGAACTCTTGCACAACGTTTGCCCTGGACTTGAAATCTAGTAAAATCATCATTCAATCAATAAATCAATCGGTGAAATCTTCTGTAATCCACCGGATTTCGCATCCATTTTATTGCCAAACGAATTCAGGAGGTGAAATCGCGATTGAAATCCTGATGTGATACGGCAATGCCACACATGCCAATATGGAAGGGTGAAATTCCCAATGCCAATACAATTAATTTCCAATACCAATAACAGTTGACAATTAAAAATATAAAATGACATGTCAAATAATAACGGATCATGTCAACCGTTGACGTAAAAGCTCAATATAATTTATTAACTGAAATCCTTACTAGTGTCAGCATAAACACTTTCGCGATTTCGGAGGCAGCTGGTCGAAATCACGCGATTTCGAGTCCAGCGTAAACGTTGTATTACGCCTAATAGTTACAAGGTTGAATTCAACGAGAATCATATTTTTCTGTTCTACTCTATTTACAGGGACATTTATAATCGAAAGTTACCTGTAATCTGTATGAGTATTCTTTTGATTCTTTGTTGTATCGCGTTGTTGAGCCGTCAAGATGTCGACGTTATTCATTTTGCTGAAATGAGAAAATATGGAAATCAAATCATAGCTGGTATTTAATGCACAACTAACTAATTTGTCAACTGTATTTATCAAAAATGTTGTTGTCGGCAATACTACTGTGTACAAATATATAATTTAAACTGCGTGGGCGTTTCGTTGGGCACAAATCTTTTTATTTTTAAGCTGGTAGGACTGTTACTGCCACCTGTGTCAAAGTTTAGGTTCATATCTTGATTAGTTGAAAAGTAACGCTCGTTTTCGTAAACAACCAAAATTAACTTTTTCGATTTTTACCATGTCAGAAAATATTCAACAAAGAATTTCGATTAAATTTTGTGTTTGAAATGATATTTCTGCTGCGGAAACGCTCAGAATGTTACAAAAAGCCTTCGGTGAACAGGCTATGTCTAAAACACAATTATACGAATGTTCAAAGAGGGTCGTGAAGGCGTTGAAGACGAACCACATCAAAAACGACCAAGTACATCAACTGACGAACAGCACGTCGCGAAAATTAAGGAATTGGTGCTCCAAAATCGTCGATTGACAACTAGAGAGCTTGCTGATATCGTTGGCATTTCAAATGGATCAGTCAACACCATTTTGAAGGAAAGTTTTGTGCCTCAAAAAAGTCAAATCTCATTTGGTTCCAAAAACCCTCAATTTTTTTTTAGGAAAAACAGCGTCACATTGATGTGTGTGAAACAATGCTTTCCGATTATCAGGACAAGATAAAACGCATTGTTACGGGCGATAAAACTTGGATTTATGCTTACGACCCCGAAACAACCGATCAATCAAGTGAATATCGCGCCAAAGGTGAGCCAAGACCGAAAAAATCGCACCAAAGTCGCTCAAAAGTTAAGGACATGTTGACGGTTTTCTTTGATTATCGTGCATTACGAATTCCTTCCACTGGGTCAACCAAGAATATTATTTGAATGTTATGCGTCGTTTGCGTGAAGCCTTAACAGGCCGGATTTGTGGAAGGAAAACTCTTGGTTTTTGCACCATGACAACGCAACATCTCACACTGCACTCGTTATTCGTGACCATTTCGCCAAAAAATCCACCCGTATTGTTCCGCAACCGCCGTATTCGCCTGATTTATTCAGCAAAATGAAAAGACCGCTCCGGGGACACCGTTTTTATACGATAGAAGAGATTCAAGCCGAATCGAAGAAGGTGCTGAAGGCCATACCGAAACAGGACTTTTCAAAGTGTTTTGATGAGTGGAAAATTCGCTGGCATAAGTGCATTGCAGCGGAGGGGGATTACTTCGAAGGCGATGAAATAGATTGTTAAGAATAAATAAGGATTTCAAAAATTATAACAAAATTCCGGGTTATATTTGTACACAGTAGTATATATATTGTATTTGGCAATCGAGGGATCACTTGCCTTGAAATTTTCGGGGTTTTTCGTAGTTTTTCGTCCGGAATGGTATTTTTCTATTTTTGGACGAAAAAGTGCAATTTTTGACCCTCGAGCTGCTCTAGTTTAGGGGAAAAACGCACTTTTGTAATAGTTTATATGGTCGGAGATGCTTCCTTCTGTGCGTTGCAACTTCATGACAAAGTTCATATACCTTATCACATCCGTGAAGGGTATAAATATACGGAATGTAAACACAGGAAAGCAGAAGCGAAGAAGAACAGTATGTCGCTCCCACGGCAGCCGATTCTACTTGCCGGACCGACCCTTCATCAGCAACGAGAAAGGGCTTCAAAACCCTTTAAATACCAGCAGGCGTTGCTACAATAACAAGAACAGTAAGAAGGAATCACTAGTGACACAACCAAAAGCAAAAGAGTCTATGATAGAATAGAACACTCGATATTACTGCGTACAACTACAACTTCTAGTCCATTAACTAATGAAGACCAAAAATTGGTCATTTTATGGGCAAGGAATCGCTGAAATGGTGCAATCGCAAGTGCACGAGGAGATAAACTACGGAATTAAAATATCTACATATGGACATGGAACAATATCCTGATGATATTGAGATTGAACAAGGTTCAGATCACATTCAACATAAAATGTATTAAAAATATTTCTGTATCACCTTGGAAGTTACTTCGGATTATTTATCTTATCGACACACTAATTACCACATAACAAAATGCAATTCGAGAGATTTTGCCGCTCCTAAAGCAATACACCTTAAAGAACGGACAGCTATTGAAAATATTTTGATGAGGTCGTAAACAAGTATCAAACCTCCTCATTTTGCTAATAGAAATAACCCAAAGATATTGCAGATATCAAGAATAGTTTTTCATTCCGAGACCGTTTTTACGGGAGAATGGTAACTGGGAGGTGCGATAAGTATCTAACACACGTCCCGTCTTTACTCCATTCTTTTTTGTCAAATCAATATACTCATTCACAACTAGCCGACTGGAGGCCGGCGAGGGAACCGATAGTTTAAATTTGTTCGTGGCAGGAATCGAATATGAGACCTCTCGCTTGGTAGATCGACGCTCTGCCCATCGAGCTACTCGGGCCGAATCATCAAAATAATATTCTCATTTTCAAGTTTTATTCAAATGTTATTTTTTAAAGTTGCAATACTTGCACTACATACGATAATGTAACAATTCTCACACACACTGCACATTATCAAGATGTTTAGGAAATAAAAATCTTGCAATCTAAAATCTTGTCGTCTATGCGGTATATCAAAAGTTAGCGTGCTAGATAATTTTATGTATTACAGCAAGTAAACATAGCTAAGAAACGTTGCAAGTTTATGGGACAATGTCGAATACACAACATGGCATGAGTAATATTAAAATCGTTGACTAAGATGTTTTCTTTTGCAAACAAAAGCAACTTGTTCCCGCTCAAAATTTTAGTTCGAAATGTTTATTGATTTCTGCCTAGTGGAAACTTTGGCAGCGGCAATATAAATTGTCCCTAAGAGCCAATTTATATTGTAGCATGAGCCACATGAACCACATGTGATGCGAAAAGTAGATGGTTGTGGCGCGAGAACAATGCTAAGTAAAACCCCGCGCATCCATGAAACATATTTACAGTCATAAATTTGAACACAAACTTTTACTCCTGTTTTAGTTCTTATAAATTCAAATTTCCTAGCATCAATGCTAGGAAAGTTCAAACTTTCCTCTCAAAACTACAGTGGTCCAGAACATTCACAAATAGAAACCGGGCCGAAGCGAACCTATATACCTATATACCCTAGACTTGTACAGACCTAGTGGTGACACCAAAAGTAATAATTGGCAACGACCATGCATTAAAAGTGAGTTTCCTATATAGCCAGTTTATAGGGGAGGTTGGCACTCATTCAAGGAGATCTTGACCATTCTCAAAATGAATTAACTAACCCATTCTACAAATATTTGTTGAATTTTCCAAGTCGCTAGCTTCATTCCATCGAAAGTTATTGCTTATTTGAAGTCTCACTTGTAGGGGAGGTAAGGGTTCCTTGGGTCGGATCTTGCCCATCATTGCCACCAACCAATTAGATCACCCTACAAACATACAAACAAAATTTTAAGTCTCTAGCTTCACTCTATCGACAGATATCGCTTATTTGAAGTTTCGTTTGTAGGGGAAGTAGGGGTTTCGTTGGTCGGATTTTACGCATTTTCAATATTAGCTGACTGGATCCTACTACAAATATTTGGGCTAAATTTCAAGTCGCCAGCTTTATTTTGTCGTAAGCTATCGCTTGTTTTAAGTGCATCTCTAGGGGAGGTAGGGGTTCCTTAGGTCGGATCTCACCCGTCTTTAATGCCAACTAACTCAATCTCACTTCAAACATTTGACAAAAATTTCAAACTGCTGGCTTCATTGTATCAAAAGTAATCGCTTATTCGAAGTTTCATTTGAAGGGGAGGTAGGGGTTCCTTGGGTCGGATCTTGTCCATTTTCAGTGCTAACTAATAAGACCTTACTACCAACATTCTACCAAATTTTCACCTTGCTAGTGTCATTCTATCGAAAGTTATCGTAATTAAAATAATATTTAATTTTTTGAATTTTGTAGGGGAGGTAGGCGTTCCTTTGATCTGATTATGCCCAACTTCCCAAAACCTAAGCAGCTTCTCACCCCAGGGTTACATGCCAAAAATCAGATGTTTACGTCAATTGGTTCAAGAGTTATGGACAAAAAACCTGAAAAGTAGGGTAGTACGGGGCTCTTTGTAAGAAAATTACCGTTAGTTTTCAACTGATCGATTTTATTTTTCCAGGGGAGTATAAGATTACCATCACGAGCAATCTACTAACGCTAGAGGTTTTCATGTTTATTTAATCGGGAGTTATAAATACATTTAATTATTTTACATATGTAGGGGAGGTAGGCGTTCTCTTGGTCTGATCATGCCCATTTTCAATACCAACCAACTAGATCATACTTCCAGCATCTAGTCAAAATTTCAAGGCTCTAGCTTCATTCTATCGAAAGTTATCGTGCGAACGGACAGACAGACAGACAGACAGACAGACAGACATGGCTAACTCGAATCAGGAGGTGACCCTGATCATTTATATATATACATTGCTATACCTCCGGAGCCTCCCTTAAGGTGTTACATATTTCCGTCGTGACAAAAACAATATACCCTATACTAAAAGTCTAGGGTATAAAAAGAAATTCCTTTTTTGTTTCGAAATATGAACCTTCCGATCAGATTTCCCGCCAATTCAAAACTCTAAGAGTCCCCATTTATGAGCTGGTACTGCATATGATTTCCAACTGTTCTAATGAGTGATGCAATCCACAAAAGCATTCTCAAGAGGTGTATCGAGACCTTTACACTAACAATCGCCTCTATCCAGAACAATTTTGTTAGTGTAAAGGTCTAAATAGACATTCTCATGAGAATCATCCATGAGAACAGTTCTCAAACCTATTTACACGCACGACTATTCTCATTCTCATGAAAATATGATGAGAACAAATTTCATGAGAATATTCCCATTCATTCTCATACGTATTTAGACATTCTCATATTAACGTTCTCATGTGAGAATGTTCTGTATTGAACCGAAGGGGTTTTTAAGGTTTTGCGGTGCTCCAAATTGTATTTTTTTTGCAAATCTAAAGTACACGGTGACTCATTGGAGATTTTCTTTTGTGATTTTTTTCATATTTTGCTTTTTATACTTAACATGACGTGTTATTTCGTTGTGTGAAAGGTTAGAGTTTTGAGTTGAACCCGAGTCGTTTTTAGTGGTTGGTTTGTAGTGCTTCAAAAATGCAATTTTTGCAAATTCGAAGCACACAGTGACTCTCTGAGGTAGTGCAGTGATTTTCGTCCCTGCTACAACCCCTCGGGGCTTTACGGTCCTGTGGTGGGCTTGGGCTTCTTCCTTGATTTCCCTCCCTTGAATGATAGTGATCGTTTTTCTTGTGTTTAGGGTTCTGTGTTTACTAGGATTCTTTACTGTACACAGTACGGCAGCACAAAACCACTTCGGTTCAACACAGGACCCTTAAATTTTACTCAACAAAATAGCACGTCCTGTAAAGTATAAAGTTGCGTTTAGATTTAACGAAACCACTCGGGCAACTGTTTCGCGAGGGAAAATTGGGCGTTGTGTGAATGTGTTCCTCACCCGAAACTGATCTTGCACGAGGAACTCGCGGTGTGACGCACCCGGTCACTCGCTTCGCCTTCTTCGTGCGCAACTACATGAGACTCAGTCTTCGATTTTGCCTAATGTGAACGTTGCACGAGTATGTTTGCACTCGTCCGACCTGGCTGTTTTCATGGGGAAATACTCGTCTGATCGTGCTGGTTCGAACTACAAGGTAATTATGGGTCGGTGATTCCGAATCTGAAGTCAGAGAAAAAATTGGGGGTTGCTCACCCCCGAAGGGCAATCCTGTTTTCACGGGGAAATACTTATCCGATCGGGCTGGTTCGAACTACAAGGTAATTTTGGATCGCTGATTCTGAACCTGAAGTCGAAAAAAAAAAAATTGAGGTCGCCAACCCCAGAATGGCAACCCAGTTTTCATAAGGATTTTTTTTTTTGATTATGACTTAAGATTCGCAATCAGCGATCCAAATGACCTCCTAACAGTCGCTCCCACGGCAGCCGGATTTATGCCCCGGAGTGACCCGTTCATCATCTACGGCCAAACCTCCTCAACGCCAGTAGGCGTTGCTATTAATACAACCCCCGAACAGTCTCTTCCGGCAAGATTGGCCATGATTTTAAAAAAGTGTTATCATTTCCCATTTTCTTTCATAATATCAATCGTTTAATATTGAACGATATTCCATGCTAGGATTTTTTTATAATACCTGTTTTTTTTCTTATTTCGCGCCTCAATACGTCGTAGCTACTACGAATCGGGGAAAAAAATCCCAGAAATGGAAAGCGCTAATTATACTTTGTATAACACCCAACATGCCTATAGTTGATGAAACAAACTTTGACTTCCTTTTTTTTAATCCTTTTTGAACCCTTTTGATTATTTTTTTTTATTTGCAAAATTAGTTTTCGATTGCTACAGATTAAAAAAAAAGTGCCCTACTGAATTTTTTACCAGCAAAAGAACATAGGCCCGTTTTCTCAATGTCTGATTAAAATTTAAACTCCAGTTAAACAGACATTGAACGTACCCATCTGTCAAATTTTACAGGGAAAACAACAACAAATTTTATTTCGTTTAAATTTTAACTGGACATTGAGAAAACGGGCCATAAACTTCTATAAAAGACGGTCCGTGAGAATGATTGTTTCCACTAACAGCTGGTGAGAATAAACTTCGGCCATGAGCATGGTTACGATCATGAGAATACTCCAACGCTATGTATTTACACGATGTTGAGAACAATTCCCATGAGAACGGAAAATTTTCAAGAGAATTGTCATTGCTATTTAGGTGATTCTCGAGAACAAAATCAGTCTCATGATACCGGTCTCATGAAAATATCTATCTAGACCTTAACGCGTGTAATTGTTGTTCTGCTCTGATTTGGACTGTTGAAAAAAAACACAGCTATTGTTTTATTTCTTATGAATGGATTTGCGATAGTCCGAAAAGTTACCTATAAAGGTAAAAAAAAAGATTTATTTATATCAACTTATAATTTCGGCAACAGGTTGCCAAACGATACAGATTCCAACAATAATTGAGGCAAGGATTGTGCAACCGCACTAGTCTGCTGGCCTCAATCCAACATGTGCAAATTGTGTTACGGAACACATTAAACAGTGTCTGGTCTGGAGTGAAAGCCTCCAACGTCTTACCAAACTGTTTTGTGACCGGAATAAGACCGCACGACTTAATACGAGTTTGGGTTTTGACAGAAGTTCATGGCTAATCCCGGATGAAGTCGTGCGATATAACATAAGAAGTAAACATGCAATAGGCGTCTCGGTAGGCAAAACAGGTTTGGCGAAATTTGTAAATGCATCACATAGCGAATTGACTACGAACGCCCGCCACGAGTCGAGAAATGTGAAAGGTGTCAACGTCGCGTCGGTGGCATGCTCACTACACAAACTAAAATATGGACTCGGATTGCCCATGGCCCTCCGTATGGCTTGGGTGAAAGTTGTGTAAATTAAAAAAGCAAAAATTATGCGAAAGCCTTCAACACTAGACTTCGCCACACTCGCAACAGCAATTGTCAAATGTACCATGGTCGGATCTCAAAACAGTACCTGCAATTGCCCACTTCCTTCACAGAAAATTTATTTGCTGGTCCCGTTTATAAATTCACAATAATCAGCGGCAAATTTAGGTGTCCTGGCGACAAATTGACAACAATTCGCGGTAATTTTCACTCACGACGTAATAAAAAAAAGTTTAACCGGACAACCGATCCACTAACCTCGAATGCACGGCGGCCGAATATCCATACAGAGCAAGAACACAAATATCGTAAATGTTTTGTTTTGGTTTGGAAGGGGAAGCCAAGAATCTCGAAAAATCGTGGATTGTATTGGATTGTGGATTATGAGGAAGTTGAGCGGGAATGAATATTGAATTGAATTTTTCTTTAGCACGATTCTATAATAGGATAATAGGCCACGTTTGTATCGTGGAACCAGGAAGCCGCTTTAACTAAATCGATTTAGTGTCAGTACTTGGTCATGGTGTGTTTACACCGCACCGACCATAGGGAGAGGTACTAAATATGAAATATGATAGATGCGTTTTTTTTTACAGAGCAGAGTAGAGCAGGATAAGCGCCAAAAATCAAGATCAAGAGTAAATTAGTGTAGCGAAGACGAAAACGGGGTATGTCTTTGATGGGAGTGTGTCTTGGTTTAGTTTAGCCAGAGAAAAGAGAGATAAAGAAGAATAATCACAATCTACATGAAAGAGTAAACATAGGCCTTTTTAAATTTTGCGAATTCTATGAGATACACAATTTTCTTATGAAATGTAAACTAATTAATCAAGTTTAAAAGTGTAGTAGGAGGTACAAGGTACCTTCTATCGTGCCCCCACAGATCAGATCGCTGGATTCAGTCTTGTGTACATCTAAGACTGTGGATTATTGTCGATCATCCCTCTCTGAATTGGGGAGCTATTTAAACATTGTCCTGTACTGGGTCCCTGGCCACAGTGGTCTGGAAGGTAACTGTCAGGCTGATGAGCTTGCCAGACTGGGCTGTTTGAATGGGGAACCCCAACTATATGGTGATATCTATCCTCCAATTGCTTCTTGCAAACTGATTGTCAAATCTGAGGCGATTAACAAAGCCAATGCAAGATGGATTGATGGCAATACCTGCCGCACAACTCGATCGCTGTGGCCCATACTGGACGCTACCCGATCTGAAAATTTACTGTCGCTAAAAAAAAAGGCATATTAGCTCGGTGGTGGGTGTTATCACTGGGCATTGTCTCATTGGGAAACATGCCAGGAGACTTCGGTTTCCCTACAATGACTTTTGCAGGAGCTGTGGGGACGTGAACGAGGAGGAAAGTAGTTCCCACCTTCTCTGCTCCTGTCCAGCTTTTGCAGTTAAAAGGAGGTCGTTACTTGGATCCTACTTCTTCACTGACTTGGAAGAGCTAGGAAGCGCGGATGTTGGAAAACTCCAGAGTTTTATTGTTCGCTCTGGATGGTTCTAACTATCAGAAATATTGAGAGAGGATGTGTGTTAGTTATCACAACGGACCTATTTGAGATCTAAGTGAGCTGTGTTTTGTCACAGCAGCCCATCTACCTATACCTATACCTAAAAGTGTAGTATTTATTATTTCCCTTTCTAAAATACTTCGAATTATTCAAATTATCGCTGTGTCACCGCGAATCCAAAATCGTTTTTCACCGAAAATTCAAAATTTTACAACGGTACTTTGTACTGATAAATATCCAAATTTGACAAAAGTTACCCCAATGTGTTGGCTTTCCAAGGGTATATTTCTACAATACATACACTTGAATTTGAAAATTCTGGAATAATACTCATTAAAGTAAAAAAAAATGTTCTTTTACTCGTGTGCCGACCAACCGCCTCGTTTGGCCAATGTACTATATGTGCAGGGGCAATCTTCGCATTTCATCCTGTAGATTCCGCTTTTTTTCACTCTGCTTCTTCAGATCTTTTTCTGTACCCAATAGAACTTTCACTGTGTGGTCTCTACTCGATGCGACAACTTCGATGTCTAGTTTGGCCGAAATAACAAAGTATCATCATCATCATCGTGGCGCGACAGCCCGACGTCGGGCCTTGGCCGCCTGGATCATTGTCCTCCAATTATCTCGGTCACGTGACCGCGTCCTCCAATTTTGGGAGCCCAGCAGCTGCGCGGCGTCCACACCTACTGAGCTCTCCCAACGAGATCTCGGTCATCCTCGCAGTCTCGCTCCGTCGACTCGTTCTGCATTCATTACTCTCTTAGGCATGCGATCATCGTCCATTCTTTGTACATGCCCTGCCCATTGAAGTCGTTGTAGTTTGACGATTTTCGAGACTTGCAGCTCATCGTACATTTCATACAACTCATGGTTGTACCGGATGCGCCATCCATCTCGATCGCAAACAGCCCCGAAAATTCGCCGTAGAACCTTACGTTCGAAAGTGTCTAGCATGTTTTCGGAGGCTTGAGTTAGGGTCCATGCTTCGCAGCCATAGCACAGCACTGGTCGTATAATGGTTTTGTACACGCGGAGCTTCGTGTTTCTGTGCACATGTTCCGATTTCATTATGAGGAGAACCGAGAAAAAAGTCTTATTAGCTAACTGTATCCGTCGCTTGATTTCGTCAGTTTCGTTGGCGTCCCTTGACAGGTTGCAACCCAGGTAAATGAAGTTGTTCACGAACTCGATGTTGAGGTCCCCCACATTGATGCTCGGTTGTGCAGGTGTCCTTGTCACCGATTGCATCATTATTTTAGTTTTACCCCTTTAAATAACAAAGTATAGGAGTGAACAATTCTGGCGAATATATTAAGCTAACTGGTTTTGTGGTCTTGTTGATCTTGTCCTGTTCGAATAACGTTGTTTGATTGTTCTGTTCTATTTTGCGTTTTTCCCTTTCCCAACGGCCCATCATCATTAGTACATCAGACCATACCTACCAACACAAAGCAGCTGCATATAGGTCAATGATCCACCGTTTATTAACCGTACCTCTTACCGAAGAAAGGCACACAAAAAAAAAACAAGCATATAGTATGTATATCGTCGACACAGCAAAGAAAAATGGATACCCATCAGCAATGATCCACCAGCTTGTAAGGAAAAAACGCAAAATAGTAGAACAGAACATAATAAGAATCCTAGGGAATTTGTTCACTCCGCTGAAGAAGGCAGCAAGTAGCTGCCGAAATACGTATACGGAAAAATAAAGACTAATCGTTGGCTTCAACGAAAATTAAGTATTTTAATTATGGATATTCATCTTCAGACCGAGTTTTTTTTTGTTTAAAGAGCTTTGTACACTTCACCGTGAACGTGAAAATGAGAAAAACCTTTTCCTGGCAAATATCTACGAAAATGAATTTTTATGTACGGGGATTAAATTGGAATAAATGGAGAATTCGATAAACTATTGTACATTTTGAATATATTTTAACAATTTTACATTGAGATTTCATACACTTCGCCGTACATTTTACTGCGAAAAAAAAAATCCATCGTGGAACGTACGCGGAGTTTAAAAAGCATATGAAATTTCAATGTAAAATTGTGAAAATATAATTAAAATGTAGTTTGCCGAATTCTCAATTTATTCCAATATAATCCCCGTATGTAAAAAATCATTTTCACAGATATTTTCCAAAAAAAAAAACATTTTTTAATTTTTACGTTCACGATGAAGTGTGCAGAGCCCTCAAATACGCATTAAGGGCTCTGTACCTGCTCCGCAGCAGCGGCAGAAGCAACAACAACAACACGTAGATCTGTCGCGATGACACAGTGGCGATGACAGATCTACCTGTTGTTGTTGTTGCTTCTGCCGCTGCTGCTGCATTCTGCGTTCAATCTGGTTAGGGCCTTATTCGGAAATTTACAAATCCAAATGTATCAAAGAAATATACCGTTGGAAACCTTAACATATTGGGACAACTTTTGTCAAATTTTCAGATTTGTCAGTTCAAAGTACCGTTGTAAAATATTCATTTGTATTTTGGATGAAAAATCGACTTAGAAATTTTGTATTTATTTTTAAGGCCCAAACCAGATTGAACGCAGAATGCAGCAGCAGCGGCAGAAGCAACAACAACACGTAGATATGTCGCGATGACACAGCGGCAACGACAGATCTACGTGCTGTTGTTGTTGCTTCTGCCGCTGCTGCTGCATTCTGCGTTCAATCTGGTTAGGGCCTAAGTTTGAACAGTTGTATCTTTGAAGTAACGATGAATTTGGCAACCGGAAAAATTCGAAAATTTATCTAGTTTTAGAAAATTCAAAACATTCAATCATTGAATGATTGAGAGAGTTACAAATCTTGATTTTGTTTGGCAAGGCATGCTTTTTGATGGCAATCACAAAAGAAGCGATAACCCCGTAACGATTAAAGATATGACAATTATGTTGGTACCATTTTTCCACAAACTGTACTATCCACCCATCAATATTGCTCACCCAGTACCCAGTGCAGGACATACTGCATAATTTTTTTTATTTATTTGAATGCCGTAAGCGTAGCCGTATTCCGATAGTAAACAAAATAATATTGTATTGTTTCCTGGACTAGAGCTGTGTATTATAAACTAACTTATTCGACGGTCGACTTTCCAGATTCTAAGAAAGTAACTCATTTCTCCGGCCTACGACCAATAACAATCACATTTTAAGCATTATTTAATTTATTTTTCATTCAATTCATAAAAGTGTACATAAAGACGACTAAGAAACTTTAAAGTAAGTAAATTAACAAAGTATATGTACTTTGTTGGTATTTCGTAACATCGATTATGTGATTTTCATTATGTATTTGTAATTTTCATATAACAGAATAAATTCGACTTATGTCTATACACTGAAAAATTTAACCAATCATGCGTCCTTATTTCGTGTACGTTCTTTTAGATCAATCTAAACAAAACATGCAATAGTTAACCTATTTGTACACCAAGGTTCAGGCATTTCATATCTGAGATATATATTCAATCAAATTTTAACTTAACGAAATACAGTTAGTAGAAGTCAAACGCTTCGAACTTCATTTTGTGCCAACTTTTAATGTTGACATTTATTTTGATTTTGCTTGACTGCAATACGGACGATCATTGTGAATGACATTTTTGATGTGGTAAGTAACAAAATATGATTTTTCAAAATCATTTTTTCTCGAGTGTAATTCACACTTCTTGGCAGCGAAAAAAGGAGTCATTCTTAAATGATGGTTTGTATTGGTAAGAGGTCGAATTTATAAGGTGAAAGCACCCAAATATAAAATTTCTCGTTTCTTTTAATTTTCTATACATATTTCCGGCTGTTTACTTGAATGTATTTCATTACTAGGCATCACTTTTTGACACCCCTGGTGTGTAGAACCCACACAATTCCGAAAATTTCTACAAATTTGTTTTAGAGTAATAACAGCTAGATGTTTGTTTTCAGAAACGTGGTGGTAAGTAGATGAAGTGACAATACGATGTTTAAATGCAAGGATGAATATTAAGTTCTACAGTAAGTATATCTAATAATTACTAAATTCATAGTCTCCCATTACAAGAACATAATGAGATTTTTAATAGGAAAATTTCAATCACGGGATCATGGCGCTGATTATAAGATTTTATAATAAAAATGTTGCAAGAAGACAAAAACAAAAATTCTTGTACAAGAAATACGATATACTATATACGACGTGGTGTTGTGATTGTTTGATCCAATTTCGTTTCGATAAGATTCATATTTTCAAATTCGTTGTTTTAGATTTCCATATCGAACATTAGACCGCTTTTGTTTGCGTCTTGATCCAAATGGTCATCCGAATCATTCACTGATTTATCTTCAATGGATAAATCTAAACCGCTATCATGTCGCCTGACTTTCGATGAATTTCTGCTTGATATTGACTCGCCCGCAGATGACTAAAATAGGAGAGAAAAAAGTAATAAATTAGGGTCAATTGGAAATTATTACGTTGATAAAATACTCAAGTGTATTGCGTATGGAAAATTGCGATTAAATTGTCTTTATCAGTCTTGTTTGTGTAAATATAAGCTAACCGATTATCATTTTGAAACGATGATAACTGTTATTGACTATAATTGTGCGGGACATGGCACTAAGTTTAGTAATTTCAAAACACAAGAAACTTTCGTCGTCGATGTTTCCCACGCCTATAGTTATACTAGAAGAAAAAACATAAAAGAACTACGATTGGAGTAAACCCCAATCATGCAATACTCTAGATGAATTTGAACCTGGTTTTGAATCTAACTGATATTGTTAATTAAGTGTTAAGTACAAAATTTCAGCCCGATAAATTGTATAGGTAATGAGTAAATTGGCTTAACGTATTTCATGAAATAGTGCAGTTTGTATGGGAGGGGGTAGAAGGAGGGTGAGGATTACAATAAATTTTATACTGTAGGTTACAATTATCATAAAAGTGATATATTCAAAATTTCAAAGCAAGATGTTTTATAGTTTCTGAGAAAATCTGATTATTGTAAATTATCAAAAATGTGTCATTTTGTATGGGAGGGGGTAGACGGAGTAAGGGTAATCGATTACTTTTTTTGAATCTAACTGATATTGTTAATTAAGTGTTAAGTACAAAATTTCAGCCCGATAAATTGTATACGTACTGAGTAAATTGGCTTAACGTATTTCATGAAATAGTGCAGTTTGTATGGGAGGGGGTAGAAGGAGGGTGAGGATTACAATAAGTTTTATAACATAGGTTACAATTATCATAAAAGTGATATATTAAAAATTTCAAAGCAAGATGTTTTATAGTTTCTGAGAAAATCTGATTATTGTAAATTTTCAAAAATGTGTCATTTTGTATGGGAGGGGGTAGAAGGGGTGGAGCGATTTAGCCCGTTCACGAACTTAGCCTTCATTTTTTGTCAAAAATAACGTGTGCAAAATTTGAACTTCATAGCTCAACGCGTTCTCGAGCTAGAGAGGTCACGGACGGACGGACGGACGGACAGACGGACAGACGGACATCCGGTTTTCAGATATTCGAGTGATAATATGAACTTCTGTATCATTCATTTTTTTCTGCGAGCCTTATTTCTTAGCGTTACAAACTTTGTGGCAAACTTATAATACTCTCAGATTTCATCTAGAGTATAACTAGTTTGTTGACTTTTCCTAAGACGGGATTCTTTTTATTAGTAAATGCGCATTTCGGCCACCAGTTGTGTGTCTTCAGTACAATTCAACTATTCGCATTTAGTAATAAAACAGAATCCCGTCTTGGGAAAAGTCTATTTTAGTTCTATTTTACTAATTTGCCTGACCCCTAGTGGGACATAGCGCCTCAACTACTCCTGCGTGCCCTCGTACTTGGTTTTGGGCAATGGGACGCATCGTCTGCCACATATAGCAACACAGACAGTACCAGGAAGCGAAACTGGCCCTGCTTGATCTAACACTGAGATAACTGCCGTGCCAGATTTTAGACAGAATTCCGAAAGCGCGTTTAGACTGGTTGATAAGACCAGCAATGTCCTGCTCCGTACCGCCATTTTCGGGAAAAATGCTACCTATCTCTTAACACTCTAACGCCTCAAGGCACGCATTATAAAGATGAAATTTACTCCTAATGCTTCGTTTACACATGAAAAGTGAGCGAAGCACTGAACATTTAAAAATTGCAATTGCAACACCAACAACAAAAAGATACCTTTCTGTTCTTACATGGCCAACACGAATTCACGACCATTTGAGTTGTTGTTGTTGTAGCGATATCTGATGAGTGTGTGGCAGGGCCGTCGAGAGAAAATCCGGGCACGGTACTCAACTTTTGTAGGGGCCCATATGTATATGGCGACCGGTACCTCAATGAACAAAAAAAGAAGGTCAAAGCGTACGTTTTTCTTGTTTTTTTTTTGCAGGGCCCTATATATGGCGGACCGGCAGCTCAGTGCGTCAGAGTGGTATGAAAGGGCAAGGAGCAAAAAAAAGCTCAGTGCCCCCCCCTCTCGACGGCCCTGAGTGTGTGTGTCACAAAGTTTGGTTGGCCGTGTTTTCCTCAGTGTCCAGGTGTAAAAACGCAGCTGCCTCAATAGGATTACCTCTGAGTGTGAATAGTGCTCAGTGGTTCCTTCCATACTGTAGCAGTGCAATCTTGTAAAAATACCCAGCCTGAAAAAAAAAACGGAAAAAAACGAAAAATATCGTGGAAAGAAATGCAGTACAGTTACGGAGAGAGCACTGTTTGTACTGTCACGGTCAGATGTGAATAGGCCCCTTCAAAACTCATAGAAGAATATTTTCTAGCTCGTCGGTGGAATCATGGGCCTGTCACAGTACCGTTACGGTCGTGTGTGAATCGATCTTAATAGGGAGTAATTTGCCTTGAATGTACGAAATTGCGTGTCCGCGTCCGGTTAAGAGGATGCCCGCTTAAAAGAGAATATGTTTCTATAAAAACCTTGTGAATATCATCCGTTCTTGAATTACAGTGTACTTTCTCTCAGCGGACACCTCTCTTGTGGACACCTGACAAGAGAGGTGTCCGCTGAGAGAGAGTACACTGTAATTAGGCAAAGAATAAGACAAAATTATGCAAAAAATCACAAACACAGAGTTTTTTTTTTAAATGCGACCTTCAGCTTTGCTGTTTTTTTTTTTGGAAAATTTCCATTGCTTATACATTTGAGTATTTTTCTCAGCAAAATCAACCACTTACACCTGACTAATGTATTCTGACTTAACGCCGCAACAGTGCGCTGGGGCACTTACACACATTTTGTCACCTGACGGCTAAACAAAGGAATAAAATGACCCGTGGATGATTTTTTTTAACATATTAGGTCATAGTTACTCTAGAAAAATTATCAGACTTCTTTTTTCTTACTTGTATAGAAAATGGTCTTAGGCCCGTTTTTCAATGTCTGGTTAAAATGCCAGTTAGCTATCCGGGACACTAAATTTAACTTTAGCGCATGCAACGCTCAAAATATGATAATGCAGTCTGCTGCGCTGTGAGCTAATGCTAATTCTTGGCGGAATTCTGACACCTGTTCAATTCAGCATTATTTTGCGGCTGAGTTGGTTTCAGATCCGTTTCCTTCGAATGAATATCCAGAACTCTGTTCCCTGTGACCAGTTTAATTGCCTCATTTGAATGTGAAAACGTAAACAATTCTGGCTGTCAAAATCACAGCAGCCCGCATCGGCTGTTTGGAATTATTGTCCAATAAATTCTTAACCGGAAGATGAGTGCCGTTTATCGTTTTTAAGATTTAACTAGACATTGAGAAAACGGCCCTTAGTGAATTAATAAATTAAAAAAAAAAAACCATATTTAAAATAATAAAAGACCTTTTCTTCCTTTCTCCAAGCGCTCATCTTAACTTACACATTTTCATTTTACCATCGTCTTCATTACAAATGACCCTCATCAACACCGTCAACAACTTGGCATCCACCAAGAAAAATCTCTTGTAAACGTACGAATAACCAGTTGGCAGCTTTCATCTCAAAGCGTCAATATCTGGGTCAATGAACTTTTCAACAATGCATGAGTAGCATTGACGTCAATAAATGCAAAGTGTGCCTCGAACTGGCACCCGATTGCATGATAATTTGCTTCGGCACCAAACTATCAGTTCGACCGGCACTCTTGTTTACATTTCTGTCAAGAAGAAAATGTCGTGGCACACACAAACCTTCGACTATATCACACAACTAAGTTATCGAGTGAAATACAGTGTTGTGCAAAAAAAAAGTGTTCGAACCATTTTCCTCAGTTTTTCGCAAAAATTCTTAGAGGCAGTAAGTGTGCCAATGTTCTATTGGCTCAGGTAATAACAAATTATGTACATACATCTTGTCTAGAAGTGAAAACTTTTGAAAGAAGTTAATTGAATTGGATATAATAGGGTAATAAGCAAGACAGGGCAATTTGGGTGGAAAAATAGGGAAAGTTCATGCGGAAAACAAAATCAATATTTTGGGTTTGGCGCGAGAAAATCAAGCTACAGTAAGACCCCGCAGTCCTGTTTTACGCTATTTCAGTTTAACGTGGTATTCCCCGAAGTCTCACGCGGTACTGTACTGAACTAGTGCAAGGTTTTGTTTCGTTGCAGTACGAATGCATGTTTGTTGTGTCACAAGTGATTCATAGCGCTCCAACTTTTTTGGAACGTAACCCCCCGCGTTATGCCGGGGACACACCTATCCGATCATACAGTCGGACGAGTATATGAGAGGGAAATTATATGGGATTTCGGACGCGTTGTGGCCCGGGCTTTAGTTCACACTTTTCTGATACGCGTCCAATCATACTCCGTTCGAAACCCAATACCATTTCCCTCTCATACACTAGTTCGACTGCATGATCGGAGTATGATCGGATAGGTGTGGCCCGGGCTTTAAGCGGGGTCTTACTGTATTTGCGAAATAGGTGAAAGACTGAATATTCCTTATTGTATTGTGCAATAGTACTCGAAGAAGTTTCGGGAAATGAGCACCACCGACCGGAAAAAAGACTTTGGACTGGATGGTCAAGAAAAACAACCTCAATAATAAACTCAAATTGCCCTTACTTGTGTATTACGGTGTTATCACCAACACCAACCGAATTAATTTCTTTCAAAAAGTTTTCACTATTTCTAGACAGGATAGACATAATTTGTTATTACCTGAGCCAATAAAACATTGGCACTCTTAAAAAGAGAAGCAACTTCTTTTTTGAACAGCACTGTAGTATATGGATATACGAGTATATGTAGAATGGTTTAAGATATTGTGATCGGGAAAGTTCACTGCCCTAAAAATATAGTCAACCATACACCATATTCTGATTCTCTAAGATTATGAGATATGCACGCATATTCAACTAAACGCAGCATATACAAAGAAAGATGTATAATGTGTATGCTCAAGAAATATACAATAGATAGCGAATAGAAAGTTTGCGAAAATAATCAATGGTAGCCTACTTTTTTTTGTAAAGATTTTCTATTCTTAGACAAGATGAATTGAGCGCCGAGTTGATTAGGAAACGTATTGCTCACGAATAATTGGATGAAGGCATATTAGTGCAATATTTTCCTGAATTTGACAAGGCCTCCCGATAATTTTGTTATTGCTATATGGTGGCATCGAGTTAAGTATTCATGTATTATATATTCTTGATATGTATAAACGTGCGATTTTTTGAACAGATTTTTTGCATCTCGCCGGAATCTCGCCTGTCCTGACATATTGTCGCCGTGAATTTTGTATGTACATATGTATTCTCTGCATCTTGCAATTAGTCGAGGTGAAAGAATCTATTCAAGAGTCCCAGTGTGACCAGGCGTAACATGATACATTATGGCCGGTTTACATTCTCACCGAGTGGACGAGACGAGCATATTCGGCGAGATTGCCCGAGGCAAGAGCCTGGGCAAGGTGCGCGTTCAGATTCCCGTTCGAGTACGAGTCACGAGAACTTTGTCGACACTTCCTAGTTGGTATGTACTGCGTACTGTGTTCTTTGCCATGACTGACGTCGAAATAGCAACTGCCGTTGCGGCCAATGGTGCATACCAATATTATAACTACATGCATATGTTTCTGTTTATTACACAAAGAAAATCTTAAAAAAATAGGAGAAATCCACCATATCGGAAGTTGTCTATATAGAAATAGAACAAGGTAAATAATATGCGCACTTGCGAAGAGTATTTAATTATATAAAAGTAAAAATGTGTTACCATTCTAGATCCCCCATTTTGTTTTTGACCATTTGGACTTCAGATACGCAATCAGCGACCCAAAAAATACTCTACCAGCTTTTTCCAGCAAGATTGGCTGTGTTTTTGAAAAACGGGTTGCCGTTCAGGAACTTCTTTAGTCTTTGATTTTTTGCATTTTTGACTTCAGATTCACCATCAGCGACCCAAACAACCCTCTATAAAACTTTCCGGCAAAATTGACCGTGTTTATACAAAAAAGTGTTGCCGTTCAAGATCCCCCATTTGTTTTTTTTTGTCATTTGTACTTCAGATTCGCAATTAACAACCCAAAAAAAAAACCCTACCAGCTTTTTGTAAATTGTGTCAAAAAGCTTAACTTGCCGAACAAAATCAAAATTTGCCCTTGATCCTACACTCCCGGACGCTCTATCAACGGGGACTTTGGAGCATATATTCAAAGAACTCTTCACATAAATTGTGCCGAATTTCAAAACAATACAAAACGTTTTCCTACTTTTCGTTTGTAGCGTGGACTACCTTCGAGTAGTCGAGTTTGAAGTAAATTTGGTTCATTTCTAGACCATGAATTGAAAATGTTTATAGGGTACCAATTAAATATTTGTCTACAAACTGTGTTCCGTAATTTGCACATACATTTGCACATACTGCACAGCGTCATTTCCGTAACACAACGATGTACCCCCAATCGTTGGGTTACGGAAATGACGTCAATATACTACAGGATATCATCATTGGATATCGGATGTCGTCGTTGCCGTTTAACTTATGTTGCTTTATGCGCGGTTTCGCCATTGGGGCACGAGGTCTTTTTGCTTATTTATAGATTTGTGCGTATATAACTTTCGAGATGCACGATGCATTAAGTACATAGATAGATATACATATGTATATACATACATTGATTATTATGAATGAATGTTTTTGGTTGGGATCATATTATTGTATTTTGAATAGGATAATGGGGTATGAATATGATGCATGAATGAATATGTAGGTAGGTATGTATTCAGAATATAATGCGTTGCGTTGGTCAGTAATATTATGGCTTTGTGCACGAGAGGTATTTCGAGTGTTGTTTTAGATTTTATGCCTACTACAGACAATAGGCCATGACTGACAAATTGAAGCCATTGCCAATGCTCCAATTCACGATAGTAACTGACTGCGATGGGCCATTGTCTGTAGCAGGCATTAGGTTTTGGTCGTTGATTTATGTAATTGCTTTGTCCGCGGTTTCTGCATTGGGTCGCGAGATGCCTTTAGAGTTTTTGGTGCGCGTTAAAAATGATAAAGGTCGGTATTGCTAGACGCGGCTGTGCGTCTATTGCAGGCGACGATCGTAGAAGCGGTTACAGTTTTATGATGACCGTGTGCGTTTGGCTAGGCGCGATGATGATTGAGCACGGCGTTTGCGATTTGTGGAAGTGAAATATAGTGTATTGGTGCAATATGATGATTAAGCGCGGCGGGGCCCAGCTGCACCCACGCACCTGACTCCTAGATCGCTGTGGGAGAACCCAATAGAGGCAGCTAACTTTCTACCCCTCAACACCGGGGATGAAGACGAATCCGTAGGCATGTAACCAACAAACACACCGAATTCTGACCATTGCTACAAAAAACAACAAGCGCGGCGGCGTCTGCGATTTGTGGCCGTGCAATTTTTGTATGTTCATGAGTACATTCTTGGCTATAAAGTGGTATCCGAGTAAAGGAATGGGAATAATTTGGCTAGGGGTGTTCAGGCGAATGCACTATACTACTATCGGAGGCATTTTGAGTCCTTTGATCAGAAAAAAAGGCCTTCGAAGTATTTCCCATTAAAACGGGGTTGTCGTTCTGGAGTGAGTTACCCTAATTTTTTTTACTTCAGATTCGGAATCAGCGACCCAAAATTACCTTGCAGTTCGAGCCAGCCAGATCGGACGAGTATGCCCCATGAAAACAGGGTTGTCATTCTGGGGTGGGCACCATTCCTCATATACATTATACAAATATATTGCACTGTACAGCTAGAAATCGCAGACGCCGTGCTCAATCGTCCTCGCGCCGATACACTACATTGCACAGCCACAATCCCTCTTGCCTCGTCCATAGCTTGCGATCGTGCGATGCCGTCGCTAGCCGCAGTAGTCATGGTGGTCAACTCACGAGTCGAATCTGGTAGAAAGTCGATTGGAGCGCTGATTGCGAATCTGAAGTCAGAATTACAAAAAATCCAAATATAAAGGAGTTTCTGAGCGGCAGCCCTTTTTTCTCAAAAACACGACCAAACTTGGTGGAAAAAGCTGGTAGGGGGTTTTTGGGCCGCTGGTTGCGACTCTGAAGTCCAAATAGCAAAAAAAAAACAAATGGGGGATTCAGAATGGCAACACTTGTTTTTATAAACATGGTCGATCTTATTGGTAAAAAAGTGGTAGGGGGTTGATTGGGTCGATGATTGCGAATCTAAAGTCAAAATAACAAAGAAAAAAAAAAACAAAAAAATAGGGGAGATTCTGAACGGCAATCCTTTTTTCGAAGAAACGGTCGATCAGTCTGTCAAAAGCTGGTAGGGGCTTACGTGAGTGGTTTCGCTCCACCTAGTTCACCCACTATTCTGTTCTTTCACTCCAACTCCATGACGGACGACAGATTCGTTTTATATACGGTGTATGTCTGCGAACCTAGTTTCTTGAACCTACTCCGTTGTCGGACTCGGAGTAGTTCAACCTGATCCGCAAAAGGAGCAGGTCATATCATGACTAAGCTGCAGTAGCTTGTAGCAAAACACCTTCAACTAAAATACACACAAATAGAGCTCCGAGCCTTCGCTTGATCGTTAGTCGCAAACGATCGTCACGATAAAGACCTTAAGAACGAAATTGTTGATAACTTAGTAAGCTTTATTTGAGATAAGCGAGATGTAATTGTGTATTAACAATAAAATAAATGCATTTCCAATGCACTCCTTCATTGCTCACTAGCGAAATCTTTTTTCCTTCAATGCGTATTATTCGAAAATCTTCAAATTCAAATGAATCAAAGAAATATACCGCTGGAAAGACAACATATTGTAGCAACTTTTATCAAATTTGCAGATTCACCAGTACCGTTTTATATGAAATTTTAAGCAGTTTCAAAAAGTGAGGTCAAATCTCGGATTAAATGATTGGGTTGGGAGAGTGACAAATTCTGATTTTGTTTGGCAAGTCAACCTTTTTAACACAATTTACAAAAATGCTAAACTCCGTAACGGTTAAAAACAGAGTATCCACTTTAGTGTCAATTCTCCACAAATACTACTTTGCCTTAACCCCTAGCGGGGCATAGCGCGTCAACTACTCCTGCGCGCCATCGTACTCTGTTCTGGGCAATGGGGCGCAACTCCCCAAAAGACTTACCCAGTACCTGACACTCCTTTGCCACAGATCGACGCCATGTGATTCGAGGACCCCCTCTTGGTCGGCCTTGGTTGGAAATGGGGTTCCATTTCATGGCATGCAAAGCAATGCAGTTATCACTCTTCCGCAATGTGTGACCTATCCACTGCCATTTTCGCCTGCGTATCAATTCGTCGATTGGCATCTGACCCGTACGCCGACTTAGCTCTTCATTTGATATTGTTTCGGGCCAGAAAATTCTTAAAATTCGACGAAGACATGAGTTGACGAAAACTTGCAGCTTTCTGGTAACTCCTACGGAAACTTTCCATGTACTGCTCCCATACAAAAGTACTGATAGTACCAGGGAGCGAAACAGGCCCAGCTTGGTCTTGATGCTGAGATAACTGCCCTGCCAGATTTTGGACAGCATGCCGTATGCACGTTTAGCCTGGTTGATACGACGAGCGATGTCCTGCTCCGTACCACCATTTTCGGCAACAATGCTACCCAGGTAGACGAAGTTGTCCACCTTCTCCACAGGCTGCCCATTAATATTGATGGCAATAGGTGTCGGATTTCTTTTTCGCAACGGCGGGCTAAGAACCTTGGTCTTGTTGGTATTAATCTTTAGCCCAACCTTGCTTGCCTCCCTCTCGAGATCTAACGCCATTGCGGACAGATCCATGATTTTGTGGGAGAGTAGGCATATGTCGTCAGCGTAGTCAAGATGTTGTAGATAAGATGTCAAAGTCCATTGAATTCCTCTGTCGAGTCCGGATAGGGCTGCATGCAACACATCGCCGATCACAATGAGGAATAGGATCGGTGAGAGGATGCACCCCTGCCGAACTCCACTGCGAATCTCAAAGTCCCCCGACACCTTACCTTTATGCAGAACGCGACATTTCGCGCCGTCATAGGTTGCCTTAATAATAGCCACAAGCTTCTCAGGGATGCCTCTCCTGCGCAAGGCCGCCCATATAGAATCCCGGTTCACACTATCGAAAGCCTTTTCGAAATCGATGAAAAGCAAGTGAAGCGGAGAATCGTATTCAGCGCATTGCTCGATGATGATTCGCAAGGTGTTAATGTGATCGACACAGGAGAATCCGGATCGAAAGCCAGCCTGCTCTTCATCAATTGTGCTTTCTAAGTGGGCCTTTAGTCTTTCCAGGACGATTTTAGCTATTATCTTGGCAACGGCAGGAAGCACACAAATGCCTCTCCAATTATTACAGTCTGTGAGGCTACCCTTCTTTGGAAGTTTGATGATCAAACCTTCCTTCCACTCAGTGGGAAAGGTCTCTGTATTCCACGGTTTATCAACAAGTGGGTGCAGCAAATCGGCAGTTACGCTTGGGGCTGCTTGATAAAGTTCGGCAGGGATGCCGTCAAGTCCGGCGGCCTTTCCTCGTTTTAGTGCAATAATTGCAGTGACTATTTCCTCTTTAGTCGGGGCAGTGGACCGTATACGCACATTTTGATGGTTAGCTAAATTATCTATATGAGGGGGAACTTCACCAGAGGTTACACGGTTCAAGACCGCGGCGAAGTGTTCTTTCCACCGCCTCATTTGATCTTCTTCCAAGATAAGTAGCTTTCCATCACTATCTTTCACCGGATGTTGGCAGGAGTTACGACCACCTGTAAACTCCTTGATGACACCGTATACGGCGTTTAAGTTGTTACTTCTAGCGGCTTCTTCTGCTGACGCTAAAAGAGAATTGGCATAAACTCTTTTATCGCGTCGCACACTACGCTGAACTTCTCGAGCTTTCTGACGGTAAAGGAGTTCGATGCTGCTTCGATTGTCGTCTGAGGCTGCAGCCAAACGAACTTTCAGCTCCTTTCTTTCAACAATCCGCTGCCATGAAGCGTCGGACATCCAGGGCTTGTTCCGGCAATCCGGGTTTGGGCCAAGGATGGTATTTGCGCTATCAATGTACGCATTTTTTATGGCATCCCAGTTTTCGTTTATGTCACTATCTGGGTGACTAGTTATCTCAGCCGCTTTTTGCGCAAGATGGTCATTATATTGTTGTAAGACAGCTGGATTTTTTAGTCGAGCGGTGTTGAATTTGCGGGGCCTGGATCTTTCGTCGCTGGGGCGGCGCACGGCTGCAATACGCAATCGAACATTAGCGATCATAAGATAATGGTCTCTTCCCATCCCAATATCGGCACCCTTCTTGTTTCGCACGTCCAGGAGGCAACTCTTGAATCTTTTACTAATGGCAAAATGGTCGATTTGATTTTGTGTTCTGCGCCGATCAACAGAGGACCAACTGATTTTGTGGTGGTCCTTATGCTCAAACATAGTACCACCGATGAAGAGACTGTGAAAGTTGCAGAACTCCACAAATCTTTCACCGTTGTCATTACGATCACCAAGACCGTGTCTCCCCATCACATGTCTGAGCCCATAGTTATCAGCGCCAACTTTCGCATTCAAATCACCCATAACCATTATAATGTCACCTTTAGGTGTTCTGCTCTGAACGGCGTTTAGTTCTTCGTAGAAGGAGTCTTTTGCCAAGCCATTGTCTGGTTCAGTAGGGGCATAACATTGTATTATTGAGATGTTCCTCATTTTGGTCCGGAACCTGGCGGTCAAGACCCTGTCAGAGACCGGTTCCCAGGATAAGAGACAGTTTCGCGCGGCTCTGGTTAAAAGGAGCCCCACACCTGACTCACGGCGACTACCGGTAGCTTTACCGGAGTACAACATTACAGTGCTGCCCGTTGGAGAGATGAATTCTCCGCTGTTCCACCATCTTATCTCACTAACTCCTAAGATATTTAATTTGTACCTCAGAAATTCACTCTCTAATTGAAGAAATCGTGCGTTCTGGGGACCTTCTGATCCATTGTCCAGGAGAGTACGCACATTCCAGAATCCAATCTTTGTCATTGTACGATAGCTAAAAGTCGTAACCGTTGAGTCAGTCCTTATCCGAGGCATAGTTGACGTTTCGTTAGCATATAAAGATTTCGGATAGTGCAAGTTGCTGGCATACACATCCTGTCCTTTGATTGTCGGTTTTAACGACAGGCCCTCAAAGGGAAAGGCCGTGGTATTTTTTTCACACCCCACACCACAGGGGTACCTCAACCAAATCATCGCACCGCCATCACTGGCGGCTTGACGTTGGTTGGCAATGGTCAGTGACCACTGCCGTTCCAGGGGGCGCCCACGCGGAGGACTATGGAAGAGGAGTTTTTGCCCCCCTCATTTGAAGCGGGACACCCTGTAGAGAGTTGTTGCTATTTGATTTCTTTTCAGCTTCATCTTAAAAGCCCAAATACACGGGCAAGTATGTTTGTCAAACTTGTCTCACCAAGTTGGTTTGACCCTATGTGGCCACGAATATGATAAAGTAAGTTTGTCCAACTTGTCTCATCAAGTAAGTTTGACCCTATGTGACCAAGAACATGATCAAATAAGTTTGTCCAACTTGGCTTATCAAGTTAGTGTGTCAAGTAAGTTTGACCGTATAGGGGCTAAATTTATGGGTTGGATGGCTTGATGAGAAGTTTGATGGATTTCTGATTTCGCCAGAAAATAAGTTTACCGACTGATAGCTTGACAAGTAAGTTTGATCGTTTGTGACTGTTTCAAGCCAAACAACTTTCAAGCTTGCAGTTTGATAATGATATTGTTATTGTATGGTCCATGAGATATGGTCACACGTATCGTATGTACGTACAGGCTAGATGTTATGATTTTTTAGGGTTTTTTTTAGTAAAAACCGAACCTTTGTAATACTATTTCTTCAAACTTACATCAAGTGAATTTGAAAACCTTTGTCAGTCCCACGACCGGTAGCGCAGTGTGTTGAGGCATCAGTCTCATGTTTGACTACCGGCGTTTCGGGTTCGAATCCCGTCCACGACGACGTTCGTGGCCATGGATGTGCAGGAGGTGCATGCTGGCAACTGCATTCTCCGAAACCAGTTAAGGCCAACGAAACGTCAATTGGGCCACATGGAACAGTTGACGCGCTATGCCCCACAAGGGGTTAGGGCAATTGAGTAGTAAGGAGTTAGGGCAATTGAGTATGTGCCCTCGACGACATAAAATATACTTGACAAACTTCTCCTCAAACCTTCATCAAGTACAAACTTACTTGATCGTGTATTTAGCCTCTCTAACTGGATATGATCATTTGCCCCTTGGGAGTTATTTTCAGTATAAGTAACCATAAGGGACAGTTTGAGAGTAAGAATGTAAGACCGAAACGCGCCAATGAATTTAATTGAAACGATAACAAAACCAAAGATGATTTTTTAACAAGTTTGACACTGATGTCACACCTCTAACCCATACTCGGCCGCGCGGAAAAAAACCCGAAACATCGATCTAAAAAATCTGAATATCGATGTTTTTCTATCGAATATCGATGTTTTCGAACATTGAGGTTTTTCTATCGATGTCGCATCATTAGGACAATCGTATGTATTTGACTTCCGATCCAACTTACCTTATCCTCATAATCTAGCGAATCACCTTCGCTATTATGTCTCTGTCGAGCACGAAGCATCTTCTTTTTTTGATTTTTCTTCCGTTGCCCCAAAATGCTCGAGTCCATACTAAAAATAGAGTAAAAGAAAAATAAAAAAATATTTATTACATACCACTGATATAGGAATACAAATCTGCGTAGACATTTTTTTTGTACGTGTTCTTTTATTTATAAAAAAAAAAACTCGGCATTATTTATAAACACGAGCAATGTATTTATGGGTGAAGCATGCTATTATGAAACGTATTGTGACACGATGCGATAACGAATATATTGTGCGCTCTTCGTTTGTACTCGAACTCGTACACGGTAATAAACAAAAAAAAAATGTACAGAAGTCTGAATATTTGGGCAAATATGTATGTTTTTGATGCTGAATATAGTCGGAAAAGACTGTGACGTAACAAGGATACGAGTAAGTAATCACAATTGAAACGATTTAGAAACAACAATTGAATAATAATTTTATTATTCAACAGACTCTTCTCTGTTGTACTAATTGAAGAACAAATTGCAATGTTCGTACACACAATTTGTTGATTTGCTGGGGCTACTTATGTAGTTGCTATTACTGTTATCATGAGAACGACAAATAAAAATAGATAAGCTAATTGGATAATGTTAAGCTAGTCTCTTGATGTCGGTCACTGTAGTTTGGGAGGTGCCCGGGAATTCGGTCAATAAAATGTATTGGATCAATACTGTCTGCTTAGTTAGTAGTTATAGTAACGCAATTCCAAACATAAAACGAAACTTGGTGTTTGCCGAAGTCAACAAATCTACAGGAAATTACAAATCAATTCCGTAGGCCGTAGGGCAAGGACAAATGGTCAGTGCTCTATTGCCAATGATACACCATTTAAAGTGCTTATTGGGCTCATTAGGAAGCTCCATGTGCACGTGGCGGATTATTTGACAAATATTAGGGTTAACATATATTGATTGGAATGTTAATAAGAAATTAATTTAGCCACGGAAAGGAATATAATTTATTTAATGACAGATTGTTTCGAATTTTTGTATTTGTAGTCTAAAATCCCTTTTTTCTATCAAGAAAAGGGCCCGGAGATACAAATTTTATAATCAGACCAACCACTAAACGCTCGAATTGATGAAATCACTATGGGAACAACACATCTCGGCGCAACTGCTGTCGATCTACTTCTCCGTGCCTGCACCGGCATTGAACGTAACCCTGGTCCATGGATCTGTTGCGTATGCAACAGAGAACAGCACCCTAATGGACGTCAGTGAGATGTAACTGCTGCGACGAGTGGTGTCACCTGAAGAACTGCTCCGGATTGAACCATCACGGGAATTCTTCCTTTACTGGCAGTCAGTGCAGGAAAAAAAGGCCTACAAGCAGCGAGCTCGTCCAACACGCTTCACCTTCCTACACCAGTAAGCAACCATAGAGCTTCCAGTCAACCCCAACGACCTCTGCGCACAGTTCCAATAGGATTCCCCAAGAAAACTTACGCCTGTACCACCGATCCTCATTTTTAATACGCTCTCACTCATCCAATTAAATTGCAATGAACTGCAAAATAAAATCGCTGAACTAGCCTCATTCATGGACAGGACAGACACCGCATCCAAGTTGGAGCCATACAGGTGACGAAGCTATTGTACAGGGTGGCGCAAAAGAAACGAAGGGGTTTGAATAGTCTATAGTTCCTTTATTTTTGAATCAATCGAATTTCTTTTTTTTTCTTAGTATACTTCATAAATGGGGAATTTTGTTAATTTAAACGTGAAAAAAAAATTGCGTAGGTGGTGCCCATCCTCAGCTTTGCATAGTCGCGCTCTTTCTAAAATATTTCCCATGCATTTTTTCAAGATTTCAGGAGGTATCGCTAAAATTTCTTCTCGAATATTATTTTTTAGTTGGAGTATGGTCTGGAGTATGTGTATAGCATATGAATAAGGCACAGACCATACCCCAACTAAACAATAATATTCGAGAAGAAATTCGAGCGATACCTCCAGAAATCTTGAAAAAATAATGAAAACGTTTAGAAAGAGCGCAATTTGCGAAACTGGGAATGAGCACCAATTACGCGATGTTATTTTTCACGTTTAAATTAACGAAATTCCCCATTTATGAAGTGTACTACAAAAAGAAAAGAAATTCGATTCATTCAAAAATAAAGGAATTATGGACTATTCAAACCCCTTCGTTTCTTTTGCGCCACCCTGTACATTCCAATTCGTCCCTCAACGCTCATGGAGATTACGCTACTATCAGGAAAGGCAGGACGACCAACGCTGGAGGAGGGCTTACCTTCATTATTCACCATTCCGTGCTATACCGGGAATTAAATGTCACCCACAACGATGCATGTCACCATGGAAGTGCAGGCCATCGCCATAAAATAAGGCAATGCTGATATTGAAATTTACAACATAGGATATAATATTCCACCGGTATCTAGCTGTCCCCCGGATTACCATGTAACTATCTAAACTTTCCTCACTGGTCAACACGGCCTCCTGCTTGGCGACTTTAATGCTCACCATGAACACTGGCACTCACACCTTAACAACGACGCCAGAGGTATCTAAATAGCAGAGCAACTTGACGCTTCAGACTACTGTATACTGAATGACGACACGCCCACACGCATTGGCGGTAACTGTTCCAGCTCTCCAGACATCACGATTGCCGGTGCCAGCCTCATAAATGAAACACAATGGGAGCCGGTCCTTACACTATCTTCGGACCATTTACCTATCGTGATAAGGCTTGACAAACCGATAAATGCCGTATCTGCCGAACATCGCACTTTTTTTGTCAACCACAATAAGGCTGACTGGAATGGCTTCACCGAATATACTACTCAATTTCCCTAACCCCTTGTGGGGAATAGCGCGTCAACTGTTCCATGTGGCCCAGTTGACGTTTCGTCGGCATAAACTGGTTTCGGAGAATGCAGTTGCTAGCATGCACCTCCTGCACATCCTGGGCCACGAACATCGTCGTGGACGGGATTCGAACCCGACTGATGCCTCAACACACTGCGCTACCGGTCGTCCCAAACCACCGAATATACCAATGCAAAATTCCTCACCATGCAACTCCCACCGACGTACGTAATGCCGAATCCGACATAAGGAAAGTCCTGAATAAAGCGGCTGCGAACTTCATTCCTGCAGGACGTATTCCGAAAATTCGGCCTATCTTTCCTACCTCGCCGACAGGTTGGCAAAAGAGAGAGACAGCACCAGGAGCGTAAACCCAGACGATCCCAGAATTCACGACATGAAGTGTGAAATTCATAGACAAGTAGCCGAACACAGGAGATTAAAATGGAGTACTCATCTGAATAACTGCAACCTTACTACGGGGGTAAGCAAACTGGTCAACAGTTCGCACCCCTTCTATTTTATCAAATAAGACGGGTATGTCGACATTTAGTTCGGAGACAATTCAATTAACGACCCTACTCACTGCGCAAGTCGTTTCAATAAACAATTTATTGAACATCCTCCACCAGACAGACTTACGACGACCGGTAGCTCAGTGCGTAAAGGCATCAGTCTCATGTCTGACTACCGGTGTTTCGGGCTCGAATCCCGTCCACGACGTTCGTGGCCATAGATGTTTGTTTTGTCTTCCCTCTGTGGTGCGGCGCGTAATAATAAGCCACAACATCTACCGACTTATCGCATGTAGGCGGCTAAATGGGGGAGCAGAAGGTGCATACTGGCAACTGCATTCTTCGAAACTAGTTAATGCCAACGAAACGTCAGCTAGGCCACACGGAATAGTTGACGCGTTATGCCCCACTAGGGGTTTAGGAGCTACTCTAGACAGCATGGCAAGAGGTCACGTATAAAGCAGTCGGAAGATCAGTGGCCAACTATGCGGCTCTTATGTGGTCACAGAATTTTTGTGACACACAGTGGAAAAACATTAAAATACCGCTCTCCGTACTGTCACCGGCTGTCTCCTGATGTCACCCCAGGACCATCTACATCAGAAACCCAGGATAATGGCTTTAAGGGACCACAACCAGCTTCTTGCCAAGCAATACCTGGTGGTTTGTTACCGAAGGGAGCACCCAAACTTCAAGCTTATGGACAAGACGGCGCGCCAAGACATGTTAGGCGTGACTTTAGGGACCTCGAAAGAGATGTCCAGAGGTACAAAAGGGTTTTCTTTGACAACGACAAATACAGATCAGCCATTGCAGCAATACACCAGGAGGAGGCACAATCATCAATTGCGGGATTAGGTCCAAATGTAGTTTTCAACTCTCACTCAAAGCTCGGAGGACGGGTCATCCGCCGAATCATTGGAGCTGTTTGTGTTGGCGACCAATGGCGAAGATGATACAACAGCGAGTTGTACGAAATCTACCATGAGCCAGAGGAATCGAAATATTCCAAATTCATCAGAGTACGAAGATTACAATGGGGTAGGCACGTGGCCGCGTAGGATACACTTCTTCTTCTTCCTCCTGTGATCCAGATCAGGACTGTATTACAGAAGTCCACAGGTGGGGCTCCTATCCAGGATCGATGGCTAATCCCTAAGGATTGTATTGCCAATACACACGCTGATAAGTAGGGAAGAGAAGCTAAGTTTAAATAAAGTAAATGCATTTTCATGCAAAAATGGCGTACATGCCAGAGTAGAAGCAAAACCGGGTTGAGCAGGTTTGTATGCGAAGCTTCCTCGAATCTACCATTTCCAACTCTCGCTCTGAGCGCATCCTTAAATTATGCACTTCAGTTACTGTTGAAAAGTAGAGACTCAAAATAAAGATGCAATACAATTGCAACGATGATAAAATAATACAGCTTCAGCTTTTTGATAACCAAACAATGCTATCTACATCAACTTTACCTACACTTGCAGTAACTATGAATGATCGTGGCACTTCAGCGCATATTGTCGATAAGAAAGAAATCGACGATAATCATTCACGCCAATATGCCAACATCGGCTCACAATTGTGAAATATGATTTTGATTTTTAAGATAAGCATAAACAAAAACAAATGCAAATTGCTTACTCACCGAAACAGTTGCTTCTTGATCACGTCACAAAATCGAACAGTCTTCTTGCAGCTATCCTCGTGTCCTTCCTCGGGAATATCGTCGAAGGATCCGGTCCCGCCCAGATCCACTGAGCACGAGAACGAGGAATGATCGTCGTAGGACGAGTAGCTCTCAGAAACGCTCCGTTCGTAGCGGCTGCGATGTTTCAGGATTCCCTTATGGGTTGACGACGCGACGGAATTTGTTTCGCGCGACTCGGAAAGGCTGCGTCCCATACGTACAACGTTGGAATCGCTGGCGATGGGAATCGACTTTGAAGCAGCTGTCGTTGAAACTATTTCGATGGGTTTGAATTCTTCGCAAGCCGATTCCGAGTAAGATCGGCGCTTCTTGTTTTTCTTATGTTTATGTTTTTTCGCAGCATTTGTCTGCTTGCAGTCTTTGCCGTCGATCGGAACGGGTCGATTTAATGAATCCTGTGAGGATTTTATCTCGATTTCGACATGATTGGTTTCAGGTAGCGGTTTCACAGAAACTTTGAGTTCGCTCTTCTCTTGGAGAAGGTTAAGCCGGTTGGGGTTTATTACGAAATCCTCGGTGATGGGATGTTGTTTGAGATCGTCAGCATTGAGACCCACCATGTAGGTCTTAAGGCCTTCGCAGTGGTCCAGAGCCAAGCTGAGAATCACATTGTTGTCCCACGGCTCGACGTCGACAGATCGCACTACGGCCCCGGAATTTGACGGAAACTGAATGAAGAAGGCATAGTGCACGGGGTAGAATCCAGCTCCAATAGTGGAGAACTTCACGTGCACCCAAGACTCGCCTTTGACGTGAACGATAGACTCGGGCTGGGCGTTTTTCACGTGCAAAGTGAATGCCAAGATGTCGTCCAAAGTGTTGCAGTCAAAGTTTGATGGAAGATTGTATTGAACATTGGTGTCTAGGAACGGAATTTTCACAGGCCCACTTGGGCTAGCCTCTTGCGAAGCCACATCAGAAGTCACTGGGGACAGCTCGACAACCAGAGGGTCGTCGTCTTCGGGGCTAGGGGACACATTACCACTATCATCGCGCACATCACTTTCAACACCACTGTCTTCGCGGTACAGATCTCTTATCGTCCGTTCTTTTTCTAAGCCGAGGACGGGCAGGGTGACGGCCAATTTGCGAGTACTCTTGTCGAATTTCGCAGTCCCTTCCTTATCATTCACTGGGTAGGGTAGGTCAATGCTGAGTTTGTACTTGGCAGGTTGCGTGCTCACGAGATACAGCTTTTTCTCAGTCACGTCCAGGTTGCACTCGGACGTGGAGTTGAGTAGCGGCAGCGAGATTTCAATGACCAGTTCCTTGGGAATGGTCACGTTGAGCTTGGCGTCCAGCTCGTGGGTCATCTGGGAGTAATCGACCGTGTGTCGATGTTTTATCACATATTGGGGCGTAGCAAAGGAGTCGGCCGTTCGTTTAGTCTTGGGTGAGCTCGTGGTGAAAACTTTGGGTTTTAGCAACTCCTCGGGCAGCGGTAGCATGTGCTCATCGAGGGGGCTGGGTTCCTGGCAATTAGCGGGCACTTTCTCGGCCATTTTCCGGATAACAGTGGGCTGGACGATTCCTTTGAATGTCATTTTGGGGAACTTGAGATTGACGCGATCCAACTTGACATTGTGCTCACGTTCGACAGCATCACAGGCGGTATGGATAAGGTGCGTCCGAAATGCAGCGTTTTTCTCGGACATCCTTAGAGCGTCCGGGTGGAAGACAACATCGTACACCACGCACCCGCTACCCTTTTTGTCCAAGTCTCTCCGAGGAGGTGTCTGGGATAGAGGAATGCTCCACATGAGACCTCTTTTGCCTGTGGAACGGTCCAGTTGTGGCGTGCTCTTGGGGCGCTCCACTTTATCACTTTTAGCGATGTTCAGGAAACACTTCGTGCTCCCATCTACTGATGTTTTCACGACGAAGCCGGGTTCGGGATTGATAAATGTGATCTGGACGCCACGCTCGGCCTCGAGTTGGGTCATCTCCTCCTGGAAGATGCGCCGGTTCTCGGGGCTCTGAATCTCCTCACAGTAGTCGAAGAGCATTTTCTTGAAGGTGTCGTCTTTTAGAGCTTTCGCCATGTTTGCCACCTCGTCGCGTGTCAGATCGAGGTCCTCCCAACTCTTGGGACTCGTGGCCATGGTTGCACCGGCGAGACCGCCTGCTTTCCTATCCGCTTCCTAAACCGCGTACCTTCGTCAAATGCGCGCCTGGGGCCAATTGTGCTGCCTTACCTATTCTCCTTCGCCAAAAGCCGCTATTTACCTTTATTTGCCGGCTCCTCGTACTGTTACGAAATCAACCAAGAGCTCGCACGAGACAGCAAACAGGGAAATTTGCAGTGGAAATTATTTCCAAAGGTGACACGGGCTGCTCGCAATGCGGTGCACTTGTTAAAAAGAACCAGTTACCGGTCGGTCTGCCTTTTCGGGAAAATTTTCTAAAACGCAATTTCTACGCCCAAATGGCTGCTAAGATCGTGGGGCAAAATATTTTCGTTACACGCAACCGAGGGAGCGGGTGGGAATCGATTTGAACCTCAGCTGATGAATATTCCAATGACGGACGACGACACTTCTGCACTTTTCTCACTGAACCTTGTCCCGTTCCTTTCACTTTAATATAACACACGTTTTTCAGAATGTTTTCATCACTCCTTATCGCGGGTCCTCAATTTGATAGAATTTTGCTTGACTTTTTTCTGGACTTTTCTGACACGGAACTCGAATGGAAAAACACCAATTCAGTATGGACGACAGCGGCGACGTGACCTGACGTGACGGCGAAATGGGTCTCTGGTTGGCTGCTCTAATTCAGAACATGAGATGGAGTGAACGAAGCCGGTAGGCAAGTGAGGAAGACAGAGTAATCAATTCGCCGAACTTTTTTCTCTACTGATTGGACCGAGAGTTATCAGCTGAGTTTGTTTTGAATATGATTCTCCCTAGAAGAAGAAGGAATGGAACGGTTGTTTAGCAACATTTCTGAACTCCATTTTATGACAGTGTGCGTCAGATATCAATACCACGACAAATTACATGGGCGTAGGTGCTTTTCTTGCTGACTCGAGTGTGAAATAAGCAAGAAAACGACGCTTTCACTAATTTACGTTTATGCCCGAACCAGAATGAACGCAGAATGCAGCAGCATCGGCAGCGGCAACGACAACAAAAGGCAGATCTGCTTTTGCCGCTGCGTTCATTTTTTGTAATCTGTAGTGATCGAAGAGGCCAAAACTTATTTTTCCCCATAAAATATTGAATGGAAGGGACCGAAAAGCACGAAAAAAGGGGGCCAAATTTTATATCTTCGACTCTAACCTTAGGCTGCGCGCACGTTGGCACACGTTCGCGTGTCGCGTTCACGTGTTTCATGTCAAACGGTTTGAGTCTATGGCTTGCAACCAAAGATGCGAATCTGTCAATATGACAAATGCTCGACTCTTGTCGTACCAATAAATTGGGTTCATTATTGTGCTTTAAAAAGGATAATTAGGTAAGAATTGGCAAAACAAACGACTGGAGAGTAGTAGGATGTACATAAGCTCATATTTTATACTAAATTATTGGCGTTAACACACAACAATGAATCCAATTTGGTGATACGACAACAGCCGAGCATTTGTTAAATTGGCAGATTCGCATCTTTGGTTGCAAACCATAGACTCAAACCGTTTGACATAAAACATTTGAACGCGACCCATAGAGAATAACTATGGAGGAGCAATCCGCAGATACTCAACACTAAACTATTTGAAGCAATTCCAGTCGTAAAACGTGCCATACACACACCGATCGATCGGCCGATCCGTCGCCCGAAATCAATATCGGCCGACGGATTGGCGTGTATATGTGGAAATCGCACCGATCGGGCGATCAATTTTGATCTGCCGATATTTTAGTGCGATTTTCGTACGATCGATCGGTGACGATCGATTGGGTAGTGTATGTGATTATCGCAAGTGAATGTCAAATTACCAAATTATTAAATGATGAAATTTCAAGGATTCTAATGATTTAAATGGCACTGCAATTGAAATATCAAATATGTGGTATACGAAAATACCACACACATCCAAATAGTTAACAAAAATGAATCTAGGTTGGATTGGGAGTGAATCATAACCTATTTTTTGAATTGACATTCGTTATTGCATCGCACGAAAATCGCTCAGTGTGTGTGCAGTGGAGATCGGCAGATATTTTGTGGCGATCCATCGGCCGATCGATCGGGCGACGGATCGGATAATGTATGGCGGCTATAAAAAGTAAACAGAGAGACACACGCCCTCCACTGCGCAACACCGGCGCAGTCTATATAAAAGCCCAGGAAGCACGTAAGATGTCATCCCCTCTCCTACTTCTCCTATTGGAACAACAACATTCCAGTCTGTCTCTCTGCCGCGGAACACCCGCCCTGTCCATATAGAAGCACGAGAGATGTCAAATTTCCATCCCCCTTCCTACTTCCTCACTTGTGCCGAATTACTTCGTTTCTCTCACTCTTTTTCATTTCCTCTGATTCTCTCTCTTCAAAGACGCGACCTTTGAAGATTGTCTATCACCGGCCGGAATCAGCAGCTCAATATGCTCTCAGAATTCATTTAACCTCCGACGAACATAGCGACGTACAGATACGTACAGCCTGCTTGAGATCAGATTACACGATCACGGAGGTTTGCTTCGGTAGAAAATTTTCGGCCCTCATCCCTGAATGGGGAAAATGGCACTCCCCGTCCAGACCCTAGATGTGTTAAGCGGTTCACCGATTGGTCTAAAAGAGAACAGGGCGTTGGTGCAGGTGTCTTTGGACCCGACACCAGGATTTCGATCGCAATGGGGATCTCGCCAAGCGTCTTTCAAGCGGAGATCCAAGCCATTGAGGTCTGCGCCAGGTTAATTCGGAAACCGGACTTCGCGGGGCTCACATTGCTATCTACTCAGACAGCCAGGTAGTTATAAAGGCGCTCTCTTCATATAGGGTCTCTTCGAAACGGGTGAAGTAGTGTTATGAACTCCTCCAATGTTGGCAGCCAAAAACCAAGTTTTCTTGTGTTGTGTGCCAGGCTACCAGGCCGGCCATTGAGGTGAACGAGGAACTTGCTAGACAAGGATCATCCAATCGTTTTCATGGACCAAAGCCATACTGTGGGGTGGGACTGTCTTCGGCCAAATTGCGAATCAGCAGCTGGTCTGCATCATTACGTCAGCAGTACTGGAATAGTTTCCCAGGGCTGCGTCAATCGAAGGAACGGATAATGCCTTCAAATATACTTATCGGGCCATCACCTGGTCAGATATCACCTAAACAAGATGGGTCTGTCTAGCGAGACTGAATGATGTCCCTGCCTGGAGGAGGTGGAAACAACTAAACACATCTTGTCGAATGTCCCGCTATCGCGCGTTATAGGATGTCATTCCTCGGACAGGCTACTATCAGCCCTGCAGATTTCAGGTTAATTCCTGCAAAAGATATACTGTCCCTTTATTATGAGGGTGGACGATATTTTGACAGTTTAATGGACTACGGCACAATAGGCCTCTTATGGTCGCAGTGCCTACCCGCTGGGTTAGTAGACCGCTGTATTATTATCCATCTATCTATCTATAGGCATGTTAGGTGTCATACATATCGAAAGGAAAGGAATAGTGAGTACTTTCCATTTTTGGTATTTTTTTTCCCCTAATTTGAAGTAGCTACGATGGAGTGAAGGGTGAAAAAAAATGCTAAAAATTGCATTTCCTTACGATGCAGGTAATCTCGTTAAATATTAAACGATTGATTTGAGACTAGTTGGTTAGTTAGCCAGTTTTTCCTCGCCTGGGGGAACTTTATGACTGCCAAATGACAAATAACAACATAAACAATATTTCTGCCAAGTTTAATATTAATCGCTTAATATTTGACGATATTACATGCAATTTTTATTAACGTTTTTGCCTATTTAGCTCCTCATACTGTCGTAGCTACTTCAAATAAGGTAAAAACAACAGAAATGTGTTGAACTCATTATCTCCTTTGATATGACACTATACCTACAGCCGAAGAAAAAAAAATGGCCCCCTTTTTCCGTCTCAAACAAATATGAGGATTGTGGATGTGGATGAGGATATTTGATAATAAAAAGATGAGGATGACGATGCCTACATCTCTAGTATGGGGCAGCAAGATGGCAAAAACCCAGCCCATATTTTCCGTCACTGAGTTATAGCAAGCTCGTACCGCCGCGATGCCTTCCAGCTGAGGAGTTTTTGCCAGATGGCATCGCCGGACCTTCACAGTCAATTCGGCCAACCTTGACTCCGTCCCCATGAACACTTCAGATGGCCGCAATATCTGTCCATTACAATTTGCGAAAACTCTTAAACAGCAATCGTATTCTTTCTTTCGAATACTATTGTACGAGTATAAAGGATTCAGCTGCAATTAAAACACCATAATTATATTAAGTAGATAATCAGATTTATATTCTTTTCTAGATTTTATGTTTATTTTCTTTTTCTTTCTCGACACCTATTCGGATATGAAAATGAAGTCGTTTCTATCATTTCTTCCTCCGTTACAATTTTAATATCGTCTACAGAATTTCACGGATTTCGTGTATGTGTATTCATATATTGTGAAATATAATAAATATTGTTCTAATTATAATACAGTATTATAATTACAATATCATGAAAATTATTGTGTTATATGATTGAATTGGCTACTTTTGTATTAAGTATCCAGACCAAGCTACATGTTTTACATTTCCCATGTCTCATTTTCATTGATATATTTAAATTTCTTTTCAATTAGAAGGCATAAACAGTTTTCTGTGGTATTACTTAACTTGTTTTCACTTTTTAATGTAATATATTTTATGTATAATATATTGTTTCTTTGAGTGTATATAATACATAAACATATTTCATTTCATTTAATAATTTAATAATATCTAAACTCTGTGTTCATTTTATGTCTACATTCATGAGAATTTTATTTTCTCGATTTTTTTTACATCTATCGGAAATCACACTTAATTTTAACGAGTATTTACTTCGAAATTTATCAGCGGAGATTCAAAATAAAATCTCCGCAGTTGAAAATGAATATTCAATAATTTAAATAATTTAGGCCAGATGACGAGGACAAATCGGGTGAGAAAAATCAAGTAGCTTTGAAAGTTGGTTGGTTCCTGGTACATCATACTAAAAATCCCTGCCGTGCCGGTGGGGCTGAGCTAGGGGAGGCAACTTGCTCAAAGGGGATTTTCTGAGTTTTTTGTTTATATTTTCATATATGTAATTGTTCAAAATTGTGGCTCTAAACCGCAGTTACTCCTTGAGCTATATACCACGTTTATGGAGGGCGGTGAATGTGGTGTTTATTACGAAAAATGGAAACAAGCCGGAGGAGCTACCGAAATCTTATAGGCCGATCAGTCTCTCATCGTTTCTCTTAAAAACGATTGAGAGGTTACTGGATCTGCATATCAGGCAAATAGTGGAGAATGTACGTCATCCTTGCATCGTACTCAGTTCGCCTTTGTAAAAGGTAAGTCGACTGTGGTTGCCTTACACAATCTTGTGGGAACCATTGAAAAAATGCTTAACGACAGGGAAATCGCTCTCTGCACCTTCATTGATATTGAGGGTGGTTTTGACAATACTGGCTACAGCAGTATATCCAGAGCATTTGAGCTTAGGAATATACAAACGGCCACGATCATGTGGATCGACGCCATGCTTCGCGGGCGCGAAATCTACTCATCGTTAGGTGTTAGCATTGTTTCCCCACTCCTCTGGCCACTTATCGTAGATGGCTCTGTGATTGTGGTTATCATGCCATCGGATACGAAGATGATATAATCATAAGGGGAAAGTTTGATACAATCGTCACGGAGGTGATGGGTGCGGCACTCGCTCTAGTCCTTCACTAGTGCACTGAAGTTGGCCTGAGCGTTAACCCTCAGAAAACCGTATTGGTTCCATTCACCCGGAAGAAAAGTCTTAGTTTAAGCCCGGTTAGCCTAGGCAACACAGTACTCGTGTTCTCCACCGCGGTCAAGTGTCTAGGTTTCACGTTCGACTCGAGGCTCAACTGGAGCAAACACGTCGAGACTGCATTAGTAAGGCCACTCGGATTATGTGGGCTTGCAGGTCTTTCTTAGGAAAACCTGGGAAATCACCCCTAAAATAACTGAGTGGTTATATTCTATGTTGGTGCGACCAACTGTAACATATTCTGCGCTAGTATGGTGGCCCAAAACGCAGCAGCGTTGCACCAAATAGTACAGTTGTGTAGCAAATTATAACGTCTTGCATGCCTTGGTATGACAGGATCCATTCGTACATGTCCCACATCGGCCATTGAGGCAATTGTTGGACTGACACCACTGCACATTTTTGTTCAGAAATCTGCGTCTCTAAGTGCGCTTTGAGTGCATCTAACATAATGATGCTCATGTGTTCAATCAGGGCAATATGAGTATTCTGGAACGGATTCCTGGGATGCCGATCTACTCGAGATCAGATTTAATGACTACGGATCTCTGCTTCGGTAGGAAATTATCGGCCTTCATCCCTAGTCGCTCGGAATGGGATATTGGCAACATCTGTCCTGACCCCGGGTGTATCATGTGGTATATACAGGGTGGCGCAAAAGAAACGAAGGGGTTTGAATAGTCCATAATTCCTTTATTTTTGAATGAATCGAATTTCTTTTCTTTTTGTAGTACACTTCATAAATGGGGAATTTTGTTAATTTAAACGTGAAAAATAACATCGCGTAATTGGTGCTCATTCCCAGCTTCGCAAATTGCGCTCTTTCTAAACGTTTTCATTATTTTTTCAAGATTTCTGGAGGTATCGCTCGAATTTCTTCTCGAATGTTATTGTTTAGTTGGGGTATGGTCTGTGCCTTATTCATATGCTATACACATACTCCAAAGAAAAAATAATATTCGAGAAGAAATTTTAGCGATACCTTCTGAAATGTTGAAAAAATTCATGGAAAATATTTTAGAAAGAGCGCGACTATACAAAAATGAGGATGGGCACCACCTACGCAATTTTTTTTCACGTTTAAATTAACAAAATTCCCCATTTATGAAGTATACTAAGAAAAAAAAATGAAATTCGATTGATTTAAAAATAAAGGAATTATAGACTATTCGTTTCTTTTGCGCCACCCTGCGACTCTAATGCGCATCATGATATCTGCGGTAGCTCGGACACAAATGAACGAGGCGAATTGCTTCTAGAAAACATCATGGTCACTAATCTGCTACTATGCAATGTAGGCTGCGAGCCTACTTTTATTACTAAAAACAGGCAAGAAGTGTTAGACATCTCTCTTGCTTTGGAGGATATCATACACCTGATTAGAGACTGAAGAGTTTTGTTGGAACACTCCTCCTCCTACCATCGATACCTTCAGCTTAGCCTGGCCGCACGTCCTGTAGCGAGTCAACCGACTATTAATCGTAGAAGGACTAATTGTCCTTTGTATCGGGGTGCTCTTGTTGAGGGGTTACCTTTACTGCCACGTCAGCCCCACAGCAAACAGGAGTTGGATGACATGCCTATCACTTTGATAGGTGCCATGAACGCAGCGGTATCTGCATCATGTCCTACTGCCGCATATGCGGCTAAGAAAAAACTAGCCTGGTGGAGCACTAAAATCTCAGAGCTGCGTGTAGGATCAAGATCGACCGGGAAGATCGATGAAACATGCAGACGCACTAAGTCGGAGTCCCGTGTCTACCTATATATACCTAACGCGAAGTATGCAATGCGCTTTGTCAAAGCGAATACAGCGAGCACAGAACGACGACCCCGAGTTGGAGAAGGTAATCATGGGACAAGGACGTGACGAAAGTCTCAAACAGCGGAACGGGATTATTTTCCATAACGATGGCGGAACGTTGAAGTTAGTGATCCCTAAGGCCATGCAATACGATGTTATACGACAAGTCCACGAGCGAGGGCACTTTGACGTAAGAAAAGTCAAGAATTTATTAAAACAGGATTTTTGGTTTCCACATATGCAAGCACGAATAAGGAAATTCGTCGAGAATTGTGTGGCTTGCATCCTGGCAGAGAAGAAGAAAGGGAGAGGTGAATGATTGTTGAACCCTATCTATAAGAGGGATCGTCCTCGCGATACGTACTACGTCGACCATTTGGGACCCATGGCTTCGACTAAGAAAAATATAAACACATTTTCGCGGTGGTTGACAATTTCACCAAATTTCTTTGGAGGAATCGATCACCAGGCCAAAGAACCAGGCCGCCGTATTCGGAAACTCTAGAAGGATCATCTCTGATCGTGGACCAGCTTTCAATTCGAACATCTTCAACGATTATTGTGAGGACGAGTGTATTGAACATGTGTTAATTATGACTGGAGTACCCCGTGGCAATGGTCAAATAGAGAGGATGAATGGAATCATCGTTCCAGTTCTGACGAAGTTGAACGTTAAAAATCCGTCCGAGTGACAAAAACATGTTGGAAGGTTGCAGCAGTACATCAACTACCACTAGACCCGTGGTTTTTAGGGGGCCCGAAAATTCGAAAATTTGAAAATGAGAAGAGAATCAATCGTCACTTGGCAAAAGATAATCGTAGAAAGTTTTACCTAGTAACATATTTCCGAAAAAGTAATGGTTTTTACCAGAAAACTCAATAAAAGTTAAAAAAAAACAATGTCTTCCCTACCCACCTGAATAAATACTATACAAATAAGATATTATAATATAAGATTCATTCTTTTAACCTCAACGCCAACTACGCACTGGAAAAGCGATGCCCTGGGAGTTAATATTTTATTGGAGAATTGAATGAATTCACAATAAACATATAAATTTTTTTAAGATGAATGTTAAATGCAAATATATTTATTGAAAATTGCCTGAACTTTCCGAAATCTTTCAAACACGAAAAAATGCGTGCAATAGCTTCCATCAGTAGTAACATCATTTGGTATGGAATGCACTGCTTTATCCCACACAGTTCTAAGAATACCAAACCAACCACCAACTCTTGGTTTAACAGAGATTGCAAAGAGGCTATAAAGAGAAAAGATGCGGCATACCGTGCATACAAACAATGCCCCTCTGTCGAACTGAGAGAAGTTTACAATTCTACGCGTAACATCTGCAAATCAGTCATAAATAAGGCTAAATTCCAGTTTGACAGCAAAATTAGGCAGAAAGTGTTCGTTCAACGGAAAGGTAGCAAAGGTTTCTGGTCACTCGTCAAATCTGTGAAGAATAACTTCACCTCCTCTTCTATTCCACCACTGGTATATGATGGCAAAATTTACAGTGAACCGCAAGACAAGGCCAACCTGTTGGCCGAAACTTTTGCTGCAAACTCTTGCCTACTACCCACTACTCAGAGTCCACCAGCCATACCCTTATGTGATTATAGGGAAGTATTTAAAGTACTCTCAAAACTCGATGTATCAAAATCGGCTGGACCTGATGGAATCTCCCCCTTAGTTCTCAGACACTGCGCTTCCTCGCTAGCCAAACCTCTCCGAAAACTCTTTTACCTGTCCTACGCAACAGGAGTGTTCCCATCATCTTGGAAACTAGCTCATGTCCAACCAATCCCCAAGAAAGGAGAAGCATGTGATCCATCTAACTACCGACCAATAGCACTAACTTCGACCCTATCAAAAGTCTTCGAAACCCTGGTTAACAACCAACTAATGAGCTACCTTGACTCACATCATCTCATCAATGATCGGCAATATGGTTTCCGGTCTTCGCGCTCCACCGGCGACCTAATGACATACCTCACCGAAAGATGGAATCGCTGTATCCACCAATTTGGCGAAGCTAAAATCATTGCCCTCGACATTTCGAAAGCTTTTAATAGAGTCTGGCATCCGGCTCTTCTAGCTAAGCTCCAGGCTTTTGGTTTGGACCCAATGGATCGAAAGTTTCCTTCACGACCGTTCGCTTCAGGTCGTCCTTGATGGAGTTAAATCAAATTGCCATACCACCAACGCAGGGGTCCCCCAAGGTACTGTCCTTTCACCAACACTCTTCCTTCTCTTCATCAACGATCTTCTCAGCGTGACTTCCAACTCAATCCATAAGCTTTGCAGACGATAGCACCCTTGACTACACTTACTCTTTCAACTCTGTAGCTGACTCTCGCCGAAATTCAACATCTATCAACAGAGATCGCATGTTTGACTCACTAAATGAAGACATTTCAAAAACTATTGCATGGGGGAAAGCGAATCGAGTAGAGTTTAACGCCTCAAAAACTCAATGTTGTCTACTTTCCAATAAGCGATGTGCTCCACCTACCGCCCAACCCATTCTTGTCGATGGGGTCAGCATTCCTGATTCGCCCATACTGAACATACTAGGTATTAACATCTCCAGTAAACTAAATTGGTCCGACCACATTTTTTGCGTTGCAAAAAACGCAATGAAGTGTCTGGGCTTTCTGAATCGCTGTAAAAGATACTTTTCACCATCTGATCTGGCTCAAATTTACAAGGCTCATATAAGACCGAGACTTGAATTTAATTCCCACATATGGGCAGGCGCAGGTAGAACCGCATTATCCGCGTTAGACAAAGTTCAACAGAAAGCCTTCAAGCTTATTGGCGAGGAACCCATAACATCTAAAATCGAACCGCTTGAACACCGGCGAAGTGTCGGCTGTCTCTCACTCTTCTATCGCTACTACAACCGCCGTTGCTCTGAGGAAATAGCCAACCTCATTCCTGAGCGTACTTTTCCTTTACGTAACACCCGACTAGCCAGTCGTGTCCATCCTCATCTTCTAGAACTCAGCAATAGTCGCACCGCCAAATTCCATGACTCGTTTGTATCTAGGACAACACGAATGTGGAACGATCTACCATCTTTTGTTTTCCCCCGCAACTATGACCTACAAAAATTTAAACGGAATGTACACCGTCACCTTATTCAAACTCAACCCATCTCCCCGCTACCTTAATCCCTTACCGCCAATGCTGTGCTCTCGCATCAAAGGGTTACCCCCTAAGCTTTGGTATAAACATAAAAAAAAAACATAAAAGAACTACGATTGGGGTAAACCCCAATCATGCAATACTCTAGATGAATTTGAACCTGGTTAAAGCCAATAAATAATTTTGGTTGCAATCTCGGATGCATCGTATACGTACTGAGTAAATTGGCTTAACGTATTTCATGAAATAGTGCAGTTTGTATGGGAGGGGGTAGAAGGAGGGTGAGGATTACAATAAGTTTTATAACATAGGTTACAATTATCATAAAAATGATATGTTAAAAATTTCAAAGCAATATGTTTTATAGTTTCTGAGAAAATCTGATTGTTGTAAATTTTCAAAAATGTGTCATTTTGTATGGGAGGGGGTAGAAGGGGTGGAGCGATTTAGCCCGTTCACGAACTTAGCCTTCATTTTTTGTCAAAAATAACGTGTGCAAAATTTGAACTTCATAGCTCAACGCGTTCTCGAGCTAGAGAGGTCACGGACGGACGGACGGACAGACGGACAGACGGACAGACGGACAGACGGACATCCGGTTTTGAGATATTCGAGTGATAATATGAACTTCTGTATCATTCATTTTTTTCTGCGAGCCTTATTTCTTAGCGTTACAAACTTTGTGGCAAACTTATAATACTCTCAGATTTCATCTAGAGTATAAAAAAATCATTATTATGTCATATTATGAGGCCCCATAGAATTTGAGTCCCGGGCTCGGATTTTCTCTCGACGGCCTTGATCATACGTACGGGCAATTCTGTTATATTAAATTACTCGGCTTAAATGCCAATACCACTTGTCGAGTACAATCAATCGTGTGGACGAAACTAGTCGACAAGTGGTATTGGCTTTTAAGCCGATAAATTTTTAGTGGAGTTTATTGCTGGCATAGTCAGATAGACTTAGCCATGACATTCTCCACTTTTATTCTCAAAATATTTTTTTCTATGGTTAATAGTTAAAAAAAAAACAAAAAAGTTCCACCCCCCCTCCTCCCTGTCCCCTCACACCCCACAGACGGGGACTTTTAGTATAATATACTCCTAGTACCAACCAACAAATCGCAACAAGTTATAAAGTTCCTTTATTTTTTTCCCGCGACTTTCACTCGTCACCTGGGGTGTATTTGAATTGTTAAATTGGGTTGTTATATTAAACAGTTTCTAAACATCTTCTTCTGCTGAACGCGCAGATTGACAACATTTTATTTGTTTATGTTCATCCTGAAATTTAAAGATCAGTGCCGAAGCAAAACGGTGCCCATGTCACCGTATTTAAATGTCCAAAGTCGGTCCTGTGTCCATTAAAACCTGTTCAAATTATTTGCAAAGTTAATTATATGTATTATGTACGTAAAATATACTTATTTTCTCTCTTTTATTAAAAATGTGTAAGAAAATTTTATAGTGAATTAATGTCTGCTGTTATGAAGTGATCTGAATATATACGAGTAAATTATACCTAAATATTGTGCGAACTTTTAGTTTGTCTGTGTAAGTTCTTTTGGGTATTTTTTCATTATATTTGAATCTATAAAGATAAAGTTTCTGGTGCATATAATATAAAATTTGACATAATTTTTGTTCGGTGTACGTTGTTGCTTCTGAATTGTATAATTGTGGTCTAATTTTTATTGTTATAAAATACATCGTCAACCATTCACATTTCTACTAGTTTCCTAGTTAATACGTTTACATTGTACGACGTTTTACATAATATGTATATATGTATATGCTTATTTTATATTATTTTGCGTTTACATTTGATATTGACATTTTTTTGTATTATGAGACTTATACGTGTTTTCCTATTACGTATAAAAACTTATTTGAGCTTATAGTTAGGCAGAAAAATAGAGCCTTCTTTGAAGACATCAAAGCCAAAAGATCAGTTTATACAATACTATATATAGATTTATTTTTCGGCATATCTATGTCAAGCAATACGCTTTCCTTAATTGTTTTTCGTAATTGTTTTTTCTCTTTTTCTTCGGTTTTCAACATGTCTAGGGATTTTTTTATATTTATACTCGTATTATACTATTAATTTCTGTTTGGATTGTATATAAATATATTACAGAGCGTACTTATTAGTCAGTATATTATTTTAACTAACAGTGTCGATGCTTTTATTCTTGTTTTTATACTGATAGAATAATTTATGTACATATGTTAATACAAGTATTTACAAACGACATGTTTCAAGTAAATAGCACCTTTGAAACAGTATTATTCTCCTTCTTTACTAGGTTTGAATAATTGTCTACGTTTTATTATAAGTAGTTTAAAACTAACTTTCTACAGCCGTTTAATTTTCATTTTCATGTCTTTAATTTACTCGTGTATTTTCAGTTAATTCAATAATCTACGGGGAACAATGAAGTAAGCCAATTTGACTTTTTACGCTACAATGGAATGTCACAGGAGGTAATGTACATTAGATGTATTAAAAAAAATAGTTTTATATAGTTGTTCACGTGCCTAATGTTTTTCCCCAATGACTGCCGCACGTTACCGTTGTGCACAAATGTGTTAAGTGATATTGGCATTGACAAAATTATAAACGGTATTCTGACTCCTGTAATCCGGATAGCGCAACGGTTAGGACTTTCGTCTTCTACGTACTGGGCCCCGGTTCGATTCCCATTGAATGTGGTAGTTTTCGATGAAAAAGGGGATTTACGTGTCGGACTATGAGCCCACTGAGCTGTTAAATGAGTACCCATGTATGGGGTAAATAACTCGGTTGAGCGTGTTGCTGATCACACACCACTGCACAAGACATACCGTCACGATCTAGAAAATGAGATGATGCTAACTCATCTCGAGGAAATGGTTTAAATTGGACTGTTGCGCCAGTTATTTATTTTATTCTGACTCCTCTCGGTTTTACTCTATTTATTTTACGTATTGACTCTACACCTGACATACAGCATTGTTATCATCTATTAACCCCCAACCACTAACCAAGTTTTGCAGTGTAAAACATTTGGTACAGGCACATAACGATTATCCTGAATGGCCAACACTAACACCAGTGCGTCTCAGGAAATAGGAGAACGGTAGAGTTGGAACATAGTTGTGAGAACATCAACACATCATACCCAGCACAAAAATCATCAAAAGAACGCGCGATCAAAAACAAATTGTAGAGCTACCTCTGCGCTATATAACAAAATAGTTTACGGCGACTCTTTGGACATCTAAGGAAGCAACCCTTCCCATAATATTGGGTATGCAGGCTTGTAGCCTACGTACCTGAAACAATTTTACACTCGAAACATTAAATGAGCCTCGGATACCACGGACTGATTCGCCGACAACGACTTTGGCTACAAACAACGGACCACGATCGCTTTTTGGAACGTTCGAACGATGTGGGGCGAGTGCAGTAGTACAAGGCTCACTGAAGTCGAATGGGAAATGATCACATATAAAATCTCTATATTAGGACTGAGCGAAACCAGATGTGTTGGATCGGGATCGACTTTACCGCCAAGCTCCCAAATATTGCTACTCTACTCTAAAAGTGAAAACAGTACCTCTCCTAGAATGGCAGGCATCGGAATTCCGTTGACCAAGGATGCACGCCGATCTTTAATCGATTGGAAGCCCATTTCCGACCGTATCGTTACAGCCAGATTCGAATGTAGGGTAAAGAACATTACAATAATTCAGTGCTACGCCCCGACTGAACCAGCAGATCAATTGGCTAAGGACGCCTTTTACCACCGACTCGGTTACCAAAGGTGACATATGTAGGAATTATTTTGGGGAATCGCATTGCCAAAGTGGGTTTAACAACCTTGGCTTGGAACACCTAATGGGCAACCATAGGCAACAGGAACACAAATAGCGGGATGTTCGTGGAGTTTTGCAACTCTCGCCAACTCGTTATCGACCTTGTTCAAGCACAAACGATGCCACTTAACAACCTGGACTTCTCCGGATGGCAGAACAGAAAACCAGATTGACCATATAGTCGTTTCCAAGACATGGAGGAATTGTCTCTTGGACGCCAGATCGAAGTAAGATGCTGATATTGGCAGTGCCCACCAACTTGTCGCCAAAATGCACTTACGAACAGAAGCGATCCATCGCCCTCAAAATGCAAGAATCTTGCCGCGTTTTAGTGTGCGAAAGCTCAAAGATCGAACTATAAGACGTTCATATTCCCCCGCCTTGCACGAAAGAGCTAATGCACTACCTTATGAGACTCCTACAATTGATTATAGACGGAACGTCGCTAAGGACTCATTTATTTCGTGTGGCGAAACTTTTGCGTGCAGATTGGAGCGTGGCAGGATACCAGTTAACTAGTGACTCTACATGGTCACTAATCTCGGCCCGCAAGAGAGTTACAGAACCAATTAACCCAGCTACTGAGGATGCAGGCAAAGATCAACTTAGAACAACTGAACACCGTTTTCTTAAGAAAGGCATGCAAAGAAGCGTAAGAAGGGAAGAGACGTCTTACCGTGGTGACAGTGGAATCCTTCTCAAACTTATCAAGCCATTAACTGGCAAATCTTTAGCAACTGAACATCCCGTCAAAGATAAAGACGGGTCTCTACTTGTCACTGATGAACATCAACTGCGACTGTGGAGAGATCACTCCATTGAGGTTCTCAACACTACCTTTGTACCGTATTAAAATATCTGAAGGCCATTCAGGGAATCTTCACTGATGAATGGAATTTTTCAACTGTGTTGTAATGTTTCGCGAATTAAAGTTTCTTGCCAAGAAATTTATGCTTAAAATTTAAATTCCATCAAATCAATGGCGCAGGAAATGGCTGGATCGAGATACTACTACCCAGGCGGCCAAGGCCCGACGTCGGGCTGTCGCGCCACGATGATGATGATGAGATACTACTACATACTAGATCATCCAGTTGTTACAGTTATTCCTTTTTAGTTAAGAAAGCGCTCCTGCTTACTTTGCAGAAACATTAGAAGAGTTTAATGATTAGTGTAATCATTTGTGATTAGTAATTCAAGTTAATCGTATGGGTTGTGGTTGGTTAAAACTAAAATAAAGTGTCTACTTAATCCAAATCTAAATGCATGCACACTTTACTTACAAGTATAATGCCTTGTTACATTTTATGAGCTTTGTGCTTCTTAGCCGAAACCCTCGTTATTAATGCGATTTTTGTTTTAAATACTATAGTATCATTTGAATGTTGACGCACGCGCTCCTTAGCCGTGAGTTCTCGGACGCCACTATACGATTTTACATCCAGAGAAACATAGGTTCAATCTTCGGCCCGTCCATAAAAACCTCTCGTGGTGGGTACTACTATAACTCCCACTGCGTTCTGAACTTGTCAGTAAAAGACGGCTTGGATAGGAAGTGCATCCTAGCAACTGCACCATCCGAAACAAGGCATAGCTATGTAAGAGATGTTGATGAGCCCATATCCCTGGAGGGGTCAAGGCAACTATTTTAACATTTGAATGTTCGTCAATCTTTAGCATTTGTCAATATAAATATTTTTGGGAAAATACGGTATAAGACATCAAAATAAAGATTTTTTTCGAAAAACAATTTTAATTTAGCGGTATTTATAGGCATCACAATTTTGCCTTTTATTTAATTTTAATTCATATTTCACTTCTTATAAACTTATTTTATTTAGTTTTTAATTTTTCGGATTTAAATGTTCATATACATTTAAAACATTTGAATATAAATATTACGGTATAAAAGAGTTGTTTTTATTATCTAAAGGAGTAGATTACAGTAACAGTGAAATTATTGTATAAATATATTATACAATATATTTTCCAACCGATGTATTGTAACAATGTCTAAAATTTTTTCAATGCCGTGGCTCAAATTCTCTAATTTAAAATATCTTTATAAATATAACATTCCAAATAGTCTTTTATAATTGGTAAAAAATAAATGAAATTATTACATAGCTTTTTATAATAATTAATATTTGTTAATAATTAAAAAAATTGATGATAATTTTATGATACGTTAACGTAAGAACAAGAAACATGTTTGTCCTAATTTTCTTTTTGGTTTAGTTTTCTTTACAATTTCTTATTTCGAATTTTGTTTCGGTGCGCTGTGGAATTTCGATATTGTTATCATATCAGAAATATCTGAGATTTTCTTATCTTCGAGTATTTTATTTTACTTCAAATACATACATTTATTTCGTATTTATTCCGATGTGTCAGGTGTTCTCTTTTGTCTGGTGTAGAGTATGATTGTGAATTTGATTTGTATGCTGCTATTTGATTGATTATATCAATAAGAAACAAATGATGCGATGAGATTTTTGTAGCTTTGAATATTGCTCGGATCTGCTAGTTAAGATTGTTGTATTGAACTTAAAAATGCCGGATCGACAGAAGCAACTTTAGCCGTTAAAAATGCATGCATACAAAATAGTAAACTTTGTAGTACTTGACATTCTAGTTCCTGTAATGGTATAATGAAGATTTTAATAAGTATAATATAAATGACAAAAAATTTTAATTGTTATTTTTCAATAGTATGAATTCAAAACATTCGGAACTGGACATACAAAATGCAAAATACATACAAAACAGATAGAATAGAGGCAAAACAGCGATTATAAAAGACCAAATAAGTAATGTGTAGTTTTCATCTATTGCATACGTACATTAGGGAAGTATCTTGTTCAGTGTATGCCAATCGCGTTCATTTGATTCACTATCACTTTGTGGCCTAGGAATCTCTTATTCTAGTGTTAGCTTAAATTTAGTTTACAACATCGTCGAAATCGAAATTACCAATTCAACAAGCTGCATTTATTCAAGATCTTTCCACCATATATTAGATATTGCATGGAGAGATGGGGATAACGCATAAGTGCGAATTAAAGGATATCCCTATAGTTCCCGTAGCTTTGGCTGCCTGAATCGTTGTCCTCCAATTATCTCGGTCACGTGACTGCGTCCTCCAATTTTGGAAGCCCAGTAGTTGGGCGGCGTCAGCATCTACTGAGCTCTCCCAACGAGCCCTCGGTCTTCCTCGCAGTCTCGCTCCGTCGACTCGTCGTGCGTTCATTACTTTTTTAGACATGCGAACATCGTTCAATCGTTGCACATGCTCTGCCCATTGAAGACGTTGTAGTTTGACGATTTTTGAAACTCCCAACTTATCGTACAGTTCATACAACTCTTTGTTGTCCCGGATGCGGCATCCATGTCGGTTGTAAACTGCTCCGAAAATTCGCCGAAGGACTTTCATAATGGGGGGAGGGGACCGAGAAGAAAGTCTTATTTCCTAGCTGCATCCGTCGCTTGATATCGTCAGTTTTATTGGCGTCCTTTGACAAGTTGCAACCCAGGTATATGAAGTCGTTCACAGTAGTTGCAATATGGGGATTCCAAATCAACTTGAACTTTGGACCCAAGAAATTCGTTACGTCATAGGGATTCCCTCGTGATAAGGGGGTCAATGACCTTGGGGGATTCCTTCGTGATAAGGGGGTCAATTACCTTAGGGGATTCCCTCATGATAAGGGGGTCAATGACCTTTAACTGAACTGCTTTGATCTGCTTTTGAACTGCTTTTCAGTTGCTGTTCAGTTGCAGTTCAGGTGCAGTTCAGTTGCAGTTCAAAAGCAGTTCAGTTGCTCAGTTGCTGTTCAGTTGCAGTTCAAAAGCAGTTCAAAGCAGTTCAGTTAAAGGTCATTGACCCCCTTATCACGAGGGAATCCCCTAAGGTAATTGACCCCCTTATCACGAAGGAATCCCCCAAGGTCATTAACCCCCTTATCACGAGGGAATCCCTATGACGTCACGAATTTCTTGGGTCCAAAGTCCAAATTGATTTGGAACCCCCATATTGCAACTACTGTCCACGAACTCGATGCTGAGGTGCCCCACATTGATGATCGATTGTGGTGGTGTCCATGTCCTCCATTGCATCATTATTTTAGTTTTACCCTCGCTTATACGTAGTCGAACATCTTTTGCTGCGGTGTCGAGTGTATGCAGAAGTTCTTCTGCGTCGGTCAGTTTTCGGGACATGATGTTGATGTCGTTTGCGGATGTTATCAATTGTGTCGACTTGATGTCCGTATCCATTACCCGAATGGCGTATTCAAGAGCTACGTTGAAGAACGTCGGTGCCAGTTCATCGCCCTGCTTCACACCAGTACGTGTTTCAAAAGGATCAGTCAACCTGTTCTGGATCCTGACCTGTGAGGCGGAGTTGGTCATCGCAACTAGCCATTTCGTGGAACTTACGATAAGATTTCCACTGCAGGCGAAGTTGATTAATTGTTGACCGTTATCATTACATTCCTCATGGAGGCTATACCACAGTGATTCCCCGATGCCAACTTTCGTTTCCAACTTTCGCATTAAAATCTATCAGCAGTATTTTGACGTCGTTTGTTGCAAGTGAGTCGAACAGTGTCTGCAGGCGGGCATAAAATTCGACTTACACTGCAACTTCCTTACCTTCAGTCTATGCGTGCACGTTGAAGAGCCAGAGGTTGGAAAAACGAGTTTTAATGCGAATCGCACACAACCTTTCATTAATAGGTTTGAAGTCAATAACGGCTTGAGTTGATTGTTCACTATAAATGCTACTCCAAACTCCTTGTGACCAGATGGTTTGCCGCTTTTGAAAATTGTGTTTGAATTCTTGTCATTCATCTCGCTGCAATCCAATTTGTTTCCTGAACTGCAGTGATGCTCAGTTTGTAATTCGCGATCTGTTGAAGAAGGGCTTTCACGGCCCCCGATTTGTTCAGGGAGCGTACATTCCAGGATCCGATAGAATAATCCGTTAAACGTTTGCGTGGTTATTGTTGTTGATTTGTCCAATGCGAGGCATTTGTTTCAGGTTTCTTGACATGGAATAGTTTTTACAAGGATGGGTTGTCGGCCCATCGCTAAACCCTATCCAGGGGTGGCCTCGCTGATAGCTGCTTCAGGCTGTTGACAATGTGGCAGAGTTCACACAACTATGTTGCAGGTCTGACTACGTAATTCATAACACCCTACTGACCTGAGACGCTTAGGTGTGACTGAGCCATTGAGGCTACAGCTATCCTTCCCTCCTCCCTTCACTACTATGGCTTGGGACTGGCTTCGGCGGAGTTATATTAATAACTCTAAAACTTGAACACACGGTAAAATTTTTTCGCAAGTCTACTGTATGCACTATTGTTTGAAACGTCTATCACGAATCTTGAATAAAAGGAAACTCTTACAAAACTTAACGGGAATTCATTCATTGTTTCAAGTTGTAAGACTTAAGCTGAAATTACAATGATGGCTTCACGATTTTTGCTGTCGCTCGAAACGAGTTGGAGCACATTTCAAATTTATTGGATAGAGCTTTTAGTCGACCGCAATGTTTTATGAAACCCAAAACTTTGCCGCTTTTCAAGCGATGACAGTTTCCGTTTCCATTTGTTCTATGGGCAATCGGATCTTCCATGATTTGGATGACCTTAAGAATACCTGCGCCTTCCGGTTAAATCGGTATATCAGTAGCACGGGCTAGTTTGATACGCAGCCCTCTTAAGGAGACGGTTTTTCTTTTCCGGTGGTATCACAACGGGCCTTTGGAGGCCTAAGTGTGCAAGTGCGGCAGCCCCTTAACCTAACCTATGGGCAATCGCGAATTTGACAATACATAATTTTTTTAGAAATGTAAATGGCAAAGCGTACTCAAGGGAAACGTTACATTCTCATACCTATTTTGTGCCACTATTTACAAAATTTCGGTTAGCGTCGGTTAGTTACGTACACGCAGCAGCTTTTAAGTTTTTGATATCCATCCATATGTGACATTCGAACAAACGTACCAATATAGAAAAATTTAGTTTACTTAGTTTAGTTCTACAGATGATCATATTTTAACAGTGTACGTCAGCACTTCGCAAAATGCCGCTGCCGCTTTCATTGGATTTTGCAATGGGCGTTCCATGACGCAAGATCTCTGTCTGAAATCATGAAGCTATCATTATAATTTCAGCTTTACACAGTTTTGAAATGAAATTCTCGTTCCTGTTCATAATTAAAATCTAATTGGAGCGTCAAGTAAAAGTTCAACGAATCATTTCTTCACTTTATCTCTCCCCATTAAAATAATAAAATGAGAATTTCTTGCCACTTGTTTGGTCTTAACAAATCACGTCTATTACTCAACTATTGTACATAATACTCAAAACGAACAGAATACCATAAAGGAGGAAATACCATAAAAAAGTACAACTAATAATAGCATAAAAAAATAACATCGTTTCCATAAGGGTACATACTGACAATAAAACAAAGAGGGATAGAATGCAGCTGTAATACACTTACTTTAGTTTCAATCGTCCTGGTCTCATGATCCTGGAAATGTAGCTTCAATTTCGATTTACCATCGTCACTGGATCCACGTAACTGTGAGAATTTATATTGCCAGATTACGGTTGCATCGGCTCCTTCCACTAGGGAGAATCCTGACTGCCAGTCTAGCGTAAGTCCTCCGCTTTTACCATGATGTGAAACGGCAAAAGTTTTTCGCTGTTGAATATACAAAGATACATTACATACGTGCAGAGACGTGAGGAAAATATGTGGGAAAAATATGTAATCATATATGGATTGAATGGATTATTCATGTACTCGTACATAAGTGATCCTGATTTTTTAAGGTATACCTTAAAATGGTGGAGAGCATTTTTTTAAAGCATAAATGATAAAAGTATTGTATTATTAACATTGGTAAGAAAAAGTGCCTCCAGGCATTTGGCAAAAACTGAAATTGATTGTATGGTGTGAAACATAAATAAATTGTATCGAAGATAGAGATGGGCAAAAAATAATGCAAAAAATAAAGAAACTGTTTTCAAATGAAAATTAAAAGCAACAGTTTTCGAAAAATGAAGAAACCGTTTTTTCCCCCAAATATTCAACTTCACTTAAATTATCCTGCAATTTATGCAATGTAAGTGCTGGGGGACACCGTCGTACACAACGGCCCACCAAACCATGACTTTCTTGGACTCTTTTTTTTCGGCAGCTTCCGGAGAACTTTGAGCGTAAACTCTGTCATTTTGCCGGTTGAACTCTTCTTCTATCGTGAAGATTTTTCCATCAATGAAGAGGATTCGCCTGTGTCCTCCGTTCGCGTAACGCTGAAGTAACGACTTCGCGCTTGTGGCTCGTATCTTTTTGAAAGCTGGTGTCAGCAGCTGTCATGTGGTTCTTCTGTAAGTCCCAAATTTCAGGTCCTGTTTGATAATTCGGGATGTCGTCCTTTTCGTTTTGGGTTTCGACGAATTCGCGCAACTACGGCTTTCACGGCTGCTAGCGTCCTCGATGTGCTCGGGTGGCCACTTCTAGCTCTGTCGTCGATTGTTGAGGTCTCGTCGAACCGTTTGATGCACCGGTAAGCAAACTTTTGAGAAATTCTCAAAGGTTTTAGCAGATGGAAAATCTCTACTGGCAATTTGTTGTACATACATACTTGTGCAGGGCGATCACAGCGATACGATTTCCATTCACGCTCCACTTTATGTTATGACTCAAACTGGAAAATATTTTGCTATACAGGGTCCACTCAATGTTTTGTAAATAAAGCTGTTCGCGAGCGTTAGTCCTATAACACTTGCGTATTCACAGAACTTAGGGACAGAACTTATGGCACGACTAGGTACACACCAAAATAAGTGCTTGCTACAAAACCCTCGGATTGCGGGTGTAGCCCTTCATATTCCGGTTTCATTGTATATTGGTCGGGGGAGTTTTCCCGACACGATGATATGACTTTCATCGACAGGAAAATTATTTCCACCTCAATGTTTAATTTGACTACTGTATACTACTTGCATGTTGTTTTCGTAGTGCGAGTTGCAAATGTCTGTCTGTCCATCTATCCTACGATCCTACGCTAAAAATCGAAAGAAGCCCGTAGCAATCAGATAAATTGTTTACTAGCCTAATAGTGCGTACTCGTATACACAAGCGAGTGCTGCTCAAAATCTCATACATATTGAATTTCTTAAAAGATTTCTATCAGTCAATATTCATTTCTTTCTTTCATACAGAATAAGCTCGGCAGTTATTCGAGTAGACATTGAAGCATTAGCTATTTTTGGGTAGGGATCCACGTGTTTTTGTTGTTCAGAAATATAGGGAATCCGATTTCTTAAAAATTCAGACAGTTGAAATGACACGTCGAAATCTGAAAACATCCTTGCAATTGGTTCTTTAATAGTCAAACTTAACTTCCTGGAATGTACTCCACCTTATTTATACCATGTCTACACAAATTGTAATAAAAACTCCAACTCATATTGTACTTACCCCCAACTTGATTACACTAGTCACAATGGCTGCATTCCAACTATTTTCTATCCTCAAAAGTTCTTGTCGGGTCTCGACACTTAAGTACCGTGGTTCGAAGCCAGAACTTTGAAGCAGGAAACAATGTTGACGAGAATCTACGGTTTCCGATTCCTTAACCACTCGAAACATGGTCTGATACACTTTGTATGTGACAAGTGCCTTGGTTAGTCCGGCCACGTTCAACTGAAATAAACGAAAAATGAAACGATTATGGATGACCCCAAGCCATAAGAAGTTAGAAGGAAACAAAACGAACAAACAAACGACCATTGTCAGGAGATATTTCTTATCGATTGTGCATATTAAATTTGATAAGAAAACACCGACCAAGTTTGGAAACAAAGCTCTTGTTGATGGGATAAGAATTCTACATGTTCTGCAGAGAAAGTTATGTATTTATTGCAGAGAAGATAAATAGTTCATTTATGTACAGGCTATTTTATATGTTGTGTGCATACATTCAATTGGGAATACCAAAAATTTCAGGATATGTAAATGCTTTGCTTATGGTGGAATAAGAAAGTAGCTAGTAGCAGTTACTGAAATACATATACATATGTATGTAGTTGAAAAGATAATCCATGATTTGAAAAATAGCGAACAACTTGGGCGGCCTGAAAAGTCGTTGGAATGTAGCCGAGGTCGAGCTTGGATGAGGTCGGAGGTTGAGGGCATGGTCGTTCAGACCGTCCCGGACACCTAGGTGCCAAAACCTCCTCATCAGGTGGCTGGCGTGACGCACAGTGGATGGCTAGCTCGTATAACGGTATCGGTAGTAAATAAAAAAAAAAAATAACTGGCGCAACAGTCCAATTTGAACCATGGCCTCAAGATGAGTTAACATCATCTCATTTTCTATATCGTGACGGTCTCGTGCAGAGGTGTGTGTGATCAGCAACACGCTCAACTGAGTTATTTACCCCATAAATGGGTTCCCATTTAACAGCTGAGTGGGCTCATAGTCCGACACATAAACCCCCTTTTTTATCGAGAACTACCGCATTCAGTAGGAATCGAACCGGGGCCCAGTGCGTAGAAGGCGAACGTGCTAGCGGTTGCGCCATCCGGACTGCTCTATTACTACTACTATTTTATTATTATCGGTAGTAAAGGATTGAGTAAAAGTGTGTCACCTTCTTTCTCGCTCTGAGTTACAAAAAAAAAGACAATTATGCGTGCGTTTGGCCGATTACGGATACAAGCCGAGATTGTACCTGGCCAAATTTAAATACTCAAAACAAAAAATAGCCGCCGAGAAACCGATCTCCGTATCTACAATCAGCACGGGTGGCCCTATAATAGCGTTGGAGTACAGTGCAGTCCCACCCTACCTTATGTCAGCGCTGCCTTATGCCTAACCACCGTGCCGAAATACATATGTACTCGTCAGTGACGTGCACTCGTAGTAAGCAATTCCAAACTGCTTGACTTACCGAAATAAGCAATTCAATAATAAACTTTGCTTACACCAATACACATATCATCATTTCAGTCAACGTTTTTCTTTAAGCTGAAGAATACATATTATCATTCAAATATTCCTTTACACATTCAAATTCTGATCCGCGCCTTCTTTTGGTTCAAAAACATTCGTTCAATTACTTTAGATAATATTCAAACCTCCCACATTTTGCACACCATAGACACCAAACTTAGAATAGGAAAATGTGCCTAGATCTTTAGATGCATGTACCATGTGTGCATCCAAATACTAGAGACATGTTGATTCCAGAAAATGGGAATCTTGGATTTCGGTAGTACATTGGGCAACGATTTTTTTTTGTTTTGTTCGCAGATTTATATGAGACAAGTCAAGCACTGGCGCGACTGCTTTTGTGTGTGGGATAAAGCCCAATGATGCTTGTTAATGAAATGTTGCCAATGCAGGGAATGTTTATAGGAATTTGATTTTTCCAGTAGAGCTTTTGTTTTTGTTATGTAATGGATTTTCCGTTGCAATTTAAAAGAGGAAATCAGTGCAATCGGGTGATTTTGATTAAATTGTGATTTTGACCGTTTGTAGTGATTAAATTGATTTGATTTGTGATAAAAGTGGTAAGTTTTCTTTTCGCATTATGTCGGAGTATTGCTGCGCGACGGATTTCGTACTAAAAGCGGGATTTTCAACTCTTTCCTTTGCCAAGAAAAGAGAAATTATAGAATCGGATAGACCGAAGCCAGATCTTAGTTTAGAGTTTAAATTAAAAAATATTACGCGAAAATTCCATATCGAAACGTATGAAAAGTACATTTGGTTAACGGGAAGCTGTAAATTAAATAAGTTATTTTGCTGGCCGTGTCTTTTGTTCACGAATGAAAAATCTGTTTGGAATAAAGCTGGATTTAGTGATTTGAATAATTTTACGGGCTCAGCAGCAAAGCATTCAAGTTCCGAAAAACATCTTCAGTCGTTAATTAAATTAGATAATTTTGGTTCTCAGCGTATAGAGTTTATGCTTAGTAACCAGGTGGAAATATCTGTTAGTTTGCATAATGAAAAAGTTGAGCGTAATCGTAATATTTTGAAACGTTTAATCGATACTGTAATTTTTTTGGCAAAACAGGAGCTTCCTTTTCGCGGAAATAATGAAGACTCTTCTTCAAATAATCGTGGTAATTTTATCGAAACCGTAAATTTCTTGAGTTTGTACGATCCGATAATTGAGTCCCACATAGATTCTATAAAAGCAAATGCAGCGTTTTCGGGTTTGTCTAATAGAATCCAAAACGATCTTGTTTCCGCTATAGCTAATGTGGTTCGAAATAAAATCAATTTGGAAATAAAGGAGGCTCCATTTGTAGCTGTAATGGTCGACGAAACGCCAGATGTTAGCGGTCGGGAACAATTAACGATGATTTTTAGATATACAATATCAAATGAGATTGAAGAAAGATTTATCGGATTTTTGGATGTAAGCGCTAATCGTACAGCTACAGCAATAAGCTCTCACATTTTAAAACAATTGCAAAATTTTAATATCGATAAGAAATTAATTGCACAATGTTACGATGGCGCAGCAGTAATGAGTTCTCAAATTCGTGGAGTTCAGACTTTAATTCGGGAAAAACATAAATCGGCAATTTTCGTTCCATGTTACGCTCATTCACTAAATCTAGTATTGTCTAAAGCAGTTGAGTTTATTCCGGAAATTAAATTATTTTTCGCGCACATCAATAAAATCGCATCATTTTTTAATACATCCACTAAAAGGTCGGACCTTTTTGCAAATATAGTAAATCGTCGTTTACCATCGGTTTCCAAAACGCGTTGGCATTATCATTCGCGTATTATTAACGTTATATTTGAACATAAGCATGAAATTTGTACAGTTTTTGAGACAATTTCGAATGGTTCTCAACACTGGGATGGCGATTCCTTGACTTTTTCCGATATATACTTACAAAAATTCGCAGAGTCAGATTTTCAATTATATCTGTTAATTTTTTCCGAAATTTTTTCGAAAACTGATATATTATTTAATATTATTCAGAGCAAAGTGGTAAACATTTCATATGCAAGCCAAAAAATTATTGAATTTGAAAATTGGCTTGAAAATGACTTTTCTAAAAAGTTTGATAATTTCAATTCGACAGTTACAGCAGAATATCAGCCACCACGTAAGAAATGTGGAAATGCGATAGATCCTTTACAAAATTTACGGCGGATATTTCGGGAGATTATAGATGTTATTCTCGGGCAAATTCGAGATCGATTCCACTCGTTTAAAGATCTTTCATTTTTAGAGTTGCTTGAACCGAATTATTTTTCTAAATTCAAGTCAAATTTTCCCGATAAAAATTTTGACTCACTTATTGAATATCACGGTAAATTTTTCGACAGAATAAAGTTGAAAAATGAGCTAAAAGTTATTTATTCTTCAGATGAGTTTAAAAACGCGAATCCTAGTAAAATTCTCGATTATTTTCAAAAACGGCCTTATGTCGCAAACGGTTTTAAGCAAGTTCATATTTTAGCAAAATTATTAACGTCAATTCCAGTCACAGTGGCAACTGCGGAAAGGTCATTTTCAACACTAAAGCGCGTTCACACATTTTTGAGAAATCGCCAATCCCAAGAACGACTTTCGGATCTTGCTTTAATTGCGGTTGAAAAGGATCTTCTTATACAAATGCGAAGAGAAAACGATTTTTTTGATAATGTGATTAAAGAGTTTTTACTTAAAGAACGGCGCATAGATTTGGAATACAAATAAATGGCAATGGCGAAAGAATATTTATTTATTTCAAATACCCCTGAATTTTTCTTAGTCTTAATTAACATAATATTTATTTATCATTTTTTTTATTAGTAATATTTTATTTATTTATTTTTTTTTTGTATTCCGAATATATGTGCCAATATTTTATTTATATCTTTCCTGATTTCTTCTTTAAGGCTTAAAGCCGCTTGGTATAAATGTTTTTGTGACTGTCCATATTCTATTATACAGTCCATTTTTGTTTATGCTAAATTGGCTTTAGGGCGCCCAACTGCTTGACTATGAAAAATTTCCACTGCACGTCACTGGTACTCGTATATATTAATGTATGCATATGGCATTTCTTTACTTGATAAAATCGCAGACTATTTTGTATTATTATTCATTAAGTTCTGTATAATGTTGCATTCACACTAAGCCAAATCAAGCAATTTAGGCAAACTTTCGTGATTTAATGCGAAATCAGTCTCGAAATCATCTCGTTTTCTATACAATCTGACAGATTGAAATTATCTCGTTCGCCATGTTTTGTACAGAATCAAGTCCAAAAAACTTCAACAATGTATGAAATGCTGATGCCAGCCCTAATTCATCCAATTTAACCCATGTAAGAAGCGAAATTGACAACTGACAAGAAGTATCACTGCCATCACCGTTTGCGGTAGAGCGGCAGGTATTTTTTTTTTCATAAAAATTATAGCAGATGAAATTTGATCTGATAGCCACAATCGAAGAGCACGCTGATGTGGAGAATTTATAAGCAGAATCACATGAAAAGGTTGAAATAAGTGGAGTTTGTTTTTGTGAAATCACGTACAATGCAGTGTGAACGTTCTTCGATGATTTTCGAATTCGAAATCACGTCATTTGCGCCGGTGTGAACAAGAAATAATACGCACCGAAAGTGATGTACATATTATTCAGCGGCGATAAACTTTTATTTAAATTTTTCCTTTACCACCATATGACTTCATGTTACTTCATCGTTTTTGGCAATTATACGATATTATGTAATACTTACATATGCCAAGTCATAATCATGACTTGGATATAATTCAGAATAACTGATATCGGAAATGGTCCCTTAAAACAATATCTGCCACCGGTTCTACGTTTATCGGGAAACCCGGGAAATTCGATTATACCTAGAGCGATAAAAAGTTCAAGAGCTAACATTATCATCTGTATATGTACATATGTATATATTTAGCTTCTTATGTTGCTCTCCCAGATCCTTATCCTATTATGTACTCCATTGATATGTCGTAAATTTGTTATCAAATACACGATAAACGTACGAGTATTCATTTAGGGGTGTTTAATGTTGGAAAATAGCCATGCTACATTCGTGTAATACTTACTCGTTAGCCTTTTTAATGCAACTAGACAATCCGGCTTCTGTAACGATACTTTTGGTAAGATGTGGCATGATGACCGTGCAGGTCCCGCAGACATTTAAGTGCCAAACACCTGTAATAGTTTCGCCATGGGACGTGCGCTGCCTGATCTTCTAGCTACCCGACAATGCTGGGTCGATTATATGGATAAACAGAACAGACATAACGTAATTTTTACGATTTTCTGGCGACACGGAGCACAGTGGTTTATAAGCGGGGAAAAAACCTAAAAAAAAATTTGGAAATTTCGTGACACTTAGTTTCATTCTGCACACCAACTTGGCATGCGTCTGTAGTTTAGCTCGGTAACGCACCGGATATATATATCGAAACACGATCGTCTGTGGTTCAAGCCACACAACAGGAGAAATACTTTTTATTCTCAAATTCCCTCTCCAAGCTTAGTGGTTTCGTACGGATAGAAGCACTCATCAGGTCTTGCATCTTTGCAGCTATCCGTGTTGCGCGCCCGTGAGTGAGTCAGAGAGTCGCGCAACAGTCTCGACACTGGTTCGCTTTGGAAACGCACCCATTAACTCACTATTTTAAATTAAGTAAAATTGCCAAGGAAACAAATATCTCCACTTTTCACCCTCTCTCCGCCCCCTCTAGTGAGTTAATATAAGTGCTTCACACCATCAAGATATTATCTTGAATATGATCGCGATTTGGATAAATGTTTGGGATTCATTTCAAGGACCCATCTTTTCCTGACGAAAGCAGACCTGGTCGAAATGCGAAATGAACTGAACAAACGCTTCATTTTCCACTTTAATAAAAAATGGAACGAAGCTAATCGAACGAAATCGTATTTATTTCAGCGAACATAAAATTTTAGCTTGAAAAAACGTATTCTAAATCATCATTCGGCTCAGAGGTCACAGTACATGTTTTTCAACAGGATATTCAAGAGGAGGTGGGTGTCCTGAAAAGTCATTCGAGGAGTCTTGTGTGAGAAGGAGGCGGTATAAGGCAGCTCAAATAAATGAGCAATAATCTGAAGATTTAATTGCATTGGCAGCCAACAAAAGGTGAGAGCCTGACACAGGAACAACTCAATTTAGTTCAATCAAAGCTTTAGCACTGATATTGGATGCTTCACTATCGTATGTTTCTTTAATCTTTGGAAGACGCGACGTTTTCAGAAGTCAACATTTTTTCATTAGGCCAATTTTTTAATTTTAAATTTTTATATTTTATTTTTATCAAATAAACTTGGCAAATATATTATCTACGGTGGTATTTATCAGTTTACATAAACGTTTTTTCCTAGTTTTATGGTGGGGTAGAAGGGCTCCCTAACTAGAACTACACTGAAAAAATGCATATTTTACCATCTCACATCGCCATGTGCACATTATTTTCCTTTGGGAGCATGACCAACTATGTAGTTGGGCGTTTATATGACTGTACCATTACAGGTGATTGATACTATGTATGTACTACTATCTATACTTACCGGTGGCGAATCAAACAGCATTACTTCTGTACCCTTAAGAATAAGAAACCGCGGTTTATAGCTCTGCCATGAAATGTTGTTGTTAATAACGCCTTCATTTACCCAGCCCATGTACTCGATCCTTTCTCCGACTGCAAAATTGCGATTATACAATTTCATCTGAAATTAAAAAAATGGAATGTTAATTATTCACGCATAAGCGCACTTTTCTATTTTTTTTGAGAATAAAAGGGGAGTGTACCATTGCTAAGCAGTCAACAAGACCACTTAGCAATGATCCCCACCCAAAAATGTTCAGCCTAAGCCTATTCGCTTAGTGATTGAGCTGGTTTCGTCACCCGATAGACTATACTACCTCCCCGATAGACTCAAGGTAGCTCCTGAAGAGTACCTATATAGTCTATCGGGTGACGAAACCAGCTCAATCACTAAGCGAATAGGCTTAGGTTGAACATTTTTGAGTGGGGATCATTGCTAAGTGGTCTTGTTGACTGCTTAGCAATGGTACACTCCACTTTTATTCTCAAAAAAATAGAAAAATGCGCTTATGCGTGAATAATAGGTAATGCGTTTCACACAATGAAGATTCGCACTAGTGTCGTATAATGCCCACTATATATACCGTGAGCATTGTGCGAAGTGACGTATTCTGACGAAAGTTAGAATACACACTGGGCTTGGTCGAGCTACCTCCCCGATAGACTCAAGGTAGCTCCTGAAGAGTATAGTCTATCGGGTGACGAAACCAGCTCAATCACTAAGCGAATAGGCGTAGGCTGAACATTTTTGGGTGGGGATCATTGCTAAGTGGTCTTGTTGACTGCTTAGCAATGGTACACTCCACTTTTATTCTCAAAAACAACACCCAAAATACGATAGTGCAGTTGAGAAAGTCTTCATATTTTGTTGTATTTTGGGTATTGCATATTTGCGAAAATAGGCCATAGAAAGAGGAAAATTCATCCATAGGGGTTTTCATTAAGAGCGACGTATTTTTTTTTTTTTTTCAACGCAACGTAGTCGCGATAGAACGTGAACTTTCATAAAAAAGTTGAATTATTTGCAAACGTTGTTGAAGCGTCTATCTCTCCACGATTAAATGGCATAGACTGACATTTCAAAATGTGAAAGAATTGCGAAGCCAACTTTACTCCTATTCGAGAAAGGTCAAAAACAAAATGCGTCGTCACTATTGAAAAACCCTATAAATGAAAATTAACGCCACTCTACGACGAGTGGATCAAGTTCATTCCTTCGTACCCTGTAAGAATAGCAAATAACTTTGCAAGTACTGTCAACAGGACGAAACTTTTGAAGTATTTGTATGAAATTTCGCAAGAAAAGAAAAGGTTAGTAGTGTAATCAAGACACCACGAAAGTTACGAGATTAATTTTTCCAGAATCATTTGAACTATCAATTCTCAATTACACGTGTTTTAGCACTGTGGTCAATTATAGATTTTGATCGATGTTTTTTTCATGCCCTCTCAGTGCATGATTCTATTTTAAATTTAAATAAATGTTACAAGTTCCCACGAAAATCAATTTCCGCAGGCGATACCAGTCAAATTGACGGCAATGGAAATCTTTATTATAACTGGCTTACGTCTGATTTTCAATAGCTGAGACCGCGACAACGATAATTTCAGCATAATTTTTACTATTATCAACATGCTAACCATTAATTGAAATCGACGCAAAAACATTGTCACGTGCAATAATCTTACCTGTAAATGTGTTAATCCAACAATATTGTCCGTAATTAACTTGAGCCATTGACTCAAAATGGCTAAATCGTCACAGTGGATAATTCCGGTAGAAGCTCCATTCAGTCCTCGCACTTCAAAGGCATTCGGCCGTAATTTGTCTGTCCCGTAAATATATCGCGTGACGTACGCCATCATCAAGGGCACTGAAAAATTACAAATGGAACGGGTCAATAACTTGTACTAGAGTCTACTACTATCGTCTACAGGCGATATCCTTGTTGATTTTCAAGTATATATAAGGTCTTACAATTTGAAGCCCAAACATTTTAAAGTAATCTGAAGTAGATAAGAAGGAGGTTTGTATAGTCTGATTGACAGGAACGTGACTTTTCAGCAAATGGGCCGGGAAATGAGGCAATCTTTTAACTCATGTATTTTCATGCATACACCCTGCACCCACATTAAAAATGCCAATTAACTTTTGTTTTATCAAACGGGTCGACCTGTGGAAAGGGGGAATGTTTCAACCCGTTCGTCCGATAACATACCAAGTAGTTCTTTGCTGTGCTGATAAGTATTTTAATTCAGATATAAGGATACCACTAATAAAGCGAAACGTAAACACGATTAATCATATATAAGCAGAGCGTATAATAACTTTTGCATTTTATTTTTCCCATTTTTATGTTCTAGTACATTCTTATGTTATACATAATCAATTTTTATAAGAGAGAGAGGGCGGCAATGCAGAATGTCATTATTTATTTGATGGCAATGTAGTTAATTTCATTTGGGAAATTTCGATCTTCGATTTTCAAATTTCAATTTTCGTCTCACTCCAATCCATTAATTTTGCATTTCCGGTTTTCCATATCCCATTACGCGTTTCCGATTTTTATACCCTTCACGGATGTGACAGGGTATATTAACTTTGTCATGAAGTTTGCAACGCACAGAAGGAAGCATCTCCGACCATATAAACTATATATATTCTTGGTCAGTATGATGAGTCAAGTCGATTAAGCTTTGTCCGTCTGTCCGTCTGTTTCTATGCAAACTAGTCCCTCAGTTTTAAAGCTATCAAGCTGAAATTTTGTAGAAAGCCTTCTTTCTATTGCAGGCAGTATATATGTCGGAACCAATGGAATCGGACCACTACGTCATATAGCTGCCATAGGAACGACCGGTCCAAAAATTCATCTTTGTGAGAAAAACTTTTTTATTTCTAAAGATATATTTTTTAGATTTCACAGGAATCAACAGTATCTATAGCTAAATCACATTTCTGAATTTGGTTCAAATCGGACCACTATGTCATATAGCTGCCATAGGAACGACCGGTCCAAAATTCGTCCTTGTGAGAAAAACTATTTTATTTCTAAAAGTATTGTTTTCAAAATTCACATTAATTAATAGTATCTTAAGCGAAATCATATTTCCGAACTCGGGCTACTCGATCATATAGCTGTCATAGGAACGACCGTCCCAAAAGCAAGTTTTTGTCAGAAAAACTTTTTTTATTTCTGGTATCTTTACGAAATTGCATATTATTCAATCGTATTGACTGCTAAGCCACGTTCCTAAATTTGGTTGAAATTGGCCCACTATTTCATATACCTCTTATAGGAACAGTGAAATCGGAACACGTTATACTGCTAATTTCAAAAAGGCAAATGAACAAAACACAACGAAGGTATGATACCCTTCACGCGAAGCCGAAGGCTAGCTTGTTCAGTTTCCATTTCTCATTTTGAGCATCTTTCTACTATTATTATTTCCCAATTTTCATTTTATTTTATTCCAAATTTTCCAATTTCCATTTAACATTTTCAATTCTGCCTTCTTCATTTTCCATTTGTCATTTTCAATTTTCGATTCCTCTTTTCAATTTCCCATTATTCGTTTACCATTCTCTATCCAATTCCTGATTTTCCATTTTCGATTTTCCATATGCCATTTTCTATTTTGCATTTTCGATCCTCCGTTTTTCATTCCATTGTTTGTCCCTTTTGGGATCCAATCGAAATGGACATTTCATTTACTATCTTTCCTCTCCTATTTCGCGTCTTCCTTAACCCCTCTCCTAACATTTTACCATCAACAATGGGCGCGTCAGCATCTCTTGCATTACTGTTAATACAGTCAGATTAGACAACGAACGGTGCATTAAATTATGTAGGTATTTTTTTTTGATATGTTGTTTATGATGAAAAGGGAATGTTAAATCCAAGCTTTCGACCTCGGTAGTCGACCGCGTTATTGTCAAAAATTAAGAAAACCTCGAAATTGTCAAACTTTTTTCAGTTTTTGACAATTTTGATCCGGAAGGACTGATTTTTCGGCAACACCGTTCACTATTGAAGTTTAAATTTGCATCAATTTGAGACCAGAACCATTATTGTAGGACCAGTAGTTTAGGAGACACAGCTTTTCAAAATTTGCCGATTTTTCAAATTATAAGATTTTCAACAAAATTTCGTCACTCACCCCCTCCCCCCCACCAACCCTCTTCCTCTCAGTGGACTCTACTCGGGTCTGAGCGAACCCGAAAGTGATCGCCTTCCCAACCTCCCAAGTAGAGTATCAAAAAATAGTACTTAGGTAGCTCTTCTATTTTGATTTCAACGTATCCTCAAATTACCCAAAGAGTGGGAAAGGGGGGGGGGTCACTTCGGGGTACCCTGAGACTCCAGTCGAGTCCTTTAAGAGGGTGGGAGGGGGTTTTCGAACAATAAACTAGGCCTTTAGAAACATAAATGGTACTGAAAATGATAAATTTCGCTAAAATCTTGTAATTTGAAAATTTTTCCAATTTTTTAAAAGATGCACCTCCTAAACTACTGGTTTCATAAAAACGGCGTTGGTCTCAAATTGTTGCAAATTTAACCTACTTCAAAAGTAAATAAAGCGATCGATGCCGAAAAACAGTCAAAATCGACAAAAACTGAAAAAAGGTTGAAAATTTCGAGGTTTTCTTGATTTTTGACAATGACGCGGTCATCTGCCGAGGTCGAAAACTTGGATTTAACATTCCCTTTGCATAATAAACAAGATTTAAAAAAAATTGCCTGATTTGATGCATCGTTCACTCCCTTTTCATGTCTAATTTGACGGTATTTTATGCCTTGTTGACGTTTCGATATAGTATATATTTTTCGAATGGTGCATTTGCTAGCATGTACTTCCTATCCGCACCGTCTTTGTACTGCCAAGCTCGGAGCGCTGTGGGAGTTCTAGTAGTACCCACAGGCTGTTTTTATTAATGCGCCGATGACTGAATCAGCACTAACAACAAAAAGATACATGGCCAACATGAATTCACGAGCATTTGAGTCGTTGCCACTCTTGTGGGTAGGAGGCACATGCTAGAACATGCATTGTAAGAGCCGATTTGATGCCAATGACGCTTTTATGAATAGTTGATAGATGTTTTCTAGTTTCGATATTTTACTTTCGACGTTTTATCTTCATATTTAAATCTTAGCCATGATTAACTTTGGAAAGACAAGTGATAAGATTTCAGATCTGAATATTGTAAAATCTCAGGAAGAGGAAGAAATTCTTATAAATATTCAATTGATCTCTGAACTTTTCATCGGTCAATTTATTAAAAACTTGAACCAACTTTTTCACAGCGAATCCTTCTTTCCATAAAAGAGAAGTTTATTCTGTTGGACATATTGATTTGGGTTCTCTCAAATGAGTTATATCTTACTACTATTCCCTGAACTTCATAAAACCGGCAAAATAAATGTAAACTTTTTGAATCCAACAGTAAAATACAGAATTGCTATTCTACGCTGTTTGTATCTCATTTTCAAGTCAACCCTGTTTTTATACCTTTACGTCTATACATAGTTGACTTGACGACATTCGACCCCTAGGGCAATAACTAATAAGCACAAAACAAGCGTCTTATTTTCAGGATGAAATTTCATAGGTCGGTGTCGTTGCTTGGTTACATTAAAAGAATGCCATTCAAAGTCCTGGTAAGATGGGGGCTAAAACCGAACACCAACTCTCAGTTCTACATATAGTATCAAGGAAAATATAACAAACTTGAAGATTGATGGTTCATGACAAGAACGTGTTTGTTCACAGTGCAATGACGAAGGTGGGGGTGATTTATAGTCAGTGCAAACATGCTTCGATATACATATGTAGTTCTGCGAATTCAAGCTATAGTTAAAATTCAGGTTCAGCTTATGATAAAAGGCTGAAAGTTCAAATGCTATGAAGGGTCATATACGTAACAGGAGACACATGTGTACGTATTATATTAAAACGATATTAAATCAGAAAATTCATCAATATCTTAAAGATCGTTTTAGTGTATTTTAAAGTCTACAACTTTGAGAACTTCTACTAATTTCCCTTAACCCCTAGTGAGCTTCCAGTTCGCAGATGCGTCAGTCTCATACCTGACTACAGTCGTTACGGGTTCAAGTTGCGTCCACGGCGTTCGTGGCTATGGATGTTGTGTTGTCTTCCCCCTGTGGTGTGGGTTTATGCCAACGAGTATCGTGTTCGATGCTGGCCAATGGATGGGGCGCATCTGTCCCTACGACTTACCGAGCACAATTGTCAGCCACAGATGGGCGACGTGAGTTTCTAGGACTCCCTCTTCGTTGCATGTCCAGAAATGAAGTTATTCTCTCTCAATTGCCCTAACCTCTTGTGGGGCATAGCGCGTCAACTGTTCCATGTGGCCCAGTTGACGTTTCACGGCATAAACTGGTTTCGGAGAATGCAGTTGCCAGCATGCACCTCCTGCATATCCATGGCCACGAACGTCGTCGTGGACGGAATTAGAACCCGAAACGCCGGTAGTCAAACATGAGTCTGATGCCTCAACACACTGCGCTACCGGTCGCCCCAAAATGAAATGAAGTTATTACCCTTCCGCAAAGTGTTACTGCCAATTTCACTTGCGTGCCAGTTCGTCGATTGACATCTGGCCTGTAAGCCGACTCAGCTGTTCATTAGATATTTCCATGTGCTGCTCCAATACAACAGCACCACTAGTACCAGAGAGCGAAACATGTCCAGCTTGGTCTTAACATTGAGATAACTGCTTTGCCAGATCTAAGGCAGCATACCAAGAGCGCATTTAGACTGGTTGCTACGACGAGTGATGTCCTGCTCCGGACCACCATTAAAAGTTGTACCCGATGAGTCCGTTCTTATCCGAGGCATAGTTGACGTTGCGATAGCATATAAAAGATTAAAAGATTTCGTATGATGCCGATTTCTGGCATACACATCCTGTCCTTATTTAGTTCCCTTCTACCATATGCCGAGAAAGGCGGCGTCATAATTATTACGCCCCACACACCAGGGGGAATAATTAAGTTAAAAAAAATCCAATAAAAGTTGAATTTCATCATGTCAAAAAGATGTCCATGAATTATGAATTACCAAATGTTTATTAGATTGTCAAATTAGCATCGGATTATGTGGCTGTATCCAGAGGTATTTTATGCATGTTCAGCCCAGTGAACCTGTGATAAGATATGCAATTAACATTGGAATACCCACCTGTTACTAAATCGACCCACTTCTTTTCAGGCTCCGAGCTAATCGATACCGGCCGACTGCTTGTACCATTGCTACTGTTCATTGATGATTTAAAGCCTTCATCAGCTTTCAGTTCTGCACATGTTGCGTCATTATCCGAATCGGGTGTATCCTTTGAAACTGCAATGAAATAAAGTTTTCATTATTAGTTTTCAATAATTATACAATATTAAAATGACATGTGATATCATGATATTGTAAGAACTCATTTTTAGGGTTTTGTAGCCTTTGGTTTTCAAATTTTTGTATGTACATAAATTTGTTCAAAAGTTTGCTAGTTTGAGATACCTAAGAGTATAACACTGCTGAAGTTTTTGTCTGTTAAAAATTTGTGTATCAATATTACTGAAACTATATTGTACAAACTTTTGTGCAAAATATTAATGCATGTCATGTATCATTATGTACAACAAGAACATACTCAAGAAGCGAACGCACAGACTACATGAATGAATTCAAAAACTTAAAAAAAAATGAGTTCTTCAAAATTTTGGGGCCCTTTAAGAGTTGAAAATGCAGTTCATTGTTTAAATAATATTATTTATTGATGTCATTGATCCAGGGTCGTCGAGAGGCTCGTAATTAGAAAACCGTGTATAGTATGTGTGGTATAGTATGCTTCCGTATGTATGTACGCTTTTACAGCCCCTATGGTTTTTAGTTAATTAGTTGAGTACGAGTTGTATTCTGTTTAAGATACCCTGATAACCAATTGCTCATCAGTCGACCAATTTTTTGGAGGAGGAGTAGCCGGGGAAGCACAATTATGTGAAGATGTAAACATACATGTGTTGTAGTAACAAAGCCTACTGGCGTCGAAGGGGCTTAGCAGCTTTTGGCCGTTGCTGGTGAACGGGTTGCTCCGGTGCGTAGAACCGGCTGTCGTGGGATCGAAACATACATGTGTCATTTGTTTCGCTTATTTTTGTTGAATTACTCGCCCTCGAGTAAATGTTATACGAGTACATGACCACTTTTCACTTTTTTTTGTGCTACAAGAGTATCATTGACTCAGACCGTAGCCGATGAAATATTTAGTGACTTAGCTGATGATTTTTTTAAATCTTTCACCGAAGTACGAGTACTCAAAAACGGTTTTGATATTTGCTCAGTTATCTTCTGAAAAAGACAGCTTTTGTAGCTCCAAGAGATCACTTCTACAGTAGCGTCATAGGGTGAAAGATTTGCACAATACTCGTATATACATAATTATTTGCAAGTCCACCCAACGCCAACCCAAGTCAGTGGTGATATTATGTCTGCAATCGGATGAAGTGGAGTCCTGCACCGGGATAAATGGAAAATTGAAAACGGAAAGTAGCCAATAAAAAATTAGAATCGAAATTTTCATGCTCAACATTGCACGCTCTTCTCGGAACTGTCGGTTTTTGTTTATGTTCACAAGAATTATTCTTAACAAACGTGTGATTCTTACTTTTTTCGTACAAAAATGGCAGATTTCCTTCATTTAATGCTTCAAATGTCCGGGCCCCTTTAAAATGACGTGCCCGGTGCGTTTCGACCTTCCAGACCCCCCCCCCCCCCCCCCGCTTTATCGACGGTCCAGCACTGAGCCTTTATTTTTTTTTTGTAACTAGTAGAAGTTATGAAAATACAAAATGTCTAAATTAAATTACAACCATGTGAAAATCTAAAAATTAGTCTTGTTTTCCATGGGCGGTTTTCTAGCTGGCTATTGGCGTTTTTCTTAGGTAGTTTCTTGTTGCAAAAATACATAGGAAAGCCGCCAACAGCTAGCTCACAAAAAAAAAACGCCCATGGAAAAAAGCACGTAGGGAATTGAAAACGGAATATTGCGGAATATATTACATACGAATCACATAATATTGGATAAACAAATGTGTAAAAAAAAACACTCTAGAACATTTTTTAGTTACTTACGTTGTTTCTGTAAAAAGGGTGTTGCCGCTCGATAATGTTTCACAGTTAGCACAACTATATCACCAGCATTTCGCAATATATTCACGGCATCATCATGCGGACATGCTGTTATGTATTCACCATTCACCTTGATTATTGCATCACCAACAAACAATTGTCCCGTTATATCAGCAGCTTGCTCCTTGTATATTCGTGATATTAAAATTGGGAGTTTATGCTCCGCTCCTCCTTTTATGCTTAGTCCAAGGCCACCTAATTTTTGTCGTGTTATTTGAACCATTCGTTCTTTTGTTTCGCTAGGTGGTCCATTATTTGTACTAGTTGGTGTGACAAGCTCCAATTTTTGGAGTATAAGAAGCTCCATAGTAAGATGAAGTCTAATGGGCTCGGGTTTACTTTTGCCATCACTAACGGTCACCATACCCGTTCGTATCTGAAAGAGAATATTTTTTTTTTAACAAGGTGGTTTATATAGATTTTTATACCCTTCACGAAGTAGGGTATATTAGTTTTGTCATGAAGTTTGCAAAGCACAGAAGGAAGCACCATCGACCATATAAAGTATATAATATACTTCGTCACTTCGTCAGTATGACAAGATCAGTCGATTGAGCTTTGTCCATCTGTTTGTTTGTCTGCCTGTTCATCTGTCAGTCTGGTTCACATGCTGAACCTAATAATTATGTAGCCCTTTATTGTGGAGGTTATACATATTGTACGAAAATTAGAATTGGATAAGAAATATTTACCATAGGTACCAACAATGAACAGACTAGTCACATATTCTACCAAATCAGATTAAAATTTGCCCTCACTCCACCGTTTAAAATATCCTGGCGAAACAGAAGTCTGCCATTCGTGCCCGGGACAAAGCATATTGATCCGTTGGCTGGTACTTAATATTTAATGAGGATTATGTGCGTGACAAATGAGTTTTTTGCTAATTAAGTTGAATGCATGACATGCATACATTATTCGAGCTACGTATTCTGGGAATATGTGCTGTTCTTCGGGAATATTTACAGCAACTTTTTGCAAATTAATGCAAATTTTATTATACTCGTATGTATATGTAGCTATATGTACAATTTAATTCGAATATTTAAATTATAAATTAGCTCAGTGGCGAATCCAGGATTTCGGTTTGGATTTTAGAATTCGGATTCACAAAATCCAATCTCTAAATAAACTGAAACCAACAAGATGGAAACTCATTATTATACAATAAAATCTGTTCAAGCCAGAATGTGATGGGATCCGGTAAAATTTTTCGTCTTAGCAGGTTTCCGGCTTGTAGAGGAGCTGACAAATACAAAAACGCAATCTTGTTCTATTCATGTCATATGTATTTAACTCATTAACGACGGGATCCATGGCCAGGCTATAGATCCCGTCGAGCGATTTTTTTTTCAATTTTGTCAGAAAGTTATGTCTCTGCGCAGGCCCCAATGGCGTCCATTTCAGCTTGAAAAACCCTAGGCCAGACGCCCAAAGCAATGGAGATCCTGGTGTCCGGTCCGAAGACTCCAGCACCAACTCCCAGCTCCGTTTTAGATCTGTCGGTAAACCACATGGTATAACGGGAGAATAAGTAGAAAGTAGTAAAATAAGTAGTAGTTTGACGGTTCTCTCTCTCCCAGGTCATCGTACATGAGCAGGGACACATGAGCATTCTGGAGCGGATCCCTGGTATGCAGATCTGCTCGAGATCTAATTATATGGCCCTAACCAGATTGAACGCAGAATGCAGCAGCAGCGGCAGAAGCAACAACAGGTAGATCTGTCATCGCCGCTGTGTCACCGCGACAGATCTACTTATTGTTGTTGTTGCTTCTGCCGCTGCTGCTGCATTCTGCGTTCAATCTGGTTAGGGCCATATAATTAGATCTCGAGCAGATCTGCATACCAGGGATCCGCTCCAGAATGCTCATGTGTCCCTGCTCATGTACGATGACCTGGGAGAGAGAGAACCGTCAAACTACTACGTTTTCAATAAGCAGGGCATGTACAATGAATGAACGATGTTCGCACGCCTAGACAAATAAGGAACGACGGAACGACGAGTCGACGGAACGAGACTGTGAAGAAGACTGAGAGGAGGACATAGATTCAGGCGACTAAAGCCTGACGTCGGGCTGTTGCGCCACGATGATGACGATGACTATTGTACCAATTTGAATAAGCTTTAGTTATTGCATCCGACCAATATATAATATAATGTTTTTGATCTATGTTATCAAAATTACCCCGTGTACAGAAGGAAATGTGCACATAGTGCACTTAGTTTAATATTCCACATTCAAATTACCTTTAAATTCTGGTCCACTTTCTCTTCGATTGGCGTCGCCATCTTCGTTGCATTAATCTTCATGATTTCTGAAAAATAAAATATTATACAGAATTGGTAAAGCCTAGTAACAATTATGGGAAATATTAATAATTATAATTGATCCGAATCAAATTTTTATTGGATGTTGGCAACTCTACATCAACCTCAACCAAATTTTCAACAAAATTTTGCCTTCATGAAAATAACTTAAATGAATGCCTGCATTCATAAATGGTAGCGCTACCGGAGCGCTCCCATTTTTGTTGTTGCGATACAGTACAGAAATGTGATAGAAATGGAGTGATTTATCCGTAGTAGCGCTACCAATTTATGAATGCAGGTAATGACTTCTAATTGAAGGATTTACTTTCGAAAACGACATAGCATGTATATTGCGTATCGAAGTTGAAATGTCAATGGTTCGAACGATAAAGAAGGCGTGGTTGAGTGAAACCTGAAGGCAAAATGTGGAGGAAAGTATGGAAATGGCAAAATGGCTTCAGTTTGATTTCCGTGCAAGATAATTAAATAAAATAAGACATTGGCGAATTTTCGATTTTACTCCGACCACGTTTGATTAACATCGTTTAATGATTTATTAATGTTATGCTTTTCTCCAGATTATAGTTCGTTAGTTTTTTAAGGCCCAGTAAGTAAAAACATTTACCAGTAAGCCGTGGTGCACATGCATAATCCAGCCCATGCAAAATCCACACCTAAGCCCCATAAGACGTCACTCATACGTGGGATTGTTTCTCCTCGTCGGACAGTTTCGTGTGCGTGGGTCGGTCGATTGTTTTGTTTTGAATACCTTAGCAGTTGCCATTTTCTTTACTTTTCGTGACAAGATGGAGTTCGATAATGAAAAATCAATCAATATGTAATCCGGATGGTCAGTCCGCATCATCCGGATTACGTACAAACAAAATTGAAAGACAAAATTTGGACAAATATAGGAGATGAAATCGGCTGTTCAAAGTTGGTCAAGCTACCTTCCCGATGGAATAAGGTAGCTCCTGAAGAGTAAAATCTGTCGGCGGACGAAACCAGTGGACAGTGGTATGATCGGCCTAGTGCTGAAAAGCTTTTGGTGGTAGTGGATAGCCGAACTAAGTCATCATGGATTAGTTTGGCAATGATCCACCATTTCGTTGCAGTGTTAGAATAAAACAGTGTGGTAGGAGGCCGCGTTATATGAGGGTTTCCTTAATTTTCTAATCGTGGAAGAGCGAAACAGTAATTTGGTTTTTTTTGCGTAACCGTGTGTGGTCCCTGACCTGGTTTTGCAAAAAAAACGCTCTAGGGTAGCATCCAGGTTAAATTCCGATTCGTCAAGTTGTCTACCTTTATGTCGAGTGGTGCGCCTCATATGTGGTGAAAATAAAGTACAAATTCGGATGAAATACAAATGTATTAGTTTGAATGTCGGATCGTTTGTTTATTGCGACGGTGAACGTTTATAAACTCGGCGTACCACTCTAACTTAACAAACATCATTCAAACGTGTTCTTTCTCAGTGAGAGTCACAAGTGTAGCTCTATCCAAATGAATCGCAGGTTCGATCCCCAGCAAATTCTTATCTTTTTTTCCTTTTTATTTTTTTTTCTGTTAATATTGTTTAGTAATCCTATTGAAAATATATTATTTAATAATAGGAATGGGTCTGTCAGAGTAAGACGTAATATTAGTTTACCAATGAACTTGGCTGATTGGCAAAAACACAAGCGTGGCAACATCAACATATTAGATTCCGCACGACACTAAGGCCATATCTATGTATATTATATATAGGTATATTATTGAGGGGTTATCGAGTGTAGGATAGCCACCCTACTAAGCTATCCAGGTTAATGTTATTGGGGTAACGCGTATATTATTTTACCCTACACCCGATAAATTCCCAAAAAACAAGCCTAATGTTGAATACCCTGTTGTACGAAGGATACCCGTACATGTATAGATAGATGTAGAATTTTTCGTCCTTTTGAAGTCAAACAAACTTAAAATCAAATGCAATTCACTTAAACTGACCTTTCAACATACCAGATTGGGTATGTATTGTATAACAAAATCCATCCCATAGGCGAGAATGTTGTCTGTGGATGCGGCCCACTGATTTGAATTCGGACCGCACCCAGTGGTTAAATGAAAAGCATAATATGTGATGATACCATCAAATCTAACATATTTCACTAATTTTTGGCAGGAACAAGCTACACACTCATATAGTAGGTTCATATAAATGCGCCCACCCTGCTCTCAATTGCCAATGAGGTTCAGGAAATATGCAAATATGTAACTTACTTTTAATCGTGAAGTATATTATGGTCGATTGCAGCTGCGATCGTCGTATCCTGTTCACCTTGATGAAGCCATATCGCTGCCATGCATACGAGTATTTATATAAAGCACCAGGTTCAAGTGGCAAATGCAATTAGACGACTCGGAAACTGTGCTCTTTACCAGCCTTTGCATCAGACGCTTTTAGCAGACCATTTCACTTTTATTGCCAGTGCAAAAAAGGGAAGTCTGACGATTTCATATTAAAATGCAATCGATATGGTCTTGTGTCCTTTGAATTTTTGGGTAGGTATAGTGAATTGGTGCTTTTTTTTGTTTGAAAATGAATTTATGTCATAACGAGGAGGAGTTGAAAGGCAGTATGGTTGCTTTTGAATAAAGAATATATTAAATCAGATCAGTCGGAGAATTAATTTTAGGGATATGTAATAACATGCACAATGCAACACGCCGAGACATATAAGTATGTATGGTCAGAAAAAATATCTGGCAAATGGTCTCACATCAAAGGACCATTGAGCAGGAAGAGCACAGGCAGTTGCTACGAGTACAGTCGGAACCATCTACAAAACAAGCCCGAATCCAGGCCAACTAAATGTGGGCCTTTATACTCTATTTCTTTCTAGTAATACTAAATAGAAAGGGTCAGGGATAACAAAATAGGCCGACTATTCACAATAACCTTCTCCGGTTCCAGGCTTTGTTTGGAAAAGGTTTTGAGTACAGTCCTCGGTAACCCGTCCCAGATGTCAAAGAGTTGCGGGCAAAAGTGAAGGCATGTGAGGTATATTGTTTTTTCTCAGCTAAATCTTGTTGTAAGAAACTCGGGTAACAGTAACGCCCGGGTCCATTATTTCCTCTTTGCTGATCCGTGGTCCAAATTGAGTTGAACCAATTTCATTTACGGATCTGCTGAAGTGTTTCGTGATATGCGAAGCATTTAGCACTTCCAGTCGATTGTTAGTACTAGTACAATATATTCCATTGGCTACCTATGGGTTGCAATTTGGTTCCTTTTCCTTGTAATACGGTTTGCATTTATGTCCTGTATATTTTCTTATTTGAAAGATGTCTATAATAGATTTTCTCCTCTCTTCAGGAGGTTCTGTTGTTATATGTAGTTGGCCGCTACTTTTGAAGAGATCCGTTATTGATATTTACCATTTAAGACCCATTCGATTTTTTAGTTAACAAATAACGCGCTTCTGCTTTAATTATGCGGTTAAAGGTTATCAACGGCATGCGGCTTGAAACCTGCATAGCGACATAGTCAGAGGGGGGATCCAGGGAACCAGACCTGTTCCGACATTTTTTTATAAGGCCTCGAGTTAGTATCATCTCACTTACTACATCGTGACGGTGTTTCGTGTGGAGGTGTGTGATCAGCAACACGCCCAACCTACTTTTTTACTCCAGATGGGTACTCAGTTAACAGCTGAGTGGGCTCATAGTCCGACACGTAAACCTGCCTTTTTATCGAAGACTACTGCATTCAACAGGAATCGTGTTAGCCATTGCGCCATCCGGACTATACTACTCCACTACTACTACTCAATTGCCCTAACCCCTTGTGGGGCATAGCGCGTCAACTGTTACATGTGGCCCAGTTGACGTTTCGTTGGCATAAACTGGTTTCGGAGAATGCAGTTGCCAGCATACACCTCCTGCACATCCATGGCCATGAACGTCGTCGTGGACGGGATTCGAAGCCGAAACGCCGGTAGTCAAACATGAGACTGATGCCTCAACACACTGCGCTACTGGTCGCAAGCAAATGATTCGATTTCCAAAGAAAGGGCTGAATTTCGACAGCCCTCCCCTCCTCTTTGACCCCTCCAGAGGCAAGGGCGCGTCAACATCTCTGGCATTTCTATGCCTTGTTGACGTTTCAATAGCATATCTACTTTTCGGAAGTGCAGTTGCTAGCATACACCTCCTATCCGCGCCGTTTTTATACTGACAAGCTCGGAGCACTGTGAGAGTTCTATTAGTACTCACAGGCAGTTTTTGATCGGGCCGAGATTTGATCTCCGAGCTCTAGATTAGTATCGTAGAGCGGTGACCGAAAGATCACGGCCACCGAGCACGACACCTTCTATAGTTGGTTTACTGTTCAGGGTTTCCTTCAAAAAAAAAAACTATTCTGATCTTGCATGCTATTTTCACTTAGATTAAGAGTTTATTTAAAAGAATGAGATGCCGATTTTGCCTGACTAGAAATGGAGTCAGTCAGTCACATCTAATAGCAGAGTTAAAGTTAATAAAAGAGTTAAAACTCACACTTCCTAAGGTATAACAGTTACAGTTGGATTATACGAGTATACATGTTACGAGTACGTTAAACGTCATTCAAACAGAACAATATTTGGTTGTTGTGAAAAGTTCCATTAAGTTACACACCTAACATTAACCAAAAAAACTTTTCATATAATAACCATAACTCATCATTTCAGCCGATAACATGGAGGTAATCCGCATAACCCACGTCCTTTTTCCTTAATACTCTAATCTTGTATCTCGCTTTTTTTTCTAATTTATTTTGCATCTTTATTAACGTAATAAGTTTCATTGTATCCTAAAAGTCGGATGGCTGCAGCCAAAAAACAAGACAAAGATAAGTCTTGAAGTTTCCACTTTTCCTTTAAACGCCTTAATTTGTTTCTATTAAGCCTTATCCGCATTTTCATCCTTTTAGAAAATCTCCACATCTTTGTCTCACTTCAGTGAGTATATTTCACTAGGATAACGCTGCATCATTTGGAGATCCTCTTCTCTGAATAGATTCTCTAAGCGGTTTCATAAACACGGAAAAGCCTTTAGTGTGAAATCGCTCGAGAAAATGAAAACAAGGAGCAATGATATTCAGCGCCATTAACCCTTCCCAAAGTTTTTGTGTATGGATGGAAAGTATGTTTTAGAGTTTATAGAAAAATGGGAACACATGGAAAAAACCTCTTTGACGTTTTCTTGTTGATGTATACTCTTTTTACCTTTTTTTCTATTCCTGCTCTATGACTACTTTCGTTGGTGCTTCCCTCTCGTAGGGCCCAAGGGATTATCCAATTTGTACAGCCAAATGATGTCAACACACTACGATTATAATACCAGTACCTATACATACATTGTATCCCAGGCATCTCATATTTCCAACACTGTCGTGGTCGCATCCCTGGATAATTTATGACAACTCTCTTTTTTGTCACCGATTTGATACGCAAAAAAGGAAATGATGTGAGAGGGTAAGTTGCTCATTAGTCATTAGCAATTGAGAGATGTTGAGGTCTGAGTAGGTTCTCTAGTTTAGATGATAATAATTCTTGATGATAATCAATCAGAGAGATATCTAACAAAGGAAAAATGCAAATCAAAAGGTCAATCTGATTTCGAGTTTTATCCTTCAAAAGACATTTTTTTTTGTGTCGAAAGAATCAGAAATTACATTAGACTTATTTTCGTGATGCCGATTTAAATTGGGATTGGCAGACAATTGATCCGATATCGTTGCATGGAAAGTGAAAAATAAATAAGTTGTACCATGTAGATCGCGCTTAACACTAAATAATAACTCCGAAACGAACAAACGGGTGGTGGTGCGGCAGCGACGACGACAGGTATTCATTTATAGCGTAGCATAAAAGTAGACTTGTATCCTATTCCCGTAGAATGATTTGTAGGACATGAGAGTGGTAAAAAGGAGATAGCAGTTAACTTTACCATTCAACTGCCCTAGTGCGCGAACAGGAGCAACTTTCCCATTTTAAATTGACTATTGTTACGTACATCCACAGTACAGCTGCTAATGCAGTCCTATTGTCGTGTGCACTATCATCTAAAAGTGTAGGTGAAATTTAAATTTCAGAATTTTGATATACAATGGTAAATGAAAATTCCGCTCGCTTATAAAGTCTAGGGTATAAAAATTGTATTATTATTGAATCAACCGATTATTGACTACAAGCATTGAGGTTGGAAAGAAAAGACAAAAAAGTTAAAGTTTCCACGCGAATAGTTAATGATTGCTGAGCTTTAGCAATCCAGGAGTTGGTTTGCTGCAAAAAGGAGGTAGCTCCATTTTTTTTTAAAATTGTTTGGTAAATCACTTAAAAACTCTTTGAAAAACTGCTGCACAATATATTTTTGAGTGAAAATACGATCATAACATATAAAACAAATGAGATTTACAAAATTTAGCACTTTTGCACATATTTAAATTTTAAAGACATTTTTAAAAATTCGCCAAAAAATTGGACAGAAATGGACCTATCAAAATTCTTAATAAACGAACAATTCAGTGTACCTATGGGGACACAGGGGCGACCGGTAGCACAGTGTGCTGAGGCATCAGTCTTATGTTTGACTACCAGCGTTTCGGGTTCGAATCCCGTCCACGACGACGTTCGTAGCCATGGATGTGCAGGAGGTGCATGCTGGCAACTGTATTCTCCGAGGCCAGTTTATGCCGTCGAAACGTCAACATGGAACAGTTTTCTTAATGTCCGATTAAACTCTTTGTTAACTAACAAGGACACAAATTAATCGAGGCTATAAACAGCCCGATAAGCATTTTCGTTTTCTCATACGTCTTATATAAATTTCCAAGCCATAAAGTGTGGAACTTAACTCAGACTACAATTATGGCAAAATCAGCTGATTTTCTTGGTGGAATCCTACCGTCCACGAATCTATTTTATATTAGTACGGTCTCTCAGCATTTTCATTTGCAGCTGAGTTTGTTGCAAATTCTATTCTATCGAATGAATTTCCAGGAACTCTGTTCTTTATGGCCACTTTCATTGTTTTCATTTGAATTTGCAAAAGTCAAAATCTCATCATCAGATATAAGGTGTTGGGTTTTCGTTTAGGATAAATTTTCAACCAGAAACCAGGAGTTGGATTTTGTTTTCGATAAGAGATTAATCGAAGGCTACCAGACGGTTAGCGTTTATCCGATTAATAACGCTAAATAGATATTGAAAAAATCAGATTGTGCTAAATTGCAGTTAATTTTTATACCCTAGACTTTTAGTATAGGGTATATTGTTTTTGTCACGACGGAAATATGTAACACCTTAAAGGAGGCTCCGGAGGTATGGCAATGTATATATATATAAATGATCAGGGTCATCTCCTGATTCGATTTAGCCATGTCTGTCTGTCTGTCCGTTCGCACGATAACTTCCGATAGAAAGAAGCTAGAGCCTTGAAATTTTGGTCAAATATTGGAAGTATGATCTAGTTGGTTGGTATTGAAAATGGGCGTGATCAGGCCAAGAGAACGCCTACTTCCCCTACCTATGTATTTTAAAATAATTAAATGTATCTATAACTCCCGATTAAATAAACATGAAAAGATCTAGCTTTGGTTGATTGCTCGTGAGGATGATCTTTTACTCTCCTGGAAAAATAAAATCGATCAGTTGAAAACTAACGGTAATTTTCTTACAAAGAGCCCCGTACTACCCTACTTTTCGGGTTTTTTGTCTATAACTTTTGAACCAATTGATGTAGACACTTGATTTTTGGCATGTAACCCTGGGGTGAGAAGCTGCTTGAGTTCTATTAAGTTGGGCCTAATCAGATCAAAGGAACGCCTACCTCCCCTACAAATTTCAAATTAAATATTCATTTAATTACGATAACTTTCGATAGAATGACACTAGCAAGTTGAAAATTTGTTAGAATGTTGTTAGTAAGATCTGCTAGGTTGGTATTGAAAATGGGCAAGATCCGACTCAAGCAACCCCTACCTCCCCTACAAATGCAACTTCAAATAAGCGATAACTTTTGACAGAATCAAGCCAGCGACTTGAAGTTTTGGTCAAATGTTTGAAGTGAGATTAGGTTAGTTGGTATTCAAGATGGGTTAGATCCGACCTAAGGAACCCCTACCTCCCCTAGAAATGAAACTTAAAATAAGCGATAACTTACGACAAAATAATCCTAGCGACTTAAAATTTTGGTCAAATATTTGCAATAGGATCCTGTTGGCTAATATTGAAAATACGTAAAAGCCGACTAACAAAACCCCTACTTCCCCTACAAACGAAACTTCCAATAAGCGATAACTTTCGATAGAGTGAAGCTAGAGACTTGAAATTTTGTTTAAATGTGTGTAGCATGATCTTATTTGTTGATGGCAATGATGAGCCAGATCCGACCCAAGGAACCCCTATCTCCCCTACAAGTGAAACTTCAAATAAGCAATAACTTTTGATAGAATGAAGCTAACGACTTGAAAAATTCGACAAATATTTGTAGAATGGGTTAGTTCATTGATTTTGATAATGGTCAAGATCCTCCTGAATGATTGCCAACCTCCTCTATAAACTGGTCATATAAGTATAGGAAACTCACTTTTAATGCATATGGTCGTTACCAATTGGTACTTTTAGTATCATCACTAGGTATGTACAAGTCTAGGGTATATACGCTTCGGACTCCGGATAAATTTTAATCGGACATTGAGCAACCGGCCCTTATTATGACAGCCTTTTTCAATCCTCAAGAGCTCAACTTTCAAGAGTTTGTTATTTGGGCTGATTAGTTTTTCCGAAAAGAAATTCCGGATCGTTTGTGGTGAAGACCATTTTAAGGGAATCTGGAAGGTCAGGCCTGATCAGTTTTCTGGAGAGGTATTTCAGATCGTCTATGGTTGGCTTTAGCGGTGGGTGGATTTCGTTGCTTATAAGTGGCAAAACTCAGGTCAATTTTTTTTTGCGGTTGATTTTCTGTTAATTGTAGATCTTGCGTTCAGAGTTGAGCTAAAACAAACTGATATGGAAATTATGAAATCATAAGCTATGAATTGGCATGATTCTCATCGACTGCAAGCGAATTTTCCAATAAAATGCTTAAATGATTACACTACAAGCTTAATTGACAGTTGAGTCCTAATATCAGTTGCTATATGAGACGGTGTCGTCTCAAATCAAGCCACTGTCACAACGGTAGCGACAAAACAAAAGACGGATAGAATAATTCCAGCATGTTTCCCCCGGATACGTGTTATGTACTTACAAATTTAACATCATTGTTGATATTGCATCTTGTAACACATTAAAACAATAAAAGTCCTCAAGATGTCAATGAATGCACGAGTAAGATGACAGTTTATGGCGTGTTGATAGAATCCCGCATAGACGTTTTCTGAGTAAGAGAAAATGAATGAAATGAACTAGCTGAACGTCTCTGTTGACCTACTTTAAGAAAAAAAGTACTAAAGTACCACTTCTAACCACTTGCTGAGGCAACAGATATTCTCTAGAGAGATCATTGAACAGGCGCGGCTGTATTGTACCGAACACGTACATATTAGGTTTTTTCCGTCGAATGTGTCCACATCGTCCTGCATAATACGCTAAATATAATATGTATCCATACATACTGTACTCATAGATTCCAGATAACTTTTGCCTTTCAACTCTTAACATAAAGATGCTGATGGAATTCATACATCACCTCTTTTTCTGAATGGATAAATTGTAGGAAATATATAGAAATTAGGACAGAAGAGTATTTCAGAGAGAGAGAGAGGATTTATATTTTGAACACGAATTCTATTTACGGATTAAAGTTATGTGGCACGAAACGGACGATTCTGACTTTGTTCAGCAAAGTTCAAGTGAAAGGATTGGGCAGGCAAGGACTTGAGGCTCATTTAATTTTCCAGAATATTTGGGTTTCCAAAGAAATAATCCTTTGTAATAGAGATGGGATAAGCCTAAAATGTCCAGAATTGTTTGTTGAAAATGCGGTTGGTATTATTATTTTGATCAGGATACAAAAAAAAATCGGTTTTTGTATTTATGCATATGTATTTATTTTAAATCGCTTTAGTCGGCTTGACTTGGTAATAAAAATGTAAGCACAATCAAATATTAATACAATAGGGATAGGCGCTTTCATTTGTACTCCCCTTGAGATTAATTTGGGATAACAACACGCAATTACAAGAATGCATTAACCCGGAGAACTCTATGGGTATTAACCCTACACTAGATAGATATATTGTATCAACAGATTTCACTTTTACATATTTGAATAAATGGCGAATTTATTATGTAAAATTAGCAACATTTGACTTTTGAAGTCAAGTTAATTTTAAATACAATATATCCTAGATTGTTTCCGGATATGATTCATAATAAAAATATCTCGCTAACACAATCAAAAAATAGGAAAAACTAATTTGACGACGGAGGACTATTGCACTTTGACACTTAACCGAGTAGTTGACCCGGAATATTTTGTTGCACGGCGCTTAACCTTCACCCAAATTATCCTACACTGGAGTACATAAAAAAATCACTTCTAATATTATAAATAAAAAAGGTTTACGCAACTTTTTCCGTATCTTCAATAGTTCTCGAGATATTGGCACTTGAAAAAAGCTAAAAAGAGAAAATCTGCGTTATTTGATGTATTCTTCAAGTGAGAATATCTCGAAAAAAAAGGTAGCACTACTTTCTACAGTGCTAATTTTTTTTTAGCTGTTAGTGATCTTTGATTTTATCTTACAAAGTTTTTTGCTAGAGTTGACGGTTTTTAAAATATTTCAAAAAAATAAAAGAAGTGTTGTTGTTGTTTTTTGGCTATACTCAAATTCCACAAAAAAATGGTAGAAAACCTCAGATAAGTAATCACATCCAAAAAACACGAAACACGAAGCCCCCCCCCCCCCTTTTTTTAGCAATAATTGCTATAGTTTTGTGGGATCCTCGCATACTTTCTTTACATTTCGGATTTCACTTGAATCCAAGTTTTCGTTCATGTGCATTTTTCCGAAAATTTGAAGAACACGAAGAGTTCAAAGACACTACGAAATGATTTGAACGCGAAAACGCCAGCAAAAATCCATTAGGGTAGTGTAATGGAAATTTCGGAACGAGTATACTCGTAAGTCCTTTGCAATTACTCATGCATAATACTTTCGAAACTCGGAAAACCCGGAAAATATTCATGTTTTGAGAACAATGTGATTTGTGTGGTGAAATGCTTGAAAAGTCAATGGAAATCAAGTGTTTTACAGGAAGAAAGATTTTGTAGTGCACATACTTACATGGTGTAGTACACGTACGAGTAGAGTATGTTGAGCATCAGCAGTATTGCAAGCATATGCATATATGCAAAATGATTACGAAGTATGGTCGAGAAGAAGGAAGAACGAAGAACAAGAAATTGATGTGCTTGTAGTTGTGAGTGCATATTGCATGAACTTTTTTTTTGATGAGGTTGAAATATAAGCACATAATACTGGGCTGACCAGGTATTCTGATTTAACAGGATTTGTCCTGTTTTTCAGTCGCGTCCTGGGAGATCCTGGTACAGCACTCAATTCTCCTTCCTTTCAGTTAAATGCCGAAACAAATTGTTTCCTCGTTATATTTTGTTATATTCAACAGATCGAAAGAAATGAGCATATTCTCTCGGTCGAGTAAGAGACCCCACTCAAAAACTCCCAACTTAATGAGTCATCAATCCCTCAGGCCCCAGATCATGAAACCCATGTGAAATTATTATGTTCGCCGGTTACGAACACTAATGCGAGGTACTTTCCATCAGACGCCTCTTTGACCTTCATCCCCCCCCGCCCCTTTTTCCAGCGAATCATAATACTTCTACATATATCCACCAAATTTCATGCATATAGCTTCAGTGGTTCGTTAGATATTTCATGGACAGACAGACTGGCGTTTGGGGTTTTGTTTTTACTACAAAACCCTAATAATGGTTATCCTCTTGTGAACTCCATAAATTCGGTGTAACGTAGCAATTAACCCAGTCAAATTAAAGTTTTTACTGGACCTAATTGCGAAACGAGCGAAATCACTAAAAATATTTGTATGTTCTAGACTCTCTCCAATTGCTTCTAAAAAAAGGGGAAAAAATAGTAAGAAAAAAAATTAGAGGGTTCCAGGAGAAGCCAGCGATCTCAACCAACTTAAAGACAGATCTTGGCAAGCTTCCCCCCCCCCCCCCCTCCCCCCCCCCCCCCCCCGTCCCAATCACCGGTTTCGTCCACTGACAAGCGGGATCAACTCTTCAGGCACCGCTAATTGCTACCTCTTCCCAGCGGTAGTGGCGTGACCGGGATAGCCGTCCTGATGTTGCATCGCCTTATATATAACACAATTATTGACGTCATTGGTACGAATCATAATACGAATGAAAATAAAAACACTAGACATTTGCGTATGTTGTTTCTAAAACGATCTTTTTTTATCGAAATTAAAATTTTTTCCATATTTTCACGCAAGGTGTCGGTAGTCTCAGCTTGGCTTGTGTGATTGATGAAAAATATCTCCTCGAATATAAGGGACGACACGAGACGCGACGACGTTGGGAACTTGAGGAAGCGATAATTTCGTACAGTTTACATTCGAATATGATGAAGCAAAAGGTTTCTCGTGTGTTTTACATCAAACTGATGCGGGAATTTCATTGCCGGCCGGCAGAAGCATAGCAGCAAACAGCGGCATCAAATGTGTCTTGAGTAATGTGCTTTCTTGCACATATCTCACATGACCAAAATTTTTGTTCAAGAATTTGTGGAAAACTATGCTCATGTGCGGTAGTTTTAACAAAGCACCTTGCTCTAGTCACATTTGATGCCACTGCTGCTATGCTTCTGCCGGCAACGAAATTTCCGCATGATGATTTGCGGTATATTTCACCGGTCGACAACGCATTGTGGTTCGCATCTTGGCTTATAGTGGTATCAATGCTGTAGATATAGAGAAACACCTAAAAGGAGCCGCGTAGCAAGCGGAGCCTACGCAATGGGAGTGCTTGGGAAAATGTCGGAGAAATAATGTCAGTATATGAATGAATAAGTTTAAATTGTGCGAGGTTTTCGTCCCACGGAACAAAATAACTGAGGACGAATAGTATTGAACAGTATAAAATACCATTCTCAATTTTGTAGATATTTTGAGAGGTGTTTGAACACCAAAAATACCCCCCTGGCTATAAGCCTGCAATGAACGCATGTCTAGGCTAAGATATAAAAAGAATTCAACCAAATGTTGGACGGGCATTTCAAACATAACCAGAAACCTCGTGTCTTTATGGGTACGAGTAGCATGAAAACTGAATTCTTGTATATTCCATGCTGCATAAACAGTAGACTACTTCAAGGGAGTCATGATTTCCGGATCAAATCAATTCACTGAGCTCAAGCATATTGACCTTTTAAACCCAGAATAAATCCGAAAACAAAATATGGTGGCCTGATGTTTATATTGCGAACACAAATCCTAGCTCACATCCTCCCACACAACGGTTCAACACAATAAGTACTAGGACAATATGAATTTGAACAGCTGCTACCCGCTTATTTTTGCTTATTTATAACTTCTATACAGCAATTTTCCATACAATGCCGGGATCCCGTTGAAATTCATCAATTTCAATTGGGATAACAATTGATCCGAAATAATAAACTTTTCCACGAGACGAGAGAAAATCTATGAAATTTCTCCATGATAAGTTCCAGCTATCGGGCTGTAGGTCTTCTGGATCCCGGAAATATGCCAAAAATCCTTGTTTATCCGCCGCATAAAAGATGTATAGGAAGAGAAGGCTTGAGATTGGAATAAATGGGGTTATTTGTCTGCCTTTTGCAGATTGTGTCAACATCAATTCGACGATTATGTTAGTGTTCAGGATTCAGAGAAGAAATTTGTATGTGTGTCGAGCATCGAATTGATACCTTGAAGAAGAATACTGACATTTAATAAGCCTATATTGAAAGTTAAAGCTGGTAAAGGATGGAAAAAGATGCGTCCTTCCATATGATATGGATTGAAGTAGATATATGTACAAATAAGTTCTTCCTAATTTACATCTACGAGTATGTATCTAATAATGTTCGTTGTTTTAGAATTGCCCGCAACTTTTCGAAAGCAATGATAGCAAGGACTATCGAAAAACATCAATATTACGCGTGTTTTTTCTAGCAGCCATGCAGAGCAGAACAGGTTAAGATCACACAATTACACTAACAATTTGGTCTCAGCTGCTCTGGATGGAAGGTTAGTGCAAGGATTCTACTCTGTTAAATAGTCTGCGTTTTGAAATGCAGGCGGCGCAGGTGTCCCGGTTTTCGTGCAATTTACAGTTTGGGGCGACCGGTAGCGCAGTGTATTGAGGCATCAGTCTCATGTTCGACTACCGGCGTTTCGGGTTCGAATCCCGTCCACGACGACGTTCGCGGCCATGGATGTACAGGAGGTGCATGCTGGCAACTGCATTCTCCGAAACCAGTTTATGCCAACGAAACGTCAACTGGGCCACATGGAACAGTTGACGCGGTATGCCCCACAAGGGGTTAGGGCAATTGAGTATAATTATATAGTAAACATACAATATGATTTTGCTGCCTTAAGGAAATTTGTCCGATTGTGTCTGTACCAAGGATTTAAGTTTCCCTCGAAATTTGCGTTAACGTTTGAATGCTTAAATAAATCAAGACACACTCCCAGTAAAGACATGCCCGTTCTCGTTTTCGTCTTCGCTACTCTAATCTGCTCTACAGCACTTTTTGCCGCTTATCCTGCTCTAATCTGCTCTGTAAAGAAAGTGCACTTAATGTAGGCTACACAAGAAAAATTCTGGTATCGATGATACCGGTAATTCTCAAGAAAGTGTACCTAATTTTAAAGTATTTCATATTTCCCAACTTCATAGTTTTGTGAAGGTGGAAGGTTTGAAGGGATATGTAGTCAACGGTTTTGACAGTTTAAAAAAAAAATCCAATAACTCTGTAACGGCTAAATATGGGGTTCATGTCGTATATTAATTTTCCCCAAATGAGCGATACTATCTACCAATGAAATATTTACCATCATGAACGGGACACCCTGTATTGACATAGAATAATTGAAAAATCTTGAAAATATTCGGTGCCCAACATGAGTTCAGTGTGATTTATAGTTAATGAACTAGCTCCCGCCAACCCCACGTTGGGCGCCGGATGTTTTGATGATTTTTCAATTATTTTTATTTACAACTGTAAATTTGCACTGACGTGGTACTATTAGTCGCGAAAAAAAAATCAAACCCTTTTAGACCTTGCCTTAAGGATACTTATATGTACGAGTATAATTTTACAGCTCTAACGCCGCTTGATAATGACACCCTCTTTAACTAGATAGTTATTTAGAATATCATATCTGTCTACTTTTAAGCGATAGTACTTTTAAGCTTTAACCCCTTAAAAGGAAGAATACATAATGTTTGACTGACATTTTTCCAGTGGTATAATGTAGACGCACATGTCCTTCAGAATCACTATATCACAGTGATTGAAAAGACACTCAAAGTGACATTTTTTTCTTTTACTACGCAATACATCTTAATTGTGTTAGTACACCCGGATCACACCCACAATCCGTCAATCTGCCACATGTATAAAAGAGATGGGCTAAGTGGACATACAAAAAAACCACTACCCATGCGTCATGCAAACATCGTTGGATAAATAATAATAAATATAATCAAATTTTACTACGGATCTTTGAAGTGTCCCATAAATATGAACGAAACTAAAGGACACTTCCTCTTCATATGTCCTGTCCCTCACTCTTGCAGTCAGTCGAGAATTGTTGGCCACAAAAGGACTAAAGGGATCACAAAAGGGGTCATAAGGGAGAAATTGTCAGTGCGACATCAAACTTAATTTTATGATTATCTAATGAACTATGCGATTCATCCATCATTCATTTTGTTATCATGAATGTTACGACATGATGACCCATTTTCTTATAGCTATCTTCTTAATTGGATGATAAAATTATGGATGTTGTTGCTTGATATCCTAACCCACAGGACGGATCTCGTCTAAACAAATTAATTTGAATTAATTATTCTGTAGTTTGACAATCGGTGTTGCTGTATTTTCCCGATGAGCACAAAGCGGGCTCCTAGCAAATCTAGAGGTCATGGTCTAAGTTTGTGTTGTGCAGATTATGCTGTTTTAGGAGTATTATAATGTATAGGTAGACAACGGGGACGACTGACTACGGTCGCTACAGGTTCAACTCCCGTCCACGGCGTTCGTGGTATAGATGTTTGTATTGTCTTCCCACTGTGGTGCGGGGCGTAATAATAAGCCACAACATCTCTCGACTTGTCGCAGATAGGCGGCTAAATGGGAGCAGGAGGTGCATGCTGGCAAACGTGCATCGTTCGAAACTGGATTATGCCAACGAAACGTCAGCTAAGCCACATGGAATAGTTGACGCCCTATGCTCCACTAGGGGTTATTAGGGCAGATGAGTACAATGCAAACGAGTTTATCAATCTTTCTTTCAGTAACATACTTTTGAAAATATTAATTGACGTAGAGGAAAAATAGGAGATAATTAAAGCAATAAATATTTTTTGATGAACGGGTTCGCCAAATTTAGTGATTTGAGAAAACCTGAAGGTTACAATTATTACTTCGGATTCTAGGCACATTTTTCATTTCGTTTCGTTTCATTTTAGCTGTTCCACGAAGGCATCGTGCACAATGATTGTGTTCACATTTTTTACTGTTACCAATGTATATTCATTTGGAACAACAAGTTGAATTTTATGTTTTTTGTCCTTCTCAGTATATATATGCATATTTTCAGCTCTGAAGGGGAACATTTTCAGATCCAAATATTGCCAGTTGTCCGTGCATATTTTACCGAAGGGGAAAGCATATGGAGGAGAATTATATTCCTGATCCGCTCGCTAAAACGCAACCATTGATTTAGAAGTGGTTCCAGGGGTTCTCATAACCAAGATAGCTTAATGGAAACACACTTTTTTATGTAATCTAAACCGGCCTCTAATATGAACTTAGTATAAAGGAAGAGAGAGGCATTTAACCACTCCATGTATTTTTGTCTTTTTGCGACTTAAATTAAAACTTGATTGATGAATAAATTGATGCTAATTGCACTACAATTTCTAAGTTTACTTCGTTGTTTGTTTTGTCCGGTGAAAAATTATACTAAATTTCGATTTTATAACGAACGCAATTTTTTTTTTTTAATTTTCGCGTGCACCCATCATTTGGCGTTAACTTCATGTTGGCTTAGTGATGAGTGACGCACCGCCATCTTAACTCTCAGGCCGGAGTGTCAAAGCAATGACGTCATGACAAGCAGTGAACCATATGTAAACAAAGTGAAGAACGCGTGCAGTCGACCTCTTGAAATTTGGCGATTTTCGTGCGTAAAAGTGATTTTAGTGTCGCGATTTTAAGTGCAGTTGAAAGTAGTGCTTGTCACTGATATTTGGAAGTGAAAAAAAAGCAAGGTGCCGCGAACTTCCGACCAAAATGAACTGCTCGAAAGTGCGCGAGACATGAGTGTGGTTATGAAAGTGCGACACGAAAAATTTCGCATTTTTCGTTAATTTTCCGGTAATTTGGCTAGTGTGAATGGTGCAGCACTACCCTGGGACGAATCCTTGGGCCGGTGAGCTCAGCGGAAACTCCCGGAAGTGCCCCAAAAAGTGAATTCAAAGTGGTTGTCAAATGACAACATTACAGGTGATTTCCGGCCTTTTCATCGGAATTCATAGGGTAATTATACGTTTTTTGTTGTGTAAAAATTTTAGTGAATTGATGCGCCCCAAAATACGGGTCTTAAACGCGTTGTTGACGAGCCAGACGAAAGTTTCACTGCAGCTGACAGGACTAGATGCCTAGCAGTGAAACTTTCGTCCGGTTCGTCAACATTGTGGTCAAAATCCACACTTTGGGGCGCATCAATCCACTTAAATTCTACCACAACAAAAAACGCATACTTACCCTATGAATTCCGATGAAAAGGCCGGAAATCACCTGTAATGTTGTCATTTGACAACCACTTTAAATTCACTTTTTGGGGCACTTCCGGGAGTTTCCGCTAAACTCACCGGCCCGAGGATTCGTCCCAGAGTAGTGCTGTACCATTCACACTTCCCGAATTGCCGGAAAATAAACAAAAAATGCGAAATTTCCCGTGTCGCACTTTCCTAACCTCGCACTTTTCAATACACTATTTTACTCGATATTTCCCGGCACTTCACGTTTTTTTCACTTTCACACGGCACTGATAGCCACTTCTTTTAGTTACACTTAGAATTCCGGCACTAAACTCACTTTTACACACAATTATCGCGATATTTCACCGGGCGACCGCACGCGTTCACACTTCGTTGACTGCTTGTCATATCGTTAGTGCTTTGACAATCAGCTGACACTCCGGCCTGAGAGTAAAGATGGCAGTGAGTGACGCCAATGCCATCTAGATAGACAGGCCTGCGCTCAGCTGATCGCGTACGTCATTATTTCCTTCGCCAAGGCAGTGACTGCACACGACGATGTCCCCGGCACGACATATGTTTACAATTGGAATTGCGCCAGACGGCATTTTAGTCCCCTAAAAATACACTTTCTGGACACTTGCAGCAATTTGGTCGAAGCCGCAGCCCCGGGGATCAGTCACAGAGCATCGTGAAACAGTTCACACTTGACAAAATACATATTTTGACCGCACGACACAATTTCATCGCGCACGTGTTTGTTTTCTCGGATCACTACTAGATGAAATTTTACTAACAAATAAACATTGAACGCGGAGAACGAAAACTAAACACGGAACGCACAAATACCGGGGACTCGCTGCCATCAGTGGCCGACCACTGGATTGTGGATACGATGGCGTCATCAAAGGAAATAATTGCGTAATTTAGCCGTCAAAATCAGCTGAGCGGAGGCCTGTATATCTAGATGGCGTTGGTGGAAGAGTTTTAAAGATGAGGACGGATGTTCAACGGCAAACAAACAATCACTGTCGACATTCTAATGTAATATTACTAGGCAACATTGGCCTAGGCTCGATACTAAACGTTCTGCGGAGCTGCTGGCGTTGAATAGAAGAAACCTGAGGACTCTTGTTTCGGGTGAATACAATACATTGCCTAATCGCATACATACTAGGAGACTGGGATTTCCACATAATGACTTCTGTATGAGCTGTGGAGATGAGGAAAAGGAGGAGTGTACCTTTCATCTACTATGTAAATGTCATGCCCTGGAAGAAGAGAAGGAACACCCTGGGGTTTATCTATTGTGACGATCTGGACGCCATTAAGGATGTAAGCATCGACCGGTTCCATCGTTTTATTAAAAGTTCTGGCTGGTTCACTGAATACATAGGACTTGGGTTCTGGATTCTACAGTGGTATCACAACGGACCCAGTGATCTATGCGTGCTATGTGTATCACGGCAGCCCTTTTAACCTAACCTATCACTGCCGATGATGTGGATTTGGTATCCCATGATTCTTAGGGACCTTTTTTGTAAAGTTTAAGGACTCCACATTCGTTCGTTATTACTGTACAATACAATTGTACTGAAAAGCGATAAGGTAGAATGTTTTGTAAATGATGATAGTAAAAAATTTATAATTGCAGGAAAAGAAAAATAACTCACCTTTATGTACTTTGCACTTGGTTCAGGATTATCGCATTTCCTCTACAAATAAAGAAGTAGTTAGTGGTTATATTAATCATTAAATTTGCAATAAAAATATTATATTCATAGCTTATTTAATATTTCTAACATGATGATATGCGGACGATAAACACTACCCAACAAATCCTAAGTAAACGAGTCCAAAGTATATATACCCTAGACTAGACCTAATGGTGAGACCAAAACTTCAAATAGGCAACTGCTATATGTACAATATTAAAAGCGTGTGTTCTCATGTGGTCAGTTTAAACAGAAGTTGGCCGATGTTGCTTATCGTGGATCGTGCCCTGGGGTAAATAATCTGGTGTTAAAAACCAGAGAAGTTTCTGCCAAATTGGGGGTATACTCTGAACGCGAAAGTGTCTGTAGGTGTACTCTGAAAGGTGGTGTGCTTTCTCCCCTTCTTTGGAACACAGCGATTAATAGTCTGCTTTGGACCCGAAGAAGTTGGATTGCGAGGTAAAAGCTTACGTGAATGATACCTCTGTAGCCATCTCAGGTCAATTCCCCAAAACCCTTAAACTCGACACACATCGAATCACGTCAAAATCATGAGAACGTGCGGAAAAAAAGAATCTCCTCATTTCCACTGTTTTGTTGATTTTGACGTGGTTCGATAGTGGTCCCCAACCATTTGGTTTTCCATGTGTGTTGAGATTTAGTGAAGTAACACAGAATTCCTTCACTATTTTGCCAAACTGAGGTCTTACTGTTAACCCAAAAAAAGCTGAGCTCGTTCTATTCACAAGAAAAGATCACCTGCTTCCGTTGAACCTCTTGCCCTGGAGTGGGTAAGGTTATCCTCAACGGACAAGGCGAGATTTCTAGGCCAGTACAAAACTTAGGAACTACCTGAAGGCTGAATATTCGGGAACGCGCCAACAAATCAACCATAGCACTCTTTTGTTGTAAGAAGGCCATAGACGAAAAATGGGGTCCACAAACAGAAGTGATCCATTGGCTTTTTGAATCGGTCCTGCGAACCATATTTCTGTGCGGGTCGTTATTTGATGGACCGAAATATTGGTACACATACGTAATTTAAACCGTGAGAAATGCATGACCTGGCGGTCATAATCCCTTTGTAAAGAAATGGCTACAAGAGCGACGAAGGGGTGAGTGCTGGAGCCTTCTCCGATTAGCTTCGTCTTGCTATGTCTTTCCACCTCCCAAGCTACTGCAGAGTCTTCTAGGTGGAGATTCATGCAATCTACGAGTAACTGACAGTGTGACTCGAGTGAAATATCATAATTGTGGGAGATGTTCCAATTACAGCGGCTGCACAAGGTAGTTTGTACAATTTGTTAAAAGCATTCCATTTCTGATATTTGTGTTTCTACGACAGTAAAAAGAATTGAGAGAGGACGAAAATTTGCATCAGTAAACGTCTCCAATTCCGTTTTGGCCGCATTTACATTGGCATAGGACAACATATTCCTTCTTTTGTAAAACGCAATATCTTCTTCTTCCTTGCCTTTTCATACCACTCTGGTGTGGTGTAAAACGCAATATATTATTAGGTAATTACTCCAGATGTTATAATAGCTAGGTATTCATTCTTTTTCCTTATTTATAACTATTGTTTCCTAAGATAAACCAATATCCATCCAGATGTTATGTTGGTAGTAATAAACCTATCAAAAACAAAATCAACTTTCGCTGTAACCAACAAATACGAACAATGACACAAGGACAATACAATTATCAAAATTATGTCTAAACTCTTTTCATACTATCAAGGACGCGTCGTTGGTTTCAGTAGGTACGAGGGACCAAATATTAACAATGAACCCGATACCAACTCTATTCATACCTTCGTTAAAACCAAAAGCCTAATGCCTGGTACATACAATCGCCTATCAGTACCACCAGTTGGAAGCCTGTGTGGATACCCTTCAAAGCCATTTTTTAACAACCAGCATCGCCGCTAACCGCTATCCACCCAGATATAAGTTGGCAACGGGTTACAACTGTCAGCGATGGGCCATTTCGTGTAGCAGGCATAACATGCACCTACCATCGTCAACCACTATCTGAGAAATAAATCAAAATCCGATTAGCATCCGGGGGTTTTGGGTTTGTATTAGAATGAATTATAAAATATTTTACATACAAAGAATGTTTTTGATTATACTCATGAAGCAAATTCATTAGAGCCGGCACTTTTATCAGAATAAGGAAATTGTGAATGGGAGATTTTTGTACAGGTACAAAAAGTGTCAAGAGCTGAATTGCTTCAAAATAATGAAGCCGTGCGGATAAAAAGGAAAATGTGAAAAGGAAATGAGGTGAAATGTATTCGTACCAACTAAGGTTAGGTTAGGTTCGACTGGCTCCCGTGTTTGCCACCGGCACACATACACCCTGAAAAGGTCCGTTGTGCTACTACGGGGAATCATCTCCCAACCATCCTACTCATTAAACCAGCCGGAGCTGGCAATGAAACGATGAAATTTCCCAACATCGAAATGGGCCTCCAGTTCGTTGAAGAAATATGAACCAAAAATTCCCTTACGCCTGCGTGACAGCGAAGGACAGGTGCAGAGAAAAAAGAAAGTATATTCCATCTCGTCCTCATCAACGCAGCTTCTACAGAAGTCATTAAAGGGAAGTCCAAGCTCCTGACATGTTCATCAATTAACCAGTGGCCAGTGATGACTCCAACGATCGCACTGATGTGTTGTCTTTTCATCGAGAGCAGTCTAGTAGAGCGATTCAGCATGGGCCACAAAGGTCGTATGGAATGGCATGTGCCGCCGTCTCTCCATCTGTTATTGGTTCTACGAATCGCTACAGATTTAAGTGCTTGCCTACAAACCAAAATGGGCATATCAATATTTCGACAGGGTTGTACTGTTTCATCAGTTGTACCCTGCCTAGCGAGCTCATCTGCTATGCCGTTACACGCAAAGCCGCTATGACCCGGAATCCAGCACAAAACATCAAAAATGACTCATCTCCGTAAGAGATTGACGACATTCCCCCACGTAGTCAGACCAGGTTCGAAAGATTTTATAACAGCCTGGCTGTTCGTGGAAATAGTTATGTCTCTAGCGGATATAAAATGCCTCCCCAGCCAAGTCAATGTTTTCATAATCGCCGTGAACTCCGCCTCAAATACACTGCAGTAGTAGGCTTGTGCTCCATCGTTAGTCTTGGAGCCACAGAATTGGGCAGCGATAGTGCGTTATCTTCCCATTGATTGCGCGATGGGATTAGGCTTGTAAAGTTATTTTCAAGAAAATGTTTTGGGGTGATGCAACCAGTGATTGCTGGAATATCCAGTTTGTTAAGAATAGCCTCGTGCCCAGTGCATAATGTAACCCACTGACCGGTATCACAAAGGCGGGTGGCGACATTCGCAACCACCTGTTCACCATAAATATCTAAAGAAAGCAGGTTGAGCAGTATGTTCAAAGCAGCAGATGGAATGGTTCTAAGAGTCCCACAAATAGACAAACTGGCCAGTCTTTGCACCTTCCCTAGCAAATTACGGTTACAACTATTCCATACATTAGAATCGGACGCAGAACAGCTACATAGAGTCAGTGCAGCATTTTCGGCTGTAAGCTCCATTCCCTGCCAATAGCTCTCTTACAAGAGTATAAAGCGAAAGTGGCCTTATTTACCCGTTCCTGTGAATTAGTGATCAGCCCATGTGGTTAGCAGTGAGAGGACATTCCGTAAAAGCTCACTGAGAACGCTAGAAATTTTTCCTGGTATAGCAATGGCGATATCATCTGCATAAGCAAATATTTTACCCAATCCTTCTAGGCTCAGGAGATACCTCAACTCATTCGTCTGCGCTGGGGCGATGAACCCAGACTAGTATGTATAACCCTAGTTGTTAACAGCAGATTAACAAGTCTGCAGATCGAATCGTCGATTTGTAGACCAGAGAGTGCATCAGTGATAGCATTAGGCTTGATGTTGTTGAAGGCACCTTCAATGTCAAGAAAAACAACCATGGTGTATTCTTTGAAGCTCAAGGATTTCCCTATATAGCTTACTATAGAGTGTAAACCCGTCTCCCCTGACCTACCCTTCCAGTATGCATGCTGCTAGGCATATAGAAGGTTTGTTGGACGTTCGTAAAAACTAAACTCAGCGAAAATCAATAAACGGCAGCTGCTTTTCTTTTAAATAGATAAAATACATGTAACTTTTCAACCATTTAATCGATTTTGCTGAAATTGAATAAGAATCTAGCCTTTACTCTCTCTCTCTGGTACTTGTTAACTCCTTGTGGGGCATAGGGCATTAACCAGGCCGATTTTCCACCTCGTCCTGTTCATCGCCTCCGCTTTCAGCTCACTCCACGACTTGCCTATTGAGGTACCCTCTCTCATAGCCGATCTGCTTCAGGTGTTACTAGGTCATCCAACACGGCGGCTTGCGTTGGTTCCCCGCGGGTTCCAATCGAAGGCCTGTTGAGCAATGTTGTTCGGCCCTTTTCGGAGAGTGTGACCTATCCATTGTCATTTTCGCGTTTTAATATAAGTTTCTATCTTCTCCTGACCGTAGTCCGGATGGCGCAACGGTTAGCACGTTCGCCTTCAACGCACTGGGCCCCGGTTCGATTCCGGGGATTTACGTGTCGGACTATGAGCCCACTCAGCTGTTAAATGAGTACCCATTATGGGGTAAATAACTCGGTTGAGCGTATCGCTGATCACATACCTCTGCACAAAAACCGTCACGATCTAGAAAATGAGATGATGCTAACTTATCTCGAGGCCGTGGTTCAAATTGGACTGTTGCGCCAGTTATTTATTTTATTTTTTTATTTATCTTCTCCTGACCAGTAATAGTAAGGAGGTCATCGTTAGAAATGACCTCCAGCCACCGTAGTGCAGGATTGGTTCCTTAGGTGCCCTAAGAGTCGCCGGGAGCGGAGGTAGCTCTCCGATGGTGTTTTTGATCGCGCGTTCTTTTGATGATCTTTCAGCTGAGTGTGACATGTTGGTGTTCTCACAACTATGTTGCAGCTCCACCGGTCGCCTACATCCTGAGACGCACTGGTCTTATTGGCCATCCAGGATGATCATCGTTATGTGCCTCTACCAAATGTTTTGCAGTGCAAAACTTGGTTGGCTTGGTTAGCCGTTCCAGAGGGCACCCACGGGGAGGACTATGGAAGAGGTCTTTTTTTATATTTTTGGCATTAAAAGCTCCTTATTTACTATATGTATAGGTGAAATTACTTTATGATTGACTAAAGCATTATTAGAAAAATTAAAATGTCGACCGTAATACTATAAGACAAAAACTGGCTGCCTTTAATTGAATTTCGTTGAGTTTATGCATGGATGTATTCCGAGATTCATGTTCCCATATTGAAGCGATTTTGTCTAATATCCAGGTTGTTAGCCGAGTGAAACGTCTATTGATATGTAGGTTTTTTTGTAACGTGATAGACTCATTAAAAAATAAAAAATAACGTTTTTCTTTCTAAATATTATGTTACTTGGCTGCTCCATTTTGATTGGAAAAAAAAACTTGCTCAAACAAAAATCTGCAAGATATTATAATATTCAAGTATGTTACTCCATTAGGATCTTGACATATCCATCTTTCCCATACAAGTGCAAGTTCTTTCATGAATCCAATTATAGCGGCCTATGAGATAATTTAAAATGTCAAGTGCTTGCTGGTGTAACTACCCAACGAAAACTGAATTCAAGATGCTGAAGGGGTTTTTCGACGTATCGCTTCCGGATGCCTCGCAAGCGTTTAATTAACCTAATAATGAGCTTAGGCAGAGACGGCAAAGTCTGACACGAATTACCTAATTAAATCTGTCATCGCCACTAGTTGAATGGAGTGCCTACTCTCAGTACCACCAACATAATCCCTATGACGTTGGAACATTGTCCTACCCTCTTGCGAAGGAATAGTAACAAAATTATAATGCACTGTAAACTTGTAAACTTGGTAGTCATTCAACATGTTATGTTGGTTAATCGTTGGGTAATTAAATATCCATGTAACATTAATTAATAGTGTATGCGAAACTTGTGTAGACAGATTAAAGTTCTGTGGTGCAGTATTGATCTATTTGTATTCAAGGTGGTATTACTATCAGTTTGAAAAATCTCCGTTTTGAAATTTGATTCCAGTGTTTTCTATTTAAAATTATAGCAAAATTTGGAAATACTCGTATGTTTGTCAACAGCACACTTTCAGCACAATTGCCCTAAGAACACAAGAACATTTATTTATATACCAATAGCGACAGAACGTGTCAAATACTCCTAAGCGGTTTATTTGACGTTTTGTTATCATGTAACTGGTTTCGGGCGATGCAAGTTGCTATAGCCGGTTCTAAACGATACTACGAACACCTTCCGACGTTGGACATCGAGCCAGGGCGGCCGGCTGCCACCAGACCTAACCTAACCTAGGACTAAACGCAGTGCTTTGAAGACTTCCGGGCCTAATAACCACAATTACAAATTATTTACCGACGGGTGCACCAAGTATTACCGATGTCAGCTGTGGTTTTATTGTCTTTTCGGTCATTTCGGATTGCTCATGCGCCAGGCGATTGGCTAACTTTGAGCCAGACGTTCGGATTCAAGTTCACAGCAGAAAACGCAAACGTTACACGCGATGACAGCTGAAGTCAGCTCAGTACCGCATGGCAAATGGAGTTAAAGTTAGTCGTAGCACTAACTAGTCTGGTACGTTTAGACCGCGGTGAGATTCTTCGTATTAGTTAATCCTCCAAGTATTGTAAAATAGTTCGCACGGTCTAAACGTACTCATTGACCGACTGACCGGTACCGAGGTGCATACTGGCAACGGCATTCTCGGAAACTATTTTATGCCAACTGGGCAACATGGAACAGTTGAGGCGCTATGCCCCGCAAGGGGTTAAGGCAATTGATTATACTGATAGCTGAACACCTGCACACACGTACACTTAAATTTTTGACTGGGCCTCTTTTCCTTATACATATGTACATTCTCGTATGTATAGCAAACTCACCATGTTTTCTCTACAATGATTGACCTTATGATTTATTCAGTTTGACAATTTGGTTACTTTTATATTACGAATCGCAATGCATGCATCATTGCGTGGAAGTGTAGTTTCGGTAGATACATAGGTATACCAAAAAAGCAATCAACTTGACCTCATTAAGGAAAATCATTGAGTCATTTCATACACGTAGAAATGTACAAATGCTTGTTATGTATTGTAGAACTCGCTCACTTATGAAGATATGTCATAGGCAAGGATAACTCGCTACTTTCTGAACATGTACATGGATATCCTTTTGAGGTATACATACATATCATGGAAAATGTGACAAGAAAGCAGGAGTCATTTGTGCGCCCAACAAACAGATCAAAAATGAGACGAATAAAAATGGTCATAGCAAAGAAACATCCACTCTTTATAGTCCATAAGATATGTGTATGCTAAAACAAGGATGCTTTCGTGCACACATAGCCTGAATGGTTAGCAAACATTATCAGGTGACAGCAGCTTAAACAGTGAAAGTTGACAGGAGCCTTTTAGGTTTCCTTTGATAGGAGCAAAATAATAAAGAAATGGAATTCTGCATTAAAAAATGGAGGCTAAGCAAACGTTCTCTCGATGTTACCACCAAATGTCAATATTGTGCAACAAAAAATACTCTTCAGTTGACCCAAATAATCTTACGATGAAAAAGTGATTTGGTCTTAGTCAAATTTTTGGAGAGTTGTTATTGTTTTATATTTAACAAGATTAGTCGCATTTTCTGCTGCATTTATCATTATTTTTTTATTATTATACACTCAGCGGCACGGAATGTGGCCCAAACATATCCAATGCGGTAACGGGACTATTTGCTATTGCATAGGAAGCAGCAGTTTGCGAAAACGTACGTTTTTGTTAATTTGAGAGGGTTAGTACAAAACACAGATAGCTGGTCTAATTTTTTTTTAACACATAAACCACATTCTGTTACTTTAAATGTATTGTGCACAACCTTAACTAAAAAGGTACGACCAGACTTACCTATGCACGCGGAGGCCTAAAAGTGGCGGGGGCAAGTGTACGAGGTCTGACAAAAAAATGACGGTACTTTTTTAATTACATGTTGATGGATCGTTAGAGCGACCGCAATTTTCATAACCTTCCATATAATAGGCTGTTTAGAGATTGTTTATATCTCAATTAGTTTCCGGCTCACTGCTATCTGAGTGCGACATGTTTAATATCTGCGGCGAATTTTCTCTAATGGCTTAGCTCGCACCTTTTCAGCAGAGATTTTAATTTTGAAAACGGGAAAATATCGCAGGGAGCACGGTCTGGGAAGTCGGGAAGGGTCTGGGGAGTAGGGAAGTCAAGGAAGGGCAGTCATCCGATGTTTGCCACACAACTCGCGAATTAACAAGGTTGAGCGGCTAGGCGCATTGCCATGGTGAAGAAACCATGAGTTGTCTCGATGCAACTGTGGTCTTATTTAGCGATTTTTTCGCGCAACATTTTCAAAACATCTTTTCTATAAATAAGTTCTATCCCGCTGGAAGTTACATATTCGGGGGTTTCTACGAATCTGGAGTCAAAACTGTGGAAAGTGGGAGCTCCCGAATAGCAACTTTTTTTTAAATAAAATATAAAATAACATAAATAATAAATTTGTGGAATCGCTGATTGCGAATCTGAAGTGAAAAATGTGAAAACCAAAAGGCGGAATCAACGACACCATTGAGTATGTGTAAAAAAAAAAGAAAAATGTTTTTTTTTTTAAATTCTAAGTTGATGTTTATTGTAATTATGATGTTTATGAGTGTGCTAGGGTCTTAAGCCATAAAACACTGGTAAGTAGTAAGTAATTAGCTTAATTAATTGTTTTTATTTGGAATATTTATGTGCAAGATCTTTTATTTCTTTAATTTCAACAAGATTTAAGGTATTTATAGAAAGCAGTGTTTCCATTCTGGAACTGCCTTTCCGTTTTTTTCCCAATTTGGTTTTGAGATTCGTAATCAGCTACTCCATAAACCCCTAATCGCGCTTTCTACCAATCACCACTATGCAAACTGTCAATTTTTATGGTGGGGTTCTTATGGTTTGGGGAGGCACAGAACAGAACTGCAGACGTACATTCAGAACTAGGAATTGTTGAAAGGCGTCTAACCTCAGTGCGATATGTTGAAGAGATCCTTGAAAAATCCTTACATGGAATTCATTGGTGCCGAGGAACTCTTTTTAATGTACCTAACGCCCAACCTCACACAGCAGGATGCGTACCTTTCGGAGGTTGGAATTTTAAAACTGAACTGGCCAGCAAGATGCCCAGACATGAATCCAATAGAACAAGGGTTCGGATATGCATAACAAAAATAAACTCAGGTTCCAACCCTCCGCAGAGCCTTCATTAACTAAGAACGGTTCTGATGATCGTCGGGGTAGTTTGTAAATTAAGAAAATATAATTTCGCTGTTAAGCCGTTGTTTAAGCAAATTTGTTTCATTTGAAGACCATGATTTTTTTTTTCTTCAATGCGAATTATCTTAAAATTTTCAAATTCAAATGTATCAGAAAAATAACACCGTTGGAAAGTCAACATATTAGGGCAAGTTTTGTCAAATTTGCGGATATGCCACTTTAAAGTACCGTTACAAAATTTTCATTTGAATTTTCGATAAAAAAATTTTTTTTTTTTTTAATTTCTTCAAAATTTGGGTAGTTGTATCTTTGAAGTAACGGTGATTTTCGCAATGGAAAAAAAAAATATTTATTTTATTTGAAATTTTATGTAGTTTTATAAAGTGATGTTAAATCACAGATTTGGTGGTTGGGGAAGTGGCAGATTTTGATTTTGTGTGCCAGGTCATAGTTTTTGACGACAACTTCAAAAACAGTTTTATCTTGGTAACGGTTAAAGGTATGCAAGTTTAATTCATACCATTATTCCTCAAACTAAGTGTGGTATAACCTTTATCAGTATTGCCCACCTAACCACCCTGTAAATGAAGACACATATAGCGATGGCGCTATGCCCTATTCAGATGATGTGAATGCATTTTAACTAAGTAAGTAGTGTAGGCCAAAGCACGAACTCAGGCGAACTTCAATCCATGATTAGAATGTGATATTACTTGAATTACAAGCTCGTTTAAAAGCCATGTCGGATTTCATGTCTCTCCAAAAAAGGAAAGGAAAAAGCTGAAAAAACTCGCCTGATTCAGCGACGTGAAAAAAAACTCCTCCAAAACGCCAGTCACTTTATCTCGTCCTCTTGTCAAAATAACGTTCCGTCCACAATCCACTTGCTGACAAGTGGATACTGCAACTTGACAAGGTTTGCACGACCACTAAATATAGAATTTCAAATAATTCTTCACAAATACATTTATTTTTGGGAAAACCAAAACAATTTTTTTTCTTCGAAAAATACTTCGAACCAAGCGAAATGGACACGCATCAAAATTTGATTTATTGGGCGATCTCAACTATTCTTAATAGTCTACAATCAATCAATTCGATTTATAATTATAGATGACAATCCTTTTACAATATCATACAATAATATATCATATTTACGTAACCCATACGTATAGTATCAAGTTCTAAATAAAATGCGCCATATTCTATTTCTAAAATGTATACTATAGTAGTATGAGTCTCCTCACGTAACCGGTAACAGAACCATCACACATATTAAACCCATTAAAACTTTTTAATAACACCAAGTCAGGCGAAGTATGCTTGACTTTGACTACTTTTTAGTAAACAAAGAGGCCACAATTTGCCTTTTCGACAAACTTTTTCATGCCGCTAATCATGTAGGCTGTACCACGTATCCTAGGAAAATGCGAAAATTATTTAACACGTTACGACCGCCAAATAGCACAAAGTTTTGTAATAAGCAAAGAAATCTGTACCAACCAATTATTTTCAATGTGGTGGGAGGGAGGAATTTTTTGGCACTAGGGTGAATTTTTGGGTTTGCGTGTGACGAATTTTTTGTTTGGTTTAAGAGAGATGGGCGCTTTGTAATCGTGATGTCTGGGCTTTTAGTCGTTGGTGTCGATTTTTCTCAAAAAACAATGGCCAGATTGAGTTGGCCTGTTTGTTTGCAAAACCGGTGTAAGCACATTAGGGTTCTCCTAAGGTTTTTTTTTTAAATATTGACAATTTAGCTAGAAAAAATAAATTAAATAATAAATAAGCGTAAAACAATTTGAGTATTTTAAAAGAGTTCCTATTGCTGTTATACACAAGTTAATTTATTTAATAATTAGGCCTTCCGCACATGACGCATCTTGTTTGAAACTCGAGTTGCAAACTAGTTTGCCATGAAACTAGTTAATTTCATCGCCAAGAATGTCCTTTTCTCCACACAAAAGGACTCAAAAGTCTTATGATACCCATCTTGCCCAGATATCACTTAATTGCCAAGAATGTCCTTTTCCTTATAATTCACCAAAGGACTCAAACATGCTTTCAACAGTAGTCTAGTTCATTCGCCTCAACATCCCCCGTATACTATGTGATATCCAGCTTGCCTAGTCATCGCTTTCTTCTCTTCTTCCTTGCTCTTTCATACCACTCTGCGGCTTCGCGTTGCTCTGCCTGTGGTGTTGGCACACCTAGTCATCGCTTTATTGCCAAGAATGTTATTTTTTCCACTCCACACGACTCAAAATGGCATCAGTCCTGACCAAAGGGCTCAAAACACCTTCAACAGTACTCGAGTGCACTGGTCTCATCACCCGATTTAGGAGATACCCATTTCTAAAAGGGTTGGTTTGCGTTTAATTCCATGATCTCCTTTTTTTCTGAAGCACACATACAGATGACCAATATATTATCGTATAGTACTTATAATAACCCAAGGAAGCTACGTACAAAATTTGGTTGAAATCTAACCACGGGAAATGCCTGGAGGAAAAATCCTCAAAAAGACTTAGGCGAGTAACTCTATTTTAAACAAAACAGAATCTACCGTTGGTCCAGCCGATGATCAACCGATTTGTGTTCAGGGTGATACAAGGAGCCTGTATACTAAATTTGATTAAGATCAGAATATGGGAAGTGCCCGGACAAACGCACAAATGCACAATCGAACAAACGTACAGCGTGCATCGGACAATACGCCTGTCCATTATTTTTCTATATGGGACCGGCCAAAAAATGCCTTTAGTCGATGAAACAAAATATGATTCCTTTTTTTTTCGTCTTTTTCGGACCTTCAGACATCATCATCAGTATTTTTTTTTGTAGCATCACTACAGATTGCAAAAAAATGGCCTTAGGAAAATTTTTTATAGCTGTAGCTTTTCTTTTTATTTTGATTGTACTATATGAGGTGACCCTTATAATTCCCATAACATACATTGGTATTAATATACAAAAAGTCCTTTGAGTTGACACATTTTTCTTGCGGCAATATAGTTTATACCATTGTACATAAAATATAAAGATATAAAGTGCATACTAACATTCATTGAAGCGTAGGTTTTTGATTAAGCTCCATGCGACTCCCAATTCATCTTTTTCGGCATCAGTTCACAGTACGTTTTCAACTCTTTGTGCAACATAAACCATTTGTATGTTTGTATTTATATAGGTACATACCTTTTGTAGCATAGTCGTACGTTTTTTTTTTGTATTTTTATATTCAATTGCAAAAGACGATTATTTTTGTCTGCCTGTCATGGGGAATAAAATGAATCTTATTTTTCGACCAATTTGTCACTTTGTCACGAATAAAACGCCGCCATAGAAACTTTTTTTATGACATGATTTATAGACCAGGAGCGGTGGCTCATATAATGGCCAAGGTGAAAATTTTTTACAGGAGTTTTGGTTTTTGTGTATGTATCTTGTTCTATTAGGGTGCTGACCACGAATCCGAGATTCGCCAACGTCTTTTATCAAACTTATGGGCAGCTATTTTGGCATAACTATTTTTAATGTTTTAAAGAAGATATGTATTTTTCCTAATTTTTTGGTGAATACGAATCAGCCTTCGTAAAATCTTTGTGGTTGATAAACTTCTTCGCGCTCGGTGGCCGTGATCGTTGTCATCGCTCTACGATAGTAATCTAGAGCTCGGAGATCAAATCTCGGCGCGATCAAAAACTGCCTGTGAGTACTAATAGAACTCTCACAGTGCTCTGAGCTTGTCAGTATAAAGAAGGCGCGGATAGGAGGTGCACGGTAGGAACTGCACTTCCGAAAAGTAGATATGCTAATGAAGCGTCAACAAGGCATAGAAATGCTAGAGATGTTGACGCGCCCATGCCCCTGGAGGCGTCAAGGCAATTAGAGAGAGAGAGAGAGAGATAAACTTCTGAGCGATGCTACGGAACATTCTCGGTTGAAGTCCCCAATTCCTGCCGCAGGTTCTCCTGCAAACATAGAGAGCTATATAGTCTTTCTTAATGCGGTGTTCGACGTTCAGTTTCCGTGAGAGCTTTGAAAAGAGAATGACTCCCAGGCACTTCATATTAGTCGACAGTCAGTGAGTGTTCATCTAGTACTGGGAGCACAAACTCATCAATTTTTGTTTTGTGGTAAAAAGAACCAACTCGGTTTTCTCTGGGTTCACACTGAGACCGCACTCTGCTGCCCAAGTGCTGACCACCTTCAAGACGCCATTCAGGATGTCACTCATCTTGGCTCCAGACTTCTCCAATCTCCTGAGGAGGTCATCCATTGCTAAAATCCACAACAAAGGGGAAATTACCCCACCCCCTGCGCCCCTCTGCGTAAATGATTGGTTATCCGGCTCTCGCCGAAGTCGGACTGAATTCTTCTTGTTTTCAGTATGGTTATTATCCAACTGCTGAAACATGTTTCCAAATTTCGTTTAGGGCTTCCAGTATGGTACCGGTTTTGCCATTATTGATGGCAACCTCAATGTCTATGGAGGCCGCCAGGGTATACACTTTGTAGTGCAAATCGCGCTTAATTGTGCTACTACCTCGTGGGTAGGCATGCTGCAGAAGTTGCCGAATTTGACTCTCTAGGATTCGCTCAAGCGACTTCATAACGCAGAAGGTAAGGCTTAAAGGTCTTAAATCTGTCATGACCTCGCTTACCCGCGTTAGGAATAAAGGTCACACGAACTCGCCTTCATGACTTGGGGACGTTGCTCAGCGTTATGCAGCTTCTAAAAATTGCCACCAGCCAAGATGTCACTATATCCTTAGCCTGCTGGAGTATAATCGGGAGCATGCAATCTAAGCCCGGGGACTTGTATGGTGGAAAGCTATTAGTGGCCCACACAGTCTCCGAGCCGTGATTACCGACGCAATTTCGTCCCCGGATACTACCTGAGTGCTTGGAACGCCAGTATCGTAACAGTAGCCCTCACTGCTTGGGAACAGTGTTGTTATAAAAAGTTCGAGTATTTCAGAGGTGGATTCGGTTCAACTTCCATCCGGTCCCTTAATAAAATACGGATAACTGTATTCCATGGATAGCATCCTGCACAATCTTGATGAGGCACTCGTGTCCTCAATCGAGTAATCAACCAAACAACTGTAAACACTTCTAGCCGTCAAAATCTCAGCAGCTCTCTCAGCTGTTTAGAATTATCTTCCATTGAATTTTTAACTGGAGGATGGGTGGCGTTTAGCGTTCATCTATTGGGGATAAACTTTAACCAGACATTGAGAAAACGGGCCTATATCTTTCAGTTTAAATTTATTGTTTTTAGTTTTCAAAGGTCACGATTTATTCATTAATTAATGTCATTTTCGATTGGAACCGAGATTGCTCTTTTTTCGAGCAACAATCTAACTTTTAAATCAGCGCTGCTCTGACTTTTACTCACTCAAATTTTTTGATCCGACAGAATGTACATAGCTAGTCCTATGAGCTTCTGTCAAATCAAATAAATTGGTGCGAGTAAAGGTCAGAGCAACTCTGATCTAAAAGTTAGATTGTGGCTTGAAAAAAAGAGCAATCTCGGTGCCAATCGAAGACACAAAATTAGGATAAATATTTCTAGGAACTTTGTTTCATACCTCTTTCTTGATGATCGTGCAACCTGAGGGAATTCTGTTAATGAGCATATTAAATTTATCGAACTTTCATTGAATTAGCGGCTGCCAATTCAATTCCGAAATTGTGTTTACCCTTATTACGTACTACGAGTATAACACGTCTGATATAAGCAAATTTCCAATGTTAAAATGTTCTCTGGCTTCGTTGAATTCAATTTTCATTCAATTTGTACTTAACATCCTTAATCAGGTGATGACGTAAACATCTTGAAACCTGGTTACGTTTTCGCTTTCTGTGTCCATAACGAAGTTGTCTTTTCCTTACCATTAAAAGCGTCTGCAAAACAATTTCGTGTCGTTAATCTCGTTTGCTTTTGTGCCACAAAATGCGAAGGAGAACAGCTTCTGAATGAGGCCACAAACATCCATACAAATCGATTTTCTTCAGCTATTTCTTCTTTCTTGTGGCTCCATTCATTCCTTCTTATTTGAAAATTCCTTCCGTCTTATATTATGTGAATTGGCCAATAGCCCGACATAATCAGTAAAATATAGAGGCGACCTACTCTAAATGAAAAGTTCAGCCGACCGAAAGACGACTTTCGGGTAATTATCCTCAAATAGACGATTCCTAGATGAGAGTATTTGGAGCAAACAATCAGATTGCTGAAAGTGAAAGGTTGTTGAACGCGAATGATGATGTAACGCGAGGATTTGCTGTTTATGGGTTGAGGTATTTGTCATAATCGTGGTTAGGGTGTGAGCGTTAGAAAAATATCACGAAGTAGAGCATCAGCATAAGCTTCCTTGTTAATTTCCTTGACCCCTCCAGGGGTATGGGCGCGTCAACATCTCTTGCATTACTATGGGGCGACCGATGGGCTCAGTGCGTAGAGGCGTCTGTCGCATGTCTAACTGCGGTCGTTTGGGGTTCAAGTCCCGCCCATGGCGTTCGTGGCCATGGATGTTTGTGCTGTCTTCCCTCTGCGTTGCGAAGCGTAATAATAAGCCAGAAAATCTCCCGAATTCTCGTATGTAGACGGCTATATGGGAGCAGGAGGTGCATGCTGCCAACGTGCATCGTCCGAAACTGATTCATGCCAACGAAACGTTAAGCTGAGACACATGGAATAGTTGACGCGCTATGCCCCACGTGCTAGGGCAAATGAGTATGCCTTGTTGATGTTTCGAAAGCATATATTTTGTTCCTGGTGCAGTTACTATCATACACCTAATGTCTGCGCCGTCTTTATACTGACAAGCTCAGTGCGCCGTGGGAGTTCTAGTAGTACCCACAAGCATAATTTTCGACGAACAATATGGAGGCGACGCCTTTCAGAAGCAGCATCCCACCAGCGTCTAATTGACTCCTTCTTAAAACAAATTCATCAACTGAAGATCTCTTAGAAGTTACTTGGAGGTGATTACCCGTTGTTCTCTGTTATTCTTCATCACTTTTGCAACGAGGATATGAATTATGGCTTATAAGCCTCTATTCATGTCGGTTAAATTCAGTTTCTGTTTGCTGAAAAAAGATCGGTTGTTTTGAGCCCAAAAACTGTCTCGCGTAATCGATTTCATACGCTTTGTATTTTTTTTATTACGTAGCCCCGGGCGTGTATTTTTTTTTATTACGTAGCCCCGGGCGCGGTGTTGGTCTAAGTAATTATACTAACATGTCTTTGGGATTAGGATGCCGGCAAAACAAACGCAGTCAATATTCCGATAACCTACTGAAGGAGAAGGGATAGTGTGAATAGATATCGGGATTTGCAAATCTATCAAGATTTAGGGGCCTGGTGGTCATATAATATTAGATAGACCATCGCCTTGAATCGCAAATAAAACCCGGATCTGTTTGAGTGTAACCTACATTATCGCAAAGCTAAATACAGGGTCGAAAGGAAAGTTTTCTCGCTTTTTTGCACTAACACACATTTTTTAATATTAAACCGGATAAAGTCACAAAAACGCACCTTTCGTAGTGAACTTATAGTAGAAGCATTGAAATATATGTACATTCGTGTTTACGTGTGTCGTAAAATGGAAGAGTTAACACAGCTGTGGTTCAACTGAGTCATAAAGGTTTCAATCTTAATCCACCAATGCGTACTTCCTCTCAACTTTAGCCGTGGAAATCCATTTTGAAGTCTTACTACTCAATGGACATATTATTGCCAATAAAATATCGAAATTACGCTATTAAACATTTATTTATTATTTATGCATTCACGGGCCATTCTTTCGCAATAATGCCAACGGCATTCTTGCCTACCCACCGAGACTGAATACAAAACTACTTAATTTGCCACTGGCAACCTTTCAGGATACTAGCGTCCATGACCATAACAGGCAGACAACAGCTCAGACGGAAGACGGTATGTTGTAGTCTCGTCACGACTGTTTTCGTAAGGAAGGAAGTTTTCTGGTTGGTTGAAGTACATATAAATACATGAGGGCAACAGGACACTTAAGGCTTCAATGGGAACAACAACTACATTGCCTACTACAAACTCATGTTGTTGCTACACACCGACTGCGAGTTCCGACATGGTGTTTTGTACATGCTTTACGTATTCTGTTCTGAGTGTTACGTAACATAATCATGCAACTACAGTCAAAATGCTCGCAGAACATAAAATGCAGAGTTTTATTGAACACGTTAAACTCGAAAATAAAAATGAGTTGCAGGGAAGGCATTTTGTATTCTACACGTGCTCCATGTGAACCAATATTTGTTCGTTGCAGCAGGATCGGCATTCGGCAAGCCGAGAAGAATGGATAATGAAATGAGATTGCGATGAATAATATGGACAAGTACGAGTTTTCCTGTAGGATGGATGTCAACTCAATTGGACCGTTCACAGAAGTACTGGACGTGCAACATATAATGTGGAAGGACACTTGAAAATTGAAAATTTTTTCTCTCAATACAAGGATTTGAAACTCAAATACAGCCATTTCCATTCCATTGGAAATAATTAATTTATTTCCGTTTACGAAAGTGAGAAAAATAAATCAATAAAAATCTGAAACTGAATTGAGGGATTGAAAAATGCTGATAAATTAAAATCTCTGATAGTGTTTTGTAATATATGCACATATGTAATTGTTAAAAAAAAAATCCGTCCAAACATTTTATTAAATTAAGAAGAAATAAACTTGTTGCCAATGAACGAATCATTGAGGAAAACGCTGAATACAACTTCGTGCCGGCTTAAGTCTTAAACTGACAGACAAAACCGTAACTTTTGAAAAGTGTAATATTTTTTTCGGCTGTTCAAAATTACCACTACAAAGGCCAAAATTCACTTCTTTCAATTAAGGAATAATAATAGTTTTTTTTATTTGTTTGTTTGCTTACAGGCCTGTTGCCAAATTTACACAGTATAATTCATAAATACAGTGGTAAAGAAATGTAAAGTCGCAGCGTACCTTTTAATATTTAAAAATAGTTTCAATTCACTGTAGTTTTATTTTAAAATAAAATAGTTAATTTTCTAATAATTTAATTCATTTTAATTTAATTGAATTAAAGTAATTGATTAATTTTTCTTCTAGTTAGGATAAATAGGCATTTGGGCGTACCAACAAAAAAAAAAGTTTTCATTACAGTTAATCAAGATACTTGACAAAAAATAAGAAATTAATATTTTGTTGGACCTCCTTCATACATTGTTACTTGAAACAACCATGTGGGCATTGAATTTATCAATAATCGCAGGGTTGTTTGTTCAACTCCAATCTAACAGCGCTCAGTGGAGTATTTGTTCCAAAAACCTGGCCAAAATTATTAAATGCAATCTATCATGTGGAAATACATAAATAAGCAATTTGAGGTATTTTCAGAATGTATTTTAGTAACAATTTATAAAATAAAGAAAAAATAAATATAAATGTAAACAAAAACTACTTCAAAATTAGTCATTGAAATACACAAAAGTGCGTCGACTTTATCAACCCGATTCAAAATATACCTATCATATTACCTAAATTTTACTTCTTGCTCAAGAAGGTCCTTTTGTCCTGTCCATACGGCTCAAAATACCTTTAACAATATTTCACCGCATTGGTCTCATCATCCCCATTAAGAAAATACACATATTAGCTTGGTTTAATTAAGGTCAAAAAGGTCCTTTTGTCTCGACCAAAAGACTCAAAATGCCTTCAACCAACTACTTCAGTGCATTGATCACATCACTCCTAGGTAGGCAGTTGCCTAAGTTTTGTACCCGTTTAACTTCACGCCCAAGAAGGTTCTATTGTCCTCACGCCCACCAGCAGTACCACCAAAACCTCATCGGGTTATACCAAATTTGGTCGAAATTGGACCACGGTAAATGCCCGGAGGAGAGGAACAAACTTTCTTAGAAAAGACTTAGGCGAGAAACTTCTAATTTTAAAACACAAAAAGTACCGTTAGATAAGTCGAAAATTCAAAAAACCGTCACCGTTACTCAAGAAATCCACGTACCAAATTTGGTTGAGATCGGACAGCGGGAAGTGCCCGGATCAATTATTTGAATATATGGGACGGGCTAAAAATGCGAAAATACTTAAAAGTTCAAACATGTAGGAAAAGAAATAGGCGAAGAAGGGGCAACTAATTCTTTTATGGTAAATTGAAGGGAATATTAAACTAAATTTTATCTTGGCATGATAGCTCGGCACGTCCCGGAACATGAACAAAAACAGTTTCGTTTATTTTTTTCTCCAAAGAAATTCGTACTTTTTGTAGTAAAGTACTATAGCAATAATATTAAAAAAATATTTCCATAACTGCAAGTAAGATGAAATATTTTTCTCATTCAAGTACACACTTCCATCTTTCATCTCCATAATTGTTGTTTTATAATTGCACTCAAACCCAACTGAAAAAATTATGAAATTTGCACCAAAAATTAAATCAGCGAGTACAAATTAATACGAATAAAACTTTGCCTGAGTTCCGACCCCCCGTGTGAAGGCGGGTGATGAGTGGGAGATATGATGCAGCCGTTAGTTTAGTGTCAGAAGAAGTCGATTTACAAATACTCCACTGTGCAGCAGTGAATTTCACTTTTAAGCTTCGAAACCGTTGAAAACTGTCTTGCTATGGCGCATCCTACACATACGCTGGCCTGAGGTCATTACTAACGATAACCTCCTGTTCATTAGTGGTCAGGACAGAATAAACACCTCCATAAAAAGGCGAAAGTGGATCGGTCACAACCTTCGAAAAGGGCCGTAAAACTTTGCTAAATAGGCTCTTGATTAGAACCGACAGGGAACCGATGCAAGTCGCTTCGTTGGACGACCTAGAAACGCCTAGAGAAGATCAGCTTAACTGAATACGCGAATCGTGGAACAGTCGAAGGCGATGGCGGCGAATAGTCGCTGTGGTTAATGCCCCACAAAGGGTTAAAAGGAACCAGAAAGACAAGCTAAATTCGTGCTGACTAAGCAGGTAATGAACCCTGGACCCACAATCAAGAGCACTTCATTTACTGTGTACACATTAAAGCCGCAAAACAAAGAGTCGCAAAACAGCCGAGGCAAATAATGAATTCGATGTTTGTCGTTCGAAGAACACTTCCACTGTGAATTGTTCAGTAGATGTCTCAGTCAGATACTGTAATCCATACAAATGTTGAATTGCTATTTTATAGATTTGGAGCTGGAAATTCTTCTCAATTTCTAAGAAGAAATCAAAAGCAAATACTTTTTATCTTAATAAAAGAAGAAATTCACTTCCGACCGACAAAAAATCGAAATGAAAAGGTAATTGCGTCATTTCCCACTGTTAAACACAAAGGACCCTTGAATTTCATACAATGCTTGCTCATTCTAAATAAAATAAAAAAATAATAATATTTTTTTTTCTTTTCTAACGAATAATTAATTCCTCAAATATGAAAAAGATTTCATTTAAAATCATTCTACTCGTATTTAGGAGGAAATTCATTTGACAATGGTACGTTGAAACGATGTCTACAAACGTAATAAATCATTTCTATAGGAAATGTCAGTTGTATAGGCCTCTCATTCTCGTAGACAAATTATCATTAAAAGGAAGAACATTTATTTGAGGATTTAAGGGAAAAGTCCTTTTTGATTTGATTTTGAAATAAAGAAGTTGTGGCTGGAGGGTGTACGTATAATTGAAGAGAAAAGATTTTAATGATAGTCAGTGACGAAATTTCATTCTCGATTAGTATTCCGATAATTTCGTCTGCGTATTAAGTTTTCGTGCTTTTACGTCCGATTTGTTCGAGGTGTAGCCTTGCAGGTTTTGCAAATTTCAGAAGAAAAAAGTGAGATGAACTACTAATATCTAAATAAAATCAGTTTAATCACCCGGAAAATTGAATTCATTCTCGGTATGCAGGTTCCGCATAATTCTATTGATTCAATTTTTCCCATAGTCCAACATTATATTGAATAGCTTTCGTATCATCTAACAATCTATAAACCGGACGAATTAATCAAGTGGAATCAATTTAAGGGTTATGACTGGCATTGCTGTATTTGCTGATATTTGACACTGAATCTGTAGCACAGTTTTCTCAATATTTGGAGATGACCACAACTCAATTAGTTGTGAAATGAGGTGCAAATTGGGTATATCTGAAATGATGGTTCGCAATTACTCGTATGTAGACGGTAAAGAGATAAGAGTTGAATGTGGTTAAATCTATTCCCGGTACATATAAATGGATTTGATAGATAAAGATGGCTGCAGACGTTTGGGAAATTCTCTCCGGCAAAAAAACTGTACTGGCCTGGCATTCAAAATTGCAATTATTCCCTAGAGGAAGAGACGAATAATTTAAATTGACAGTCAAAAAATGACAATAGTTTATGAAAAATTCAATTAAACGAGTACATTTATTTAAAACCATTTTATGCGATCTCAACCGAACTGAAATGTCGACGTCACACATGATACAGTCTCCGGTCTGTACAGTTTTTCCAGATAGATTTTCGATTGTGATTCGAAAGAGCGAGCAATTACTACATTGGCTGAAAAGTCCCGGGATTTTTAATGATAACAAGTTTGCTTTGGGCAAAGTTATATTTATTCCTCAATATGATTGCCTTCGAGGGCGATACACTTTGTACAGCAATTTTCCAATATTTCGATGCCCTTTCTGTAGTACTATTAGTATTATTTTATTCTGTAGTACGAAACGTGGAAACCTTCGAAATACGCCTCGGTTTCCGCGATGACTTCCTCATTCGTTCTGAATCTCTTTCCCTGGGGCCCCAGTTTGAGGTTTGGGAACAGATAATAGTCGCTGAAGGCCAAGTCTGGAGAATACGAATCGAATCGTAATTGGTGCGTTATCGTGATAGTAAAGAACTTTTTTCTTCGCCATATGGGGCCGTATCTTCTATATTTCGTCGTTCAGTTTGTCCAATAACGCTGCATAATACTCTCTTGTGATTGTTCTTCACTTCTGCAGGTAATCGATGAAGATTATGCCATGCGCATCCCAAAAAAAACGTAGGCCATAACCTTCCCGGCCGAGCGTTGGTCTTTTGGCCGCTTTGGTGGGCTTTCGTGGTTTTCCAGCCAATCTGCAGACTCAGGCGTATGGTAATGGACCCATGTTTCATCCACCGTCAGAAAACGTCGAAAAAAGTCCGCTCGATTACGTTGCAACAACGCCAAACCGACCGTTGAATCATCAACGCGCTGCTGTTTTTGGTCAACGGTCAGTAAACGCGGCACCCATTGCGCCGATAGCTTTTTCATTTCCAAAAGATCGTGCAAAATGTATCCCGCCCATTCTTTTGAGATGCCTACGGCCTCAGCTAACTGGCGCAACTTCACTTTACGATCATTCAAAACGATTCGATGCACTTGCTTTACGATTTCCGCATTCGTAGCCTCTTTTGCCCTTCCAGAGCGAGGTGCATCTTTGGTGCTTGTATGACCCATTTTAAATTCACTAAACCACCGATAAACTGTTGTTTTCGAAGGAGCAGATGTGGGATAAGATTTCTGCAACCATTGCAATGATTTTTTAGAAGTTTTCCCATCAAAACAAACTTGATCAATATGCGATATTCCTGTTTTTCCATATTTTTTTTTACAAAGGCGAAAGTAGCGTCACTCAAACGATTGTAGCTTGTAAACGAATGGACGAAATGTCATGAAACTTGATACACAAACTAATGATGAGCCTCTCGAAATGAGTCATGTTCATTTTCTAGTCGTGCCTCCTTTTCAGTCCATGTAGTATAAGCTTGTTTGGAACTCAGATTTCAGCACCGTCATTTCGTTTTTCCGAGTATCGCCATTGCAAGCGGTTACCCAGTATTTTCGGTACTTGTTCGTAGTAGTATTATTGTTTTCAGTGCCGGTTTTTTTTCATACCGGGTTTTCAACCGATAAATAGCGATACTCAAAAAACCGTATTGAAAGCGGTTACTCAAAAAAAAAAATGAAACCGGAATATAGAGGGCTGGTTACACCCGCAATCCGAAGGGTTTGTAGCAAGCGCTTATTTTAGTATGTAAATATCGGCTCCTTGCTCTTCTTGATACCACATAGATGGATAAAAACAACCGTAATTAAAATATCTTACCTATAATATAGTATCTTACATGCCAATTCATATTACCTGATTATAACGAAACTTAGAACTTAGGGGGGCCTCTATGTGGAAACCCCCTCTTTCTTAAAGTTGGCCAATTACAACACATCGCTTTCTCCAGTGTTTTTTTTCCTAAAAACTCATGAGGAGTGATTGGTCCGCTTAATCCCTCCCCCCTCTCTCTCTATTCACGCCACTAGGTAGGATAGAAGTGTTGAAATGTTTCTCGCTGAAATTAAGAACACCATTCTGTCTGCGGAAGGTAAATAAGCAATTAATTAAACAATAACCTGTTTTTGATCTTTTGCAAGAAGGTGGCATACCACGTCACTAGTCCAGTAGCTTAGCTCATTAGAGCATCAATCCAGTGTACAGTTCCGCAGCCGTGGGCACCCCGCTGCGTGCTTTTGAATTGCCCAAACAAAGCCGGCGCCAATGTCTGGGAGCAGCATACGTGTAACCTACTTTGGCCATTATCCTTATAAGCCAATTATTTGATGAAAATCGGTGCCTTGTTCGAACAGAGCAATGCAATGAATTATTAATTGAACATGATTTCCTCGGGGGGTCGTTAAGAAACTATAAGCATTAATATTCTGAGATACTGAAACGCAAAATGGGCACAATGCCGCCACCCATTGTTTCATTAATTCGAGAACTACATAGTAGAATGTTATCGCTGGTATCGAAAGGATTAATCGTTAATCATAGCTGGAAGCACATTTGTGGGCAAAACCCTGTATGTTGAAACGCTTGACCGGCTTTGGCATCTGCCGTGTAACAGGGCCTACGAGTACGAACCTCCCTGGTCAATAATGGAAAGAAAACACGGGTCAGATGACTTTTGTACTACTTTTCAATTATGCACATAAACTCAAACTTTCCCTCCTCGTGAAAACGTCTGAGCCTATCTTACAGGAAGAACTGGAGCGAGCAATTGTAGTCGAGGAGATTTTTCGTCGTTTATTGATTTGTTCACTTTATGGTTGCCTGTGTACGTAGTGCGAAGGACGACGAGTCAGTATCCCGACAAGCTTTGTACTATTTTCGGTTGAACACACACAGCCCATTTGTACCACCCAGCCGCCCACTTGACAAGGCTACTGGTGGCTGGCTGTTGCAACATCGAATGGAATGGGGTAGAACGAAAAAAATACACGATTCGGGTGAAAAGGCTGAGCGCTGGATAATGGCCGCTGAAAGGAATTTGGCCTTGGCCTAGGACTACCGCCTACTCTACTACATATACTCACCGTGGAGTGTCACGCTGTACGGCCTTTTTGCCAAGGATTTATCCGTTGCTAGTGTCGAAGACTGATACTTATTGGGAGCAACACAATCTGATCTTCTGCAAAAAGCTATTGGCATGCGATTCACTTTCACAAACTTTAACACACCGCGCCCTTTAACAAATTTCCACAAAACATATCATCTGCGATTTTCCAGAGACAGTTTTCAGCTAAGAACTCCGGCACTCACGTATAAAACCGATACAGGACTATTTCCTTCCCTTAATTCGATTTTTCCCCAGGGACGCACTTAACAATTCATCTAGGATCCAAATATTTACCTCCACAATTTAGTATGAGAAATTACTTTCAATTCGTGCACAATCTGCTTGATGCACAATTCAACTACAATTCCCGGACAAATTTGAGTCAATTCAAATCGCAGGAGGATGGAAAAATCAAACAACAAATTCACAGTATGGGCATCTGGAGGCTGCGCTTAGCTTCACAGTGTAGATACGAGGGAGGATGATCTCTGACAGCTGACGATGTTTTCACAACATCCGCGGCGGACACTCTGATGGAATGGAATCTGAAAGCAAAAGCCAAGCAGGTTCTTCTCATTAGACCGAAGGATGTGATATACAAGTTCTTGTGTATGCCTTGTGGTAGAAGTAGTGCCACAAGGCAGGAATATGCGCAGTTTGAAATTCAGGATAGATGGCGGTAACAGAGTGCCAATTGAATGCACAATCCTTTTGAAAATCAGTAGGTGGAAGCATCTGCCAACTTCTGTGAAATCTGTAAGGTGGCACTGGTGTAGTCTTCTAATACCACAATCCATTGCAAATGTTTCAAGAACCTGACGCTGGATATCGTTCTTTCCATAGTGACGTCATGTATATCATAACGGCTGATCTGAAACAAGAACAATTCACTTAACCTGCATTTGCTGTTTGATATCTAACCGTGTCGCGAAATGTACGAAAAAGTGGATAAAAATCCATATTTCGAGAACGGGAGAATCGATTTTTATGAAATTTTAGATACATTAAGTTGATGGTTATTTTAGTTATATGTGAGTTCCAAATTGATTCAGGAATTTTTTCGCTGATAGTCAATAGTGCACAGAGTGTTAGGAATTTGAATTTAATTTAATATCTTAAGGGCGGATGGATAGATTTTTAATGAAACTTGGTACATATAAAAAACAGTTAATTGTCTTAGCTATGATGATGCAATAGCGTAACAGATAGTGGACTTAATTAAATACTCTGGAAGCGGATCAAAACCAATTTCTATAAAATTAGCCTAGGAATTGAGTGTTCATTTAGGGGGTCTAGATAGAAAGGGCGGTTCCCCAAAAATTAACTATGGGATTTTGTTTGTAATAGTTAGGAGGTAGGGAGGCAAAAGACTTTTTCCATAGGCCTCCTAGTAGGCGCCCTCTGGTAACGGCAAGTATTAGCGATAAGACAGTTTGGAAAAGACAGATAGCTGTAGTCTGAATGGCTGACCAACGCCTAAGCGCCTAAGCTTTAGTAGGATGTAATGATTTGTGTAGTTGGACCTGCATCATCGTTGTGTGAACTTCAGCACGTTTATTAAACCATCTGAAGCAGCTAACTCCGAGGCCATCCTCCCAATGGGGTTAAACGATGTGCTGACAACTCGTCCTTGTAAAAACCACTCCACGTCAAGAAACCTGGAACAAAGCCTCGGATTGGACGGATTAACAACGACGATCATACGAATGACTAACGGATTATTCTTTCGGATCCTAGAATGTACGCTCCCTGAACAAACCGGGGGCCGAGAAGGCTCTCCTTCAACAAGTCGAAAAGTACAAACTGAGTATCACTGCAGTCCAGGAAAAAAATTGACTTGGCAGCGAGATCAATGACAAGAAATCGCACACAATTTTTACAAGTGGCAAACCATCGGGCCACAAACAGTTTGGAGTAGCATTTATAGTGAACAATCACCTTAAGCCGCACCTTACTGACTTCAAACCCATAAATGAATGGCTGTGTTCGATTCGCATCAAAACTTGATTCTTCAATCTCTGGCTCATCAATGTGCACGTCCCCACTGAAGTTAAAGAAGACGCAGTAAAAGACGAGTTCTACGCCCGCCTTGAGAATCTCTTCGACTCACTTCCAACAAACGACGTCAAATTGCTGTTGGGAGACTTTAACGCGAAAGTCGAAAATGAAAGTTGGCACCCGGGGGAACACTGGAGTCTACAGTCTCCATGAAAACTGTAACGACAACGGCCAGCGACTTATCGACTTCGCCTGCAGCAGAAATCGAATCGTAATCTCTACGTATTTCCAGCATCAACGCATTCACAAACAGACCTGGAAATCTCCAGGCGCACATACCGTCAAGCAAATTGATCAAGTTCTCATTTGCAGGAGATGGGCATCTAGTGTGATGGATGTTCGCTCCTATCGAGGAGCAAACTGTGACTCAGATCATCACTTGGTGAAGACGACCTATAGATGTAAAATTTCCTCAGTGCACCAATCGAGAATCAGCCCTCCCAAAATCTTTGCGGTTGATAAGCTTCTGAGCGATGCTACGGCGGTGGCGTATAATACCACCCATGAGGGAAGACTATCACCTATGCTACACAACCTCCTCCTTAAAGTTGGCAAATTACGACACATCGCTTTATCCAGAAAATAATGATACTTCTACATATTTTCTCCGAATTTCATGCTTCATGTAGCTTCAGCGGTTCGTGAGATATTTCATGGACACGCAGACAGACAGACAGACGGACCGATTTCATAAGGGTTTTGTTTTTACTTCAAAACCCTAAAAAGAAACAAGTAGTCTTCCATTGTCCTCCTCCATATTGCTTGTGACTTTTTATTTTATTTATGGATAAGTTTGGTGCATAAAATACATGGTAGAGAGGGCATGGCCGCGCCGGGCCCACCTGTTAACCACCACAAGGCTCACTAACCTGAAGGAAGGATCAGTCCTTATTGGACGGTTTCCCTTCTTATTATACTTTGTTGGTCTTTGTGCCCTATTGTGTAGAGTGACTGGTGCAGCCCTGTATCACTGGACTTTTGCATTTTTTGGGACTTTGATGTTCATCGCAACTTGGAGTTTTCTCTTTTCTCAATTTTGTCTTTATAGTTTATCGCGGTTTTTGTTAAGTAGTTTTAGTAACGGGTGGACGTGTTATCTTGTTTTGTTTACGGCAAAGGAATAGGCTAGAACCGCGTGATCAACCACCCCGGTACTCCCCATCATTATGGGCTCGTCTGCCAGAACACACGATTTGGTGGTCTCTGAAGAGGGTTTCCTGCACCTTAGGTGTAAGCAGGCCTTCACGGCCAATCCTCGTCCTTCGGTCTTCATTGCTACAATATAAATAATATATGTAAATGTAATGTAAAAAAAAGTTGACATACGAGTACCGACACGTAAGTACGTATACACGTATGTACGTATAGTATGTACGTAGTAGTATGTATGTACGTAGTAGTATGTATGTACGTAGTAGTATGTAACGTATAGTATGTCAACGTTTTTTTTGTTGGTCATCAGCTGTGTTTATGCGGCCCAATATAACTCGTTTGTTTCCAATGCGGCCTAGTGAAGCTAAAAGGTTGAACACCCCTGGCCTAGAGGGTAGTAATGAAAAAGGTTAACAGTCAAAAGCCAAATCTGATGAAGTGTCTCGTTCTTCTGAAATGAACAGTGTAACAATACTCTTTCCTCAATTCGAACTACGGCCATTAGAACATGTCACCATTGCGGTCGAAAAATATTCCTGAAATATAGGAAAATGAGCTACTCCGAAAAGCCTCCAGAATTTGGGATAAGAAAACAAAAGAACATCTATAAATTAAAGACATTTATTATTAAACTTGTATATGCATTTATATTGTACTTTATCACCTTTCAAAATGTGGCAGTCTATTCTGCCGAGCCTTGTATGAAATTAAGAACGAAATAGATTCCGCTAACAGGTTCCTGGTTTCACATCAAAAGCATACTACATATAACCATTAGAGGGATTTAACTGGAAAACTTTAATAATAATTTGTTTCTGCCAAGAACCCCTGCCTGGAGAGAAATGCGCCTATAAAATCGCGAAAGGACGAAATATTCACTATGGAAGGTATGTGTAAATGAAAGACGAAATCCAATTAGGATCCTAATAAACGCGGAATTTATGTAGTCGAAATGGTTATTGGCGTCATAACGCAAATTCCACGTAGAATTCATTCTTTTCTGAGGGTAAATTCGTAGATATTGGAAACTGTTTTGCACACATATGCTCTTAGCGATTCCGCTTCCACTGCCGGTGTTTTGTACGCTTTCGGAGGGAATGAAATTTCATAACAGGGAAATGTATAGTAGTAGTAGCACCCACTGTTACCACCTATCGTTACAATGAAGTCTTCATTGGATACCGGAAAAGGGAACTGCGAGTTAGAAAATAATAATGCAATTCCGTCCTATTTAGCGTTTTTACCTCCTTTTTTCACGTAGCGTATCACACATTTTTAATAATGGAGTCCCGAATGAGATGAATATTGCCGTCTGCATGTACCTTCCGAATTCCTTTGCAGGATTTACTAAGACTCTTAGACGACGGAAGATTTTATATTTTCGGTTCTACGCTAGTTTCACGACATCATACGAGTATTTAAAATGTTACACTTTCCATATTGCAGAAAAGAACTTGCTTTTTACAAAAAAAAATGTTTGGTGGAACGTTCGTGTGTTCATATTTTTTTTTATTGTACACTACGCTTTATTTTGAGAGTTTTCTCTTTTACGAACGTAGAAAATTTAATATCTTTCAGTCATGACATATCTATGCTACTATGGTTTTTTTTACTGTCATTTATTTGTTAACAACCTCACAAAATATGATGAAATTTTTCATCTTGACAAAGACGATATATGATATCCCATACAAAGATATAGGGAGGCAGACGTAATGACGGAATGGTGGGAATAGATATTTGTCAAAACTAACGTAGGGGTTTTAATGTGAATTATTATTATTACTCGTATGTATTTTTAAATAAGGCACAACCCTATCAGCAAAGATTCCGGAATAATATGCGGAATACTATCAATATTATCTATTGAATAAGGTAGGCACCCGGGACAGAATAATATTTACCTCGTGTATATGAATACATGTTAGCTTTCCCTTTACGATGCATTCTCGCATTGTCTTGAGCATTCTTCAATTATTCTCATAAATGAATATGTTGATATAACTATTGCCGGGATGCAATAGTTCCTATGGAGAATTAAAAGAGAAATCCAATCGAATTAGATACATTTGTGTATAGTACGGATGTGGTGTGTTCCGCCAAACGCAAATTACCAAAACGCCTATTGCGGAGTTATGTGCCGCATTTAATCAATTTTTTGCCCGTCAATTAAAGAAAATATTAACACTTAAAAGAGGGAGGGAGGGGGAGGGGGAGGTGTAGAAGAAGGTTTCGCTGCACTGCCTCCCCCCATCATACACCGGATTAGAAACTGGAGAGTGTCGTACGAACACTCCTTTTCTGATCATAGATACATTCAGTTCATCCTTACCGAGCATCCTGAAGCAGTTCAACATATTATAAATCGCAGGAGCTGGACGATATGGTAAATATTCTGACAGGCGCTATGAATGCGACGGTGTCTGTATCGTGTCCTGCTACCTCAAATCAAAAATCAGCCTGGTGGAGTACTAAAATCTCCGAAATTAGGGCTGTGTGTAGGAGAAGTTTTAACAAAGCTAAGGCTTCGAAGTTGGAGTTAAATTGGCGCTCCTATGAAAAACATCTGAACTCCTTCAAGAAAGAGTCAAGAGGAGCTAAACACAACGCTTGGAGGAGCTCTTGCGAACCTATCGAAGGGTCCTATGAGACCTCTAGATTTCGGAAAATCCTGGCGTCAACTCCATCTATGCCAAGTTTCCTTCAAAAGGAAAACAGGACATGAACGTCTTCAAGTAAAGAAACCACTTAATGTCTGCTTGGCACACATTTTCCTGGAAGCTCGTCTGTTGTCTGACTTGTCGCATAGCATCACGTGACAGTGTATCCATTCTGATTTGTGAGAAGATTTTGTTGGCGATCTCTAGCTTCGAAACTTTTAAATCGGCTGAAGCTGATGGCATCATTCCGGTGGACTTGCAGTTTTATTCAGATATTGCAATCAATGGATAGAAGGCATCCTGACGGCCTGCCTGAAGTTGAGATACGTTCTTGGCATCTGACGGACGGACGGACGTACGGGTTGTTTTTTATCCCGAAAGCGGGTAGAAGATCGCATGCGCGTTCTAATGCACTCAGACCCATCAGTCTCTCTTCAACCATGCTGAAACTACTAGAGAGACTGGTTGATATCCATCTAAGAAATAACATTCCGTCACGTCTTCTATCCATGTCGCAACATGCATATTGGAAAGGTAAGTCGGTGGATACGGCTGTGCACTCTTTGGTCAGTTGCGTTGAAAAATCTTTTGATCTAAAGAAATACAGGATGGTTGTTTTCCTGGATATCGAGGCTGCTTTCAACAATATTCAACCTAGTGCGATAATTGAGGCCCTCTTGGACCTCCATGTTGATGTATCGCTTTGCAAACTAGTTAACACGTTATTAATATCTATAGGCGTATACATTCTACCTTGTGTACATCGTCGGCATGTAGGTGGATCTAAAAAGGGGAAACCCCCCTTTATTGTCTCCGCTTCTCTGAAATCTAGGAATCAACAGTATGCATTGTCAGACAGGTTTGATTTTCAAGTTTTGATAACGATAAACGGTTGATAACATTAACTGCGATTATAATAAGCGGGCCCATTGTATTAACTCACTAGAAGGGTGGAGAAGGGTGAAAAGTGCAAATCTTTAGCCCTGGAAATTTTGCAATTTGAATCAAATGTTACGTATCATACCGCAGCACAGTTGAGCACCTTGAAACATAGAACCGCCTTTTCCAGTGCTACAATTAAAATCACAACGAATTCTAAGGAAGTCCTCGTGGTATCCATATACTACGAATTTTGTGAAAAATTGCCAAAAACAATGATTCCACAGTGTTTACATAAATTTTTAGTCCTTGATTTTCGTTTCGCACTATTAGTTTACTTAACTTAGTTTTGATTAATTAGATAAAATTATCTCTAAATACTTTCTAAGCGCAAAGAATGTCAGATATTTAAAACTCATTTAATCCTATATTCATCCCCCCTCCCTCCCCATAATAATTATTCCCAATTATTTTTCAGTTGCGCTGATAGTCCCCTGCCCCCCCCCCCCCCCCCCCGCCCCATCCCCACCACATCCGCCTACTTGCGACAAGTCGTGAGATGTTGTGGCTTATTATTACGCCCCGCATCACGAGGGGAAGACAATATCCATGGCCACGAACGTCGTCGTGGACGGGATTCGAACCCGAAGCGCCGGTAGTCAGACATGGCACTGATGCCTCTACGCACTGCGCTACCGGTCGCCCCATACTATCGGTCGCCCAATCTGATCAAGATTATATATACAAGTATACATATTTTTTATGGTCGGAGATGCTTCTTTCTATTTGTTGCAAATTTCATGACTCCCGTTTTTGCGAAGTGTACACATGTGCGTAAACGTGATAATGTCAGTGAAAGTAACTCACTGACATCAATAGAAATCCACTAAATCTCAGGAACATTATGAAGTGCACGTTCGAACAGTCGCAATATTTTCGGATCAAAGCAAATCCTGAAACCTTTGTTTCAATAAAATAATGAGAGTATATTTGGGGATACTTTTGGGGGATACTCCTCAAATCCAATTGATTCCAGGAAATCCTCCTTTTTGGTCGACTGGCTGATTGTATTGCAGAGCATAAAGATACAGAGAATTGTCGGATAATTATACGAATGCAATCATCAGGGAGTGGGTGACTGATGAGAGAAGGAGACGCGAGCCAATAATCCGTGTGCCTTTAACCAGTTTTGTATCCTGTTCGAATGTAAATCATTTTACCGATGCGCCCCATTCGTTTGCGTGTTGGTTGAATCCCTCTTCGGTCAGTCGAAACCCGTTCTGGATATGAAATCAAGGGCAGGGATTTTAGCAATTCCTGATCAGATTGAATTTGCAAATGCAGTATCCGCCGGACTATTTGCAGATAATTACGCACTTTGTTCAATGGTTGCTGTTCCTTCTGCCTCACTTGGCAATTCCTGTTGGTCGTCGCTTTCGCCAAACAATATATTCGCGGATATTATTGAAGAGGCCTAGATACCTTGTTTATTGCAGATTTTATTTGGACTTGACTGAAGCACGAAGCCAGTATTTTGATGTTATCGCAGAAATTGAATTTTTAGCAGGAGTTTTCTTTAAACAATATTACTAAAAAGGATATCGAGTAAATCAAGAAGAGGGATTCCATACAATTTAACGCACATAAATAAACCTTACGGTGCCAATAGTGAGGCCTTATTCAAAGGAAAGTCGGCTTTACAAAGATAGGGACAACTTGATTCGTCTTGCTGGCACTTGATACTATTTCCCGATATTTTTCAGGGCTGCAAATATTTTCATACTCCCGTAATGCTTTCTCTATTCTGTCAAAGTTCCTGTCAGAATCGAGGTATGTATGCCCCACCTCAGGCCATTTATAATTAATTGCTTTGAAAATATTTTTCTTGAGCAGTTGGTACTGACATATGAGCTGCCAGCTCTCATTTTGCCCTATGCATAAATCAGACCAAATAACTAGATGGCACTTCTCTGTCCTGTCTTCGCTTCCTCTATTGGCTACTTCCTCAGTCCGAGTGCAAAACACTCCGTTTTCCTTATCATTGGAAATAATGTGGAACCCCAAGTTGTAGAACCACATTTGGCGCAGATAGAAAGCTTGACTGTATTAACGCAGTGAAATGAAAGTAACCACACTGAAGCTAGGTACTACGAGTAAGATCAGTTTTTCATGCGAAATCTCATTCAAAATCTGTCAAAAGTTGCGTTCGCACGAAAAATGTTCCCACTCTCAGTACTAACATACTTCATTCGAAGGAAAAAGGAGGTTGCTACCAGCTTTAAAACATGAGCTATCAAAGCGAAATCGAGCAGGCGAGCAACATTATCTAACTTGAAGAAGGTGCCAAAGTACTAGAACTCCCGCGCTCTTCAGTGGAAAAGGGATAACTTCCAATATCACCATCTTCAACTTGTTGCCTTACTGAATTATTTAGCAAGTCACCTTTACCAACACAGTTTTGAGAAAACCAATGGGGTCTTACTCAACATGAAAAAGGTATATTACACAATGGGACATAAGACCTTTATCCATTATCAAAAGAATATTTTGTAACGGACGGTCTGGTGGGCATCCGGAGATGCCCGTGGGGACGAAGCCTAAGGTAGCATGTTAAACGTGTAGGTCAGGCCTTGTCATCTGACGAAGAAATAGGTCCCTCAACGAGCTAAGCAGCGGCCTATGCTTGCTGTAGCTCAGTTCGGAAGATGTGGGCGGGGTTTTCGCCGCTCGTTGCCCCTTTCCTTTACGTATTAACAAAAATTCATAGGCCTGGGGAAGACAACACAAACAGGGGAGGTATGGGGAATAAAAAAAAATAGTCGATAAGGATGGAATGGTTGGCGGACGGATCAGACGCCCAAGCGGTCGCACCTGGGTCCGGTTGTAATGGGACCCTAGGCCTCTGGCTTCGTACCACCAACAGATAACTATTCATCAGGTGCTGCTTCGATCTGCCGGTGGGAGCAGCACTACCAGACCATAATATGGTTCATTACAGGTGGTTCATTACAATTTTTAGAAAATTGGCAGATATCACCTTTATCCACTTCAATTCAAACAGCTGTTCAAATGAGAAGTACCTATTACGTTCCATTATTTGAGTTTCTAGCAGGGAAGATAAGTCCCGATTCCCATAATGAGTGAGTTTCATGTTTGATATGAACAATATTCTGTTTTAGTTTGTACGAGCATGTAATCTCTTTGTGCTGCGGAGCGTTGCCGGGCGATTGTACGGACCGGATGTTCACGCCAACATTTTGCAACATCCGTAATTTTTATGCTAACGAACATTTGGCTTGTATCTTAGCAGTCCTTATAGAGATTATTTTTATCAATTTCTCAATTGGGTTGAATTCGGCTCACTATTTCATGTTCCTCTCATGGATACAGTGATATCCGAACAAGTTTTACTACTAGTTTCAAAGTGGCAAATGAACTATAAATCCAGCGAAGCCTTCCGCTAGCTTGTTTTAGATTGAAATTATAACTAGTGAGCTCAAACTTTCTTGCCTCGGCTTACTAGATCTATCTACGATAGGTAATTATACCCTAGACTTTATAAAGTATAGGGTGTATTGTTTTTATCACGACGAAAATATGTAACACCTCAATGGAGGCTCCCGTAACTAGTGAGTCTCATACTTGGTGTAAGCAATAGGTTTGTAGGGCTGTGTTTATGTGTCTATTTCCAATTCAACTTCGTAATATAAAAGCTCAGTAAATACGAGTAGTATTCGATATGAAACTATAATAGCATCGGGGCGGCAGAATACAACAACATAACACTAAAATCCGAACAAATCGAAATTCTGGTTAAATCAAACGAAAAACTTTACTGAATTTGTAGAGTCTATAGGAAAACTTTCTTCTCTCGATTCCCTTAAAACAAAACAAAAAAAGACAAATGATTACCTTCGGCTAATAAGGAAGATGTAGGAATGCTGGAGTATATCAGAACTGTGATTTTACATACCCGTACAATGCAGGATAATTTTGTACATGCGCTTGAAATTCAATGATCTATTTTATTATAACCTTGATTTTTAATAAGTGTAATATAACTAGCTCTTCTATTTTTTTTTCTCTCGTTTTTTTTACTATTTTTGTCATGATTAGTGAGTTTGGGAACTAAAAGAAAAAAAAATATTTTTTTTTCTTCTTTCTTTTTGTTTCCAAATTCAATAACTTTAACAAATCAGGATTTTTAACACCCCCCTTAGTAAAACTCACAGCAGATAGGCAACGATTGATTCGGCGTACACTTGCATCTTAAGTAAATATGTATGCAGCCGCTTGCAATTTGTAATACAGGTGACTATTATATGTACGTGCAAAGGTACGACGATGTCGACGATGGGATTCATAGTTCTGTTCGCTTAAGTGTAAATGTTGCCTAGCGGAGAAAAATTGTTGTATGCGAAGGAATTATTATTATAGTAGGTGTAACTTCATGGCTGAAGTGGGGAGTGCATATTTATTTAGATAAAGGGACATGCGGGGGTGTATCACTGACTGTTTTGGCGGGAAATATTTCTGGGTGCGGGGACATAAGGGAAAGGATTGTGGAAGACGGGAAAGAGAAAGAGATCCGAAATTGGGGGAGTCGGTGAACGAGTTCCATCTGGGAAGGACGAAAATTACTAAAGCGCGGGGCGAGTCGAAAATAATTTAGACGATAATTAGAAATAGGGAAAAACAAGTACATTTTTTTGTTAACATTAAGGAGAAATTTTCGTGGTTCGCGGAGTTCAACCGATATATTGTGAAAATTGTGATCCCTGGTGCCCCTAGAAGCAATAAAGACGTACCATCGACGCATAAAGCGGATTATCTCTAGCCCGGAGAACGGATAAATTGTTATGGGCCCATATTCATCAACTGCGACATATATCACCGCTTATGCTGTGACGTCAACACCTTTACTTTGATTTTCGTCTCATCAACTGCGGCAGATATCACCGCTTGCTGCGACTACGGTATAGTTGTGACGTCAGCAACCATCTTCATCAGAATCTCGAACCGTAGATGAATACTTGTGATAGTGTGCGAGATTCTCATACACAACGGGTTATAACAGCTAGTCACAAGAAAATCCCATTGGAGCTTGGCTAATTTCTAAGATCGTCGTCATCGGATCGTGTTATCTCGCGAGAGGCACTCTTCGCAAAAGCTGTCTCGAAGCTTTTAAACAAAATACTTGCTATTCTTATACCTTTGAGTAACGCGCGTATTGCCTACCTATAGGCCATTTGAATTTATTGAAAAAAAAAAGAGAGAAAGGAGATGTTAGTTAAGTCAGATTCATTACCAAATTAGTTTTCTTTCGATGTTGATCTTTTTTTTCTTTCATGCTGTTGCATCTAGTGTCTTCTTTTCATTTTTGGATTTTTTTTTGTTTTGTTATTGTTATAATTCAATTCTGTTCCAGTGCTAGCACCTCAACGGCCGTTGGAGATTCTAGTGGGTGAGTTAAGTTAACTTGTACATACTACATTTGAGATTACATACTTATAAATTAATTGTTTTCTTGTTATTTATATCTATTTTTGAGAGTCCATTTTTTTGTATATTTATTTATCGGAAGAACTTTGGACATTTTATTTCTTTTATGAATTGCTTTCTTCTTTTTCGATGTACATACATATATATAAATTTCGCTAGTACGGTATAATAAACATGATGGAGTGATCTAAAGATAATTCTATTCCTTCCGCAAGCCCTTTCTCTTTTCAGGATTATGGGTTAAGCCAGCCAGTTTTGCTCGAGTCGGTTCTTTCTATAGGGTGGTCCCATTGAACGTATGGCCAGGGGACCAAATTTGGTTGTAGGTTGGGTGTAGAGGCCAAGACCCATATCATCAGGGTCTCAGTTGAAAGTGCATGAGGTAGTCTAATTGGTCGGTTTCAGATTTCAGTTTCTCTCCCATTTCTTTCCTACCCGTGTGTTTTTTTTGTTTTGTCGTTTTCCGAAATGTGTCGTCCCAGGCATGCGAATTCTTAGTTAGTGATGATGAGCACCCCGAGGACAACCGGTGGGCAACTACCCACCCCACTTCTCCCGAACAGGGCTAGAGCCTGCGCATGCCGCCGCCTTGCCTGTTGATGGAGTTGGCGTGTCGACGTCCCCATGACCTACACGGTCCCATCTCCAGTATCCTCCGTTCAGCCACCATGCTGCCCAAAAGTCTCTCATTACACTAAATGGCGCCCAACGAGTGGGGCCCAACGTTATCTTATTCTTTATGAATAAGGCAATATTTTGGGTCTCCACCCATTTCGTACCACTCTGATCAATTACAGTCTTGTTATCAAGGCTTATATCAGGTGCGTACTGAACACTTATCCCAAGACACTTCACCTCACTTCACTAAGTGAAAACTTAGACGTTTGTGTCTCAAGATTTTTCTTCTTGTAGGAGTTGTGTCTTCCCTTTTGTTTAGTTTCAGGATCTACAGGTCGGTTCTTCTGTTGTTTTGTCCGGTGAACGTTTTAGGATGTTCACGTATCGAACTCATTTCCTCTTTCTCCTTCCTTCGCCTTCCTTCCTTCTTCCATTCCTCCAAAGAATCTTTGAAATCACTGGCTCTTGGAGTTTATTTCTGAGTCCAGTCAGAGATTCAAGGAAATGTTTTCGATACCTTTCTGTTTGGAAGAACCGCCCTTCAGTTAATTCAGATTTCTTCTTTTGCTCCAATATTGCATAGGGTATTCATGGGAAGGGATGTGAGCTCCAGCGGAACAATTTTGAGAAATATGTTATTGTGTGCGTTGAAAATTGCGCCTCTAGCATCCTTATTTTTCCGCTGTAGCTCATTGCCCAATACATGGACGCACTCTGTAATCTTTTGTCATTTTTTTCTTTTCTCTATCTCTTTAGTTTGCGTTTTGTGTAACCTGAATCTTCTACCTATGGCTATCTCATGCATCTTTTTTTTTTTTTTTTTTTTTTCTGTTCATTTGTCGAAAGATAGGGTACATATCTTGCGTACAATATAACTGATTGGTTCCCCATCTCTTGAGGGAGAAAGGAGTTTCGGAAAGGAAAAGAATTGTTAAATAAAAAAAAAAAAAAGGAAGGAATAGGGAAAGGAAAAATTTATATAAATATTTATATATACATATATATATATACATATATATATATATATCGCTTTGTTTATGTTGAAGTCCGCTCTTCACATTTGATCGTATTCGTGTTCAATTATCGTTCATTTCGAATTTAGAAAAGTAGAAATATGCCTGTCTGTCGAAGCTCGGAGGATCTTCTCAACATAGAAGATGACGATATTACTCGTTGCTCCATCTGCGAGTCAGATTTTGTCATAACTGACAAAGCAGTAATGACAAAATGTGCTCATGCATTTCATAAAGAATGCATTGTAACATGGTTGGAAAACAATACTACGTGTCCGCTATGTCGACGTGTTTGCAACCCCGGTCAATTGACCGAATTATCTCTTAATAAGGAACCTGAAAGCAGAAAACTAGGTGACACAACTATGTCAGTTTCTAATACGGGAGCTATCTCGAAGTTTCCCAGACCTATCACCCGTTCACAATCTAGGGCTCAAACAGACTTAGCACCTGGGATTCGTGAAGGAGAGCAACCTGCAGCCACTCTCCGAGATACTTTGATTGAACCGCAGCATAAGGGCAATTTAGAACCTCAATCAACGCTAACTCCCCCCGTAGCACAGCGCGTTCTTAACCGCTCACTAAGACAAGTTTTTCGTGAACGAGAGCAGTTAGCAGCCGCTGCACGGGAAATTAATTTAGATTCTGAAATTAGGGAGCTCGCTCGTTCCCAGTCCAGTTCCCAAACAAACCTTTCTCAATCCAGGCCTTCATCACGTAATATTAACAGTAGGACAGTATTACAAAATAGGACACATTCCCCAAGACGAGAACGCGAAAGTAGTCTTCGTTCACAAATTACCGACATTGTGGGAGAGGTATTACGGGAGCAACTAAGAGGATTAGGATTAGCACCTAACCCACAACCTCAACCTCCACCACCTCCACGTGCACAATCTCAGCTGGCACAATCTGAACAAAATTTCCAGCCACACCCTTTACCGCAACAATACTCCCAGCCACAAATACAATTTCAAAGGCACCAGTACTCCCATTACCAACAATCGGATAGCTCATCATACCCTGATCAGTTTCAAGATCGTCTCGCCAACCCAAATAATGCTCCACCTCCGAGTCGCTTTACTATGCCCTCCCGTTCGAGGCAGAATGTTGAGCACCGGCGTGTTACCAATGTGTCAAACATTAATCCCGAACGAGCTGGAAAGATAATCTCTGGGTGGAATTTAAGATTCAACGGGGAAGATGCCTACTTGCCAGTTGAAAAATTCCTTTATCAGGTACGTGTATTAACATCAACTACATTGGGAAACGATTTCGATGCCGTGATCGGACACCTCCATCTGCTCTTGACGGGCAAGGCGGCCGACTGGTTTTGGAGGTACCATCGTAGTGTAGTCAGACTGGACTGGCCCACTTTTTGCGAAGCGCTCCGAGATCAATTTCGGGAGCGCCTATCTGATTTCCAAATTATAAATCAGCTTCGCAATAGAATGCAAGGGCCTCGCGAGTCTTTTGACTCATATTACGAGGGTGCCATGAAACTGGTCGACCGTCTTGAACGACCATTTGCGGAGTGGGATTTGCTAGAGATACTGAAAGGGAATCTACGTTGGGAGTTGCGTCGTGAAATTGTCCATTTTCCCATTAACACGATACCAGATCTAAAGTCGTTTATTTATCAGTGCGAAAGTTTGGAAAGTGAGCCACAATCACGGATGGGCAGCAGGACTCATCACTTGGGTTACAGAAGAGATGTGTCTGAGCTTGTGGAACCGGAAGACGAGCCCATTTCCTCTGAAGCAGGGATTGTATCTGCACTAGCACGGGAAATTAAGTGCTGGAATTGTCAGGAAGCAGGTCATAAATTTGACGAGTGTATGGCGCCGGAACGCAAAATATTTTGTTACGGTTGTGGTGCGCCAGACACATACAAACCCCAATGTCAAACCTGTAAAAAGGATCCAAAAAACGAGAGGGCGAAACATCTTGCCCCCTTTCATCGCAAATAGATCCTGCCACTTGCGGGGCCCCCACACCTAACGATCGAGATTTAACGTCGTCGTTTCTTTATTCATCCCGTGACTTTCTGCCCTCGACTTTACATCACCAGTCTGACAAACACCTTACTTCAGTTGCTCAAAGACCAACATCAAAATCTGGTCTTTCATCTTCTAATTCCTCCACTACCGATGGTGTGAATAAAAATTCACGGAAATCCACTGCCATGGATAATAATGGCCGGCCAACTACTCATTACAGTTGGAAACCATTTCATGTCAGGTTGCAAGAGTACCAGGGAGCTCGCCGTCGTATTTTCGGAGCGGACGAAATTAAAGTTCGACCGCCCAAGCGATCTACTGTCAGATTGAGACAGTACTGGAAGACGGTCCTCCAGAATCGCCGGCGTTACTGCTCTGCTATTCTTGCAACCCCTGCCAAGAATGACATGAGGCCTTACGCGGACGTAACACTTTTTGGGGAAAAAGTGTGTGGACTTGTAGATACGGGAGCCAGTGTCAGCTGTATGGCTTCGGATTTGGCGAGGAAATTCCTTAGGGAACAACAACACCCATGGGAGAAGTTTCGCATCTCCATTGGCACGGCCGATGGCACTTCTCATTCGACCATAGGAAAAGTGTCGACAGACATTACGTTCCGTGGTCGAACCCGCACTTTGGATTTGTTAATTATACCCACTCTAAGCCAAAATCTGTATCTCGGTGTAGATTTTGTGCGTATTTTCGGACTTGCTTCTGACCTATTTGCCTCTCCTCTATATTCTCCAAACCTGTCTTTGGAACAAATTGCTCTAGATCCCAACAAACATCATCTTACTCCAGTACAAGAAGCGAAGCTCGATGCAGCCATCGCAATGTTTCCTTCCTTTTCGGCTGAGGGCTTAGGACGTACAAAACTTGTTCAACACGTCATCGATGTCGGAGGCAGCAAGCCAATTAAGCAGAGACACTTTGCAGTCTCTCCTGCCATCGAAAAGCTCCTCTTTGCAGAAATTGACAGGATGCTTGCGCTGGGTGTTATTGAGGAATCCCAGAGCCCCTGGTCTTCGCCTGTCACCCTTGTAGTGAAGCCTGGTAAGGTCAGATTATGCTTAGATGCTCGGAAAGTGAACGACGTCACGGTTAAGGATGCCTATCCTTTGCCGCTCATCGATGGTATATTAAGTCGACTTCCGAAAGCTCAGTATATAACGAGTCTTGACTTAAAGGACGCCTTTTGGCAAATACCACTTGATGAGGCGTCAAAGGAGAAGACAGCCTTCACTGTTCCAGGTCGGCCATTGTACCAATTCGTAACGATGCCGTTCGGATTGTGCAATGCTCCTCAAACCATGCAGAGGCTAATGGACCGAGTCATCCCTGCTCATCTTCGCTATCAGGTCTTCATCTACTTGGATGACTTACTACTAATTACGGAGACATTCGAGGAACATTTATTGCTCCTCCAGGAAGTAGCTCTTTGTTTCCGTAAGGCTGGTTTGACATTGAATGTAGAGAAGAGCAAATTTGTTATGAAGCAAGTTCGCTATTTAGGACATCTCATTGGACACGGGACTATTAGTACCGATACTGACAAAGTGCAGGCCATTGCGGAGTTTCCCCTGCCAAATTCGGTTAAACAGCTGCGCAGGTTCCTGGGAATGTGCGGTTGGTATCGCCGTTTCGTGAACAACTATGCGTCGGTGTCTGCACCGCTAACAGACATGCTGCGCAAAGGCCGTGGTTTCGCTTGGACCGATGAGGGCAAAAGATCGTTCAATGCTCTCAAGGAGTGTCTTACATCAGCACCTGTACTCCACAGCCCGAACTTCTCGCGACCCTTTGCCATTCACTGCGATGCCAGCCAATTCGGACTTGGCGCAGTACTGGTGCAAACCCTGGATGATGGCTCCGAAGCACCAGTCGCTTATATGTCGCAGAAGTTCAATAAGGCCCAGCGAAACTATACTGTCTCTGAGCAAGAATGTCTCGCAGCGGTGACGGCCATTAAGAAGTTCCGGGCCTATGTTGAAGGCCATGAATTTAAGGTAGTGACGGATCACGCGTCTCTGAAGTGGCTTATGTCGTTGCAAGACCTTAATGGTCGTTTGGCACGATGGGCACTGAAGCTGCAATGCTTCAAATTCACCATCGAACATCGGAAGGGAAGCCATCACGTTGTGCCGGATACTCTCTCTCGAATGCATTCAACAGAGGGAATCGAATCGATCGAACAATTCGAGTCAGCGATTGAAATAGACTTAGAGTCTCCCTATTTCAAGTCAGATTCCTATGTTGCACTGATCAGAAAGATCGAGGAAAACAGCCACCTTTTCCCGGATCTTAAGGTTTTAGACGGATTTGTATACAGACGATCTGAATATGCGACCGGAGATGAAATCCAAGAGGAGAGTTCTTGGAAGCTCTGGATTCCGGAGGAGCTTAAATCATCCACGATAGCACGCGCCCATGAACACCCGCTGAGCGCACACGGAGGTATTGGCAAAACGCTTAAGCGTTTACAAACGTTTTTTTATTGGCCAAAAATGACAAAGGATGTCAAAGACTACATCACCTCCTGCGTCGTGTGTAAGGAGACTAAAGCTCCCAACCAGATTCTGAGACCTCCTATGGGCAAATTGATTCTGCCGGATCGTATATTCCAGCGTTTGTATATAGATTTTCTAGGACCTTATCCGAGGTCTACATCGGGCAACACAGGAATCATCGTTGTACTCGACCATCTCTCGAAGTTCCCGTTCGTCGAACCTATCCGAAAAATGTCGGCGAACACTCTTGTTGAATACTTAGAGAGGAGAATCTTCCATGTGTTTGGCGTCCCGGAATCCATTACTACGGACAACGGTGTTCAATTCAAATCCGTAGTTTTCAAAAAATTAATGGATTCTTATGGTGTGAAGCACAACTTCACTGCCTTATATTCGCCACAAAGCAATGCATCAGAGCGCGTGAATCGGTCACTGGTGGCCGCAATTCGAGCTTACGTTCACCCTAGCCAACGAGATTGGGATATCAAGTTGTCTTCTATAAATTGTGCTCTTAGATCCGCCTACCATTCTTCTCTTCGATACTCTCCTTACTTCGTCCTATTTGGGCAAAATATGATCACTCACGGTAAAACGTACGCCCTATTACGCAGCCTTCATATGCTCGATGATCCCCAGGCTAGCGTAACTCATGACGAAAAAATGGACTTAGTCCGCAAGGAAGTAGAGAAGAATCTTAGACGGATGTATGAAACCAATGCTAGAACGTACAACTTGAGATCTCGTCCCGTGGAATTCACGCCTGGAGATATAGTTTATCGTCGGAACTTCGGCCAAAGTAAGGCATCGTCGCACTACAACGCAAAACTCGACCGCAAATTCCTACAATCCACAGTGGACGCTAAGGTTGGTTCATCCTGCTACTTGTTGGCAGACAAGTTAGGGAAAACTGGCAAATATCACACTAAGGACATGAAGGAGTAGACTTCAGCCTCTTTCCCTCGTTACCATTTCGTGAAATATGCTGTGATGTAATATAACTAGCTCTTCTATTTTTTTTTCTCTCGTTTTTTTTACTATTTTTGTCATGATTAGTGAGTTTGGGAACTAAAAGAAAAAAAAATATTTTTTTTTCTTCTTTCTTTTTGTTTCCAAATTCAATAACTTTAACAAATCAGGATTTTTAACACCCCCCTTAGTAAAACTCACAGCAGATAGGCAACGATTGATTCGGCGTACACTTGCATCTTAAGTAAATATGTATGCAGCCGCTTGCAATTTGTAATACAGGTGACTATTATATGTACGTGCAAAGGTACGACGATGTCGACGATGGGATTCATAGTTCTGTTCGCTTAAGTGTAAATGTTGCCTAGCGGAGAAAAATTGTTGTATGCGAAGGAATTATTATTATAGTAGGTGTAACTTCATGGCTGAAGTGGGGAGTGCATATTTATTTAGATAAAGGGACATGCGGGGGTGTATCACTGACTGTTTTGGCGGGAAATATTTCTGGGTGCGGGGACATAAGGGAAAGGATTGTGGAAGACGGGAAAGAGAAAGAGATCCGAAATTGGGGGAGTCGGTGAACGAGTTCCATCTGGGAAGGACGAAAATTACTAAAGCGCGGGGCGAGTCGAAAATAATTTAGACGATAATTAGAAATAGGGAAAAACAAGTACATTTTTTTGTTAACATTAAGGAGAAATTTTCGTGGTTCGCGGAGTTCAACCGATATATTGTGAAAATTGTGATCCCTGGTGCCCCTAGAAGCAATAAAGACGTACCATCGACGCATAAAGCGGATTATCTCTAGCCCGGAGAACGGATAAATTGTTATGGGCCCATATTCATCAACTGCGACATATATCACCGCTTATGCTGTGACGTCAACACCTTTACTTTGATTTTCGTCTCATCAACTGCGGCAGATATCACCGCTTGCTGCGACTACGGTATAGTTGTGACGTCAGCAACCATCTTCATCAGAATCTCGAACCGTAGATGAATACTTGTGATAGTGTGCGAGATTCTCATACACAACGGGTTATAACAGCTAGTCACAAGAAAATCCCATTGGAGCTTGGCTAATTTCTAAGATCGTCGTCATCGGATCGTGTTATCTCGCGAGAGGCACTCTTCGCAAAAGCTGTCTCGAAGCTTTTAAACAAAATACTTGCTATTCTTATACCTTTGAGTAACGCGCGTATTGCCTACCTATAGGCCATTTGAATTTATTGAAAAAAAAAAGAGAGAAAGGAGATGTTAGTTAAGTCAGATTCATTACCAAATTAGTTTTCTTTCGATGTTGATCTTTTTTTTCTTTCATGCTGTTGCATCTAGTGTCTTCTTTTCATTTTTGGATTTTTTTTTGTTTTGTTATTGTTATAATTCAATTCTGTTCCAGTGCTAGCACCTCAACGGCCGTTGGAGATTCTAGTGGGTGAGTTAAGTTAACTTGTACATACTACATTTGAGATTACATACTTATAAATTAATTGTTTTCTTGTTATTTATATCTATTTTTGAGAGTCCATTTTTTTGTATATTTATTTATCGGAAGAACTTTGGACATTTTATTTCTTTTATGAATTGCTTTCTTCTTTTTCGATGTACATACATATATATAAATTTCGCTAGTACGGTATAATAAACATGATGGAGTGATCTAAAGATAATTCTATTCCTTCCGCAAGCCCTTTCTCTTTTCAGGATTATGGGTTAAGCCAGCCAGTTTTGCTCGAGTCGGTTCTTTCTATAGGGTGGTCCCATTGAACGTATGGCCAGGGGACCAAATTTGGTTGTAGGTTGGGTGTAGAGGCCAAGACCCATATCATCAGGGTCTCAGTTGAAAGTGCATGAGGTAGTCTAATTGGTCGGTTTCAGATTTCAGTTTCTCTCCCATTTCTTTCCTACCCGTGTGTTTTTTTTGTTTTGTCGTTTTCCGAAATGTGTCGTCCCAGGCATGCGAATTCTTAGTTAGTGATGATGAGCACCCCGAGGACAACCGGTGGGCAACTACCCACCCCACTTCTCCCGAACAGGGCTAGAGCCTGCGCATGCCGCCGCCTTGCCTGTTGATGGAGTTGGCGTGTCGACGTCCCCATGACCTACACGGTCCCATCTCCAGTATCCTCCGTTCAGCCACCATGCTGCCCAAAAGTCTCTCATTACATAAGATGACATAATCAGGCCAAAGTAACGCCTACCTCCTCTACAAATGTCAAAAATGAAATATTACTCTTTAACACTTTAAAAGAGCCTCCGTAGGTATACTAATTTGCCTTAACCCCTAGCGGGGCATAGCGCGTCAACTACTCCTGCGCGCCATCGTACTCTGTTCTGAGCAATGGGACGCAACTCCCCAAAAGACTTACCCAGTGCCTGACACTCCTTTGCCACAGATCGACGCCATGTGATTCGAGGACCTCCTCTTGGTCGGCCTTGGTTGGAAATGGGGTTCCACTTCATGGCATGCAAAGCAATGCAGTTATCACTCTTCTGCAAGGTATGGTAATGTACATATGTATTTTATATAAATTACCTCCTGATTCGATTTAGCCATGTCTGTCCGTTTGTTTGTCTGTCCGTAAGCACGATAACGTTCGATAGAATGAAGATAAAAGCTTGAAATTTCCGTCAAATGTTTATAGTTTGATCTAGTTGGTTGGTATTGAAAATGGGCGTGATCCGACCAAGGGAGCGCTTGCCTCCCCTATGTATTCAAAATAATTAAATGTATCTTTAACTCCCGATTGAATAAATGTGAACAGCTCTAACTTTAGTAGTTGACTCGAAAGGATCATTTTGTACTCTCCTTTAAAAATGAGATTGATCAGTTGGAAAATAACGGTTTTCTTACAAAGAGCTCCGAATTAGCCTACTTTTCAGAATTTTTATCTACAACTCTTTAACCAATTGACGTAGGGAGCTGATTTTTGATAACTAAGCTTCTGCTTGATTTTTAATAAGATGACATAATCAGGCCAAAGTTAACACCTACCTCCTGTACAAATGTCAAAAAATGAAATATTACTCTAACTCCGATAACTATCGACTGGATAAACCGAGGGTTGAAAATTTTGTCACATGTTCATAATAAGATCTAGTCATCATCTGAAAATGGGCAAGGTACGACCAACCCCCCCCCCCCCACAAATTGAACTTCAATTAAGCGACAACTTTCAATAGAATGAAGCTAGCGACTTGAAATTTTGGTCAAATGATTGAATTTGGATCTAGTTAGCTAGTTTTGAAAATGTGCAATATCCGGCTAAAGGAACCTCTATTGCGAAATCGCGTTCAAAAAGCACTTCCCCGGCCACTTTTTTTCTCTCTCCTACCTCCTAACACAGTCTTCAAATACTTAGAGGTGTTGCAATTCCGACATTGAGATTTGTAGGCAAACAGCAGGTTACTGTTTCGCCGTTACCAAAAGAGCACTGAATTGTTGAACATCCCTTATAAGAGAAACTTGAAATACGCGATATCTTTCGATAAAATGACGTTAAATTTTGGCCAAGTGTTTGTAGTAGGATTTAGTTGATTGATTTTGAGATTGAGCAAGATACTACTGAATGAACCTCAATAAATGTTAGTTCAAATATACATAAATGACATCCGAATGTATGATCGATGAAACTTGTTATATCATCTATGAAAAAGATTGAATGAAGATTGCTCAAGACCAATTCATCGTTAGCGGGCTTTTCACATATTACACATACATACCCGGCTCCAGGGAGGAGAGGGAAATAAGGAAATGAAATGCAGCATTGTTTTGGCCTGGTTCTTCTACTATATGGACCGGGCGGGTGTTCTGGGGAAATGAGATGGACTTGGGGAATGTGAGTTTGACAGGTTGGTTTTGGACTATATAGAACGCGCGGGTGTTCCGGGGTGGAGGGCGCATGCCCTTCTGTTTACTTTTCAGCAGACGGAATGCGGTAAAATTGCTTCAGGGAATTTAGTGCACATAGATTGTGATTATCCTTCTTATCTCTCTCTTCTCTCTTCCACACATGAACGTGCGCACAACAACAACCGAACTTCCATCGAACAATCAATTTAATAGAACGGTGGAATAAGTTTGATGGTTCGATTCGATAGAAGTTCGGTCTTGGTTGTGCGCGTCCACATTTCTCCGAACGGAACCCGTTGTGAGTTTAATGCGTACGATTATCGTTCTGTACTTGATCTTCACTGCACATTAAAACGCAACTAATGTTTTCTGCTCCGTTCTTAGCTGTAATCAATTCCATTTTATTGAGCACATTTTGTTTAATTAACTTAATCTTTCAATTCAATAAATCATATTCCATGTTCATCATGTTTGGCTCGGCTTCCGAAACTGAAGGACACGATGCCGAGACCGAGGATATTGGAGGGGACGGCTATCAGAAGCCAAAACCCGTAGCGTATATGCATGCTAATGAGAAGAAGGATACACGAAATCTTTTTTTGCAACAATAAAATCTAAAAAAAAACTGGAACGAAACGCATTCGCGAGTGTGTTTCTAACTGTAGTCACTATCCCTTGAAATTGGATTACGAATCTTCAATTTCCCAAGATGGTATTGTTTCTTGCTTCCGATAACAATAAACATTGCCAAGTACATCCATAAAAACTTTTTCTATGAACACTTCATATCACTCTCGGGGTAATTACGGCGACGGGTATATGTTCATAAACCAACCCAAACTTCCATCTTTCCTTCCTTTCAAGAGTTTCTTCGCCGACGACCATACACTCGAATGTCCTCAGGCGAGGACCTTCCCGAGAACCGGACAAGTTTGACTATGGCAAAGCAAATTTTTATGAATTTCAGAGAAAATCAGAATGGATATTTTCGCGATATCCCCTTTATGGGAAAATATTGAAAGTGTTGAATTTTATCCGGAAAGGGTGATCTAATGTGCCTCCTATTTTTCCCGGGGAGCATATTACTTGTCGAACGACAACAATTCTTTGGAGTGTTTGATTTTTGGTGGCGATAAGAAACCCTGAAGTGAATCAGAAAATACGGCATGCGAAAAGACTTGACGATGAACTTGTTTTTATTGAGGCTTTATGATGTTCCAGTCACATTTTGATGATCTCGTAAAAATCTGTTGATACTTCATTGTACTCTGAACAAGCTACAGCGTACAACCCTGGCTAAGATTTTATTTTCATATATGTATTTCCCCCAAGGAACAGGGTTATATATTTGTATGTATTATGGATCATATGTTTTACTAGATACAAAACAAATGAAAATTTGGTCTATTTTTGATGGATTATTGGGAGTAAATGATTTTTCAATGGAGATTTGTTTTTATAGGGGAATCCTATTGAAAGGATTTTCCGAGTCATTTCATGTATTCTTGCAAAGTCATGCCAGGCGATTCAGTTTGAAAATGGGCTGGAGCATGCTATGAATAAATCAATGGAAAATTTTGTTTAGTTTTTAACCTGATGAAAAGAGTGAGTTCTTCGACTATGACATGCTGATTCGTAAGTTTTATCAAAAATATGTCTTGTCATTATGCAAATTTACATCTCCTGGAAAAATTGCCCGATATATACGAGTAGATCATCTATCCTGTCTATGGAGAATTTTTATCATTTGTAGTAATTAATTAAAAAAAAATTTAATTAAAGTTAAAGTATTCTTCTTTGAGTGAATTTCTGTTTGACGGTCTTTTAAGTGCCGGGTATTTCAGCACGGATACAATGATTTTTTTGTACCGGATATCCTCTCATGGTTTGTAGTACCGGTACTTACAAATACCCGGCACAGAAAAAAAATTAGACTAGTACCGGTATCTAACAAATGTCTGATATCGGGGTACCGATTGGAATATCGGTACTCTGAAATATAAACTTCTAAGTACGGACTGTTATTAAAATATCTGTATCGAACAGGGCTTTGGGGACTGTTAGAACTCAGACATTCGATTAGATGAACTGCGAAGCCTCAAAAAATGATGCAGCGCTAGCCTTTTCATCATCATCATCGTGGCATAACAGCCCGATGTCGAGCTGTGGCCGCCTGGATCATTGTCCTCCATTCATCTCGGTCACGTGACCGCGTCCTCCAATCTTGGAAGCCCAACAGTTGCTCGGCGTCAGCATATACTGAGCATTCCCAACGAGCTCTCCGTCTTGCTGCGCTCCGTCCACAACATGGATTTTACTCTTTAGAAGCTGCCTTAATCCAAGCTGCTTCGCCCATGGATTAAGGTAGCTCCTGATGAGTAAAATTCAATGTGTGGACGAAACCAAGCGATAAGATGAATTGTTTAAAGCTGATTATTTTTGTGTAGTAGTGTATACCGAGTTTGAGTTATTTTGACTTAGACTCGCAATGACTTACTCCACTTTATTTCTAACTGCTTGGATCATATCCAAGCATGAATAAACACACAATAATCAGCTCCTAGGGTTTTATTTTGTTTTCCAGAATTTTCGTCAGTATTTTGTAGGACGTTTAGACTAGTGAGATGCCTTTACAGTTTTCGCACCGAAGTTTATCCCCTTTCTTCTAAACTGGCAGATGATGCATCTGTGTCAATCCTCTGATTGACCGCAAAGATTTTTGGGGGTTTGACTATTGAGTCGTACACTGAGGAGATTTTTCACCGGTAGGTTCTTTTTTTGGTGGTAGTCGGAGTCGCAGTTTGCTGCACGAGAAAATTGGATATATGTACAATACATCACATGGCTTAGAATTTACCATAATATTGTAAGTGGTTGTACTGTGTACATAAAAGGACACGCATTGTGACTTAAAACCCCATGTTATCTAACCAGAAGTCAATTTTACCTATTAATTGCACTGTCACGCAACAGGAACTGCTGCAGCTGCTAAACATGATAAGGACTTCCGGACACGGCGCAACCGCTTTGCAACTCGAGCTGCGAAGTAGAGTGTCACTTTTCACACTGCCAGTTTGATAAGTGTTACTCCGATTCTAGTGTGCAACTTGTTTGAAACTCGTGCTGCAAATCGGTCTCACCGTGTGCGGACTGAAGTCGCAAACTGGTTGCAAGTGCTTTTGAAACTGGTTGCATCGCAAATTGTTTTGCAACACGAGTTTCAAACGAGTTGCATTATGGTCCGAAGGCCTAAGGTTTGAAAAATTGAAAAAATGAGTGTGAGGTAAAACGATTATTTTGGATTTTTTTGGCATAAGTAATGGCCCTATTCTGTTATGTAAATTGAGATTTAGATACTTGTAAAAACCATTTTATCTATTTTTACAGCCATGTATTGCAATTCACCTCAAACTGTCAACAGTTTTTTTTAACGTGCTTTTGTTTTACATAATTTTTATATCTAACAAAATTAACTGAATGAAGTACTGAACTGTGATATATGTAGTTTTGGTACCTATAAAACAATGGACACACAGCTCCACTCTTGTCTATCTGACTAAGATATTTGATTTTCAAATACATACCTTAATTTCATCAACAACCATTTTCCAATTTTTTTTTAACCTATTCCCTTAGTACAATTTAAAATTAATGCGACCAATGAAATGGAAAAACAATTAAAAAGGGAAATTATGAGGGTATTTTCGTTTATATTATGATTTTCATTCCACAGCGTTCAACTATAGCTGAATTCAGTCGTCTGATTTTCTATTTTAGCTTTTCGTACTTTTTTCTGTCTGCTTGTATCTCTCAGGTGCAGTGAAGCTATAGCCTAGTCATTAAGTGCTCATAGGAACTGATCTAAAACAAATTGTGGTGTAGTTTTGATTTTTAGCCATTCATGTTTTTTTTTCGGGGATTACGAATCTGAGGTTTTTGCCCCGATTTTTTTTTTCGAAAATTTGAGTTATAGGAAAAAAAAATAATAATTAAAATCATCAGCGACACCGATGGTATAAACAAACAATGGAGCTCTTATTTTGAAGAGCTTCTGAACCTAAAATCTAGCATCCGCACACAAGAAGCTCTCGACGATATTGTTGACCTAGGCTCACCCATACAACCTCCGACAGGAAAGGAAGTTGATCTCGAGTTGCGGTCACTAAAACGAAATAAAGCGCCGGGCGCAGACGAGATTCCAGCTGAACTGCTAAAATTCGGTGGAACGGGTCTAGTTAATGCTATACATCAATTACTACTGTGAGTATGGGAGGACGAGATGATCCCAGACGATATGCGCAGAACCATCATCTGTCCAATTCACAAAAAGGGAGACAAACTGCGGTGTGAGAATTACAGGGGCATCACTAGTTTGAACGTCCTATAACATATTGACGAAAATTCTGGAAAATGGAATAAAACCGTACGCAGAACGAATCATTGGCGAATATCAAAGCGGTTTCAGACCGGGTCTCTCCACAACCGATCAGCTCTTTACGGTCAAACTGATACTCCAGAGGTGCTGGGAATACAACGTAAACGTATACCAAATCTTTGTCGACTTCAAGCAGGCATACGACAGTATCGATCGTGGAGTACTGTACAACATCATGCGGCGAAATTAGTGCAACTGACTAAGATGACGATGACCAACTCCGTCTCACAAGTCAGGATCCATAATAGACTTACTGATCTATTTGAAACCCGCACTGGTCTGAAACTGGGCGATGGACTAGCTCCGACGCTCTTCCTAGCACTGGAATACTTTATTCGGGTTATGAATATGGACAAAAGCAAGACGCTACTCATCAAGTCGACACAATTAGTGGCGTACGCCGATGACTTCAGCATCATGTCCCGAAGATTGGCCGACGCTGAAGAACTTCTGCATACACTCGATACCGCTGCAAAAAAAGTTGGACTACGTATCATCGAGGGTACTCGTATAACTAAAATAATGATGCAATCGACGACAAGGACACCTGCACAACCGAGCATCAAGGTCCCCCACATTGATGCTTGACCTCAACATCGAGCTCGTGAACGACTTCATATACCTGGGTTGCAACTTATCAAGTGACGCCAACGAAACTGACGGAATTAAGCGACGGATACAGTTAGCTAATAGGACTTTTTTCTCGGTTCTGAAATCAAAGCATGTGCACAGAAACACGAAGCTCTGCGTGTACAAAACCATTATACGACTAGTGCTATGCTATTGCTGCGAAGCGTGGACCCTGATTCAAGCTCCCGGAAACACATCTGAACGTAAGGTTCTACGGCGAATTTTCGGGACTGTTGGCAATCGAGATGGTTGTTGCATCCGGTACAACCATGAGTTGTATGAACTGTACGATGAGCTGGAAGTTCCAAAATCGTCAAACTACAACGACTTCAATGGGCAGGGAAAGTACAAAGAATGGACAATAATCGCATGCCTAAGAGAGTAATGAATGCAAAATGAGTCGACGGAGCGAGACTGCCTAAGCGACCGATATTCGTTGGGAGAGCTCAGTATGTGTGAACGCCGCTCATTTACTGGGCTTCCAAAATTAGAGGACGTGGTCACGTGACCGAGATAATTGGAGGACAACGATCCAGGCGGCCAAGGCCCGACGTCGGGCGGTCGCGCCACGATGATGATGATGATGAAGTTTCCGGTTTTCATTTTTGGTGCAATGTTGGCAATGGAATTTTGTGGTTTTACCTTTTATCACAGACACGATACCAAAAATTTTGTGTAAAACTTTTTTATTGAACCGCTCGAGATCTTTCATTTTACCTCAGAAAATTTTTTACTAGCTTAACCGTTTTCAGAATATTTAAAAAAGGAAAAAAAATTATGGGTAAATACTTTAGATTCGTAATCAGCACCCCAAAAACACATAAATAGAAAATAAAATCAAAACTACACCACGATTTGTTTGAGGCAAACTACTTGATGACCAGACTACTAAACGCAATTGCTGAACGCATACGAACCAATTCTTTCACGAACGATTCACAGTTCTATTGTTGCTTATCAAATACAACTCGCGGTTGGGTGCTTTTGATGTTTCCTTTTTGATGTTTTCTATTATTTCCATGAGCTCTTCTCGATTTTCCTCCTTTTTTCACCGCAACGATTGTTATTGGGACCACATTCAAAGGCAAATATTTTCAATTTCCCATCATAGACTTTTCACCGTTTGCGGTCGAGAACTTGTCTTCAACTTTTCCAACATCACTACTAGGACAAAGCGTAGAGCAGTAGCAGCAACAACATCAACGAACATTCGAACACTTCCTGAACACAGTTACTTTCATTTGGTTTGAACTCAGCAGGACAGCGGAAAAATTCAAACGATGAAATTTTGAACATTTACTCCACCCACCATGTTTTCGACATATTTCTAGTCCTTCCGACACATTGGGTAGCAACGAACGATACGGTCGAGTTTCGGGAAAATGTCAAAAGGAAGTAGGACATATGTGGTCACTACGTGGGACATGTGAGGTTGTGTGTCGTACAAGTATTTTCTGTTCTGGAAATTTTAAAATCGGATAAAACCCAAAAATACCAGAACGGTTCCCGAAGGACGGTATATTAGGAACGAGTCACATGTTTAACTACTCGATGCAAAGGAGGCAAGCGTTGACCTTGTTTTTATTGACTCAAATTTTAGACATTAAAGAGCAAGTGGGTGTTTATGCGTCTGATAAGCTTCTGGAAAAAAAGTTTTTTTTTTTTTCTGTTGTAATTGAAATTAATTGAAATCTATGGGTAGTTTTGTATGGGAGTTGATCCAAGACTGGGTGAAAAGAACACCCCTATAGTATCTACACATTTCGTTACTATATGGTTTACCGACTTAATATTATATAAATGTGGGCACGAAACTACGTATAAGGACTAATTTTAATTAGTTTGGACCCTCTAGCTGCTCTAATAACATGGGAAAACGCACTTTTATGTTTGGCGGTCGAGGGGTCACTTTGCCATGAAATTTTTGGGGTGTTTTCGCAGCTTTTCGTCCGGAATGGTATTTTCTATTTTTGGGGGAAGATGCAAGCTGCATTTTAAGGCAAAATTAAACTCTCTCTAGCTGCCGTAGTTTTCGAGTTAGAGCTATTTGAAAAAGTGCAAGTTTGGAACTGAGTCGGATCAGATAATATCGTTAGGCCTCCTTCACTGTCTAAATACTCATAATAATTTCATCGTTTCAGCGTCCATACAAATTGCAATACCCCCGTGGGAAATAAATGAAATTGTGAACCGAAAATATTGGGAAAAGTATCACAAAAATGAGTATTGCTGCTAATAACAATCCACTTTTTCATGCAAATCTTGCATGCTCATCTCTAAAAAGACATACAAAATTGGATAATTCCATAAAAATGTCCAATACCTGAAGATAGTCATCGAAAGCCTTATTAAGATTTTCAATCGGCTACGCAAACAAACGACAATCATCCCTTGGATTCTAGAAAATAGTCGGAATGATTTCCTTCTCGACTGTTACATTTGATGGAAAAGTGGCCGCTTTCTAGTTATGGCACGTATACTTTGCCATACACGTCGTCGTTCGCTCGCTTGCATAAGTAAACGTCCAAAAGGAAATATTCCAAAGAGAGCTGGCTCGCAAAAAAGGAAGTGGTCATTGTCGTCTCCACCTACTCTTGGTCATGACACAAAAGATTACGACAACGTTTGAAAGTAAACAGGTGAGTGAGTATGGCGTCCAGGGCACGAAAGATATCCTATCTTTCGTTTCCTGGACGAACAGTTCAATTCGTTAGGATGTCAAATACGAGCACCGAATTAAGTGTATTCGAGAAAAATGTTACCGTTGTAGTGTATATGTCAGATTGGAACTAGTTTACAATAATTTGGAGAATATTGAACTGCAAAGTTTTCAAATAACGCTTAAAATGAGCTCGTCCTTTGATCGTCAACGATCATACATTTGCCCATTATCTAAAAGAAGTTGTAAATATGTGATTCTATGTCATTATTACTATATTTCGTTTTCTATCATATTTAACAAATGTGTTTATTTTAATGCAATTCTCGTACACGTTTTATAAATACCCACTTTCTTTTGTATTCCAGGCCTGGAGTACCTACACCTATTGTACACATGTTAAGATTTGTTTACTAATAAACATGATATCAAAAAAAAATGAACAACCTCATTTCCCAAATTATTGGAGTCAGTGGCAAGGGCGGCGTCGCCCGCCCTGGAACCCGGGACTTCCAGGTCGGGTCCCAGGGCCAGGTATCGATTTTGGGCCCGAAGGTGTAATGGACGGTTTGGTAGGCATCCGAACTTGCCCGTGGGAACGGAGCCTTAGGTAGCATAGTGACCGTGAAGGTCCGGCTGTGCCATCTGGCGAAGAAAAAAGCTCCTCAACGAGCTAAGCAGCGGCCTATGCTTGCTGTAGCTCAGTTCGGGAGACGTGGGCGCGGTTTTCACCGTTCGTTGCCCGTGTCCTTTACGTATTAATAAAAATTCATAAGCGTGGTAAAGACAACACAAACAGGAGAGGTAAAAATGGGGAATGATAAAAAAATGAGGCGATAAGGATGGAATGGTTGGCAGACAGCGCAGATTCCCTCGCGTTCACATCAAGGTCCAGGCGTAGTGGGACCCTCGGCCTCTGATTTCATACCACCAACAGATCCTTACTCATCAGGTGCTGCCATAGATCTGCCGGTGGAAGCAGCACTACCAGACCATAATAGGCTCATTACAGGTGGTTCATTACAAAGGGCTCGCGGGCTGATGCCGGGTTCCGATGCTGGGCCCGAAGGGCTCGAGTACCGGAACTCGGACTTCGGCTTCGAAGCCCGGACCGCGGTTGTCGTTGCAATCGAACCAGGTATGAAGTACGTCTTTGTTGCAAAAAATATCGGGTTTTGGCCCGGGCCCAATACTATATTTGCTGGTCTACACGTTACGTTACCTAACCGTAATTTTCACACTCTTGGCTACGTATAAAATATATATATTTTGATTTTAACTGTACTGTTTTTCATTATTATCTTGAAAATAAATCGGTTTGGTCATACTTATTTTTATACTCTAGATGAAATCTGAGAGTATTATAAGTTTGCCACAAAGTTTGTAACGCTAAGAAATAAGGCTCGCAGAAAAAAATGAATGATACAGAAGTTCATATTATCACTCGAATATCTCAAAACCGGATGTCCGTCTGTCCGTCTGTCCGTCCGTCCGTCCGTGACCTCTCTAGCTCGAGAACGCGTTGAGCTATGAAGTTCAAATTTTGCACACGTTATTTTTGACAAAAAATGAAGGCTAAGTTCGTGAACGGGCTAAATCGCTCCACCCCTTCTACCCCCTCCCATACAAAATGACACATTTTTGAAAATTTACAATAATCAGATTTTCTCAGAAACTATAGAACATATTGCTTTGAAATTTTCAATATATCACTTTTATGATAATTGTAACCTATGTTATAAAACTTATTGTAATCCTCACCCTCCTTCTACCCCCTCCCATACAAACTGCACTATTTCATGAAATACGTTAAGCCAATTTACTCAGTACATATACAATTTATCGGGCTGAAATTTTGTACTTAACACTTAATTAACAATATCAGTTAGATTCAAAAAAATTAATCGATTACCCTTACTCCGTCTACCCCCTCCCATACAAAATGACACATTTTTGATAATTTACAATAATCAGATTTTCTCAGAAACTATAAAACATCTTGCTTTGAAATTTTGAATATATCACTTTTATGATAATTGTAACCTACATTATAAAATTTATTGTAATCCTCACCCTCCTTCTACCCCCTCCCATACAAACTGCACTATTTCATGAAATACGTTAAGCCAATTTACTCATTACCTATACAATTTATCGGGCTGAAATTTTGTACTTAACACTTAGTTAACAATATCAGTTAGATTCAAAAAAAGTAATCGATTACCCTTACTCCGTCTACCCCCTCCCATACAAAATGTCACATTTTTGATAATTTACAATAATCAGATTTTCTCAGAAACTATAAAACATATTGCTTTGAAATTTTGAACATATCTCTTTTATGATAATTGTAACCTACATTATAAAATTTATTGTAATCCTCACCCTCCTTCTACCCCCTCCCATACAAACTGTACTATTTCATGAAATACGTCTTAACGTCTTAACGACTTACGTCTTACGTCTTAACGATGCATCCGAGATTGCAACCAAAATTATTTATTGGCTTTAACCAGGTTCAAATTCATCTAGAGTATTGCATGATTGGGGTTTACCCCAATCGTAGTTCTTTTATGTTTTTTTCAAACTTTCACACCCTTTTTTCGTTATTTTGTTAGGGGTGGGGTGAAGGTTGGGGAAAAACCGGGCCCCTCTGTACCTCCGCTAGGGCCCCTTATCGCCACGCCGCCCCTGCTCTGTGGCGTAGATTTTATGTAGCGGAGGGAGGAGATATGCCTACGACACATTTTTTTAATAAGTGCACGGGGATGGATTCGGAACCCCTCACCCCTTGAGTGCTTTACTGACTAGATAAAATGATGCTGACCCTACGTTGGGCGCGCCGCATACTTTCAAGTATTTACGACTACTTTTCACCGTAAATTCTTACTGACATAGGATAAAAAGCCAGTAAGTAACCATAAGGTAAATTATGGTAGCCTGGAGGTACGGTCCAAAAAGGTAGCTGTTTTCGTGCCTTGTCACTAGCGGGACCTCTTCGCGTGCCTTTATTCTACTATAGCTCATGGTCCAACACGTTTTCGGTTTTTGTGCCTTGTGCCGCACCCAATCGGTTACAGATTTCGTTTTCATTGGTTAGGTGAAAATGACACCGAGCACACATGAGGCGCCATTTGTAACGGATCTCGACCTAAAGTGAAGACGAAGGAAATGAGGAAATTATCATTCAGATCATCCAGGTAGCACCGATAATCAATCATCCGCCAGTATTTATAAGCCTAATTATAATACCGTTTTAATATGTGTGCGATCGAACTGCGCAATAAGCGACGTAATAACTACCCTCTTTTGTTACGGTGCTCCGCTGATTGCACACGACTCATTTGTTGTTCGGGAATAGATAGATAGATAGATAGACGCAGTGCGGATGCTGGCCGCAGCTTCGACGCCGCTCGATCCGGAGGATTGCAGCACAATTTTCTTCTGGTCGTTTTTCGTTACCTCTATTTTTCGCGGGCAAGCAAATATACCGCCCGCTTTGGGTGACGTATTGTGAGAGTTCTCTTTGGAGCGGGCGGTGTGTCCGCTGGCCCGCTGATAAACCTTGCGCGACTGATGCTGCAAAACAAAGAGTTCCAAGAAAGTTACGTCACCAAAACCAGATTTAGGTTGTCTTACTCGGTGTCGGGAATCCTCCGAAAGGCAAGGTGTATGATCATAAAGTGCTTAGTGTTGAGGTGACACGCGTCAATTTTCAGCGCACGCACTTTCGAACAACTTTTTAGTTTCCGGGGCCCCGGCTGGGGAAATCACATTTTACTCGAATTTTTGTCACTCACACTAAAAGTCAAGAATTAAAAAAAAAAAAAAATTTTAATTTTAATTTTTAAGTATCGCACAAACAGTATCGCTCGCTCTCGTGTAACAGCGTTTTTATCAGTTTTAAACACACCAAACATTCAGTATAAATAATTAGAACAAAAAAAAAATAAGATTAAAAAAAAATTAAAAATATTTTTTTTTTTGCAAATTTGCGAGCCTTAGGGTGGCGCGAGTGATAAATGACAAAAAATCCGAGTGCTTTTTTTTACTTAATAGTTTTATTACTAATGCTATAAAAAATTATAATGTTGACAACACCCAATAGGAAAAAATGAATAGAGCTTTGAAACTGTCGGTTCCCCATGTCAGAGCAAAAATGTACAGTTGTGTTGGCTGAAAAAGTAATAGGAAAATTACAGTCAATATGCTGTTCATTTCCAGAAAAGTTCATGTTGCACTTTCTACCTACAAATTATCCTCACGAAATGACTGTAGCTCGTATTGGTAAGTAGTCGAACGGCAGACTGACTGGCTCGCTTACTATATACTAAAGCCTCTCGCCGTCAGTTTTGATCCCTATTTTTTGTCTGATTCGCTCACTTTTCATTCTACAGTCCAAACGATTACAAGGAAATCGTTATTGACCTCCCTTCGTCGACCTGCCAAGGGACTGCGTTCTCCATGTTGGCGCTAGATTGTCGATGCCGGTAATTTGAATGTAATTCTACTTTTATTTGTGTCTAATTAGTAGTACTCGTGCTATTATTTCGAAACAGTGGAGCCACTACGATTTGATATTGCAGTCTACTTTACGGCATATCAAGCTCTTGTTGCTAAAAATCGTCCAATAGTACGTTTGTATATATACGAACAATTATGTAGAAATGTTGAGCATACATATCTTTTACAAGCCTTAATTGATTCTAACTGGTGCAAATGGATACTCTATGTCTAAGTTAAGGAGCCCACGTTACGCCTGTGGCCGATGTAATATGCAAAAGGTAATAGAGTGATCACCAATAATTTTAAAAGCCTTCTGTTGAACTTTATCTAGCATGGACAGCACAGTGCGACTTGCAGCCGCCCGAATATGGGAACTGTGTTCAAGCTTAGGTTTTATGTGGCTTTTGAATATTTGTGCTAAGTCATCATCATCATCGTGGCGCGACAGCCCGACGTGGGGCCTTGGCCGCCTTGATCGTTGTCCTCCAATTATCTCGGTCACGTGACCGCGTCCTCCAATTTTGGAAGCCCAGTAGCTGCTCGGCGTCCACACCTACTGAGCTCTCCCAACGAGATCTCGGTCGTCTAGGCAGTCTCGCTCCGTCGACTCGTTCTGGATTCATTACTCTCTTTGGCATGCGATCATCGTCCATTCTTTGTACATGCCTTGCCCATTGAAGTCATTGTGGTTTGACGATTTTCAAAACTTCCACGTCAATGCTTGTGTGTCACATCATATCGGCTAGAGATATTGGCTGCGTTCGTATGACGCAAGCGCTTGTAAGCGTTTAGAACTGCATAGTAATTTGTTTTAGAAACGATTGTGCTGAGCTAAGCGCTTTCACTTTTAGTCAACATAAATATTTTGGGCTTTTCTGGCTCAGCGCGTATTTATGGATTGTGGAATCGATCGCGACTTGGGTCCACTGCGGAAACCAATGATAACGTTTAGTGCGCTCGAATTTTGTATTCCTCGCTGGATGTTCACTAGTCTTCAATGCCAAACTGAATATTGCATTTTGGTCTAAACAATTTTTACTGGCAAAAAAATGATTCACACTAAGCACCTCAAATACAAATCCAAAAAAAAAAAAAAATTTACAAAAAATAAAAATATGTAGGTAGTTATTTTAAAATAACCGCCCAAAGGTTAGCAAAACAAATATTAGTTTTGTCAAGAAAAAGTTTTCCAGCCGAATTTTTGTTGGCAAACCCCAGATTCGCGTTCATCATCATCATCATCGTGGCGCGACAGCCCGACGTCGGGCCTTGGCCCCAGATTCGCGTTCAGTACCCCAAAACCCATGTCGATACTAAAAATTAAAATATTTGCTAAACTTTTTACCTCGGACGCTTGCATGAACCACCATTCTTGGGTTAAAGTCCCACAACGAAGGATTCGTGTTATTATCAATTAATTTCTTATGGGATGGGGGGAAATCATTGCGAATTGCACGAACTCAAAGAAACACGACGAACGGTAGCATCCGTCGCCGTGTTTCCTACCCCGTCATGTAAATTTACCATCCCTTATACCAACGTAAAGTTGTCTGGGAGGTACTGAAGTACATAATCGAGCTTAGAGTACGACACAAAAAAGCATCAAATAATCACATGTTATGAGCATATTATCAACGACGACGATCAAGAGTTTTTTTTTGTTTCCACTGAAATCTTTTTTTTTTTAAATCGATAAATGCTCAACCAATGACAACAGAACGTAAATGATCAAAATGTACATGAAACGGTGCAAAGTACATAAGTGGAAAGGAGATTTATGGATTAACAGAAACGATACACGCAAACTCCGGAAAGGAGATGTAAGGAGGACAAAAAAAATTTACCACAGAAACATGGTGAACGCAAAAAGTTTTTTTTTCGTGGGCATCCGTTGGCATGCGATTACGGGATTCTTTCCTCCGATGATTGACGCTTCGTGGGGCCAGGCCCGTAGAAAAGCATGGTACAGAACAGACAGCGTTGTGATGCGTTGCCATCCGTTAGCCTGGTAATTTAACCGGATTTGAAGAAAATAAAAATATTTAACTAGCAGTTTATTGCTCCCATAAGCTAATATCCCGGTTAGTTTATCAGTAGTTTAACCATAGTGCTCGAATGATTATGGATCAGTTTCTCAATGTCTAGTTAAGGTTCATCCTATCCTGTAGACGCTAAACGCCAAATGAGACAATTACACTGGTCATATATGTAGAACAGAGTTTTGGAAATTCATTCGATGGAAGAGGATTTGAAAACCACTAAGCCGCAAATTAATGCTGAGAGACGTAGAATAGAATAGAACAGGCGGCACGATTCCGCCAAGAAAATCAGCTGATTTGCTACTGCATTATCATATTTTAAGCACTGCATATGCTAAGGTTTAATTTAGTGTTCTGCTAGTTGGCTATGCGGGATACAAAATTTGACCTTAGCGCATGCAACGCTCAAAATATGATAATGCAGTCCACAGCGCTTCTAATGCAGTGGAAAGTCAGCTGATTTTTTTGGCGGAGTTCTGCCACCTGTTCTATTCTATTCTACGTCTCTGCCACCTCTCAGCATTATTTTGCGGCTGAGTTGATTTCAGATCTGTTTCCTTCGAATGAATATCCAGAACTCTGTTCCTAGTGACCAGTTTAATTGTCTCATTTGAATGTGCAAACGTAGTCGTCAAAATCTTAGCAGCCTGTATCAGCTGTTTGGAATTATTGTCCGATAAATTCTTAACCGGAAAATGAGTGCCGTTTTGCGTTTATCTACAAGAAAAGATTTAACTAGACATTGAGAAAATGGCCCTTAGTGTCACAGATGACTAACTGACAGTTTAACCAGACATTAAGAAAACGGCCCTATGTCGATATGATTGATTCATCCATAAATGAGATGAAATTTATATTACCATAATAAACCGTTATATTAAATCTGTCAGGACGAGTATCCGAAAACAGCCAAATGAATTAAATGGCAATTTCCATTCATTACTATTTGACCGGGATAACATTCGATTTATCATTTTTACGACTTCTTCATACGGTTATTAATGGCCGTAAAATAGCTAAGAAGTTTTTTTTTATCCAATCATCTTTCATCCACACTGGGAACGGAATCTAGCAAAGCAGCTAGCGGTATGTTACCCAATAGTCCAGCATCCTGCGATGTTAAGTAGAAATAGTTACCCAATGGCCGAGGTTTTTATGTTTATATAGGACGAAAAGAAGGGGGGAGGGTCAAATTTTGTTTCATCGAATCTGCGTATATTAAATCAAAGGGGAAACAGGTATCTTTAACTTATTCGAATTCGGGGTAACAACAACGGAGTGATGTTCGAAATAGGCGAGAAAATGCTAAAAGCTAAATTGAACTTCAAGGCATGTGATATCGTTAAATATTACACAATTAATATGAAACCTGACAAAAAATATTGTCTATGATATCATAATATGAAAAATCTTCACATATTATCTCTGTTTTCGTCCTTTCCGGAGCCTTTCGCAAAATATTTACAAACGCAAAGTCGTTTGTAAACTTTTCGGCTACTACAGACAGAATATGTTGTAAAAAATCAGCCTTAGGGTGATTATTTCTATATTAAGCTTGATTTCAAATATTTTTCTTGGGCTACAAGTCCAATAAGATTCTCTAATACATACAACGTATCGACTACACAACATGCAAGGACGATTTACAGAGTACTGTGTGTTATTGGCATACTTTTGCAAGGGATATTGTCCATGGCGTATATCTAATTCACTTAACAATGAGATTCCCTATTTTTTCTCACGGACGATTAGGTTTGCTTTCAAGCGAATTTCATGGAAGACAACATGTATGAGGCATTGGAATTTTGGAGAATGGCATACGCATAGCAATATGATATCGTTTTTGAGGATATTGGGGTATTTCCAATATCCGTTTACAATATTTTCATATTAAACCTTGCAAGAAGCAAATCAGGAAAAGTGTGCTATTCGTGGCAAAAATATCGGATCACAGAATAAGGACTTTCGTTGCAGGATAAATGTCGAAATTGGATATAAATTACCTATATACTCGTACAAATTATGCAGGCAGTTTGATCATCACAATGCTGGATTCGGGACAAAATTTGTGGTTTATGGAGTTACAGTCGCTCAATCGCTGCACATAATTTGATTTTGTCACAAACTTAGACTAAAATTTTTGTTTTCCAATCGTGCCCTGCATCTCCTAGCCCCATGTTTTTCAATTCTCCTAATTTGCAAATCAGCTGCTGTTCAATAAAGTTTTATTATATTGTGGACAGATTGTAACAAGAGTTACAGTATTATTTTCAGGGTGAATAAAATAAACTCCAAGTATGCCAATATTGTACACTGTATGTAGATAGGATGACGTTGCAACCCCTCTAATAGGATAAAAGGAATGGCGCCGTGTCACGATTGAGGCCTTGATTGCAATGGGGGCGTTATGGATCGGCGGTTGAAAGATTTACTTTGTTCAGTAGTCGGAAATAAATGGATTCTTGTTTACAGAGAGGCGGCGTAAAAAACTCGCCGAGAATCCGTTTTCGCATGCATCAGTGATTTGATTTGAATCAAAGAAAGTATCGTTCATCCAATTTTGCAAGGGATGACGCACGCACGAGTAAATACTTGGCGTTCGTAGTAAACACTTGCCGACAAAGTGTCGGGGTGATGATTTCAACTGCACTGGACTTTATAACAATTAGCGGTAATTTTTGTAAAAGACTAAATAAGACACAAGGGCGTTGCTTTTGATCAGAAGTAACTTTCATAAATACACTTTATTTTTGGTCTTTACAGAATAAATATATTTAGGAATTCGAAAATTTAATATCAACGGTCACACGTGAAGACATTGTACTCATAATGATATGATGAATTTTGGTCCATTTTTAGAGTCACGAATATTTCAGGGCTTAACAAGTCTCAAGTACACTGTGTTTACATCAAAAATCAAGGCAAAGCTTATTTGTGTATCATAGTGAAAAAGAAACTGGCAGTGTTCTTGGTTTCAGTATATAGCGATACAGATACCGTGGGAGGTGAGGTCCTGATAGGTCTGAAATCTTTCGTGAAGTCTTGACCTCGTTTGCCTGCCTTTGGAATAAAGGTCCCACAAACTCATCTCCATGACCTGGGGATTTAGCTCAGCCCTATGCAGCTCTTGAAAAAAGCTAATAGCAAAGGTGTCACTACATCCTCAACCTAATGGAGCGTAATTGGGAATATGGTATATACGCCCGGGGACTTATTCGGCGGAAAGCTATTAATGGCCCACGCAATCCTCTGGGCCGTGATAACCGATGCAATTTCGTTCCCTGATACACACTTGGAATGTGGCTTCTGGTGTGACTGCTGGCCTGACTTTGCTTCATGGTGGCGATTGTACTCATCCACCACAGCCTGGTATTTGATTTTGTCCGCCACGTACCGCTTATGGAGAGATCCGACCCGAATATGCATTCTGAACAGAGCCATTTGGTATCGACTCTTTCTTTGGACATTCTCAGACTTACGTCTGTTGGTAAGCTGCTTTTGAATAGTGTCGGTGGTGTCCACCGTCCATTTCGACGTCAATAGTGTCGGTGATGCGGCAGTATAGCTGATGTCTACCATCCCTCTAAATGTTGATGGTTTTAGCGAGGCAGGCGTGCTGTGTGTCAGCTTAACTATGCTCTTTCTCCTAGCTGTTTCAGTTGGTGTGTGTGGGGATGGGTTGTCAGACTTGGCGCCACCACTTGTGTCCTTGTGCATTCCCGACTGGGGGCTAGGAGTTTCAACTCCCACCGGTTCCACCAACTAACGACAAGAGATTGGAATCGCTAGAGAAGGTGGGTAACATACTTCGCTTTGGCATTTGGAATGCCTCGAAGGCGATCCACGTGAAGGACGGCCAAAAACGCAACCACACCGGAAACCATCGAAAAAGTGCATGATATCGTGTTGGACGATAGGCGAATGAAAGTGAGTGATATTGCAGATGCCGTGGGGATATTGAAAGAAAGGGTGCGAAACATCTTGCACAAAGAATTAGAGATGCGAAAGCTCTGCGCATTTACTGAATGCCGATCAAAAGCAAATGCGCAAACAGCTATCTTTGCACCGATTCAATGGGGATCCGACCGATTTTGTGCTGGTATTTGTCACCATGGATGCAACTTGGGTTCACCCCTACACGCAAGAAACGAAACAGCAGGCGAAGCACTGGGTGGAAGCCGGTGGTTCAGCGCCAAAGAAAGCGAAGTAGATCGCATTTGCCGGAAAGGTCATGGCCAGCGTGTTTTGGGATGTGAAAGGGATCCCGTTAATTGACCTTGAAAAAGGCAGAACAATAATAGGCGAAAATTATTTCAAACTTAGACGCCAAAATTCGCGAGAAGAGACATGGCTTGAAAAAGAAAAAAAAACAATCTTTCGTCATAATCGTGCAATTAAGTCAACTTTCCAATATATACGAGTAACCGATCTAGAAAGATTACACTAATATTCCTTTTCCATTGTAAGCAGCAACCCTATTTCACCAGAATTTTAAAGAAATAAAAACCAAGAGTATCCTTGACATTCGCGACTATTTTTCACCGCCAAGCGGCATTTTCCTCGTCTAATTTTACGGCTGGTAACTTCTTGTCGCACGGCATATATCATACACATGAAGTACACACTTACTTCACAAGTAAAACGCGAAATTGTCGGGAATCTGTACGTATAGTCGCATACAGCTCTGATACGTTCCTTTATTGTACTTATGTACGAATAGGAAAATCCCAGGCTTGGGGATTTACGGGAAACCAGTAATATATTGGTTTCTGTTCCTGGCCATGTATCATGAGAATTCTCGGTTGCGGTACGTTGAATTCGGAAAATGATGATGGCAGTTTTTCCACGGTTGTAATATGCCTCATGTTTCATGTCATGCCATTACCTCGACAAGATGACTTGTGTTATTAAATTGTATTATGAGGGCCAAAAAAAAAGTTATTACCAGAATGATACTTCTCTTGAGATTTAATATTCGCTGAGGACAACAAGCCGAATCCGCGATACTGTAATAGACGAAGGTAGACACCCAAAGGTGTCGATGGGAACGGAGCACAAGTGACTGCAAAGGTCCGATAAGAACAGCTGCCAAAATTGGCGGCTGTCAAAGTTGATGCTCCTTAGCGAGCTAAGCGACGGCACGAGCTCTCTCTAGTTCAGATACGGAGAATTAGACGCTACCGACTGAAAGACTATTTACGCCTGTGCAGGGAGGCAACACACTACTGTAGACCTGTGCAGGTATACCTCAAGGTACACTTGCACAGTCATACCTCAAGGTATACCTAAACGTATATGGCCGACCTAAAATGTTTACACATCAAAAATAAAAGTTCGGCACGACGGGAATTGAACCAGGGACCACGCGTTCACGTGACCGATACACTCCCGATTGAGAATGCATAAAATGAAGCACGGAATACATACAAGCTGAAATTTTAAAGAGGATTCATATGTAGACAAAAAAAGAACTACCAGTGAGTACTATAAGAACTCCCAGAGCCTTCCAAGCTTGTCAGTAAAAGACGGCTATACGGATAGGAGGTGTGTGCTAGCAACGGCACTATCCGAAATTTATATGCTGACAAAATACCAAGAGGGCACTGCTAGAGATGCTCACGCTGCCATACCCCACTGGAGGGGTTAAAGTAATTAGTAAAATTAGTACTACTTATATTATATGTTAGCAATTTTTTCCAGAAAGAGTATAAAAAAGTGGATATGATCAGTGGCGGATACAGAAATCAAGTTCGGAGGGGGCCCGACCTTGTTTGTTACCCGAGGAGCTAAGAATATGTCCACATTTATTCAACTTTCGGCATTCAAAGTGACATGCGTATACTGAAAGCGCGGACGCATTCCTTATTGGAGGGGAACATTCAATGACGAACGTACAAAATTATGAAGGGACTGCAATAGGGTTAGTTCTGTTACTGCCAGACACTCGTAATCCAACTTTCCTAATCAGTTAACTTGACAGAATTTCCTATAAAACGATGGAGTCTCCCGCCGTCAACATAAGCTTAGTCATCCAATTCCGCGAAGAAGCGGGATTCAAGAAGTCTTCCGCCTTCTTACCAGATAAGGAAAGGAGCAGAGTAGAAAAACCTGCCTCCTTTTCCTCGTCATAGTTGCTTCCACATCAGTCATTGCAGGGGATGCGAAGCCTAATAACGTACTTCTTGGCTCTGATGTGTTGCCTTTATTAGCGACAATAGTTTAGCAGTGCGACTAGAATCCAATCAGGGCTACAACGGCTTTGTGGAAACATACGTTTTATCATTTATCCATTCACACTTTGTTCTGCTAATCGCTTTAAATTTTAGAGTTAGATTGGAGCAAGCGATTGGTGCTCCGACGAATTTATGACGAACTCGTTAGCTCTACAGTTAACAGTGAAACTAATGTGACCCAGAATCGCATAAAAAACTGCTAAAAATGGAGTATCCTTAGCGTGGAAAACATTGCAGTATTCAGGGAGATTGAGAAATACATCTAAGTTAACTTCAGCACACAAAACTTTGATCTCTAATCCAGCATTTGTCTGAAAGCCATCTGCATAGATTTCTAATGAGCTAGGCAATAGAAGCGTGTTGTCTTCCCACAGTGACAGCGTGATATTTTCTGAATGACAAGATGCGTGTCAATCGTACATTTCATCAGTCGTTGTCGGAATATTTGGGTTACTCAGAGTAGTAGCGTATCCAGAGCCTTAAGTAAGCCACTGACCAGTGTCGTTCATGGAATCGAAAATTGTCAAGAAGTAGCAGGTTAAACTGCAAATCAGAAGAAGTAGTCGTCCTAAAAGCACCACAAAAAGCAACGCAGGCCAACCTTTAAACCTTTCTCAGGAAGCTACGGTAAGCTTCTATAGTAGTCCACTAAAAAGCTTAATCAAGCATGAATAAACAATTTTCATAGAAATTTCATCTTATTAGCAAAAACTGGGCTCGTGCCATGCAGCAGAAAAGGTTCGACTGGAAGTATTCTATATTTCGGAGGAGAAAAAGCTGTGTTTTGTTCGGATCAACCTGAACCCATTATAACCATAAAAGGTTTGCTTTTAAATGGCATTCTGTAATTCCTCACTATGAACACCAGGAAATTAACTAGTTACGGTGACAGCAATTTCATATGCGTGAGCATACACTCTCTGCTGCTCGACACTTTAAGGTTTTATAGCAGTTTATTCACAACAAATTTCCAAAGAAAGGGAGAAAGCACTCAACCTTGTAGGGTATCCCCGCGCACAAATCTTCCTTCAGATGATGTTTCCATAGAAGTGTGCCAGCACTACAGCACCATGAGCTTCATAAAACAAAATCTACGAGAACTGCATAGTGCAACGGAATCCACCCTTCCCAACTAACAAACTCTCAAGAGTTAAAGTCTTATCGCTTACAAAAAGCCCTCATAAGACTTTAGTAAAATTCCCTGACACTCTTATAACGTAACTCTTGGGACTCTCGCAGCACCATTCTGATGAGAGTTTAACTCCACTAGAATTAGGGAAACTCAGGTACCTTTTGTATTCGCTACAACTTTTATAAATCATTTTCGAGTATTTCCGAGAATAATCGTAGACCAAGCCTTATATGTACGTATATCAGTCAGTTTGAAGGAGGCCCGGGCCCCCATAGCCCTCCTCTAGGTCCGCTACTGGATATGATGAAACGGTTTTGGACAATGTCTTAGTTTATTGCAATGCGCACTCAATATAAACCGCGAAATCATCAATTTAATATCATTATAGAAACTTTCAATTATAAATAGGTCACACGGCAAACAACAAACAAAACTTGTTCATCCCGCAAACAAGAAAACCGCCCAACATCCATTAAAATTCATATCCACTACTTCTTTTCGTTCACCTTCCTTTGAACGTGAAGCTTTAGTATGTACGTGTTATTGGCGGGCGCCTTAATCTTTGTCGTCTTAAGTAATCTTTCTCTTTTAGAATATACAATCCTGTTTTGAGGACTTCCATGTTCTAAGCAGAACACGAACAGAAGCACGTTCCGCTTCCTATTGTCCCTCTACCCCACAGGAAAGTTTGAAGGAAAGGCTTATGACCTGGATTACTTAACAGTTTGCAAAATTTTCCGAATTATAAATTGCCGAAGGATATCGGCTATAGGCTGATTATAGTGACACTCATATAAACAAGCATTGGGTAAATGATCGATATAGTCGAAATATTAAAAAATAATAAACGGTGTCAGGACGGCGAACTTCGGGTGAAACTTTTATAAGCGGAATGTTAAAAATTAAAAGAGAGAATTACGCTGTAAAAGGTCGGAAGTGAAAGTGACAGAATTTACGATTTTTTGTCGTTCGTATTAGTTCAACCACCTGAAAAGTTCATTTTCAATCGTTAAAAATACTCGCACCCGAAACTTGTTTCCAATCTCAAACCTAGGCTAATTGCGACACGCAAAGCATTCATACCGCAGATTTAACGAAAACTATGTGCATTCGAGGAAAAAATTAAATTAAAAAACTTTTTGAATCAAAAGCCAACACCTTGGTCTTTTCATAAAATCTCTTATCAATTGGAAGAGTCGAAGGCTCTTCGTTAACACCTTTCGGCTTCGCAATATGAAAATGTTGCGGCGAGTTCATTAAATTCTAGTGTTAATTGAAATAGAAACTTTCCCTCTTCACGCTAGCATGATACGGATACACATGACCTCTCTCCACGATACAAGAGCCCTCGTCCATTAATACCAGGACACGTACTTGCTTTACCGGCTAGCTGACAGGCGAGGCTACTGGGAAACTGCTATAGAGAGACATGGGCCAAAATGTAAAGTAAATGAAAACGAAAATGAGAATGAAAATGAAAAAATAAAATACTGTTCTGCCCGAACTTTAGAACAGAATGTCTCCATGCAGTGCTGCGTCCTGTAGGACCACTCAGGAAAACGTGAGCAAACGAATCGTTTCCTCTCGTGCAATTTGGCGAGCTTTATTATATGCCATAACACAGTTCGTGAAGTTGGTGGCCGTAGCTATGACTCCTATTCTGAATAAGGTATGCGATGACTGCAGCCGAACACACCTAGGCATTTCGGTCAGTGCTGTCGTATTAGAACGAGAAGGCGAACCTTGTAAAAACTATAGTTTTAGGTAGATCTTTATCGTCGACATCGCTTCCAAAAGATTTTGGGCTGATACCACGATTGCTATATTAACATATTTTGTACCAGAAGTACCCACCACTTTATATTTAATTTTATTCATGCGTGTCGTTGATTTATTTAACATTCATTAATATACAGCTATTGAAACTACACCATAAACGTGGCACAAAGTTGTTAACCCCCTGACTTTTCGAATCTTCTTTGCATTCCAGAACACGTAGTTCTCATCATCGTCGCTGGATAATTCAACACAATAACGACAAAGTGTGAATAAAGTTTAATGCATCACAGCACTTAGGGTTTTGCAGGATATTTCGTAGACGCTCTTTCAAATGGAATATGAGCGTCGACTACTGCCTTGTCCCAACCTCCTCAACTTCGCGAAAACCGAAGTAGTTTAGTAGCAATGGAGTCGGAGGTGGTGTAGAACTATGGCGGCAAAAGAGCAACGTTAGGGCAAAATTACTGTGTAATGTGTTACTAAAAGTAGCCACCATCCTGTCATGTCTCCCGTTCCTTCGCCTGGCGTTTTTACCTTGTTGGACGATCAACCTACGAAACTTTCGCATGGGATTTTGGCACTATTGTCGCAGATGTTTTAGTAATTCAGTTACTCTTGCAGAGCACACTCAAAATTTTGATTTAAGTTTTTAGAGAAATTTGTAATGCGGTTTTGTAAAGTAGAATGGGTCATGCAGCTGAAGAAATAATAATAACATAAAAAAAAACTAACTGATGTGGCTGTGTCGAGGACGTGTCTATACTAGCAGATAATATTTACATATAGAGCACTATATAGTATGTTATAGTTATTCTTGCAGCTGATACGAGGGGAGAAATCAGATATACATACAAATAAAATGTGATCAGCTCAGATGTTGCATGAATAATAGCCGTGTTCGATTAAATCGAACAAAGATCAAGAATGGATCGAACCTTCTGGATCTGTGACGAGCCAATTCAAACAGCCACTACACAGATAATTCGCTGCGTGGTGGGGTCGAATTGTGGGATCAGTTTAGCAAAGTACAAGAGTGAATTGCCGAGAAACAAGTTAACGTTCCACGAATTCACTTTCAACTCTATTGTCCTATTCAGATGTGATGCCATACGACACTAGTGTTATGGGAATTACAGACCTTCAGTTTATCTGCGCAGATATCTTTGCTAAATATCTGTGAAAAAATCTGTGCAGTTATCTGAACTAAAGGTGTGTAGGCTACATTCAATTTTCGCTAAATTAATTTCGATATTTTCTCCATTTCATCAGTTTTTGAAGTGTGCACACCGTATGCCAGTGACGTGCACTCGTAGTAAGCAATTCCAAACTGCTTGACTTACCGAAATAAGCAATTCAATAATAAACTTTGCTTACACCAATACACATATCATCATTTCAGTCAATGTTTTTCTTTAAGCTGAAGAATACATATTATCATTCAAATATTCCTTTACACATTCAAATTCTGATCCGCGCCTTCTTTTGGTTAAAAAACATTCGTTCAATTACTTTAGATAATATTCAAACCTCCCACATTTTGCACACCATAGACACCAAACTTAGAATAGGAAAATGTGCCTAGATCTTTAGATGCATGTACCATGTGTGCATCCAAATACTAGAGACATGTTGATTCCAGAAAATGGGAATCTTGGATTTCGGTAGTACATTGGGCAACGATTTTTTTTTTGTTTTGTTCGCAAATTTATATGAGACAAGTCAAGCACTGGCGCGACTGCTTTTGTGTGTGGGATAAAGCCCAATGATGCTTGTTAATGAAATGTTGCCAATGCAGGGAATGTTTATGGGAATTTGATTTTTCCAGTAGAGCTTTTGTTTTTGTTATGTAATGGATTTTCCGTTGCAATTTAAAAGAGGAAATCAGTGCAATCGGGTGATTTTGATTAAATTGTGATTTGAAGTTTTTTTGACCGTTTGTAGTGATTTAATTGATTTGATTTGTGATAAAAGTGGTAAGTTTTCTTTTCGCATTATGTCGGAGTATTGCTGCGCGACGGATTTCGTACTAAAAGCGGGATTTTCAACTCTTTCCTTTGCCAAGAAAAGAGAAATTATAGAATCGGATAGACCGAAGCCAGATCTTAGTTTAGAGTTTAAATTAAAAAATATTACGCGAAAATTCCATATCGAAACATATGAAAAGTACATTTGGTTAACGGGAAGCTGTAAATTAAATAAGTTATTTTGCTGGCCGTGTCTTTTGTTCACGAATGAAAAATCTGTTTGGAATAAAGCTGGATTTAGTGATTTGAATAATTTTACGGGCTCAGCAGCAAAGCATTCAAGTTCCGAAAAACATCTTCAGTCGTTAATTAAATTAGATAATTTTGGTTCTCAGCGTATAGAGTTTATGCTTAGTAACCAGGTGGCAATATCTGTTAGTTTGCATAATGAAAAAGTTGAGCGTAATCGTAATATTTTGAAACGTTTAATCGATACTGTAATTTTTTTGGCAAAACAGGAGCTTCCTTTTCGCGGAAATAATGAAGACTCTTCTTCAAATAATCGTGGTAATTTTATCGAAACCGTAAATTTCTTGAGTTTGTACGATCCGATAATTGAGTCCCACATAGATTCTATAAAAGCAAATGCAGCGTTTTCGGGTTTGTCTAATAGAATCCAAAACGATCTTGTTTCCGCTATAGCTAATGTGGTTCGATATAAAATCAATTTGGAAATAAAGGAGGCTCCATTTGTAGCTGTAATGGTCGACGAAACGCCAGATGTTAGCGGTCGGGAACAATTAACGATGATTTTTAGATATACAATATCAAATGAGATTGAAGAAAGATTTATCGGATTTTTGAATGTAAGCGCTAATCGTACAGCTACAGCAATAAGCTCTCACATTTTAAAACAATTGCAAAATTTTAATATCGATAAGAAATTAATTGCACAATGTTACGATGGCGCAGCAGTAATGAGTTCTCAAATTCGTGGAGTTCAGACTTTAATTCGGGAAAAACATAAATCGGCAATTTTCGTTCCATGTTACGCTCATTCACTAAATCTAGTATTGTCTAAAGCAGTTGAGTTTATTCCGGAAATTAAATTATTTTTCGCGCACATCAATAAAATCGCATCATTGTTTAATACATCCACTAAAAGGTCGGACCTTTTTGCAAATATATTAAATCGTCGTTTACCATCGGTTTCCAAAACGCGTTGGCATTATCATTCGCGTATTATTAACGTTATATTTGAACATAAGCATGAAATTTGTACAGTTTTTGAGACAATTTCGAATGGTTCTCAACACTGGGATGGCGATTCCTTGACTTTTTCCGATATATACTTACAAAAATTCGCAGAGTCAGATTTTCAATTATATCTGTTAATTTTTTCTGAAATTTTTTCGAAAACTGATATATTATTTAATATTATTCAGAGCAAAGTGGTAAACATTTCATATGCAAGCCAAAAAATTATTGAATTTGAAAATTGGCTTGAAAATGACTTTTCTAAAAAGTTTGATAATTTCTATTCGACAGTTACAGCAGAATATCAGCCACCACGTAAGAAATGTAGAAATGCGATAGATCCTTTACAAAATTTACGGCGGATATTTCGGGAGATTATAGATGTTATTCTCGGGCAAATTCGAGATCGATTCCATTCGTTTAAAGATCTTTCATTTTTAGAGTTGCTTGAACCGAATTATTTTTCTAAATTCAAGTCAAATTTTCCCGATAAAAATTTTGACTCACTTATTAAATATCACGGTCAATTTTTCGACAGAATAAAGTTGAAAAATGAGCTAAAAGTTATTTATTCTTCAGATGAGTTTAAAAACGCGAATCCTAGTAAAATTCTCGATTATTTTCAAAAACGGCCTTATGTCGCAAACGGTTTTAAGCAAGTTCATATTTTAGCAAAATTATTAACGTCAATTCCAGTCACAGTGGCAACTGCGGAAAGGTCATTTTCAACACTAAAGCGCGTTCACACATTTTTGAGAAATCGCCAATCCCAAGAACGACTTTCGGATCTTGCTTTAATTGCGGTTGAAAAGGATCTTCTTATACAAATGCGAAGAGAAAACGATTTTTTTGATAATGTGATTAAAGAGTTTTTACTTAAAGAACGGCGCATAGATTTGGAATACAAATAAATGGCAATGGCGAAAGAATATTTATTTATTTCAAATACCCCTGAATTTTTCTTAGTCTTAATTAACATAATATTTATTTATCATTTTTTTTATTAGTAATATTTTATTTATTTATATTTTTTTTTGTATTCCGAATATATGTGCCAATATTTTATTTATATCTTTCCTGATTTCTTCTTTAAGGCTTAAAGCCGCTTGGTATAAATGTTTTTGTGACTGTCCATATTCTATTATACAGTCCATTTTTGTTTATGCTAAATTGGCTTTAGGGCGCCCAACTGCTTGACTATGAAAAATTTCCACTGCACGTCACTGCCGTATGCGGCTGCTTTTTTTATACCCCAGACTTATAGTATAGGGTATTCGATTTAGCCATGTCCGTCTGTCTGTCTATCTGTTCGTCTGTCTTTCTTCACCGGGTAGGACTCGTGTAGTGCAGAGCCCTGTCTCGCCAGTTGATCAGTCCTCTGGTTTCCCTCTATGTTCCTATTTCCTGGAACTTATAGAAAAGAAACTCTGAAGAGGTCCACCAATCCAGCCAGTTCACTGCGGCATTGTTTGACTATTTGAGTTTATGAGATTGTTATTGATTCCAAAGCCTTAATCGCGGCCTGGCTATCTGAGAAGACGGCGACACTCCTAGTGGTTCTTGTGCAGTGCTTTAGCATCCTACAGGCTTCCCTTATTGCCAGCACTCAGCTTGAAATACGCTTGCATTGTCTGGGAGACGAAAAGACATTGATGCACTGAGATTAGAGCGTGCAAATTCAAGTGCTTTGTCAAAATTCGCTGCAAAAAGCTCCGAAAGAGGTCCAGTTCCTGAGCGCGATGACGAATAGAGATCCACGAAGTATCTGCCACACTTCCGCGTACAGCTGAAATAATTCCGGTGGAACGAGCAGTAGGCACTGGTGCTGTCATTTCCACTACCGAGAGAAAGAGCGTTTTTGGGCGACGGTCGTCCAGATAACTAATTTTTATGAATGCAGTTATGCTCTCAAGTGTTTTGTTAACGATAACAGTGAAGTGTCATTTCAGGATTGTCATCATATGCTGGTCCTAGCCAGCGGTGAAATTTTTGTGATGGAGAAAATGACATTTTTCACACCTTTTTGTGTCCATCGAAAACTCAGTGGAGAGAGTTCATAAAACAAATTGGCAACAGTATGCCAACGGTTTTGTGTTATGAACTTAACCATTAAGTGGGTAATTTTGTTTATTTTTTATTTTTATTTCGGATTAGTTTGACACAAGTCCCTTGGCTGCTACGGTTATTTTTGGAACTTTAGCGTGTAATTGTATCATTTAACTGTAAAATGCCAAGAATTCGACGCCATTTGGACAATGATTCTGCTGCCAGAGCCGTAATGATAATGAAGACTGATCAGTCTCAAGGTTCCGTGGCTTTACAGTTGGGATATTTGCGAAGCGCTATCCAAAACCTTTGGAACCGGTAGCAGGAGACCGAGAGTATATTCTGGCGTCGTGGCTCGGGTTCGTGCTACCACTGCCCAGGAAGACCAGTATGTGCGCCTCAGTGCGCGACGTGGTCGGACTGTGACGTGCGCATTACAAAGTCGATTACGCCGGACAACTGGTACCCTTGTCAGCGATCAGACCATCAGGAAACGTTTGCACGAAGACCAGCAACGTTCACGGAAGCCTGTAATCAGAATAAAACTGACCGGGGCTCATCGTGCAAATCGTTTAAGTTTTGCACGTCAACATCTTGAATGGGACATGCAAGAATGGCGAATGAGTGCAAAGTGAAGCTTTTTAATGATGATCGACGTATGAGAACGAGCGTTGTACGGTTTCATTCTCATGCAGGATAATGCAAGACCCGCACACAGCCCGGGCGACAGTCTCTGTCCTGGAGGAGGCCAATATTCAGGTCATAGCGTGGCCTGCCAACAGCCCTGATCTAAATCCAATTGAACACCTTTGGGACCAATTAAAACGTCGTGTCCGGGCAGTTGAAGAAAATGTGCACAACCAGCAACAGCTGATTCAATGGCTTAGGAGGTGCTGTGAGGAGATCCCAGAAGAACACATTCGCCACTTTATAGAGAGTATGTCATCCAGGCACCGAGAATGCGTTTCGAAAAGAGGAGGACATACCCGATATTAACCAAAAAAAAAGTTTCCCAGCTGGTGCGTTAAGCCTGCAATTTTATGTTACCGTTAGGTTGATACAACAATAAAAAGTGATAAAAAACGAAAACATCCTGAGATTAAGTAATTTCTGTTTAATTGCATTAAATTTCATTAAATTAAATGAGATACACTTTGTCTTATTATATTTAAATAACCTGAGCACGATTTTCATCATCATCATCGTGGCGCGACGGCCCGACGTCGGGCCTTTGCCGCCTGGGGTCAAAAGATTTTCATGTTTCACAAAAAAATAATCGGAAATTTTTTAGTGGCCCTTATTTTGAGGAGTACAGAAAATTTGACGCGTTGTTCGACTCTATACCGGTACATGGCTCAAATTGCAGTGCACTCAAGATAAGAAATGTCTAAACAAAAAAGTTTTGACGTTTAGGAGTGTTTGACAATCTTAATGGCGAAATATTGGGAGACTCTAATTCAAGTGCTATTGACAGTACGATATTTTCTTCGTGCTAACACCAGATCCCTTGAAACCACGACCGTAATTATCTTCGTAAATTTCACACTTTTCAAGATAAGATAGCAATAATCTCATAGGATTTCACAAAATTGCTTTAGACAACAAATGTATGCTTTGAAGAATTCAATTGAATTATATGCTTAACCTGTACATTAATTCCTACCTTATCCAATTTATGTACGTTGAGCTATGAATAATTAATTTTCGAAAGTCTCGGATCTGAAAACAGCACTTTCCCAATTATCCGGAGTTTGCAGGAGCAGGGAAGAAAGAGAGAATGAAAATCCTAATAATAATCTGTTTCCTCTGAATTCTCCAGGATTTTTCACCGATAACTCTGCTCATCCCACCATTTATACATATTTCGTAAAGATATATGGGTACATATGTTAATTTTTACATATTACGCACATATCCCAGTAAATCGTATTTAAAACTTTGCAGCTCGGCGCTTGCTATTTACATGGTAAAACCACAGCTAGCAACACAACATGAAATACACCCACTGCCTCGAATTTTCGCTAAGAGAAACAACGTGTATAAAGCGCGTTCTCAGGATACTTCGTATGTACTTGTACCACCAGCTTTATTATTGTAATTTTCGAAATTGGTGCAAATAAAGAAAATTTAATTCATAATCTCAGTCTCAGGAAAATTCCGAAAATTGAATTGATTGATGATGTGGCCAGCGCTGGCGAAATGCATCTGAGTAGTGTGAAGACTTCTAGCAGAACGCAACCCATAGCAGCTAAAGGGTTACGAAATCGAAAAAAAAGAAAAAAATGTTTTCTTATTTTTTTGCCTGGAATTATATGTGGAATCGTTGAAAAGTTGGTTAATAATTATTTTATTAACAAAGCTGGAAAGTGATAATTATTCCTATATAATATAAGATATCAATAGTTTTTGCGGTTGAAGAGTTTTTTCTGGGCAAGATTTTTTTTACCAAAGGGTTATTTTTCGGAGATACACATTTTTGTACGAGATTTTTATCTTCTAGTTTTTGGCGGCCGTCGAACTGGCTGCGGAGACTGACCGTGAGCGCCACGCGGTTTGAATTTTTCGACCGCCTAACTTGAATCAGTCGCGATAAGCGCGATTCCCCAACCATCCGAAGTCGAAACCAGTAGAAGAGGATATAAGTAAAATAGCGTCATTTTAATAATGTTATAATTGGGGCGACCGGTAGCTCAGTGCGTAAAGACGTCAGTCTCATACCTGACTACGGTCTTTTCGGTTTCCAGTCCCGTCCACGAAGTTCGTAGCCATGGATGTTTGTGTTGTCTTCCCCCTGTAGTGTGGGACGCAATTATAAGCTACAACATCTCCCGACTTGTTGCAGGTAGGTGGCTAAATGGTAGCAAGAGGTGGCTGCTGTCAATGTGCATCGTCCGAAACTGGTTTCTGCTAACGAAACGTCAACTAAGCCCCAAGGCAAATGACTAGGCATATTTCTCTCTCTGGATCCTGTCAACACCTTGTGGGGCATAGGGCATTAACCACGCTGACTTTCCACCTCGTCCTGTTCGCCGCCATCGCCTTCAACTGGTTTTACTAAATTTAAAATGAAGAATTCACGGTCAACCGGCAAAGTTAAACTGTGCGATACAATAATATTTTCAGTACTCTTAATACGTTCCTTAAACTAATTTGGACGCTCGTTACAACCCAGTCGGACATTTGTCTCCGATGCCAGTGGAATCGAAATGTCTTCGATTCCTTACCGGTTCCATTCATCGGTTTGTCTCCGATGGCAGCGGAATCGAAATGTCTTCGACTCCTTACCGGTTCCATTCATCGGTTTGTCTCCGAAGCTGAACAAATTCAAATGTTTTCAATTATGTATCGAGTTAGCCTGAAATTTGAATTCATTTGAAAGTATCTGGTATTTGACGACGCATGTTGTCATACACTTATATGAAATATGGAATACGGAATATGTTGTTTTTTTTCTGTAAGCCTTGAATACAATCCGCCGTTAAATTAAAAGTGACGTGAAATCAATACAAAAAATTTCACGACACTTTTAGTTTCTGGACGAATTGTATTTATCAGGCTTAAATAGATTCAACCCATTTATGCAGTCATCGATCCGAATTCGATCTCAGTGTCGATTCCTCGTTGGCTACAGTCATCGGTCCGGAATCGATTCCAGTCATCGATCCGGATTCGATTCCACATTGGCTACAGTCATCGATCCCAATTCGACCCCAGTATCGATTCTACGTTGACTCCAGTCATCGATGCTCCATCGACTACCGTCATCGATTCCGGATCGATTCCTGTCCTCATTTTGGGTATCGCAAAAGCGGCCATGCCCATACAAATGTCTCCGACGTGTCTCCGATAAAGTCATCGATCCAGGACCGATCAAGTATCGATTCTTGTCCGACTGGGAATTCAATCAAATTCAATGTCTCAAAACTTCCCACAGTCGATGTCAATTCCGATCTAAGTCTCAATCCTTGATACGTCTCGATCTTACAGTTAATCGTCATGGCGCGTCCCACTACGTCACTTCACAAATTCTCTCGCAGGTTAAGAGATTTTCGTGGATCAATTTTAAGTGTCCGGAAAAAAATCAAACAAGGAGCTATGCCACTCCTATTCCAGGGCTTAAATACGAGTATTTTCAAAATGTTTATGAAAAAAGTCAATCGGACTGAGGGGTGGGAAATATGACAGCTATTAAAAATATGAACTGTTTCACTACGAGAAATATTTATAGTCACACATGTTCTACGTCCTTATGGAAAAGCTCAACTTCATGAGATGGGAATACCATCTTGACAGCAATCAAAACACCACCTCCTCTTCTAGTTGAATTTTCATAACGATCGCGACGATAAACATGATAGTTCATTACAAAAAGCTCCTTATTTGAAATATTAGCGTTAAGCCATGTTTCGGTTAAACATATGGCAGGAAAATCTTCTTATGAAACTGTAAGATAAAAGTCATTCGTCCTAGAACGAAGACCACCTACATTTTGATAGTAAACCGAAAACAAATTTGTTAAATTTAGGTCTTCTGCTGGGCATTGTTTTCGCGTTTTTTTAATTGAGTAAATGGTACAATAATATGCTAACATAATTTGGCCAGAAGTTGACTCCTTTAAATCATCCGCCTTTACAGAAGTATAAAGCTTGGAAATATGGAATACTTTGAAACTGGGTACACTTTTAAGAGAATTGTTTTTTTTAGTACAAGGAATAATGATCAGTTTGGCTTTGGCACTATCATTCACAGAATCAGGTGTTTTAAAAGCGTCTATCATCATATCCCAGGGAGGGAAAAAGGAAATGGGGAGGGTAGAGAGAAGTATACTCGATTTAGGGCAGATCAACAAAATACAACAAGTGGTGTAAGGCATTAAATTTCAGTAGAGATGATCTAATTGGATCTAGCAAGATTCTGTTGGTGCTTTGAAATTTCCAGTAATTCGAGTGCCATAGCTGTGAACTTCTCTATTAATTGTCACGGAAATGGGCGGTTTAATTTTCTTGTTAACTATCTTCCAAATAATCTTTATTTTTTTTCAGTGATTATAATTCTTTCTATTGTTTACCATGACAATTTTATTAAGCATTTTTCCGATTGCTGAAATATTTCTCGCCGATGTTTGGCACCAGTTAAAAATTCCATATGTAACAGTAGGCATCTTCCATGCCGGAAGATCAAGTTTTGAAGATAGATTTTCATGTATTGTAATTTCTACGTCTCAGTAAAGCAACTAATGGGCATAGTTTAGATCTAATTTGTTGGTTTCATTAATACCAAAAACTCTCCTGTGTCGCCTACTTTTCCCTTTATCATCACAGACGTTCCCTCACCAAAAGCAGATGGATTTTTAACACTTCTACTTTTCTTACGCACTGTAACAAATTTTTCAATCGGAGATTGATTTTTATCAACATTAGAAGGAGAAGTGTCTTGAGAAGCCGAGTTAGAAACAACAATTGTTTCGGTTTCAGCCTCTCTCTTCTTATAAGGAATTTCGTCTCTTTTGTATTTTTAACTTTTTTCTTAGATTTTCCTTTACTTTTTTACTATTTATTATTTTGACATGGATATGTCTTATAGCTGGGGGTCATCCTAAAAATCTGTCCGTCACACGAAATGTCTGTTTTTCTACTCGGGGGTCAGAAGAGGAAACAAGCCCATTGAAAATTTTTCCGAGTTCTATGAATGTAGTGGCCGATCCTCAGTCAATCCGAGTCAGTCATCAAAGGGAACTCACGAAAATCGAAAAACTTCGCATCATGAACTGACTAAACAACCAAGCACCCATAAAACAAGTCAACATCATTCAACTGCCATCCCCTCGTGATTCAAATCTGCTCACAACACCAGCCACATCCAGACAACCTGTCTCCCTCACTCGTGCACAGCGCTATGGCTCCTCCTTCACAGCAATCTTTTTGTTTTCATCAATTAGTCACTAAACTGACTCAGTAAGAAAATCGTTGGGGTAGGTCGGGAAATAGCTTCAACTTCACACACACACACACATACACACACACTCGTATGCAGGCAATGGAGAGACGGTTGAGTCGAAGAAGTTCGATGGATGGGCGTTGCTTCGTCATCGGCGACAGTGCGAAAGAGATGCTTGCTCCACGGATCTTGGACTACACTTCCGCGGCGGATCCACCCCTTTCTTGTGATGGCCAATCCCATCCAGCCGACTGAAATCAGTGTCACCAAGGTCACCAAGGTCACCAACGTGTTTTTCCCGTGGATGTAAGGAACTTACGACCGTACTTGTATCGCGCATACCGCGTACTATCACGATCGATGATATATCAACTAACAGTGCACAATTCTGATTTAGTGAGGAGAATAGTGCAGATGATGCAGTTTGTGCAGCGCGGATAACGTAAACGTTAGTGCGATAAAATTGTGTTGTCGCGCTTACCGTCTTTAGACTTAGACGAGTACTATCTAGGGGGGCGAAGACCTTTTCCATAGTCCTCCGCGTGGGCGCCCCCTGGTAACGGCAGTGTATCAATTCGCTGACGGCCAATGTCTTAGCGATAAGACAGTTTGGAAAAGGCAGATAGCTGTAGCCTGAATGGCTGACAAACACCTAAGCGTCTCAGGTATAGTAGGATGGAATGACTTGCGTAGTTGGACCTGCTTCGATGCTTTAAGTAAAACACAGCTTGTTTTATTCTTTCTAATTCAATAGTTACAAAATATTACGCAAAACAACGCGACCGAACTCTATCACTAGCGAACAAAGAGTGAATATCCTAACTGGCTCCAACTATTTGTCAAAACGGTCATTTTATGACGTCAGTTCATTTAATAACCTTGAACTTGAACTATATTCAGATCCAATTTATCAACAGCATTAAGAAACTTACGATATTATGTTACAATTGACAGTTGAACATAAAACAGAAAAGTGAGGTTAAATTAATCGAATGTAAACAAAGTTTGTGTATCGCCACCGGATATTCATTAGATAAGTATTCATAGTTATCTTATCACTTATATAAGTTGTGATTCTCTGTGTTTTCCATTTTTCAGGTAGGCGATGCCGCGATAATGCTGAAGGAGATAAATACGGCATCTAAGGTAAGTATAGATCGAAATCAATTCCACGTAAGCGACGGTATCTCATGTTCATTTTCCTATTTTCAGGTGATCGACCAGGATTCCCAACATAGTTGTGTGGGCTTCAGCACGTTTATTAAACCATCTGAAGCAGCTATCTCCGAGGCCATCCCCTGAATGGGGTTAAGCGACGTGCTGACAACTCGTCCTTGTAAAAACCACTCCATGTCAAGAAACCTGGAACAAAAGCCTCGGATTGGACGGATCAACAACGACGACCACGCAAACGAATAAAGGATTATTCTTTCGGATCCTGGAATGTACGCTCCCTGAACAAACCGGGGGCCGAGAAGGCCCTCCTTCAACAGGTCGAAAAGTACAAACTGAGCATTACTGCAGTCCAGGAAACAAATTGGCTTGGCAGCGAGATTAATGACAAGAAATCGCACACAATTTTTACAAGTGGCAAACCATCGGGCCGCAAGGAGTTTGGAGTTGCATTTATAGTGGACAATCACCCCAAACCGCATATTACTGACTTCAAACCCATAAATGAACGGCTGTGTGCGATTCGCATCAAGACTCGATTCTTCAATCTCTGGCTCATCAATGTGCATGCCCCCACTGAAGTTAAAGAAGACGCAGTAAAAGACGAGTTCTACGCCCGCCTTGAAACTCTCTTCGACTCACTTCCAACAAACGACGTCAAATTGCTGCTGGGAGACTTTAACGCGAAAGTCGTGAATGAAAGTTGGCATCGGGGGACCTCTGGAGGCCACAGCCTCCATGAAGAATGTAACGATAACGGCCAGCGACTTATCGACTTCGCCTGCAGCAGGAATCTAGTCGTAAGCTCTACGTGTTTCCCGCATCGACGCATTCACAAGCAGACCTGGAAGTCTCCAGACGCACATACCGTCAACCAAATTGACCACGTCCTCATTTGCAGGAGATGGGCGTCTAGTGTCATGGATGTCCGCTCCTATCGAGGAGCAAACTGCGACTCAGATCATCACTTGGTGAAGACGACCTACAGATGTAGAATCTCCTCAGTGCACCAGTCAAGAATCAGCCCTCCCAAAATCTTTGCGGTTGATAAGCTCTTGAGTGATGCTACAGCGGTGGCGTATACTACCGCCCTTGAGGAAAAACTATCACCTATGCTACACAACATCAGCAACACAGGCGTCCATGGGTTCTGGGAAGAACTCAAGGATACCATCAAGGATGTCGCAGAGAAGGTCGTGGGATATAAAGCCCGGCGAGCGCGAAATGACTGGTTCGACGAAGAATGCAAAAATTCACTTGACGCGAAAAACGAGGCCTACAGACAATGGATTCAACGAGGAACCAGAGCCAGAAGAGAAAAATATGACGAGCTACGGCGAATATCGAATAGAATAATTAGACGTAAGAAACGTAAATACTTTGACGAGCAGTTGCTGAACATAAACGAAAACTTAGCTAATAGGAACACCAGACAAGCGTACAAACTAGTAAATACAATTAAGAACGGCTACCAACCCAGGACTAGCCTTTGTAAGGACAAGGATGGAAACATCATCAGCGACACCGATGGTATTAACAAACGATGGGCCTCTTATTTTGAAGAGCTTCTAAACCGACCATCTAACATCCCCACACAGGAAGCTCTCGATGATATTGTTGATCTAGGCCCACCCATTCAACCCCCGACAGTAGAGGAAGTTGATCTCGCGTTGCGGTCACTAAAACGAAATAAAGCGCCGGGCGCTGACGAGATCCCAGCTGAACTGCTAAGATTCGGTGGAACGAGTCTAGTTGATGCCATACATCAATTACTCCTGCGAGTATGGGAGAACGAGGAGATCCTAGACGATTGGCGCAGAAGCATCATCTGTCCAATCCATAAAAAGGGAGATAAATTGCGGTGTGAGAATTACAGGGGCATCTCATTAGTTTGTACGTCCTATAAAATTTTGACGAAAATTCTGGAAAATAGAATAAAACCGTACGCAGAACGAGTCATTGGCGAATATCAAAGCGGTTTCAGACCTGGTCGCTCCACAACCGATCAGCTCTTCTCAGTCAAACTGATACTCCAGAGGTGCTGGGAATACAACGTAAACGTATACCAAATCTTTGTCGACTTCAAGCAGGCATACGACAGTATCGATCGTGGAGTACTGTACAACATCATGCTGCAATTCGGTATACCAACAAAATTAGTGCGACTGACAAAGATGACGATGACCAACTCCGTCTCACAAGTCAGGATCCAGAATAGACTTACTGATCTATTTGAAACACGCACTGGTTTGAAACAGGGCGATGGACTGGCACCGACGCTCTTCCTCTAGCCTTCCACCTAGCACTGGAATACGTTATTCGGGCCATGAATATGGACAACAGCAAGACGCTACTCATCAAGTCGACACAATTAGCAGCGTACGCCGACGACATCAACATCATGTCCCGAAGATTGGCTGACGCAGAAGAACTTCTGCATACGCTCGATACCGCTGCAAAGGAAGTTGGATTACGTATTAACGAGGGTAAAACTAAAATAATGATGCAATCGGTGACAAGGACACCTGCACAACCGAGCATCAACGTGGGGGACCTCAACATCGAGTTCGTGAACAACTTCATCTACCTGGGTTGCAACCTGTCAAGGGACGCCAACGAAACTGACGAAATCAAGCGACGGATACAGTTAGCTAATAAGACTTTTTTCTCGGTTCTCCCCATAATGAAATCGAAACTTGTGCACAGAAACACGAAGCTCCGCGTGTACAAAACCATTATACGACCAGTGCTATGCTATGGCTGCGAAGCATGGACCCTAACTCAAGCCTCCGAAAACATGCTAGACACTTTCGAACGTAAGGTTCTACGGCGAATTTTCGGGGCTGTTTGCGATCGAGATGGATGGCGCATCCGGTACAACCATGAGTTGTATGAAATGTACGATGAGCTGCAAGTCTCGAAATTCGTCAAACTACAACGACATTAATGGGCAGGGCATGTACAAAGAATGGACGATGATCGCATGCCTAAGAGAGTAATGAATGCAGAACGAGTCGACGGAGCGAGACTGCGAGGACGACCGAGATCTCGTTGGGAGAGCTCAGTAGGTGTGGACGCCGCGCAGCTGCTGGGCTCCCAAAATTGGAGGACGCGGTCACGTGACCGAGATAATTGGAGGACAATGATCCAGGCGGCCAAGGCCCGACGTTGGGCTGTCGCGCCACGATGATGATGATGATGAGTACTATCTAAGTATCTAATAGTAAGTGTGTTTAGGTAGACCGCGGCTTGACGCGATCGATCGCGGATTGACGTACTAACGAAGCACAGGCGCATATAAATATGTAGAGTGTATGATCGCTTGATCCACACACGGGGCAACGGTTGGGTTAATTTGTATTCTCCTGTACACTATGCGGGACGGTATGTCTTGAAAATGATACAAAGTATCTACACTGCACGCAGATACATCGGTACATCTTATGCCTACCGAAAGCGTGGGACGTGTTTTGTCGAATGAATTCATCCAGTATAACTATACTGGGATCTTTATAAAACTTACGTCGATATCTTCAACACAACAGGTTCCACGCAGTCGATAGCCAAAGACATATCCATGTTCCGATGTATCTGCATGCAGTGTAGATACTTTGTATCATTTATTTGAAACTTTCGAATTATCATTACAAAGACTCATATTCATTCATTAAGGATTTCAACTTGCCAAGTCGGGTTTGTAGCGAAAGTCCGTCAATTTGAATTTGATGAAATTGTTGGCAAACGCAATTCGTATTGATTTTATTCAATTCAAATTCAGTAAATTCAACTATTAAAAAAAAAATTTAAGAAAAAAGTGGATTGCATACCAAAATATATACAATTTACACTAAAATGTTTAACCGTGTATTATTTCAAATATCTCTCTCAGAACAGGCTTTACTGCTAATTTTAAAACGGCATAAGCAGAATGGTTCAAAATTACCGCAACACAATCGCGTGAAGGGTATCGCACCCTAGTTTTTCATCCATTTCAGGTGAATATCACAGTGGGCCCCGACACTTCGCGGAGCATGTCAGTAGTTTACGTTAATCACAGTGGAAATAGCCGGAATCACATCGAGCACGTTTTCAATTCAGGTACTTACAAATATTCTACCGCCGCGATACCCAAGTCCGGTCAAACCCCCACTCAAGGCACGGGCATGGAATATTTTTGGCTACGTAACATAAGGAATAGGGGCTGTTAGGACTATGAGTAATTTTAAAGTCGTTGGAATCACAGTGAAATTCAACTTTCACCCTGAAAAGATAAGACAAGGAAACATACCCGCAACCATAAAAAAAAATCAACAATGTAGCGAATAATCCGCCACCATAACTTCCACCAAAGTCATTACCCATCCATGCAAATATTGTTCAGTATTGTTCAGATTTATGACCTATCCTACACCATATAGTGTGCCTTTTCAAACATTCAAAAACCTAATCCTATGTAGATTCCACCATTAATCTGCTGGTTGGTTGACGACTGGCTGGTCGTCCGACAATCGGAATTTCGACGGAGTGCTAATATTTGATTTCGTTCACCGAAATAGCGCCATAATTCAAGGATATGTCGTCGGAGGAAACAATAAAAGCCACCCCCATGTCTAAAGATCCGCCAGAAACGTTCGGGCTTACGGTTGGTGACCAGACACCACTGTACATACACCACAAATTCCTGTTTATCATATATGCAGGTATTTATCATTTTCAGCTGATGAAACAATGGCGAATTCGGAGAGAATGGACAGGAAATGCTTGGAGCGTTATCCTGCTGGACGTGGCGTATGCCATAAAACTGGGAATGGATTCAATAGGGAACGTACTGGTGTTGCATTCATTTGTTTCTTTTTCTGTTCAAGTGACAACTCCAGGGAGAATAGAATGTACAAACATCGGTAATTATATTTCTCATGCAAACTGCTGTGTCACAGCCAATGTGGTTGGAATATCAAGATCTGTACAACCTTTGCGGATAGCTCGCATCTATCTCCACGGAGGTAACGGAATTACCGCCTCTTAAATCTTGTTTCCTATATGATCGGTCCCCTCGCATTACGGCAAATCTGGACAACTAATTCCCGTCTCCCCTTAATGACGTTACCATGCACGGACTGCATTGTGAACTAGTGATGCTGGCGAAACACTTCCGTTTCCCTGAAATTTGCATTGCACACAATCACGTGATAATTCTGCATCCAAGCAAAATGCAAATTTTCCTGCAATTTCGATAATTGTTTTTGATCATCCCAGGGACGCTTCGCCCACTAAGGACACTAAAGGGTTGCTCGTCCCGTCGCCAGGCGCACTGACCGTTGTCCTGCTATTCATTATCTTGTTTTATTGTAAATATGAACGGAAATCGTTCATCGAGGATAACGTACAGACACACACTAAAGGGAAAATGGGAAAAATTTTAAAAATTTTGCGAAATGCAACCGGTTTCGTATTAATTTCCACTGAATTGAAGCCGTACCGATGATTATTTTGGGGACGGAATTTTGAACAGTGCGGAGTTGCACAGTAAGATTTCGGCAGGGAGTAGTTGGGGTAAATTGTTGGCTCATGCTCTCGTCCTTTGAATCATTTGCCTTGTTCGTCCAATGGAGAAAAGGAAGTTGCGACAGTCGACGTTAATGGAATGAGTTGTAAGAGGTTTTAATAAAATTCGAGTTGAATTCCTTCTGACAATAGTTGATAATGGTTACTGCAGACGGCATTATTAGTTCGAAAGTTGTTTCGAAACAGTTTGTGCATCAATCGAATATTTAAATAATTTTTTGAAAGTTTAAATAAACTCGACTATTTTTTTGTGCTATTTGTCGTGACCCCTTTACAGATAAAAAATTCACGAGATCCCCTGGCCCGATCATAGCTAGGTGCTAAATCCCTTTTTGAACGATTATACTCGGACGGTGGATGTAACTTCGAAAGCAAAACAAAAACTCTTTGAGCTAATATTTGATAATCAAATTTGGCTCGAGAGAGTAACTGAGTATTACTTCAGTCAAAATATTCTTAAAAGGACTCTTACTCGAATTGATTCTTAAAGTTTCTATATTTTCTTTTCTTAAATGGCGTTCGGGGAACATCGCACTAAAAGTCCCAAAAATTCCGATGCGCATGTCGCACACAACTACAAATTACACCGACCCACCCCAGACGATGTGGCTTAAAACACGATAACTCATAAACTGAAATTTGGAAAAAAAAGGTTTTAACACTGTTTAGTGGACAAAAAAGGAAGGTTTCATTAGACATATTGTAACTGTCACTGTTTTGTTTTTTATTGATTTCACAGACTTAAGAGCAAAAACAGACAGTTTTGAATAATTTTTTATTGGTTCGTGTTTTGCTTACAGGACCTTCAAGGTCATGGAAACCAAACACGAGAAATTGTTAAAACAAAACTTAATTCAATACTTTGTATTGCTATCCCTTGCTCTTATTGCAGTTTCCATCCTGTTTTTCATCGGCATTATTAAAGTATCGATGAATTCTTGAGTAGCAGCATCCCACTCTACTTCGACAGCCACCTGTAGTTCCTGGAGGGTTCCTGGTGGCTGAGTCCTGACCCTTCTCTTAAGCTAAGTAACATTAAGGACAGGGCTTCTTGCTGGCCACCCCTAACTGGGATGTCCACGGCGTTTGCGGCCGTTGATATTTGTGTTGTCTTATCCCTGTGGTGCGGGACGTAATAATAAGCCACAGCATCTAACGACTTGTCGCAGGTAGGCCGTTAAATGGGAGCAGGAGGTGCATGTTGGTAACGTGCATCGTCTGAGACTAGTTTAACCCAACGAAACGTCAGCTAAAGCCACATAGAATAGTTGCCGCGCTATGTCCACTAGGGGTTAGGCCAAATGAGTAAAATAATGCGCGTCAAATATGAGCGGATTTACATTGACACCATAGAGAATACAGTCTCTCGAATTAGCTTTATCCTGTGAGTTGAAAACCCAAGAGATATTCAAAGTAATTGAAGTCAATTAAGAAGAAGAAAAAGACAATACAAACATCCATTGCCCCAACAGGATTCGAATCCGCGGCTAACCGGTAGCATCAGGTACAAGACTGACGCCCCTTGCACGGAGCTACCGGCCTCTTCACTCCGCTATGATTACTACAAATTATAAAAACAAATACTACTTCGCCTTAACCCCTAGAAGGGCATAGGGCATCAACAAATCCTTCACACCATAGTACCCTGTTTTTAACAATGGGGCGCAACTCCCCAAATAACTTACCCAACGCCTCCTTACGCTCCTTTGCCATAGATTGACGCAATGGCATAGCTTGGAGGGGAGGGAGGGGGGCGAAGGGGGCCGTCGCCCCAGGCACAACGGCTGGGGCGCCAAAACGCGGACTAGCTTTTTTCTTTCCTCTGTTTGAATATTAAAAAGATTTTTTTTTACAGAGCAGGATAAATCCACAGAGTTACACTAACAACTTGAGTGGTTGTTAGTGTAACTAAATGCTTCCTTAAGCTTGATTTGGAATTTATTTCATACTAAAGGACATCATTGGGCATTATTTTCACTTTTCCGTAAGAAAAGTAGCATCTAATAGATTAGTAGTATTATTTACGTTGTTTGTACACTATATATTTACTGAATAGCTTGCGTTAAAAAAAATTGTGTGCCGGAGGAAGGGAGGGAGGGGGGTGACAGACGGAAGTTCTGCCCCGGGCGCTAAATACTTTAGCTACGCCACTGGATAGATGCCATGTGATTTTAGGACCCCCTCTTGGTCGGCCCTTGTTCCATTTCATGGCATATAAAGCAATGCAGTTGCCATTCTTCCGCAATGTGTGACTTTATCTACTGCCATTTTTCGTGCATTAATTGCACATTCTTTGCGTTTCCTAATAAGTGATTTAATTTAATATTGTGAACTTTCAGCTGGAATTTTTCTGATCAGACTGTAATCGGAATATGTATCCGAGACTAGGAGCAGCATTTGTAACCCTTCACTGATGGCGAAATTAATTGAACCCAACCCCAAACTCAAAGCAAGTTACAATTCTCAGTGTTATGAGAGACATGCTCTTCTCCCCATTTGGCCAAGTGGAAGCTCCATTTCCGTCTGACTATCGAAAACCATTGTCTTGAGTTTTTCACCCCATTAAACTCTTAAGTTCTTCACAACGAACAAATTCTATAAATTCACCATTAACTTTGAAATGTAAATTGTTTTTTTTTATTCTCTTTTATTTGGAAAAATACTGTTGGGATAATAATGATTTTGCAGAGGCATCTGATGGTGACGACCGACTCTGCAAAGCATTTGGATTCACTTGGATGCGGAAATCATTGCGTTGCGATACACAGTACATCATCAAATTTACAAACATTTGTATTGTTAATCACTGGAGGGATATGGAGAATTTACACCGCTTAAAATTGAAGTGAACCGAACTGAGTAACATGACTTAGCATGCCTTCTGAACACTGGGTTTTCTAAGTTTTCTCCTAAAACTACTGAAGCCAAAATGTAAAGGACTGCCCCCGCAAATCGAGGATTTTGTAGTGAGCGGTTATATACATATGTATATGTAGTTTCTTCTCACTTCTGTCTTTGCAGCACCTCGGCAGATGAACAAGAACGCCACTCTCAATAAATAGGCGGGGCAACAGACTAAATGCACCTATTACATCCCCTGACTCCACTATTACTAAGCATAAACTGGTTTCGGACGATGCATGTTGCTAACGTGCGCCTCCTGCCTATTTGGGCGCATACCTGCGGCAAATCGGGAAAGGTTGTGACTTATTGTTATTCCCCACACCACAGGAGGAAGACAACACAAACATCCATAACACAACGGGATTCGAACCCGTAGCTAACAGATAGCATGTAATATCAGACTCACGCCTCCACGCACGAAGCTACCGGCCCCCTCACTCGGCAATGTTTACAAATGCTTATTTGGCAATAAATATATAAAAAGGATTCACGCCCCCGGTCGTAAATATCGTAAACGTTGTATTCGTCGTAAACTTCTGCCATCCCCCTGGAAAAATGGCGGAAGTTTACAACTTTATAACAAATACGACGTTTACGACGTGAGCATGAATCCCCCTATTGTTTCTGATAAAATCAACCAGGAAACAATCACCCAATCTTCATGTTTCTCCCATCTCTAGATCTGAAATTAAAAAAGTAGTCTTAACTAAAATGAAAATTACACGTTTAATATAAACTGAAATTTTTATCTTCCCTGACTTGTCATTTCTTCTTCTTTTTGCGTAACCATCATGTCTTATTTATAAATCGTTGGTTGTTGGGCAATAAGACGACGAAAAATCCTTGGCAAATACAGAACGACTCTTTAAGCAGTCGAAACAGAATAGATACAAGATACAGAGTTCATAAAGTAAAAGGAATGAAAAGATACGCTAGCAAAATTAGAGAAAATTGTACTCAATGGCAGCAGTTCCACTGCAAAATGCAATGAACGAATGAACAGATGGTCATTAGATGACAAAAATTTCTTAAGAAGAAAGTATCCAGCTTACTACACAACTTTGCCTGTGTACACATTGTATAAGAATATGTATATATGTACATATTTCCTAGACAGGATAATATGCCATTAAATCTGATGCTTTCCAACAATGTGTGCGTTCAGAAGGAACTGAGCAACTTCCGCTCAGCGAACATGTTCAGAACGAGCGGGTTCAGAAGTGACTGACCAACTTCTGCTCGGGTGAGCATGATCAAATTTCACCGAGCAAGAAATATTTCTGTTCACTGATCAGTGCTCAGTGCTCAGGTTCTTCTTCTTCTTTTTCAACCTCACGCTCATGTTGCGAGTTTCCGAGCTTTGACAGTTATCAAATTGGTTGTTATGTTTTCGCCATTTTCGGCTTCTAGTTCTTTGGTTTTCGGGTGCTTTTGAATTTGTTTTCTCGTTGTTCGTGATTTTTGTAATGGACAGCGTGGGATTCATGTATTTTCCACTTTTCGGCACTTGATGTCTAAAATTGTCATCGTCAGCTTTCAGCTGGTCGATTTGTCAGCTGGTGAAGTAGCGTTCAGCAGGTGCAGACTCCAAACCGAGCAGCTCCGGAGCTGCTCTTTTGCCACCTTCTGAACGCACTCAATAAGAATGCCCTCTTAGTTGAACGGGATGTCGGGCTGTGAGAATCGTTTTCCGCTATTTTCGTGGAATCGTCTCGCCTGACACAGTTGCCTTACCGTGCTGAGTGAATGGCAGTCATCCGTTCACAAAATGAAAATGTAAACCTCCTTAACAATACTTTAAGGTACAGAAATAATTCATTTAAATAGAACAGATTTTTATAATCTTGGAGAAGTTTCTTCTTCTTTACAAAAGACAGGAGGGAAGAGGCTTGAAAGTTGTGACGTTATTATAACCAAAAGTAGTAAAAAAGTAAGGAATTCAACTTCGGACGCGCAAAGATTAGATATTTTTATGTTATGTCTATAAGCGCATTGTTAAACAAAAACGAGATAATAAAGACATGTTAGGTGCGGAGGGATAGCGTAATATGAATAGTCAACGATTTGGAAGTGGGGGACTTAATAACAAGAAAAAACGACACAAAATTATTGCTTCAATCCCAATCTAGTACAGTTGTTGTAATGGGAAGTATTTATCCAAATCAGAAAATTTATCTGAATCCGAATTCACTTTCTCTATCATTCGATTATACCAGCGGTCCACACACGACTCCACAAAAGATGATTCCTGCACTGGAACTGATCGAGATAATGCATCTGGCACTGGATGTTCCTTGGGGGCAAAAGTCCTTTTCCATAGTCCTCCACGTGGGCGCCCCTGGTAACGGCAGTGTTTCAAACCGCTGACGGCCAAGTCTTAGCGATAAAATAGTTTGGAAAAAAGCAGATAGCTGTAGCCTGAATGGCTGACCAACCCCTAAGCGTCTCAGGTTTAGTATCCGTAGGATGGAATGACTTGCTTATTTGGACCTGCAACATAGCTGTGTGAACTCCAGCACATTTATTAAACCAACTGAAGCAGCTATCTTCCGAGGCCATCCCCTGAATGCGGTTAAGCGATGTACTGACAACTCGTCCTTGTAAAAACCACTCCACGTCAAGAAACCTGGAACAAAAGCCTCGGATTGGACGGATCAACGACGACGACCACGCAAACGACTAACGGATTACACTTTCGGAACCTGGAATGTACGCTCCCTGAAAGAGAAAGCCCTCCTTCAACAAGTCGAAAAGTACAAACTCAGCATTACTGCAATCCAGAAAACAAATTGGCTTGGTAGCGAGATAAATGACAAGAAATCGCACACAATTTTTACAAGTGGCAAACCATCAGACCACAAGTAGTCTGGAGTAGCATTTATAGTGAACCACCACCTCAAGCCGCACATTATTATCATCAATGTGCACCCCCCACTCAACTTAAAGAAGACGCAGTAAAAAACGAGTGCCTTGAGACTCTCTTCAACTAATTTCCAACAAACGACGTCAAACTGCTGACGAGAGACTTTGACGCGAAAGTCGGAAATGAAAGTTGGCACCGGGGGTCCACTAGAGGCCACAGTCTCCATGAAGAATGTAACGACAACGGCTTGCGACTTATCGACTTCGCCTGCAGCACGAATCTAGTCGTAAGCTCAACGTGTTCCCCGCATCGACGCATTCACAAGCAGACCTGGAAAGCTCCAGACGGACATACCGTCAAATAAATTGATCAGCTCCATATTTGCAAGAGGTGGGCGTCTAGTATCATAGATGTGCGCTCCTATCGAGGAGCAAACTGCGACTCAGATCATCACTTGGTGAAGACGACCTACAGATGTAGAATTTCGTCAGTGCACCGATCGAGAATCAGCCTTCCCAAAATATTTGCGGTTGATGTATATACTACCACCCTTGAGGAAGGACTGTCACCTATGCTACACAGCACCAGCAACACAGCCGGCCATGCATGCATCCGGAAACATGCTAGGCACTAGGGATGTGTAACACAGTAACGAGTCGCTCTTTTTGAACGACTCAACAGGATGAGCGAAAGATTCGGCACAACGACATAGCCTTCGAGTCGTTCAATTTATGAATGACTCACTGTAAAATTAATTCCCAAACTAGCCCATCGCATAAATATTACCCAACGCATAACAAATCCACGCTCATTTCTCAATACATATAATGTAAAATACTACAATACATTCATTCACTCACATCCCATCCCATTATCTATCTAAATGCAAAACCACCATCATTTATCTACCAAAGCAATCCCATCTAAATCCATTCATATTCATCTCTATGCAGTATGCAATGCACGCATTGTGTATACTTCTAAATATATACGCAACAACCCATGCTGACTGCAAATGCAAACATATCAAAAATCATTTACTTACATACGTCGAGTCGCACCGCACAGCCAAGTTTCTCCAAATACAGAAAACAATCCCAACATTCTAAAACAAAAGTATTCGTCTTACGTATCATCATCTCAAGCTCAACTTTAGATGAAACCAAACAAAAACCCATAGCTTCCACTTCCACTACAGCTACAGTGTAAAGCAGCGTTCTGACGGGGCAAATACATGACATCGTGGCACGCTTTCGATCTCATGCTTTTATCGAGCGTGGACTGGAAAGTGAACGCCTTTGCCTTGGGTTGTGGACCGTTCACACGACCACGATTCAGTTTATCCCATAAATCATTCTGTTTCAAGCAGTTACACCACTACTATACCCTAGTTTTAAATAAACTGTTTTGTGGCCATAACTTCTAAAATATAAGGAATTTCGCATTTTTGACACCATTTTGAACCCCCTTTAGATCGCCCATCCGGGCTGTGGAGCATCCATCCCCAGTATTTGGATGCTCCTCAGCCCTCTCCTTCCCTTTCATGGGAAATAGTGGTCCGATCAGGCTGGCTCGAACTAAAGGGCAATGTTGGGGGGGGGGGGGGGGGGTCGCCAACTCCGAATCTGGGGTCAAAAAAGAAAAAAAAAAGTTGGGGTCGCCCATCTACGACTTTTATTGAATATGTTATTAACCAAGTTTCAGACTCTTTGCATGACTCTTTTTGAACGGCTCTTTTCGAACGACTCATTGGAAAGAGTGTGAGCTTATGTGCTGGCACAGTGAAAAGAGTCATTATGCCCATCACTACTAGACACATTTCGACGTCACGTGGCGGAGATAATTGGAGGACAACAATCCAAACGGCTAAGGCCAGACGTCGGACTGTCGCGCCACTATGATGATGATGGTGTACCCATCCACAACTGAATCCACTAGAGTACTAGAAGCTAACAAGAAGAACAACTGTTTAGATATGTTTATGCCAAGATTCAAACATGCTAATTGACGCGCTACGCATCCAGCTACTGCGGCCGTCCTGAAATATCCACAAAGTGCATCCAATTTCTGTCGTTACATACTATTTTCCGTATGTAGGTACTTTCTTTCCGAGTTCAGTTTTGTATAGCGTGACTGAAAAACTGCAGTAATCGTCTCACATTTCAGCTGGCAAACACATTTTCTACTTTCTTCTCCGAACCTAAGCCGCTGACATATTGTAAAATGCCCATTTTTATACCTCTAAACAGAGAACTGAAAATTAAGACCTTCCGCTCGATGCATGAGAGGCAGTCCGTAAAATGCAAAATGATACTCGACGGTGTTATCAGAAAAGCCGAAAGGTAATAAAACGTGAACATTTTTACGTTACAGCGTAAACCGTATAAGACTGAATATGAATAATTAACGATTGCCAAAGCGAAGAACTTGTCTCTGACAAATATTTTACATAGGACACAGCGATCCGTTCAACTGCTGAACAACAATCTTCTTAAGGAGGAAAGCGGCCAAGCGATTTACTCTTTTTTTCTTTTAGGAAATTAATAATTAAAAAGGCGATTTGGAATTTTACTCTACGACTTCACGTCGTTTCTTTTAAGTAGATGTCCTTACTCGCTTACTGCACTTGTACCACCTTCTTGGAAAAATTGTACGGTTCAAGGTGTTACCGTTGTGAAATTGTGTCCTGAAATGATTTTTCGTTTAATATACATAGTAGAGGTCGTATTCCTGTTGTATTTAGACCAAGAAGAGAGAAGAGGTCTGGGAATTCCTGAACAATGACACAGAAACACACAGAAATGTGTAATCCTAAAAAATCTTCAATGGCCTATTGGCAATACAATTGACAAACTTTTAAGGATAACAAAAATATAACATAGTGGGTGATTGAAAACAAAAACCAACAACTCAACTGGTAACACAATTTGCTGGACACTTTGCAACTCAAGTGCTTGCAATGAAACGAACTCGTGTTCTACAGATGAAAGCTCTGTGCCTTTTAAATAATTGTATGTCCTTTTCAGTGCACGAACAGGACACTGTGAGTCGCCCGATATAAGAAATTCTACGTTGGCCGTTCAAGTTCTACTCGTATCCAACGGTTTTATTTTGTACGCCTGCAATTTTTTCACTGCTTTACGTTTATATGTTGAACATTTTTCTTGTTTTTTTTTCTTCTTCTTTTAGCATTTTTATGTCGATCTTGTCATCATCATGAGTCCTAGCAGGACAATTTCTTTGAGTTTTCTTCGCCTTTTCAAAAGAAATTTGAAGCATAGTGCACGTTCGCTTTGCTTCCAACCCTTAAAGTCGCTCAATCATTGAAAGTTTTAATGATTTCTCGCAACTGAATTTTAGTGAGTTTTTGAACAAATTGTTCCTTTGCGTCATCAATTGGTTTATGAACTTCTTAAGCATTTCTTCCTGTCATTTGATTTCCTATCAATGAGTGCTCTTTTTCTCTTCATTCGTCGGAAATAGTTATAACGCAAAATTGATCGGCTTTTGTTTCAGAATACGACTTTTGCATTCATCCCGTTTACGTCAAAAACATTAATGTACAAATAAGGATTGGTGAAACCAGTAATGGCGGTGCCATGAAATGGTTGAGGTAAATATTCCCCCTGAGGGGTGGGGCGTAAGAATAATACCACGGCCTTTGACGGTCTGTCGTTAAAACAGACAAAAAAGGACAGGATGTGTATGCCAGCAACTTGCATTATCCGAAATTTTCTATACGCTAACGAAACGTCAACTGTGTTTAGAATAAGGACTGACTCAACAGTTGCGACTTTTGGCTATCGTACAATGACAATGATTGGATTCTGGAATGTGCGTATTCTCTTGGACAATGGATCAGAAGGTCCCCAGAATGCACGATTTCTTCAATTCGAGAGTGAATATCTGAGATATAAATTAATTAAACATCTTAGGAGTTAGTGAGATAAGATGATGGAACAGCGGAGAATTTATCTCTCCAACGGTTAGCACTGTAATGTTATTCTACGGTAGAGCTACCGGCAGTGGTCGTGAGTCAGTTGCGGGGTTCCTCTTAACCAGAGCCCAATGAAACTGTCTCTTATCCTGGGATCCGGTCTCTGACAGAATCATGATCGCCAGGTTCCGGATTAAAATGAGGAAAATTTCAATAATAAAATGTTACGCTCTAACTGAACCCGACAATGTTTTGGCGACAAGCATGGGCCCGTCCCATGTAAATATATTTCACTTTCATTCATTTGGTTTAAAGTTGTACATGATTTGCTTTGATAAATGTTGCCCCAAGTAACTAGTTATTTAGGTGGACATCATTGAGCAAATGTGCCGCCGGTATGACTCTGAGTTGCATTTGATTAAATTATGTCTTTCGGTCCTTTATGTTTGTTGAGTTATTTATATCCTACATGTCCTTTAAGTCGAGACCGATATTTTCTAGATTTGGTTTCTGTTTGATTTTATGCCTAAGAAGATGCTGTTTTCCTAACTTAAGGACTCAAACACCACCAACAGTACTCTAGCGCATTCGCACCACGACCGCCAGTCGTATGAGCATGCCTAGATAGCTTCTTCGCCGGGAACATCCCTTTTCCTCTCCATAGGACTAAAAATGCCTTCAACAATAGTCTATTGCATTCGCCTCATCAACCCCCATCATATGACACTCATCTTTCCAAAGGACCCAAAATGCCTGCAACAATAGTTTTTTTCTTTCTTTGAAATTATTGAAAAGACTTAAGCGAGAAACTCTGTAAAACTTCACTTTTTTTATGTATCTTTTTATCTAACTGTATATTTTTATCTACTACATATCTCTGATGTTTTTCGTTGTATCGACTTTAAATTTGCAACACTTCGTGAGACGACCACACCGAATCGGAACCCCTCAGATTACCCGGGGCCGGAGCTACAGAGGCCAGAAAACCCGTCTTGGTCGCTTTTTATAGATTTCGTTTTTTTTTTCGATTTTTTCGTTTTCCTTTGTCGGGCGGGACGCTCCCTTTTCACTTCACGTGAAATTTTAGAGCTTTTAAATCTATACAGCTTAATTTCAATAGTTTTGTTCAATAGTTGCCTATCTGGCACATGTAGTAGCCCGAAAAAAGACTGCTACTACTGTAAGTGTGAAAACACACCGCATCAGACAAAACGTTTTTGTCTTTTAAGACAAAAAAACGTGTTTCATTGCAGCACACACCAAGCGAAACACAGTGAGACAAAGCAAAACGTTTTTTTGTCTTGTTTCGTTTGGTGTGTGTTGAGATGAGACAAAATTGAATTTGCAACTTGGTTTAGTAGTACCCATGTTTAATAAAATGAAATACTATACAATAAACTTAACTTTACAATTCATTTCGGTTGCTATTTCTACCCATAGCTTATCAATTGCAATTTTATTTGCATGCTCCTTTTCTATATAATTATAAATTGGGCTTCTTGCCTCAATTAAAAGCAACAACTTTTCGTCGTCTACGTCCATAATTTGCGACATTTTACATAAAATGACTAGCAAGCAGAAACGAATTTTTGTTTCTGAAAGACAACTGGCCGTCTAGTGGCAACGAAACATGTCTTTCTGTCTTTTCTTGTCTTTTTGTTTCGTTTCATGCGGTGTGTGTTGTGCCTATTGCAATGTATGCAATTATCGACAACGGCGTTTGTCTGAAACATGTTTGTTTCATTCGGTGTGTGTTGATAATATCCAAAGACATGCATTATCGACAACCAGTCATAAAACACATCGAGACAAAGACGTTTGTTTTGTTTCGTTTCTTTTGTTGTGTGCTGCCTGATAAGAAGCAATGGTCGGTTGTTTCTTGAGACAGAAACAAACGTTTTGTCTTATGCCGTCTGTTTTCAGCCTAAGGATGATAGAGTCCCACCAACACTTTTGAAATCCCGTATTTATTGCTGAAAAAATGTTTGCATATTTTTTTTAACAAAATGGTTTTAAAAATTTAAATAAAGAACGGTGATAGGTATATTGAGTTTGACTTTCCTCTTGTGTTGGATTCAACACATCTCGTGTGCTGAGGTCTCAATAGATCCAACACACCTTTCGCCGGCCATCATTTTAGCTGTCAGTTCAAAGGCTTTTTGTTACATCGAAAAGCGCCTTTCAATTTTCACAACTCAAGATGATAAGTGAATTTGAATCGAACGCCATGAATTCTAAAAGTCAGACACTTGTATGCATTTAGCAAAGACACCTTATCTGAAGAGGTCATATTCCAAATCATCATCATCATGCATCTAAAGATAAATTGCTAAACAAAAACCAAATTAGAAATAATCAAAAATTACAGTTTCCATAAATATTTTGCATTATTTTGATAAATTTCCATCTTTAGTTTTGAAAATTCAACATAGGTACACATAATAATTTCAATGTACTCGTTTGAGTTATCTTGTTCGAAACTGTATTACCGGAAAAATATTCAATATTCTTGAAAGTAATTTAATGCGGCACAACTCTGTTATGTAGTCGCAATGTCAAGGAGAATCTTTCTTTTGAAATTTTCCAGAGAGAGCTAATTAAAATACCTCACACCACCGAAAAGGGACTTAAATGAAATAATTTTCATTTGCATTCAAAACTCCATTAAGGATATTTCATGCACAGCGAAAGTTGAAACGGGCATATATGTATGTATTTTGTGGATACACGAGTGCCAGTTTAAATACCGGGTGCCCCAAAAAATATGTGTGCACTCTTTGAATCTTTATAACTTTCTAACAGTTTGTATACACAAAAGGATAAAATTAAAACTAAAAATAATCTTCATAAAATGGATAGCTTTTCATCCATCTGCACATCTTAAAAATGATTACCATTCTGGTTAATAAAGTGCTGATAACCATGGCCATGGGTTCACAAGCTTGAAGAAACATTTCATTCGGTATTGTTGTGCATTCTTGCTAAATTACGACTTTTAAAGTGCTCCACTTTAGTCTGTTTTCTGGCGTAGATTTTATCTTTAAGGTATCCCGACAAGGAAAATTCTAGTGGTGTGAGGCCTGGGGCAGGATATTCTTAGGGGACCACTTCGTCCAAGCCATCTGTTTGTAAGATTCTCACCAAGAAATGTTCTAACATCATGTTGACAGTGTGGAGGTGTTCCGTCCTGTTGGAAATAAAATTCGCCATCGCCATCAAAGTCCTCCCGAGTGCGTGGCAAAAGAGATTCTTGCAATAAATGCAACTAATTGGGACCACTGACTGTTCTGTATACATTTACTTGGGCCACCCGGTATACTACAACTATGGATTCCGGAATAAAAACAAAGAAACAAAAAAAAAAGCACTGGTAATAAAGTTGAGGCATGAACATGGAATGCCCGAATAAAGGAGAAATGCGTATTAACAGGAGATTATGTCACTGCAAAACTCAAAGGCAAATGAGAAAGCCCCAAATCCTCAATTAAACACATGCACAGACTATTCAACAACAGGGGATGCAGAAAAGTGTTGCAGTCACAGCCAGCATCAACCGTAGCTTGATAAAAATTCGTTCGAAACTAAAAAGGACAACATTTCGTAGTATGCGGAGTCGGCGGTACGAGTTTCGCACCATGAGATTGTCCTTGGTATTGCTTTCGCAACTGAATGCATTCACCATGATGCTGTTTGGTGGTTATTGGGGTGGTGTTAATGCTCCCATAGAATGGCAGACTGACTCATCGAGCCACCAATGTTGAAAGAGTGCAGCTCTCCATTTTGATTGCGATTCCGATTACATCGTCACAACACGTCACCATTCTTATGCCAGCAGATTATCAGCACTTTGATGTGCAAACTGGGGAGACAACTGACATGCCAGGGTTGCTGAATTTAAGTTTAAGTTTAACCCATTAAAGCCTGCCCATAGATGCCGTTGCGCGACTTTTTTTTTAAATTTTGTCAGAAAGTTAATATTAGTTACTTTAAACTTTAAAAAATTATTTTGTGCTATCAAACAAACAAAAAAGCATTATGATTCATTTGTAAATGCTTTAAAAATTGACTTGTATCATGCGTTACTAGCGATCAAGTCATAGAGCACGGAACACTATTTGTTTGGTCGTCTCCTGCGATCGACGCAAAACGCACCTCAAAGCACAGGATTCAACGGTACAATCCTTATGGGCCATATATATGTCCGTAGCAGCTACTTCCTCCCTTCCTTTTTGTTATAGCTAAATACGTGTTTGATTCTTTGAACGAAGATGTCGCGTGGGGATCGCTTTTCTTGCGAAACGATATTTGTGCCTGAAATAGTATAGGGGCGTTGACCCCCCCAATATTAGGATTGTCTTGCCCTCCATAGTTGGCGCCTATGAGCTCACTGCAACAAAGCTTCTTCATAAACAATGTTAGCAGTACAACCACCGGGATTGTGATCATAGAGATCACTCTAGTTGCTAACACGGAAGCTGTGACACTTAGGGACAGACCCGCGAAGTGCAGCGTCTGGCCATGTGCTTTTTTGATTGTTATTACGTAACATATGCTGACTGGAAATTGCACACTTTTAAAGCCGAACAAGAAATTATTTGGAATGAAAGGGATTAACGGTATAAAGACTCTTATCACCTGCTTCGCATCCTGTCAAAATCTCAGCTTCAATCAAGTTTCGCTGAAGATTTATGACTTTCGGTCGGGTACCATAACATGGTTTCGACGAGCTGAAGTTTCTAAGCAGAATTAGAGGGACGCCAACTTTTAAAATTAATTTGTAAGGCGGAAGCCCAGATGCGCCTAGGAAATTTAAAACTTCAACCACGTAATGGTAGCATCTTCTTGATCCATTACTCGGTTGATTGATCTACATTCCACACATTCCCCAGGAACGCATTTTACTATTTCAGTGTGTATAGTAATAGATGCCTGGTCGTTCCGGGGAGTCAAAATAGCTCTCCCGGTAATTATGCTGGGTCGCCATACACTGAAGAAACTAGGTCTTGCCGTGATTGAGCTACACAACATAAATTATTATGCAGAATAAGCTTCCCTTCTTCTTCCGGATATGTACCGTTACCAATTTTCAGTGACAGATCTGAAAACTCTTGGGCATTTGATGCGTCCGCACCCGCATATTGGTTGATAAATGCATAGGTACTTTAGGTTGCTTTGTCACTGTTTCTAGGAATGGTACACACTGCGGAGATCCGCATGGTCCAACTCAATCGGGATCTTGAACGTAGTATGGGCAGTTTTCCCTATTGGTAACAATGTGGCGGCTATTCCCGATGAGGCGACAGCAATTGCTATTTTGTTTTGAGTACGTATTTGGGCTAAGATGACTTTAGTGAGTAATGTTTTCCCCGTACCACCAGGTACATATAAAAATAGGATTTCCCCCAAATCACCGTCTACGCTTACGCTATGACAAACGATCGAATATCTAACGTTGTTCTGCGTTGCCGCTATACTCGATAAATATTTCGCAATGTTTCAGCCAACTCCGTTAAACTATAGCTAATTTCCGCCGCATACCCCCCATTAATTTGTTCCCCGCCTGAAGTTGGTGTAGGCATGCCGTATTGAGAGAGAAAATTGCCACCTATAGATGTTACTGTTTCTTGGATACCCAGCAAGCATCGACTGAGATTTCAGATTTCAGTTTGACTCCTTTCCGGTAAAACAACAATATCTCCAGAAGTACCAAACTCAGGATCTTCGAAATCAATGTAAAATCTGTGCTTCTTTATGGCTGTTCAACTTGGATGGTGACCAGGGCGATAAAAACTAGATTGCAAGCTATCGTGAACCTCCTGTTCATTACTGGCCAGGACAGGATAGACACCTCCATAAAAAAAGCGAAAGTAGCAATGGATAGGTCACACAGTTCAAAAAGGGCCGAAAAACATTGCTAAACAGGCCCCCGATTGGAACCCATAGGGAACTGTTGCAAGTCGTCACGTTGAACGACCGAGAAACACCTGGAGAAGATCAGTTGAAATCGAGGGTAAATCAAAAAGCAAATCGTGTCATCAATCGAGTCAGTTGAAGACGATGGCGGTGAACAGGACGAGATAGAAAGTCGGTGTGGTTAATGACCTATGTCCCATAAGGGGTTAACAGGATCCAGAGAGAGAAAAGAAAAACTTTCCGGAAGCAAACGTTCCAAAGAGCTAACACTGCTACCATTTCCAAACTACACACTTTCTCATTAGCCGTGACATTGGCCAGCTGGCTGTTAAATAAACTGAACAACTTGCACACTTCCATCATTGACAGGCTGACAAGTTGCACACTTCCATCATCGACGGGCTGTCTGCGATGTTGTTCAACTTCAAACGCACAACAAATGGAAACATCTTTCAAAGAGAATTTGTTTTAATGAAGTTGATTTAATTAATTTAAAAGACTGCGGTTGTAGTGAGCATGTACTCACAATACCGAAGGGCATACCACGTATAATTACGTCATATAAACATAGATTTGATGTTTACTACATTACATCGGAAAGCAAAAGGACATGTCGCTCGGAAAGCAAAGCGTAGTTGCTCATACGTCCCAGTAGCAACTTCCAGCGCGAGCTCCAGAAATTGTCACTTACTTATGTTTTCTGGTTGCGAAAATCTCATGACATTATACGAGTGCATTTAGTCGAAGGACTATACCGACCAGGTAGTTGGGGCCAGGCCTGCCTCGGAAGATACATCTGACAAGAGTAACTTTGTACAAATTTTGAAAAGGTTTCTCTTGAAAGGATTATTTAATTTGAAAAGTTGATCAACTAATGAACTAATTCACGAGTTGAATTTTCAAGTCCTGGCACATGACAAAATCGCGTCGTTTATGAAAGGATTATTACGAGTATACCTGGAATTAATTTGATAATGTCATAATAAATGAAATCTGAAGAATTGCTTTCATTCCCTATTGAATAGACGCGAAAGTAAACTATAATTACCAGTTTGGATACAAAGTACGAGCGATGCTCCTTGTAGCACTGTACAAGTCATTAGAGAATACGCCAATGGCGAAATTACAAGAAGTTCGAAATAAAGTAGGCCAAAGAAAAAGGGAATTAAATTTAATTATAATTTCACTTTGATGATCTTCAGCAGCTAGAATCACGCACTAAGTTTTTTTTTATAGTTGCGTGCATCATGTGATTATTTTCATTAATTGTTAATGTGGACAAGGTACTCGTATATATAAGATTTTCAAATATACGAGTAAACTAAATTAGTGATACCCAACGTAATCTTGACGCGCTCGATGCTGTATTTAGATAGCAAATCGCCGGCGCGTTAATAAAAACTAACCACAGTTAGTACGGTACTTTCAGAACCTTTACACCGTTGCAAGCTTGTCAGTAAAAAAAGGCTCGGATTGGAGGTGGATGCTAGCAACTTCACGGTCCGAAATGTATATGCTATCGAAATGTTAATAAGGCGGTGGAGGTGTATGCTGGCAACTGCATCCTCCGAAACCATGCTATGCCCCACAATACGGGCAATTGAGAGAGAGGGAGATGCCAGAGATGTTGACGCGGCCATGATATGTCCGTAGAGTGTTTATATCCATGACAAATGTTACAAGTTGGCTGATCACTTGGGTTCAAAGATAATTTTAGAAATGTAAAGGGCCTGAAGCTTCTTGTAAAATCGCTTTTATACCACTGGCTCCTACAAATCATAAACACCGACGGAAACAACCGTCAACAACGGAAACGCAAACCTAATGCAAATCTTTTTAGTTGAGTACCGCATCACAAGTAGAGCTAAGAGCTAGTCCAGTCACCTAATCCGATATGTTTAAATGGGGTGGGTTTCCTGCGTTTTGCACAACTGCCTACCGTCTCAGATTCTGTCAACCGGTTTCTATTCCCTTCGGGAATCAGGGACTCGGCAGGACGAGACGAGGTGGTCAATTGGACCGGAAAACAGTTGAGACACAATATGAAGTGTTTTCTGTAACTTTGAAGTTTGACGGTGGCTTGGCAGTGAAGATAATTCTGTCACCAAGCGTCAAACATGAAAGAATACCACTTGGTCCTAGCATCCATAGAGAGTTACTACATATTCCCACACGCGCTCTATGGGTTTTAAGTCAGCTGACTGAGAAGACCGGTCCATACGAACAAACTGGGATTAGAGCTTGGTATTAGATTTTATTTCACCAAATTTCTCCTTACTAAAAAATGCTCCTCATAACATCCATTAGAGTCAATTAAAAACCGAATCATATTCGTACAATAAACATGCATAAACCACATACAATCCCGCAAATACTCTTCTTAATTTACTTAGCTTCAATAAATCTTTGCAAGCCAAAAGAACACCTACAAATTTTTCTCTCAAAAATCTACAGATCTACACCAACAACAATAAAATACAATTCAGAAACAAAGTTCATGTGAGTTACAAGATGTTTACTTAAAATCTGAGATTACCTTTTCTCGGATCATTTACGAAATTAGACGTCGACCAAAAAATGAATAATTTCGCAGATAATCATAAAATTCGTTCCCCATTCTCTGGTCGCGGAATAGAACCTCCCTTCGCCAAACCGCTTCCTCACCCCATACAACCTTTTCACCATACGAAAGCTTTTCCAATGTGCTCTAGCATTATCCTGTGTGAGTGTTCCGAAAAAGATATCTTCGAAGCAGATGCGTGGTGGCGGAAGTTCCATTTGCAATAAAAATTCACAAAAGAAGTCTGGCGAAATAGTAAAATTCGGTTAAGGCGGAATGGAGCAAGAACTGGTAAAAAGGATACGCCAGCTGAAGCAGAAGAAACACAATCCAGCAAGCTGAGAAGAACCTTAGCGTCGTCCTAGTAACAGAGAACAATAGACAAAAGATTTCTACCTTAGCTGCCGAGCCTTTCGACGAAGTCTGTATGACTTCACAATTTGTGAAAAGAAAGTACGTTTAGACGTGCATCGGTGGCAGACGTACTATACATAACAGAATGCCACAATGGTGGCAGAGGCAAAGACAACAAGAAATCCATAAAAATTAATCTCCAGAAAATTCCTTTGCAAATTATTCCTTCAAGATGCCATCAAGAGCAAATAAGACTCATTTTCCCGGAGAGGGGGCCTTTAGCCCTAAAAATATTCATTTTAATTTTCTAGCTGGATGGCTGTAAAATTAACCTATTGTGTTAGAAGCGTGGATAACGATAGGACTTCACTTCCTCCTGTGAGTGGGCGTACGCGTTCACAGCCACTGGTAGAGGTGGGATTTATAGACACCGACAAATAGCACATGATTGTCGGTGGAGTAATTCCGTATTTTTCATGTCTTATAGCCAAATAATGATAGAATATTTTTTATTAAAGATGTTTGTAAATTTAAATTACATGGATTATATTCCCGGGAAATTTTTCTATTCCACTTTGATAGACGTTTAGAGATATTTGTTTCGCATGAGAATTTCGGTGGGCCATCATTCGTGCTGTTCGTAGATAAGTTTAATAAATTTAACTGTCGACTGAAAAAGACGTCTTTTCCCATTAAGAAAATAACATAACCGGGACCGTGTATGTATCACCAGTTGTGCTATTCAAAATTAAAGACCGGATGTACATCAGATCTGTACTGGACCATTTCGCGGGTTAAACTCATTAACAATTATCCAGGCAGGCTAACTTATGAAAACGATAATGAAAGCAGGAAAGTTCTAATTTCTATAAACAAAATTCCTGAGCACCAGCCAGAACTAGGCCTATTACTATTCATTGGTTTAAAACCAACCTTTTTTTTAGTACCAGGCCGGAGATTCACAAGTACCGGTTCCAATAGAACCGCATCATTTAAAAATCGGCTCATGGTAAAAATACCAGTTTCAAATGGATTAAGTAAGAATCAAAAATCGACCCATTGAAAACCGACCGGGTAAACAAATTGAGTTAAAAACCGGCTTTTTAAAAACCGACTCATAATTAGGAAACCGAGTATTGTACGGATTTGGGTAGTACAGTTGTCGTGATTACATTGAACATACTCAACAACAAATCAGCTGACAGCAATTTCCTGTCTTAGTGTCACCATACACTGTCGAACTAGAACACGAACCTGGTACAAATGTCCTCTGACACACACACACTTCACATAAATGTGAAGAAAACCGGTTCATTTGTACCATGTTCGAGATCGAGTTCGAGTTCGACAGTGTATGGTGACACTTAGCGGTCAGCTAGTCCAACAATGTCAACCGTCGTGTCTAAATATCTAAGAATCAATAATCAATAAAAAGTATTTTTGAAAAAAAAAAGGAAAGCCTGACATTGTTTCAAGTTTACACACAAACAGGATACCGAGCAACCGGCGACGAGGATAACTGGTGTAATTTCTGAGTATGGCGCAGTTTGGAAATATTGGACCCTTTCTTGCGGAGGAGGGATCATGGGAATCGTACATAGGGAGATTCGATGCGTTTTGTGCATGCAAAAAGGTGAAAGCACCATTTTACTATACGCCGCCGCCGCCGCTCATTCATAGAATCCCGGCTTACACTATCAAAAGCCTTCTCGAAATCGATGAAAAGCAAGTGAAGCGGATAATCGTACTCAGCGCATTGCTCAATGATGATTGGAAAGGTTTTAATGTGATCGACACAGGAGAATCCGGATCGAAAACTCTTCATCAGTTGTGCTTTCAAAGTCACCATACACTGTCGAACTCGAGCTCGAATCTGGTACAAATGTCCTCTGACACACACATACACTTCACAAAGTTGTGAAGAAAACCGGTCGACTTGTACTAGGTTCGTGTTCGAGTTCGAGTTCGGCAGTGTATGGTGACACTCAGTGAACGCTCAGTCTATCCAGGACGATTTTAGCTATTATCTTGGCAACGGCAGGGAGCACACAAATGCCTCTCCAATTATTACATCTGCGAGGCTACCCTGCCTCGGAATTTGATGATCAAACCTTCCTTCCACTTATTGGGAAAGGTCTCTGTATTCCACGGTTTATCAACAAGTAGGTGCAGCAAATCGGCAGTTACGCTTGGCTTTGCTAGATATAGTTCAGCAGGGATACAGTCGAGTCCGGCAGCCTTTCCTCATTTTAGTCCAATAATTGCAGCGACTAATTCCACTTTGGTTGGGGCAGTGAACCGTATATATGGTATACACACACTTTGATGCTTAGCTAAATTATCTATACTATATGAGGGAAAACTTCACCAGAGGTTATACGGTTCGAGACCGAGGCGAAGTGTTCTTTCCACCGCCTCATTTGATTTTCCTCCAAGATAAGTAGCTTTCCATCACTATACTATTGGCAGGAGTTGCGACCACGTAATATCCCTGATAACACCGCATACGGCGTTTAAGTTGTTACATCTTGCGGCTTCTCCTGCTGAGGCTAGAAGAGCATTCGCATAAACTCTTTTATCGCGGCGGACACTACGCTAAACTTCCTGAGCTTTCTGACAGTAAAGGAGTTCGATAATTCCAGCTGTCAAAATCTCGGCAGCCCATATCGCTTGTTTGGCATTGTTATGTCCGATACATTTTTAACTGGAGGATGGAAGTTGAAGTTGATTAGAACAAACTTTAACCAGACATTGTGAAAACTGCTCATAGCGCAATGCCTCTTGTCATGCATTTAAAACCATAGCAAAGTTGTGCCATATATTGCCTGACACCATTGGCCATACATACATATATACTAATGTAATACATACTAGTTTTATATTAAATTTCAAAACGTTTTAGAAGACATTTATCTTCCGTAAAATCGAACCTCCTTACACCGACAACTTCAACCCCATGACGAGGACATGAAAATTAATTTACCAAATATCAAACATAATCACTAGGGCCGTTGAAACACTACTACCATTCCAACGAATCGATTTACGTAATATCATATATGCATATACATAAAAACATACAAATGGATGCACATGAAACAAGCTTTCTAAATGATACTTCCTTTGTTATATGAACACATAATTTTCCTACCGACTCCCGAGGAACGATGTCATCATTCATCAGTATTCTACTCCAATTTAACATTATCCTTAAGAACCGCAGAACCTTTCTCTCAGAACCAAATTTTGAACAACAAATCATCTGTGCTGAGTGGACATGAACAAAACGCCTTCCCAACATACTGTGACACTATGTAAATACACATGAGTTGTATACTGAAAATCTTCGTCTACATCCTTCGAATTTCGATTGACGAAGATGATACGATACATTTGTACAATGGCCAATAAGATATTTCAATTTGCTCGACAGATTCAAGTGCGGACTCGTATACGTACGGGCAACGGCATATGGCCAATACACAATGTCTGGTATGTTTGCAAGTTGAAAAGGCCTTCGTGGTTCAGTTCTCAAGGTTCATATTCCCATGAAAATGTGCAAAATGTTTTACAACATGAACATTGTCCATGTCTTCAGGTTCACCATAGTAGATGTCTATACGGCTAAATATCCTAAATGCACCTCTCCCCTTATATTCGGTTGACCATAAAAGGTACAGTAAGCAGTACCTTTGGACCTACATGTTCATTTGCATGTTCTCGACACCAATTGACAAGGCACTCTTGCACCACAACACTCAGCCTAAAGTATCCGCAAATGTTGCAAACGAACATAAGCAGTTCAAGGTAAAGTAAGGCCATTTCCTCACTTGTTGGTACGGTAGCGGTGCGGGATCGACATGCTCGGTATACGCGGTACCGAAAGCTTACCGAGCGCCTTTATTTCAATGAGTATTTCCTGACTGGCTCGGTATTCGTGGATGCGGGGAGGGACCGAGCCAATCAGGAAACACTCAGGCGCTCGGCAAGCATTCGGTACAGCGTATTCCGAGCATGCCGATCCCGCACCGCTACCGTACCGATAAATGAAGAAATGGCGTACACCAGGATCCGAAAGAATAATCCCTTAGTCGTTTGCGTGTTCGTCGTTGTTGATCCGTCCAATCCGAGGCTTTTGTTCCTGGTTTGTTGACGTGGAGTGGTTTTTACAAGGACGAGTTGTCAGTACATTGCTTAACCCCATTCAGGGAGTCGCTTCGGAGATAGCTGCTTCACATGGTTTAATAAACGTACTGGAGTTCACACAACTATGTTGCAGGTCCAACTATACAAATCAATTCATCCTACTACTCGTAAACCTGAGACGCTTAGGTGTTGGTCAGCCATTCAGGCTACAGCTGTCTGCCTTTTGACATGGATATGTCTTATAGCAGGGGTCATCCTAAAAATCTGTCCGTCACACGAAATGTCTGTTTTTCTACTCGGGGGTCAGAAGAGGAAACAAGCCCATTGAAAATTTTTCCGAGTTATATGAATGTAGTGACCGATTTTCAGTCAATCCGAATCAGTCATCAAAGGGAACTTACGAAAATCGAAAAACATCGCGTCATGAACTGACTAAACAACCAGGCACCCATAACACAAGTCAACATCATTCAACTGTCATCCCCTCGTGATTCAAATCTGCTCACAACACCAGCCACATCCAGACAACCTGTCTCCCTCACTCGTGCACAGCGCTATGGCTCCTCCTTCACACCAATCTTTTTGTTTTCATCAATTAGTCACTAACCTGACTCAGTAAGAAAATCGTTGGGGTAGGTCGGGAAACAGCTTCAACTTCACACACACACACACACACACACACACCCACACACACACAACACACACACTCGTATGCACGCAATGGAGAGACGGTTGAGTCGAAGAAGTTCAATGGATGGGTGTTGCTTCGTCATTGGCGACAGTGCGAAAGAGATGCTTGCTCCACGGACTTTGGACTACACTTCCGCGGCGGATCCATCCCTTTCTTGTGATGGCCAATCCCATCCAGCCGACTGAAATCAGTGTCACCAAGGTCACCAACGTGTTTTCCCCGTGAGATGTAAGGAACGATCGATGATATATCAACTACAAGTGCACAATTCTGATTTAGTGAGGAGAATAGTGCAAATGATGCAGTTTGTGCAGCGCGGATAACGTAAACGTTAATGCAATAAAATTGTGTTGTCGCGCTTACCGTCTTTAGACTTAGACGAGTACTATCTAAGTATCTAATAGTAAGTGTGTTTAGCTAGACCGCGGCTTGACGCGATCGATCGCGGATTGACGTACTAACGAAACACAGGCGCATATAAAATATGTAGAGTGTATGATCGCTTGATCCACACACGGGGCAACGGTTGGGTTAATTTGTATTCTCTTGTACACTATGCGGGACGGCATGTCTTGAAAATGATACAAAGTATCTAATCTACACTGCATGCAGATACATCGGTACAAGGATATGTCTTATGCCTACCGAAAGCGTGGGACGTGTTTTGTCGAATGATTTCATCCAGTATAACTATACTGGGATCTTTATAAAACTTACGTCGATATCTTCAACACAACAGGTTCCACGCGGTCGGTAGCCAAAGACATATCCATGTTCCGATGTATCTGGATGCAGTGTAGATACTTTGTATCATTTTTTTTCCTAACTGTTTTATCGCTAAGACTTGGCCGTCAGCGTTTTGACACATTGCCGTTACCATGGGGTGCCCACGAGAAGGACTATGGAAAAGGTCTTTTACCATCCCCCCAACCCCACATTGGGCGCAAACAATTTTTGAGCTTTTTCGTCCATTTTTTAAATATTTTCTACTGTTATCACTGACGTGAAAAACGGTTTTTTAGGCAACAACTTCGTCAACAACCTGTGTGGGTTGTGTTTAGACTCTGTCACCTATCTTGGTAGTGATATCCCAAAAATTAAGAAAACTGTGAACTAAGGGTCGACTTTATGAAGTACATTAATTTTGAAGCGGATTTCCTATCAGTTAAACAGGGCGCTAAGTACACGTTGAATTGGAAGAACTTTATCCAAACTATTTTTATGCCCGCGAACGAACTGACATTAATAGGAACTAGTAGGGAATTGTTTCAACAAAATTGACTGCGGAATACTTTTTAACATAAAATTGAATTAGATTTCTAAGTCTTGTCGAACTTCTTTTTAGTTTTTTTACGGACTTTCGGCGATATCTGCCATAATATGAATCATATTGAATATTTCATTTTTACCCTTTTTAAATGAAATGTAATTTTCTGAAGTTAAGTATAAAATCACTTGCATCTAGAGCTTACCGGGAAACGGGTCTTAAGTACGGTTTACATGAGTCGAGTAAATAGTAGAGTAGAGTTGAGTTATTCTACTCTACTCGTGTAAACCGTACGTTAGGGTCAAGAAAAATACTCATTTCGCGAGGAATACTCGAAAGATTAAATTTAAGGATGAGTCGATTAAGCTTTGACCATCTGTCTGTCTGTCCGTCTGTTTCTATGCAAACTATTCTCTCAGTTTTAAAACTATCGAGCTGAAATTTTTACACTGCCTTCTTTCTATTGCACACTGCATATTTGTCGGACCACTACGTCATATAGCTGCCGTAGGAACGACCGGTCCAAAAGTCTGTTTTAGTGAGAAAAATTTGTTTATTTCTAAAGAAATAGTAACCAAATTTCATATTTTCCAATGGTATCTACTCCCAAACTACATTTCTGAAATTGGTTGAAATTTTACTACTATATCATGTAGCTGTTATAGGAACGACCGGTCTAAAAGTAAGTTTTTATTAGATCATATTAATCGCCAAACCACATTCGTAAATTTGGGTGAAATCCTACTATTCCATATACCTCTCATAGGAACAGTGGAATCGGAACGAGTTTTACCTCTAATTTCAGATTTCTAAGTGATAAATGCAGAAGGTGTCAAATTGATAGCAACACCGACCATAGAAGGTGTGATACCCTTCAGGCGAAGCCGAAGGCTAGCTTGTTTTTATTAAACTATTTTCTCCCTTTTTCAACAAGTTACAAGTTTTGTTCCAAAAATTAAAACTCTATTTTCTGATGGTCAAATCGTATTAAGCTCATTTCTCCCTAATTTTTTAATTTTATTTTATTATTGTTATTATTTTTATTTTATTTTTTTCATACGGACTTTTTTGTCGTATATATATGTACATATTTTGGGGAGTATTCTTTTTTAGTAATTTAACATCGCCAACTACAATGAACTAGTGAGTAGCATTTAATATTGAGCTCTTGACTGGATTATGCGTCATCCGTCCTAATTTCTTTAAAAGATACTCGTAAATCAATTATCATTAACATTAGGTCTAAATTAGAAAATAAAAGAGAAATTCCAAACCGAAAGAATATTTCATTCAACTTGGTAAATCCCATTAAAACTTAAATTCCAAATGACCCTCTGAGATAGGGTGGTGGTGGGTCGACTTTATGGCTGGACATACTTTTGGTGGGGTGTGGGGGCAATGACGGTCTTTTATCTGCAAAGTAATCTTTGAATTCTACACTTTCAGTCTTCTTGAAAATTCATTTGGTGAAAGAGTAATGTTTGTGGCAAATAGTGCTGTTTCTCCTGGCTAGCTTGCTAGCTGGCTGTTCGTCCCAAAAACCAAGCCTCGCTTAGAGAAAAGAAAATCCTAGCAAAAGTTTTGATTAAAGTTAATTACAGCAGATTGCTGGATTCTTTGGTTGATGTCGTTAAATTTAGTGAGCCCAGAAATTAAACTGTTACCAACGATGCCGTCGTTGATAGCATTGCTTGTAGGGTAGTTTTGAGCATTGCAGTGATTGCGACACAGGGAAATTTGCGTCTTCATATCTAGTGGCCATTGTGAAGCTTCGTACAATGATTTTCGCCGCTAGTGCGTGTTAACTCACGACTCCTTAAATTTAAGAGAATAATCAGATCCCAGACTGCATAAAGGATTATGGAAATACCTTTATCCGTTATTATGCGATTACGTGCCTTTGGTGTTTTTAATAACAAAGTTGACCACATGGATATTTTATTTATGCTATATTCAACATTATTTGCATAATCGTGTCTCTTAATTTAAAAAATGTCGGATAGTCCGATATAGAAAAGCAGGTCCGTCGAGAGAGGAAAGAGGGGGGAATCTTCCCGGGTCCGTGTTTTTTGGGAGTCCGGATACTAGAAAAGTTGAAAATAAAAAAAAATTATTTTCAGCATAACATATTTCACATATACCTATAGTATTAACTACACTATGCAATTATTCGATGAAATCAAAGTTATTCTTAATTAATACATATTAGCTGCATTTTTTGAACAACGGGTTAGGGTAAGTTAAAACGTGTAGCAAAAAAACGATCGAGGGCAGCCATCCAGGTTAACCTTTAAATGTCGTGTCGGCTGGAAACTGTGGTCGTTATCCTGGAAGGTGGATGAAAAGAACAACAGGCGGTTAAGTTGGATGTTGAAAAATATTTCCTAGCACACTAAAATAGCCTCACCATCCCATAGGCAAAGATGCATTACAAGTAGAGTATGCGAAACTCGCGAACCACGGTTTTTTCTTTTGATTTATCTTCAGTAGATGTAGGCGTAAAAACCATTCTGGGTGCCGGATAGAAAAGTGTTTAGGGAATTTCTAGAGGGAGATGAGAGGAAGGAAGGGAGGCCCGACACGAGAAGCGCATCAATCGTAACTCGACACACGCTCATCGTAGAACGCTTTAAGTGTTATCACATTTGCGAAAAAGTGAAAGTTTTCCCCCGAAAACTCAATAAAAGTTAAAAAAAATTTCTCCCAATCCTTTTAAAAGGCTAGTGAATAAGGCAGCTTTCACACGATATCGATGAGTCGATGAGCCCAAAATGCTTTCAGCATAGGACCCGAATTCACCAAAAGTACAGGGTTAAGTAGGATCTTTCAGACGCGTGAGTCTGTGAGTCGCTCACCGGCTCATGAATTTATGGGTTTAACACGGGCTTAAATGGATGCTTTCACACGATCCCACGACTCCCATGTTATATTGTAATTCATCTGCCGGCGGTGAGTCCATGAATCCAACAACAAACACATTATAAAAGTTTTTCGCGTCATTTTTACGTGTGCACTAGTGAAATAATTTCGATAATTTCAGTCCCGACGGACTTTTATTCGAGTGCAAAAATTGCTGTTGGACTCATCGGAGTCCGGGATTACTATATATGTAAATATTTTCATTACAACCTGTAGGAAATCCATTTTCAATTGAAAATCCGAATTTAATCCTAGTTGAGCTACTAGATTCCATTTCACGAGTCCCCTCACTTATATTCAGCTGAGGATACGCACATTCTCAGCAATTCACCAACTCGAAATTGTTTGCCATTAACATTCCATTTGTGGTCATTGCAAATTTTTACAGCATTATATCGAAGCATTACTTCTCGGTTTGGCACGATTTGGTTTGATTTGTTACCAACCAGCCCAACAAATAAAATCAGAAATTCATTCACTTTAAAGTGTCGCCTTTCATTACCCCGACATTCACGAGGCGTATCCATATGGGAAGCTGCACTGCGTGAACCTATTGAATTCAATAATCCACCTTGTATAAACGCAGTCGTACGCAGGATCATTATTTATTCATTTCAATTGTGAAAATTGTTTCGAAAACTGCTTCCGTTCGATTTTTCAACAGTTTTGTGGCTGGCAAATGTGCGATATCGCTTGGTGTAATGATTATGACTATTTTGTTTAAAAAACTGGAAAAAACAGTACTGGTAATCCCATATTGTCCCGACAACAGAAGGAATCGAGCTAGGATGGATTACGAAAATTCACACAGAGGGTTTCCTAATGGTCTGAATATGAAATAAATTTGTATACCCTTCACGGATGTGATAGGGTATATTAACTTTGTCATGAAGTTTCCAACGCACAGAAGAAATCATCTTCGACCATATAAACTATATACCTATATATTCTTGGTCAGTATGGTGAGACGAGTCGATTAAGCTTTGTCCGTCTGTCCGTCTATCCGTCTGTCTGTCTGTTTCTATGCAAACTAGTCCCTCAGTTTTAAAGCTATCGAGCTGAAATTTTGTACAGAGCCTTCTTTTTATTGCACGCAGTATATATGTCGGAACCAACGGAATCGGACCACTACGTCATATAGCTGCCATAGGAACGACCGGCCAAAAATTCGTCTTTGTGAGAAAAACTTTTTTATTTCTAAAGATATCTTATTCAAGTTTCACACTAGTCAATGGTATTTTTAGTGAAATCATATTCCTGAATTTGGTTGAAATTGGACTACTTTATCATATAACTGTCATAGGAACGATAGTTCCAAAAGCAAATTTTTATAAGAAAAACTTTTTTATTTCTGAAGATATCTTCACCAAATTTCATATTATATAATCATATTGATTACCAAACCACGTTCCTAAATTTGGTTGAAATCGGCTTACTATTTCATATACCTCTCATAGGAACAATGAAATCGGAACAAGATTTACTGCTAATTTCAAAGTGGCAAATGCACCATAAGTCACGACGAAGGTATACTACCCTTCACGCTTCGCGTGCCGAAGGCTAGCTTGTTTATAATAATTTCCGTAACATTGGCTTTAGGGCATGTTGCGAAAACGCAACGCCAGTCTAAATGGTGTACCTATGTACATTTATTGGGTATTAAATTATCTCTATATTTCAATGTAATGTGTATTTATTAAATATTTTATTATAATATATTCGGCAAAAAAGTGGTTGTGGTTTGAAAAAGGCTATTTGGTTGTTTTGTGATACTAAAAATAAATAAATAACTGGCGCAACAGTCCATTTTTAGGGTTTTGTATTAAAAACAAAACCCTTATGAAATCGGTCAAATGTCTGTCCGTCTGTCCGTCTGTCCTTCTGTCCGTCTGTCCTTCTGTCCGTCTGTCCATGAAATATCTCACGAACGGCTGAAGCTACATACATTAAATTTTGTGGGAGTATGTAGAATTATTATAATTCGCCGGAGAAAGCGATTCGTTGTAATAGGCTGACTTTAAGGGGATGTCCCCATAGAGGGGAAATGAAGGTCAAAAATTTTTTTTTATCTGGTATAGGCAAGTGGGGTATCATAAGAAAGGTAACACTGAGTACATTTCATTTCCTTTATTTTCATCAAATTTGAAAAAAGGGCAAAAGAGATAGAGGGGAAAATATGTGATTCGAGTTTGTCCCCCCCCTTGCATTTCGATACCGTTATACTTAGAAATATGAAAATTTGCAGAAAGGCGGCATTTTACAAGTGTAGAAAACCGAAAATCGTAGAATTTTGATATCTCAACAAAAAAGGTTAATAATAGTACATTTCTATAGTTGCAGTTAGCATACTCCTGCACGCCTTAAGCACAGCCGAGGTCAAAAATATTGATGGCCAATGATAACCAACATCATTGGCAATAATATCTTTAAGTTTCATTACAATCACATAATACTTAATAATAGTACATTCATTTAAAGTTCGGCATTTTGACACTATCCACACAAAAATTACACCTACCGGCCTCATATGTAGGTGTGAGTACTACTTTCATGTTGTTTTTCGTAGTGCGAATGGCAATTATTTAATTAATCATTTTTGAAAGGGTAAAGATTAGTTGGGGGCGCTGCGTCGTAATTGGCAAACTTTACCGAGTGGAAGGGGGGAGGGGTCCACACCACATAGAGGCGAAATTAAGCTCAAATTTTTTTTTATCGACTGGTATAGGCAAGTGAGGTGTCGTGAGAAAGGTAATGTTGAGTACATTCCATTTTTTCGCATTTTCTTGAAATTTGTAGAAATGGGAATAGTGGGGGAGGAAAAAATATTAGTTCGTAATTTGCCCCCCCCCCCCCCCCCTGGCATCTCGAGACTGTTAGAATGATGAAAACTTACAGGAAGGTGGGTTCCGAATAGCATATAAAATGGAAAATAATGGAATCTGTATATCTTCTCAGAATAGGTAAGTAATAGTTTATTTCTGTAGTTACAGTTAGCACACCTCTGCATGCCTTAAACACGTTCGAGGTCAAAAGTACCGATGGCCTACGATAACCAACACCTTAGGCAATAATATGTTCTAAGTTTCGTTACAATCACGTAATATGAATTAGCATGTAAAATGTAAGTGGGAAAGACATTTTAATTGTTTTTTTTTGTCCATCTGAGTGGTATCAAGAAGAGCAACGAGCAGATATTTATATACCAAAATAAGCGCATGCTACAAAACCCTCGGATTGCGGGCGTAGCCCTCTATATTCCGGTTTCATTTAACCATGGCCTCGAGATTAGTTAGCATCATCTCATTTACTAGATCGTGACGCACGGTATGCCTTGTACAGAGGTGTGTGATCAGCAACACGCTCAACCGAGTTATTTACCCCATAAACGTAAATCACGACACGTAAATCCCCTTTTTTATCGGCCCGGGTCCGTGTTTTTTTGGGAGCCCGGATACTGGAAAAATTGAAAATAGAAAAAAACATTTTTAGCATAACACATTTCACATATTAACTACACTATGCAATTATTTGATGAAATCAAAGCTATTCTTAATTAATACATATTAGGTGCATTTTTTTAACAACAGGTTAGGGTAAGTTAAAACGTGGAGCAAAAAAACGATCCAGGGCAACCATTCAGGTTAACCTTTAAATGTCGTATCGGCTGGAAATTGTGGTCGTTATCCTGGAAAGTGGATGAAAAGAACAACAGGCGGTTAAGTTGGATGTTGAAAAACATTTCCTAGCACACTAAAATAGCCTCACAATCCCTTGGGCATGCATGAAAAGTCGAGTATGCGAAGCTCGCGAACCTTTTGGTTCATCTTCAGATGTAGGCGTAAAAAACATGCTGGGTGCCAGCCAGAAAAGTGTTTAGGGAAGTTCGAGAGGGAGATGAGAGGAAGGAAGGGAGGCCCGACACGAGAGCGCATCAATCGTAACTCGACAAACGCTCATCGTAGAACGCTTTACGTGTTATCATATTTGCGAAAAAGTGATAGTTTCCCCGGAAAACTATAAAAGTTAAAAAAAATTTTCACCCAATCCTTTTAAAAGGCCAGTGAATAAGGCAGCTTTCACACGAAATCGGTGACTCAAAGAGCCCACAATGTTTTCTGCGCCGATCAACAGAGGACCAACTAATTTTATGGTGTCCTTATGCGCTCAAACATAGTACCGCCAATGAAGAGACTGTGAAAGTTGCAGAGCTTTACAAATCTTTCACCGTTGTCGCTACGATCACCAAGACCGTATCTCCCCATCACATATCTATGCCCATAGTTATCAGCGCCAACTTTTGCATTCAAATCCTTCATAACGATTATAGAGTCACTTTTAGGTGTTCCGCAACGGACGGCGTTTAGTTGTTCGTAGAAGTAATCTTCCATTAAGACATTGTCGGGTTCAGTTGCAGCATAACATTGTACATATTATTGAGATGTTTCTCATTTTGGTCCGGAACCTGGCGGTCATGATTCGGTCGGAGACCGGAACCCAGGCTAGGAGACAGTTTCGTGGGGCTCTGGTTAAGAGGAGCGCCACACCTGACTCACGAACACTATCGGTAGCTCTACCAGAGTACAACTAATGTGCTACGCTTTGGAGAGATAAATTCTCCGCTGCTCCATCTTATCTCACTAACTCCTAAGATGTTTAGTTTATACCGCAGAAATGCACTTTCTAATTGAAGAAATCGTGCGCTCTGTGGACCTTCTGATTAATTGCCCAGGATAGTACACACTTTCTAGAATCCAGTCTTTGTCGTAACCATTCAGTCAGTATTTATCCAAGGCATAGTTGACGTTTCGTTAGCATATAGAAGTTTTCGGATAGTGCGGAAGTTGCTGGCATACACATCCTACCGTCAAAGAAAACCGTCACAAAGAAAAAAATTACTTCTCCTGCCCCATGAATGAAGAATGAATTTCAAATTGGACCCCCTCCCCTTGACGATTCCTGGATCCGCCAAATTAGGTATCCATTCTCATTAAAGATTCAAAATTAGTAGAAGGTCGAACTTGTGTTTGATATCAAATTGGCGGAATGTACAGCAGTATGAATTGGTATATGATAACATGTTTGACGCAGAAAATTCGTGAACGAATCAGCTATTTATTCCCTTGAACTACATTTGACCCGAAATATTCTTACGAGTATTTTATTTTTCAGAAAACTGCAGACATGCCTCGAATACAATCGGAACTAGCTGAGATGAATGGAGGCAATAACTTGCAGAATCCACGTTCCACCGAGACCGAACGCAAATAGTCTCGCAAAGAACAAGAATGTTTTCCTTTCCTTCTAAATTAACTATGGTCTATCTACGATGGTTGAATTTACAGTAGTCAATAAAAGAAGGACTTCATGTGAAAAACTCAAGTAATGGCAGAATTTTAAATTGCTGGATGTCTTCCAGGCATTTTAATCAATAATCTGTTTGTTCATCCGTTTGATAGTATCGCTGACTGATTTACTGTTTCTGCTAATTGGGTTACTGTAATCCAATCGGCAAGACAAGCGGAATATATCGGGCTAAAGCAACAACAGTAGCTAGCCAGCCCAAAGCCAACTAAACTTTCATTCAATTCCAGCGCATTTTTATCGTTTCGGGCCATTGAATTGCTGCTACCACTACCAATTTGCGAAAAATTGCAGAAAACCCCGATAATAAAATTTCCTGTTTCACTTGAGCGATGATATAGCACAGAGACTGGTTAAAAACAGAAAACTTAGCAAAGAATTTCCTCACATAGCTCCAAGCTCAACTTTGTAGTCCTTAAGGAACCCTAAATACACAATCATCCCGAAAAAAGAACAGTCGAGTGGGTAACCGTGAAGTGAATGTACAAAAGAAGGATGAATTTCCGTATTCGCCGATTCACCAACCCAGTGTCCAGCCCATAGACGAAACTGGAGGATGCAATGGATGATGGCGGTGGGAACGGGAAATCACTTTGGCCAAACTGTTTAATTGAAAAGCAAGAAGTATTCATGTGTCGACGAATAAGGAGCAGGAGCCGTATAGTTGGCAAACGAAACAAACAAGACCCATAGCTCGAATAGTTTTGTACAGCTTTTGGTTAGGTTTCCAAATGGATCAACGAACCCGCTTTAAAACTAGGGGGAAAAAGTTTCGCGTGAGGGACTCTGGTCAGCCACATTCATTCCGTCCGAAATGTTGAAATGGAAAGAATGTCAGTGGTGCTCTAAATGGGAACACGAACAAGGCATGTACGTCCTAACGTGAAATCTGTCTGGAAATAAATGCATAGTAACAGTACGTTTGCTGAATATTTTCATGAAAAATGTTTAGCAATGATGAGGTTAACATGACACACATTGTCTCTTCTCCTGTCAGCAGTACTTAACGAATCCTGCCTCAATTCAACCATCGACCTAAATATCTACTAGGAGTATTCATTCTAATAATTATGTTTATATCCGGGATTATGTTTAAGTACTACGAGTAACTAATCTGAGCTAACTCACCAGTTCTTGCGATGCGGTACTGTACTCTACCACGCCTAGCCGTTTTAAGCTAAAAGAACAGACCTTTAAGGTATTCTAGAGTTTTGGCGGCACCTCCATAAGCGCATAATGGATGCTCATGTGCACACTTAAGCAAATCTGCGTTTCTAGACAAATATTCACATCGCCGATATATGAGTCCGTCCATAACACTTAGGACAGGCAAGCGGTTCTGGTTTTTTGTAATGTGATCTATCAATCCTAAATATTGTGCCGAACGAAAGTGAGTGATCGGAGTACAAGCCTATTTCAATAAAATCCTGAAATTTATCTATGGCCGAATGAATTTGTTATAATGTTTCGGAGACCGTTTCGATGCTGGATGGTAAAGCGGAAGCTTTGCAACTACATCGCCCATCGAGCCAGGCAACCATTCAGATCTGAGTGACTCGTCAGACATTTGTAATCAGCTATAACCGTAAACGAATGCCCTACTACATACGCCCGACAGTTTTTTATCGCGGTAGCTGTCACTAGACACTGAAACTCTGTGACTGAGTAGTTTTGCTGGGTTGAAAAAACAGTCTTCGACTTAAAGGCTATGTGGACTTCAGCGTCATCTTCAGCGATCTGCGTCAGCTCCTATGCCTGATTGGCATGCATCGCAATTAATGGAACACGGACGGGTAAAATCCGGGCTATGCAGAACAGGATCTCTAAGCAGACTATCACTAAGGCGAAATTCACACACACGACACCGCGCTGCACGACTGCTTGAAATTTCATTCGAGATACACAGCATCAAATGGACGGATTCACACTTATCGCTCAGCATGCGATACGATCGACTATGCTTGGCTATTGTGCGTGGCTGCGTCGGAGCTGAAAATGTAGCTAATCTGAATATCGCCTTAAAGCACTACATGTCGAAAGACCTTCTTCAGTCGAGGCAACTCAGCTGTCCTTATGAAGCATTTACGTTAGCGCTCGCGCTCGGTGGCTGTTGTCGTTCGGTCACCGCTCTACGATACTAATCTAGAGTTCGGAGTTCAAATGTCGGCGCGATCAAAAACTGCCTGTGGGTACTAATAGAACTCTCACAGTGCTCCGAACTTGTCAGTATAAAGAGGGCGCTGATAGGAGGTACTTCCTAGCGACTGCACTTCAGAAAAGTAGATATGCTATCGAAACGTCAACAAGCCATAGAAATGGTAGAGCTGTTGACGCGCCTATGCCCCTGGAGGGGTCAAGGCAGTTTACATGTAGGTTAGAGGGGGATGGTTTTCGCGGGTTCAAATCACGCCGTGGCCATGGATATTTGTGTTGTCTTCACCATGTGATGTGAGGTGTAATAATAAACTACAGTCATTCCCGACTTGTTGAGTGCGGTTGAATGGGCAGGAGATGTATGCTAGCAACATTCATCGTCCGAAACCAGTTAAATGATACAGAAATTTTTTCTTAGGAGTACTTAGCGTGCTCTGCCCCACTAGAGCTCAGGGCAAATAGTGTGCTGAGGAATATCACAGGACGTTTGACAAGCTTGTAATGAATAAATTAAAAATATTAAGAAAATGGATAATGAGAATACGATAAAATATTAAATGACAGTTTTTCGGTGAAATATTTCAAGTGAATCTAGTGGATATATTCATCCTTCTTTGCCCTAGTGGGACATAGCGCGTCAATTACTGCTGCGCGCCATCGTACTCTGTTCTGGGCAATAAAGCGCAATTCCCCAAACGACTTATCCAACGCCTTGCACCCCTTTGCTGCAGATCGACGCCATGTGATTCCAGGACCCCCTCTTTGTCGGTCTTGGTTGGAAATGGGGTCCATTTCATGGCAAGCAAAGCAATGCAGTTACAATTCTTCCGCAATGTGTGACCTATCCACTGGCATTTTCGCCTGCCTATATATTCATCGATTGGCATCTGAGCCGTACAGCGACTATGCTCTTCGTTTGAGTTTATTTCGGGACTGAAAATTCTTAGAATTCGAAGAAGACATGAGTTGACGTAAACTTGCAGCTTTCTGGTAACTCTTACGGAGACTTTCCATGTACTGCTCCCATACAAAAGCACAGACAGTACCAGGGTGCACAACAGGCCCAGCTTGGTCTTAATAACTGCTCTGCCAGATTTTGGACAGCATGTCATATGCGCATTTAACCTGGTTGATCCGACGAGCGATATCCTGCTCCGTACCACCATTTTCGGTAAAGCTACCCAGGTAGACGAATTTGTCCATAGGCTGCCCATTAATATTGATTGAAATAGGCGTAAGATTTATTTTAAGCAATGGCAGGCTGAGAACATTGGTCTTGTTGGTATTAATCTTTAGCTCAACTTGGCTTGCCTCCCTCTCAAAATCTAACGCCATTGCGGACAGGTCTACGATTTTGTGGGAGAGTTGACACATTTCGTCGACGTAGTCAAGATGTGGATAAGATGTCAAAGTCCATTGAATTCCTCTGACAAGTCTGGACAGGGCTGCATGCAACGCATCGCCAAACACTATGAGTGTAGAATAGAATAGGATCGGTGAGAGGATGCACCCCCGCCGAAGTCCACTGCAAATCTCAAAATCGTCTGCTTGCACATTTCAATTTAATAAGCAAAGCTAATTAATTCTTCATAAAATGTTTGCAACATTTATTGTTCGAATCTCAATGAAATTGCTAAAATCTACAACCCTATACTAACTTATATTATCTCAGTTTACAAACCCGATTTTTCACCGACACAAAGCCATATTTATTCATTTCTTGCAACGACTATTTATCGCGACTATCACGTGAATAGCTCTTTCCATGAACATCGCGAATTAAGTATCTTTCTATTAACTTCCATTTATCCGAATTAATTAAAGCAATTCCTCACCGACTTAAGAGGTGGAACAATCATCTGTAAGGCAACGCGCACAAGGTGCTGTGCTTATCGATAATTCCAAATCAAATTTATTTCTTGGATAGAGTCCTTCGGAATGTTATCTCTTAAATGGTGCTTTAATGGGATGCCACCATATTTTTGTCGTAGAGAAAAGCGTAAAACGTTTTAATTATTTTTAATAGGATCCGACTGAAAAGGGGTCCTTTGTTATCACTTAATGGAACTGTGTATATCAAGTCTAAATACGGATATACCACCACAGACTCTTGAACAGAGACGCATAAAGGATAACAGGAGGCATAAATCCTTTTGATTTATTCGCTTATCAGACTATGGAGGAATGAATTTAATTTACTGTACCAACTAGACCGGAAAGGCAAAATGCTAGTCTTTAAATATGTATAAAGATAATTACCGGATATTTTAATTGATATAAAATCAGTACACCAAAGTAAATACTATTCCAAGAAAAGAACAATACAATTTCTGAGCTTAATATATCATCTTTCTAGTGAAATACTTTGCATTGTTTGTACATAAAAATAAGCTAAACTGCCATAATTTATGCTGATTTGGAGTACGAAGTAACACTTTAATTGAAACAGACTCCAAAATTATAGGAAACTTCATTCCATTCAATATTTGTTTCCAGTTCAAAATCAAACTTTCCATTGTCCCATAAATCTGACCAAAAATTGGCTGAGGATAAGTTCCGCTCGAGTGACATAAAATATTCCTGGTATGCGCGAAACTTTTTTAATTTAATCCTCAAACTGCCGGTAATTACAGACATTTGCATGTTGGAAAGATAAATTTTAGCCATATGCTACCTTGGATTTTTCTTTTCCTGGCGGATTTAATTTAGAAGGGATCAACATTTTGTGGGTGGAGAATGGACACGATTGAAATGTGTGAGGGTTGGGATGAGCCTATAACTCTAAAGGATATTTAGGCAATGTATAAAGTTGGCTGATTTATGTGAAAATTGTGACAAATATTCCAGATAGAGTAGCAGTTAAAGTTAGAAAATTGTTGCTGTAAATATACAAAGTACAACGTGTCTACAAGCATGCGCTGTGCTTATGGAAATCGCAACAGGGAGGCAAGGATGGTAACGTAAAACTGATTATGATTTTTGTATGGAAAGTACATCAGTGTGTCTCCGAGCGAAAACATTTTGTCTTCAACGTCAACATTTGTAATTGTAATAAACAATAAACTGTCGATAACTGTACTTTACATTGGGTCGTTAAAAGACTCCCTAACAAATAATCCTACTAAAACAAACCATTGCGAAAAAAAGGAAAAATGCTGTCCTTGAACCCACTCAATATAAATATTTGAGATTTTAACAGGTTTTGTTATATATCGCTCAGCTGCCAATGATGCAATGGTTTGAAAATGAAGCCATTGCAATTTTGACAGGTTTTGTTAGTTAACGTAATTTTCTCATCGAAACTTCAAGCGACTTCACGTGGCGACCGGTAGCTCAGAGCGTAGAGGCATCAGTCTCATGTCTGACTACCGGCGTTTCGGGTTCTAATCCCGTCCACGACGACGTCCGTGGCCCTGTATGTCTGTGTTGTCTTCCCCACATGGAACAGTTGACGCGCTATGCCCACAGTTGGTTAGGGGCAAATGAGTACGTGTTTTGCTACTGGGAAACATTAGATCTTTGTAGAAGACGCCGTGATCTTTCAAATGATCATAACAATTTGATTTTTGTGTAATCTGTCATTTAGCTTATTTTGCGAGTGGACGACTCAAATATAAAACAAGCTAGCCTTCAGCATGACTTGTGGTGCATTTGCCACTTTGAAATTAGTGTTAAAACTTGTTGACATATGAAATAGTGCGTCGATTTCAACCAAATTTAGCAGCGTGATAAGGCAGTCAATAAGACTGAATAATATGAAATTTGGTAAAGATACCTTCAGAAATAAAAAAGGGTTTCTAACAAAAACTTGACAGCTATATGATAGAGTAGTCCAATTTCAACTAAATTCGGGAATGTGATTTAACTAAAGGTACTATTGATGAGTGTTAAATTTGAAAAAGATATTTTTAGAAATAACAAAGTTTTTCTCACAAAGACGAATTTATGGACCAGTCGCTGCTATGCAGCTATATGAGGTAGTGGTCCGATTCCTTTGGTTGCAACATACATATAGCGTGCAATAGAAAGAAGCCTTCGTATAAAACTTCAGCTCGATAGTCTTAAAACTGAGAGACTAGTTTGCATAGAAACAGACAGACAGACGGACAGCTTAATCGACTCATCTCATCATACTGACCAAGAATATACATATATAGTTTATATGGTCGGAGATGCTTCCTTCTGGGCGTTGCAAACTTCCTGACAAAGTTAATATACCCTATCCCTTCCGTGAAGGATATAACGAATAGATTACTAAATCATCACTGTTTTGGTAATATGTCTATTCAAAATATTCACTTAATTTATTCGCTGTCCATCAAGATGATTAACGTTGCTGTTGTAGCAATGGTCGAAATTCGGTGTGTTGGTTGATTACATGCCTACGGTTCGTCTTCATCCCCGGTGTCGAGGGATAGAAAGTTAGCTGCCTCTATTGCTGGGCAGTGAAAGATGTGGTCCACGTCGTGGGGGCTCCAATACATGCAGAACAGATGTTTGAGACGTCCTGATCGATGCGGGATAGGTAGGAGTTCAGTCGTGAACACCAGCCTGAACCAAGTTGGGCGAGTGTCGTTATCGTAGCTCTCAGAAATCTTTCCTCTTCCGGGGATATCATTGGTGGACGCGAGAACTGGATTCGAACCTAAACCTGCGATTGACTGATGAACCTCCTCCCGATGTATCGCTGCGATGGCCGACCTGTGTGCGCCACTATCAAAGGGTACTCTTTTGTACCGCTGGACATCCCTTTCTAGGTCCCTTAAGTCGCGCCTGACATGTCCATGAGGTTGGAGTTTGAGTGATTCACTTGGGTGTGGTCCCTTAAAGACATCATCCTGGTTTCCTGATGTAGGTAGTCCTGGGGTGACATCAGGAGACAGCCATTAACAGTACGGAGAGTAGCATTTTGGCACGCACGAAGTGAAAAAAGTTTCACTGTGTGTCACAGAGATTCTGCGACCACACAGGAGCCGCATAGTTGGCCACTGATTTTCCGTCTGCTTTATACGTGACCAGTAGAGTTTCCTTATACTTGCCCTTATTTCTTTCCTACTACGCATCCTATCGCACCGGGTTGAGGCATGGGGTGATGATGTGGCCCTGGCCATGCTGTCCAGCGTAACTCCTAGGATCTTAGGATGGTTTATAGTAGGAATTGGATGATTACCACTCGAAATTTCAAGCTGCATCTTGATCTCCTTCGTACAGGTGGTAAATAGGGTTGCCGAGGATTAAGACGCTGAGACGGTAAGGTTCGTGCTTATGAAAAACGAGGTAATTTCTTCAAGATAACCGTTGTTGTTTTCGCACATATCCGCTATGTTGTTGCCTGTTGCCAGAATGGAACAGTCGTCAGCGTAGAAGATGATGTCGATCCCTCCAGGTGGCATTGGAAGTCCTGAAAGGTATAGATTAAACAAAGTGAACTGTGCGATGAGCTGGAAGTTTTTCAAATCGTCAGACTACAACGACTTCAATGGGCAGGGCATGTATAACGAATGAACGATGATCACATGTCAAAAAGAGTAATGAACGCAGAACGAGTCGACGGAGCGAGACTGCGAAGACGACCGAGAGCTCGTTGGAAGACCTTAGTATTGTATATGCGGAGGACGCAGTCGCGTGACCGAGATAATTGGAGGGCAATGATCCAGGCGGCCAAGACCCGACGTCGGGCTGTCGCGTCACGATGATGTTGATGAAATTTAATTAAGATTACCCCCCAATTAATTTCGTACTGTCCTTTAATATTCATGAATGGTATAAAACTAGGAACTTTTGTATGTTTTGTGCATGCATTGCCACGCAAACCATGAATAATGGACACACACTTTTTGAAAAGAGAATACTCCGACAAAACTTTCGAAACGCATTCCTCGCCAATCCGCAACGAGCCCTCCTCGCCATTTCCGAATTTGGGTATTGTAGCTTTTCGTTGGCCATCCGAATGATAGTCATTATGGCAAATTAGGATTAACATTCCTCGGTAATTAAGAAGGAAACTCGTTAAATTTATTGCTGACCAGTGAACAAACGTAAGTGCTTTGCTTACAAGAGTCAGGCTATATATTCCTTTTCGAAGAGCTTCCTTAAGTCACGGCACCATCGGCTCGCAACGACTATGTATGAGTCGAATAGAAACTCTGTTGTACATATGCAATGAGGATGAACATATACGGAATTTGTGTAGAAGCAGAGGTAACATTTTGGGCATACAAATGAGGACGTGGAGCTTTGTTTTTTTTAAGAGAAAGGACTACATCATATTGTGGAATGCTGGACCTACGACGACAATTTTGGGCTATTTTTTATTATTTATTTTAGTTGTTAATGTTTTTATTGCCGAAAGCTATTTTGTTAATTTAAGAATAAAGTGGAGTGGGTCATGCGATTCCAATTCAAAATGATTAACTCAATACCAACTGCCACAAAACAGGTCAAAAGCCTATTGCACTCTGCCAACTTACTTTCGTCCAACCACTCAGGGACGTATTCCGATTTAGGTCGGAATACAACTCTGAACTTAGTGGAGCTGCTTCCCTTGTGGAATTAAAGGCAGCTCCTGAAGAGTATAATCCATGTGGTGGACGAAAATTAGTTGGCAGAATACAATAGGCTTTTCGGAGAATAATTTTTGTGTGGTAGTGAATAGTGAGTTAGTCATTTTGACTTGGAATCACCACAACCCACTTCACTTTATTCTTATTAACTTATTAATTGCCTTGACACATTCAGGGGCATGGGCGCGTCAACATCTCTTGCATGCATACCTTGTTGATGTTTCGATAGTATATGGTGCAATTGCTAGCATGCACCACCTATCAGAGCCCTCTTTTACAATTGCCAGCTTAGAACGCTAGAAGTTATAATAATACCTACATGTAGTTTTAGTTTTAGCGTCGGGATATGAACACCTGAATCTCTAGAGGCAGAATCGAGGAGTGACGACCGCAACCTTACGGCTACCGATCGCGTCGAAAACTAGCTTGTTATTAAATAACAGTGATTGTCTGATCGAACTTTGAATGTTTTTCTTCAATTCAACTGAAAAGGTTTAGGGATTCAGTGGCAATGTAAGCACATTAGATTATTTCGCCCACTACATTAGCCTTTGCGAAAAAATTACTTCTATCTACCAGAACTTTCTTACTACAGTTACATGCCTGTAATCCTCTATGTACAAGAATCTAAATGAATCGACCTAACATTAGCATAGCGATGGGAGCTGTCTGACTGAATGAAAATCCTGTGTCATGTGTACTTATATACATACCTATTCTTGTTTTGAAAGTTAGACGTCCTGACCAACCAAAATCCATAAGAAGAGAAGATTTCACCACGGACGCACTAAAAGCGATGATGTATGAACTTTTTGGTCAAGCCAAACTTTGAATTTATCTTTCCTAATTCATAGTCGAATGGACCAGAAACCATCTTCATCCACATAGCACGGACACACTATAACACAAATGTAGATCAGAAAGGTCTTAAATTATTGTAATATGCAGACATTTAATTGTGGTGGCCAGAAGGGTCTTCGCCTAGCATCTTTTCAACAATAATTGAAAGTTTTGCAATTTTCGTTTGCTAACGAAGAGAATATCGAGAAGACAAGCCATGCGAAGGAAGGAGCATCTCAATGCATGGTGAAAACGTTTTGTTTGGCTAGAAAGTTTTTTTCTCAAGGAACTTATAGAAATTGAATATCGTCGAATTCCCGCAGAACAGCGCTATGAAAAGTCCTTCATGTATTCCTCAGTATATGTTTATTTGTGCAGAAATGAAACACCTATCCCAAAATTCTCCTTTGTTGTGTCATTTTTGTATTTATATGCAACTTACATTGGCAAGACTAAGTTCGGGTGCAATCCATAAGGTCGACACGCACACGGTATCCCAGGTGACGAGTGCCAATACTTAGAAGTAAGTAAGTATATTTCTATTGAAATCGACTTTCAAATCATTTTCAATTGGAATCTAATGCAAAATTACATTTTGGTCCGGAATCTGGCGGTCATGATTCTGTCGGAGAGCGGATCCCAGGATAAGAGACAGTTTCGAACGGCACTAGTTAAAAGGAGCCCCACACCTGACTCATGATAACTACCGGTAGCTCTACCGGAGTACAACATTACAGTGATACACGTTGGAGAGATAAATTCTCCGCTGTTCCACCATCTTATCTAACTAGCTCCTAAGATGCTTAATTTATATCGCAGAGATTCACTTTCTTATTGAAAAAATCGTGTGTTCTTTAGATCTTCTGATCCGTTGTCCAGGAGAGTACGCACATTCCAGAATCCAGTCTTTGTCATTGTGCAATAGCGAAAATTCGTAACCGTTAAGTCAGTCCTTATTCGAGGCATAGTTGACGTTTCATTTTACTATCTGCGGACTCCGTATGCGAATCTCTCGCTGCGGAGTATATTCCGCACATTGGAAAACAAGGCTTTACAGGATTATTTCCGGTGCCTACTGCAAAACAATATTTCAGGAAATGTCTCATAAAATAACCGGCTAATACGAGGATTATTATAAATCTGTACCTAAACAACAGATCAAACGATTCCAGTTTTATGTACAACAAATACCATTCAAATTTAACGAAATAAAAGTAAGGAACTTGGTTTAATCCGGAAATCTTTTTTCTCTCCAGTTTTTTTTCTCCATTGAACGTAAACATAACAATGATAAGCAAAATAAAGATAACTCGATAGCCCACTACGCTGACCTTCAATTTGAACAAAAATGATGCTCGGCAACAGTCACCGTAAATCGCATAAGAAATAACAACAATATCCTTTAATCATTTGTATTCGAATTTTTTATTCATTTTACTCCGTATTTTCCGAAAACTGCCACAGACCAAAACGACGAAGACCCATAAAAAGGATAAAGCATTGATGTCAACCAGAAACGCCACCCCATCAATCCGACTCGCCGAACTTTGCAAATAAAGTAAGAACCCACCGAAAAAGGACTCGTCGAAGAAAACGACAAAGAATGGGATTTCCATGTAGCGCGTCGTGAAAGTTTCAAATTTCACATTATTGTTTTGCAAGGTTCGGAGAAGTCGTCGTTCCCTTTTTATGTATCTTGTGTGCGCGCTTCTTCTGGAATAGATTTTCGATTCCTTTTTACCACCCGTCAAGATAAACATCAAAGAATCATGTCAACTTCAGACATTGCGGGATCGTGTTTGCAAAGAAAATATGTACTTTTTCGGCAAAATATTTTCCTTTGTACGTACACGTATATTAATACATATTTGGGGCAGATTTTCTTTGGTGAAATGGATAAATCAAAAAGGTTTATTAAATGAATAATCAATATAGTTGTGTCTCATTTTAAGAATACGTGAAAGACAGATCCTCCGGTGGAACTGTATTTAAGAGTGCATAGCAGGCACTATCTGAGATTTTTAACGAAATCAAAAAGCTTAAATTTAAACTTGCCCCAAGTGGGTGTTTGTTTGTTTGTTTCTCGGTCCAGTACTATGACTAAAATTTTCTTAAATTATACCTTACAAAAGTATCCACAGCTTTTGTTCAAACAAACTAAATAAAATGTTACAAGTCATCGAAGTTGAAAAATTCGTGTTACAAGGACAGCAAGGGAGTTCAGTGGTGCAACACACAACACAACAACACCATCGCCCTGTTTCAAACCAGTGCGTCTTTCTTTCTAGTTTTCCTAATTTTATTGTAACTTTTTTCTGTATGTGATTGAATACGTTCTATTAATTCTTTATCTTTGAAAACAAATTTCTATTTTTTCTCTCTTGATTTGTTTTTATTTTTCTTATGCTTAATTTACCAATATCTTGTAAGTTTTAAGTTGCTTTCTTTTATTATTCATTTGATTTTTAATTTTCATCACTGTACAGTAAACTTAAATAAATAAATAGCATGGCGCATTTATCATCTTATCTTAAAAGTTAATATAGAAGAAATCAATTGATACAGGACATAAAACAAAAAATCGCTTTTCTGTTGTAATAAAATATCTTAAAACGTTGAATGTTTACACATGCACGTCCATTTCTGATAAAGCTTCCCGCAAGCGTTTCAATCAATTTGATGAGATTATAAAAGAATTAAATTGAATCTGGAAATTTTATCGAAGACATCATGGTCTCTCTACAGAGCATGAATGCAGAACAACAACGAACAATCAATAGCGACAATAAAACGCTACATTTACGTTGACGGTTTACCTAATAAAAGTCAAAACCCACCTTGAACGAAACACCCTATCGAGAATCGTCTGGACTGAATATTGGCTTGAGGCAAGCTGGAAAACCGGTAAGTCTCCTTCAAGTTTAGATTTTCACTGTAAGCGCTATAGAACACTTTGAGTGATTGCGAATTGCGGAGCTATTTGTCATCCGGTTATTGGAAATTACGTTTTAGACGGACGGAGGTGAGTTGCCATCTTATTGAAATTGTATATCTTAATACCCCAGGCAATAAAACTATCTAGAAAAAAATCTCGGTAACGGTACCACTAAAATTAACTAATGGGTTTTGTTTGGATTAGTTAGAAGCTAAATATACTTAAAGTCGTCGGACCTACGAGGTGTCCAAAAGAGAGGGGGGCAAAGAAAGTAGCAATTTTTCAGTTCTTGGCATATATCTCGGAAGACGTTCACTATAGCAAAAAAAACCAGGCCCGCAGTCCGAAGCGTATATACCCTAGACTTGTACAGACCTAGTGGTGATACCAAAAGTCCCAATTGGCAACGACCATATGCATTAAAAGTGGGTCTCTTATATGGCCAGTTCATAGGGGAGGTTGGCACTCATTCAGTGGGCTCTTGACCATTCTCAAAATCAATTAACTAAGCCATTCTACAAATATTTATCCAATTTTTCAATTCGCTAGCTTCATTTTATCGAAAATTAACGCTTATTTGAAGTTTCACTTGTAGGGGAGGTAGGGTTCCTTGAGTCGGATCTTACCCATCTTTAATGCCAACTAACTCAATCTCACTTTCAACATTTGACCAAAATTTCAAGTTGCTGGCTTCATTCTATCAAAAGTTATCGCTTATTTGAAGTTTCATTTGTAAGGGAGGTGGGGGTTCCTTGAGTCGGATCTTACCCATTTTCAATACCAACAAAGTAGGTCTTATTAGCAACATTCTTTCAAATTTTCAACTGGCTAGTATCATTTTTTCGAAAGTTATTGTAATTAAAGGAATATTTAATTTTTGGAAATTTGTAGGGGAGGTAGGCGTTCCCTTGATCTGATTATGCCCAACTTACATAATCTTAAGCAGCTTCTCACTTCAAGGTTACACGCCAAAAATCAGGTGTCTACGTCAATTGGTTCAAGAGTTATAGACAAAAAACCTGAAAAGTAGGGTAGTACGGGGTTCTTTGTAAGAAAATTACCGTTAGTTTTCAACTTATCAGTTTTATTTTCCCAGGAGAGTATGCGATTACCCTCATGAGGGTTATAGATACATTTATGTATTTTACATATGTAGGGGAGGTAGGCGTTCTCTTGGCCTGATCATGCCCATTTTCAATACCATCCAACTAGATCACACTTCCAACATTTGACCAAAATTTCAAGGCTCTAGCTTCATTCTATCGAAAGCTATCGTGCGAACGGACAGACAGACGGACAGACAGACAGACAGACGGACAGACAGACGGACAGACAGACAGACATGGCTAAATCGAATCAGGAGGTGACCCTGATCATTTATATATATACATCGCTATACCTCCGGAGCCTCCTTTAAGGTGTTACATATTTCCGTCGTGACAAAAACAATATACCCTATACTATAAGTCTAGGGTATAAATATACGCCGAAATTAAAGAGCACCAAAATTTCCTATAATATTGTTGTACATCATTGTATCTTTTATATAAGTAAGAACAGATAAAGTTTATTTTTGTTGTTATTGCTTTTCAATATTCGGTGTTTGGGTCAGCGTTCACGTGTAAATGAAGCACTAGAGTGCCCCAAAAAGTAAAGCTGGCCAACCTTTGCACCTTTCCCAGCAAACTACGGTTAGCCTCTGTAGCAGTCCATACCAAAAAACTACCCCAAGCATGAGTGCAGCAGCTACATATAAATTTCGCTTTATCAATAAAAACTCGGCTCATCCCATACAGCTGAAGAGGCTTGACTGGAAGTATATTTTACTTCGCAGGAGAAAAAGCTGCGTTTTGTTCGAATTAACCACTACCCCCTAATTATCGGACCAAATGGTTTGTTCGGGGAGGGCATTCTGCAATACCCCACCAAGAACACCAGGAAATTTACTAGTTATGGTAATATCATAGCAATGTCATCCGTATAAGCACACACCCTCCTGCTCGAAACTGTCAGGTTTCGCTACACCATTATCTCTAGCCGCGTTCGATTCATTAGCACGACTTCACAGGCCGAAAAGAACGCAACGGCTCTGCGACAAGCGAACTTAAGCCGCCACTATACAGATACTATACTTCACCGTGGTGGGAACAAATTGTGGACAGGGTTGCCAGATCTACTGATTTATCGGTATTCTACTGATTTTTGACCAGAAAAACATTCATACTGTTTTTTTTTACGGATTTTCAGCCCTCTCTCTCTCTCAATTGCCCTAACCCCTTGTGGGGCATAGCGCGTCAACTGTTCCATGTGGCCCAGTTGACGTTTCTCGGCATAAACTGGTTTCGGAGAATGCAGTTGCCAGCATGCACATCCATGGCCACGTCGTGGACGGGATTCGAACCCGAAACGCCGGTAGTCACACATGAGACTAATGCCTCAACACACTGCGCTACCGGTCGCCCTCTACTGATTTAATACTGATTTTTACGTAAACTTACTTAGCCTGTGTTATAATATGTTATTTAAACCGTACGACGCACCCTTATTCAATTTCAAAATTTTAACCGACCGTGAGATAATTTGGGAATGCAATTTTAATGTTCACAGTGATATATGGAGGCGTCTCACACGGCCGTATATTCTATTTTTTTTTTTTCTAAGAAACTAAAAAGTTTGCCGTGTGCGCGAGCTTTTATATGAAAGTTTTTTGCCAATACAAAATCCCTCTCCAAAATATAGTAGGCTTTACCAGCGACGCTGCAAGTTTGATGGTTGGTGCGAATAACGGAGTAGCGACACGTTTAAAGAGAAAAATTCCCAACCTGGTAGTGTTAAAATTTATTCGTCATTCCCTAGCAAGGAGGGTGTCGTATGCCTCAAAAATAATACCAGATTTCATCGAAAATTTGCTATCCGACGTCTACAATTATTTAAAAAAGAGCAATCGAAACATTGCCGTTCAAAACTTGCAAAACATCCTCAATCTACCAGAAAAACAGATCCTAAAAATTTTAAAAATCCATTGGCTTTCTCTGGAGTCCTCTGTCATCACTTTTTTGGAACTATGATGCGCTGTTCAAATTCTTCGAAGAGAAGTCAGCAAAAATTACAACAACTCATAAAAAAGATGACGATTATCACAGTGCCGCTAAAATGGACACAGCAACTGCCACGGACGAAATTTTATCAATTTTTCACCGTAACACCGGATAATAAACAATACTGGGTTCCACTGCGAGATGTCAATATGGGACAAATTGTTGCAAGCGAGCTCGAATCTTTGAAGAATCTCCATCCCAATCTTTCAGCAGCTCGTGTGGATGAGTTTCGGAAGATTTTTTGCGGTTTTTATAAAATACTCTAGATGAAATCTGAGAGTATTATAAGTTTGCCACAAAGTTTGTAACGCTAAGAAATAAGGCTCGCAGAAAAAAATGAATGATACAGAAGTTCATATTATCACTCGAATATCTCAAAACCGGATGTCCGTCTGTCCGTCCGTCCGTCCGTCCGTCCGTGACCTCTCTAGCTCGAGAACGCGTTGAGCTATGAAGTTCAAATTTTGCACACGTTATTTTTGACAAAAAATGAAGGCTAAGTTCGTGAACGGGCTAAATCGCTCCACCCCTTCTACCCCCTCCCATACAAAATGACACATTTTTGAAAATTTACAATAATCAGATTTTCTCAGAAACTATAAAACATATTGCTTTGAAATTTTTAATATATCACTTTTATAATAATTGTAACTTATGTTATAAAACTTATTGTAATCCTCACCCTCCTTCTACCCCCTCCCATACAAACTGCACTATTTCATGAAATACGTTAAGCCAATTTACTCAGTACGTATACAATTTATCGGGCTGAAATTTTGTACTTAACACTTAATTAACAATATCAGTTAGATTCAAAAAAATTAATCGATTACCCTTACTCCGTCTACCCCCTCCCATACAAAATGACACATTTTTGATAATTTACAATAATCAGATTTTCTCAGAAACTCTAAAACATATTGCTTTGAAATTTTGAATATATCACTTTTATGATAATTGTAACCTACATTATAAAATTTATTGTAATCCTCACCCTCCTTCTACCCCCTCCCATACAAACTGCACTATTTCATGAAATACGTTAAGCCAATTTACTCATTACCTATACAATTTATCGGGCTGAAATTTTGTACTTAACACTTAATTAACAATATCAGTTATTTCTTAGCGTTGCAAACTTTGTGAGAAACCTATAATGCTGTCAGATTTCATCTCTTGTGTTTATACTCTAGATGAAATCTGAGAGGTGATGGGATCAACAAAGTCTTAACGATGCATCCGAGATTGCAACCAAAATTATTTATTGGCTTTAACCAGGTTCAAATTCATCTAGAGTATTGCATGATTGGGGTTTACCCCAATCGTAGTTCTTTTATGTTTTAATTGAACTTTCACCTGAAATTTACAAACGTTTTCCTTTCAAGGATGCTAATGTAAAAATATTGAAGGAGCCAAGTTTAATTCAGCCTTCCAACATTCAGAGACTGCATAACCTTTCTAAGGTGGCCCATTATTTTGGATTGGACGTCGAGGTCGTTGACGTAGAATTTCAGAAGCTGCTGCTCATGTTCATGAAGAATTAGATGGTGACATGATCCCAGAGGATAGTCCGGATGGCGCAACGGTTAGCATGTTCACCATCTATGCACTGGGCCCTGGTTCGATTCCTACTGAATGCGATAGTTTTCGATAAAAAAGGGGATTTACGTATCGGACTATGAGCCCACTCAGCTGTTAAGCTGTTGCATAAGACATACCGCCACGATCTAGAAAATGAGATGAAGCTAACTCATCTCGAGGCCAGGAACAACATATCAGCATTGAGTCCTTGTAGTATCCCAAGGAACTGCTTACAAATTTTTATTGAAATAGGTCCACGGGAAATGCCTGGAGGAGTGACCTTTAAAAAGACTTAAGGTAGTGACAGTAGTTTTAGCACAACGGAATAAACCGTTAGTCCAGTCGATAACCGAATTTTCTGCCACCGTACCGAGGTCAGGCTCACCCAAACCGCCTATATATCGAATTTGGTTAAGATGGGACCACGGACAGTTTAATCATTTTCGTAGTCCACAAACATTTTCATTACCCATTTTCGTACTAATATTTTCTACAAATATTATCTCAAAAAATGCTAATTTTTATGCAAGAATTTGATGTTTACTTTTTTGTGAGCAGGTCTGGATGCCTGTGCAGCGAGACAACACACACGCTACGGCATACGTCAAGGTATACCTGAACGCATAATACTCCAAGCCAATTCGTCACCTTCTCTTCCTCTTTGGATTAAGGCAGCTCCTGAAAAGTACAGTCCATCGTGTGGACAAAACCAGAAGACAGGTGACGAATTGGCTTTATGCTGATTAATTTTTCTTGATGGTGGATAGCTATGCAAGGTCATTGTTAACTTGGAGTAGCAATGACCCACTTCACTCTATTCTTAAAAACTTTCTGTTTGATATTTGCGAAAAGTATTGACGACGTTGGTTTGCAAAACGTCCAACTTGAAGTATTCTTGCAATGTGATCAGTGCAAAAAAAAATTGTTGAAATTGTAATCAACATACCACTTTTCGGGAGGCGCGAAAAATTCATTCGCAGGACTTTGAAAAGCGAATAGATTTGTGCGAATGGCCATAATAACTTTAATGAAAGGAAGTATGACAATTCAATCTGAATTTTTAACAAAACTAAATTTTCACCGACAGCCCATTATTAATCTTAATTTGTTCCTGGAAGAAAAACCAAACATATTCACAATATTCCTTCGCACCGCTACTGGCAACTCTCGGTGACATAATATCCTTTGATTTTACGTCATCTGCTCGATTTTATTGCACGTTTCAAGACCTCCCGATCCCGATACAGCCAGAAATCAACGTCAGTCTACCAATACGAGAAATTCCCTTTTGGTATATTCCCAGGAATTTCTGGAAAATAAATGATGTAATGCAATTATGTAGTTTTTCTGAAGACTCAACAGTTTCGTTCGGTTGTTTCAATGAACGAGGAGCAGGGTAAGTGACATCGACGGTATGTTTGCTATTGTTCAACAATATTGCAAACGAGGTCACTTTCCAAATTTTATAGTCCACCATTTGGATCGAGCAATTTAACGGCCTAGCATTTCGATAAATGTTTACGAGTAAATATCACTCACAATTAGGCGTCCAGTGACGACAATAAGGCGCTCAATTGAACGTTCTAAATTATGTTTGCGAATTAAATTGGATAATGACCGACTATAACCGATATCGACCACAAGCGGCAAGCATTCATTTATTTATGGAATTAAGTTTACCGGCTTGTGGGTTGCGGCCAGTTATTGTAGTTGCGATGTTACGTAGAAATCGGAAAAGGTCAAGAAATGAGAAATGGAAGGATAAAAGTCAAATTGAATTGATTACCATCAGTTTTGTCAGAAAAGACGAATCAGACGTCTCACGAGAATTAGCAGATGAAATACGGTGTGTGTAATAAATAATTTATTTATTTGAAAATTTAAAAAACTCAAAATTTTACCATTTGGGCTGCAAAATGCATTCCTTACTCATACGATTGTCGAAATCAGTTTATTAGGGTATTAAACAAGCAAAGTAAAGGGTAACGTCCTCCAGGGATCACCCGATTCAGGTTATTAGCCAGTCGAGTCACATGTCTAGCAGATACATACGGAATGTTCAGATTTTCATGTTTGGCCCCACTGTAGTTCTTCAGTTCCCTCGCCAATCAGGTTTTCCAGTAGCATAGGCCGCTGCTTAGCTCATTGAGGGGCCTTTTTCTTCACCAGATGGCACGGTTCGACCTTCACGGTCATTATGCCACCTAAGGCTCCGTCCCCACGGGCATCTCCAGATGTCCACCAGACCGTCCGTTACACACCCCAAACACGAAAGAATTTGCAGCCATTTTTTAGTATATTGCGCATATTTTTTAATATGAATGAATATGAATATTTTTAATAATGTTTCTTAGAAAAAAACAATGTAAAAAGGAGAGTATTAAATTATCTATAACTATTGTTTACAAAGTATTTTTATAAATCTATAATCTTAAGAGTTACGCACTATCGAAATTGCACATTTCACTTTAAAATTAATTATCCCTCCTCACAGTGGATCCAGTGGAATTTAATCAAATTTTTCTTTCCCTTATTTGATATATTGTCCTCTTTTGAAAACATACTTCACTTAACTAAAACATTTATGAACTAATTTTTTTTATAGCGCAGTTTTAAGTCGTGTTAGGCCAGTAAAATAAAGCCAACTTAGAAGCTTTGTAGGAACTATGAAGAAAAGATCTGGATATAATTTTAATCCCTTCTATAGATCCTAAATAAAATAAAATACATACATGAAAAATGAGTTTGCAAGGTCGCAGAAGGTGAGCTTAATTTTTGGTGACGATTATCCGAAAAATTTTTAATATTTGCTTTAAAGATTCCAAACGGTGCCTCGGATAGCGTTCCTTCACATTGAGGGTGTTTTCAACAATACTGGGTACAGCAGTATATCCTGAGCACTCAGGCTCAGGAATATTTCTACGGCCACCATCATGTGGATCGACGCCATGCTTCGGGGGCGTGAAATCTATTCATCGCTGGGTGGTATTTCAATTTGTGTGCTGTTAAGGGCTTCCCTCATGGTGGGGTTCTTTCCCCCCTTCTCTGGTCCCTTGCCGTAGATAAGTTACTCGCCAGGCTCTGCGATTGTGGTTATTGTGCTATCGAATGCACAGATGATATAACTATAATAATAAGGGGCAAGTTTGAAACGACCGTCACGGAGATAAAGGGTGCGACACTCGATCTAGTCCCTCGCTGGCGCACTGAGGTTGGCGTTAATCCGCAAAAAACCGTCTTAGTTCCAATCACTCGGAGGAGAAATCTTAGTTTAAGCTCGGTCAGCCCAGAGAGGACGGTACTTAAGTTCCCCACTGAAGTCAAGTGTCTAGGCCTCACGTCGGACTGGAGGCTCAACTGGAGCAAACATGTCGAGACAGTTATAAGTAGGATCATGTGGACTTACAGGTCTCTCTTTGGAAAAACCTGGGGTCTCACCCGTAAAATGACTGAGGGGTTTTACTTTATGCTGGCACGACCAGTTGTGACATGGACTGCACTAGTATGGTGGCCAATACAATTATGTACCAAATTACAACGTCTTGCATGTCTTGGTATGGCAGGATCTTTTCATTCATGTCCCACATCGGCCATAGAGGCGGTTATCGAACTTACTCTGCTGCATATTTTTATTCGGGAATCTGCTGCTCTAAGCGTTTTTCGAATGCATCTAACTTATGACGCTCATGTGTACAATCAGCGCCACATGAGCATTCTAGAGCGGGTTCCTGGCATACGGATCTGCTCGAGATCAGACTACATGACAACGGAACTCTGCTTCGGTAGGAAATTTTCGGTCTCCACCCCAAGCCGCTCGGAACGGGATATTGGCAATCTTTGTCCTGATCCCAGGTGTATCATGTGGTTTACCAAAAAAAAGGAACAGGGAGTTCGTGCTGGGATCTTTGGACAGAACACAAGGATCTCAATCGCGATGGGCATTTGGCCAGGCGTTTTCCAAGACAAGATACATGCCATTGAGACCTGTGCCAGGGTAATTTTCCAAAAGAAGCTCATTGGCGCTAACACTGCCATCTTCTCTGACAGCCAGGCAGCTATTAAGGCTCTTTCTTCACACAAGCACTCTTCGAAACCAGCGAAAGAGTGTTTTGATACCCTTCAGTGTCTCGCAAACACAAACCGGGTCATTCTTGGTGGGTACCTGGGCATCGGGGCATCCATGGCAACGAAGCTGCAGATGAACTTGCTAGACAAGGCTCATCAGAGAAATTTTCCGGGGTTGAACCGTTCTGCGGTCTGAGCTGGGCCGCAGACAGGGTGATGGTGAGGGTATGGTCTGCGGACGAAAGGTTGCGGTACTGGAATAATCTCCCAGGACTGGGGCAATCCAAATACCGCATTGATCCCGAGAGTCGCAAAGAAGCTAGCCGCCTGGGAAGAGCGGACCTGAGGTTAATCGTTGGGTACCTCATGGGACACCACTGGGTGAGATATCACCTAAACAAATTGGGTCTGTCCACTGAGATGAAATGCCGGCTTTGCCTGGAGGACATTGTGTCCAACAAACACCTTCTCTGTGAATGCCCGGCGATCGCTCGCTCCAGATTTACGTTTTTTGGAGATTCAATAGTGAGCTCCGCTGTTGTTAAGAGTTCTACTACAAAGGACCTATTGGCCTTCATCAGGTTGACTGAGGGTCTTTTGGATTAGTGAAGGCAACGACAGAATATATCTCTTGGTCGCAGTGCCTACCTTATGGGTATCTTAGCCTGCCCTTAGTTATTATTATTATCCTCTTTGTGGATTAGCCAACCGACTATGTTTGGAGCCTCACTCGTGAACTTCTGATTTCATCGGCGGTGACATCGAAAATAAAGCCCGGCATAGTCACAGGAGAAAAGAAAAGTGTAGACAGCGGAAATCGTTGCATGCAAAATGATGGACAAGTCGTAGCGTGTAGATCGCGCTTTAGTCTACATTTAGGGTATCCATGCTTCGGACTTTTTTGCACTTTGGATAGAGAATTTACATTTTTGATTTCGGAAACAAAGAATAAAACAGTGACGTAATATAATGAATTACGCATTATTCACGGATGTTACCAATGCTTTTCCGAAGATGTCTCGCAATCTGATTCCGAAGAGCCTTAATTATTATAACACCTCTTTACATTACAATCAACTGAAAATTACTACCTACTTCCACTAGCGATTTTATACATCCAAAAAGCTGAGTTAGTACTCTCACCACTTATTTTCGACTCACCAAATCCATCATCCACTTCAACACTTGGGGGGCCGCGAATGTACTCGTAAAAACAATAGAATTAGCGCAAGGGGTACTTTTACACGGGCTGGAAGCGAAATCGATAAATCTGGCGTTTTAAATCAAAATAATTTGATCTGATCCGAAGAGGCCTTAAGTACACCTCACTCACAAATTTTGTAAAATTTAATCAGAATCACGAAAAACATGAACAAAAATACGGAAACTAGTGAAATTAAATGGTGGGCCTAATTCAAATTTGAACAGATAAAAGCATTCAAGAGCAAATACTAATGCTTTCGAAGTCATTATGTGTTATGAAGTTGGCGTGCAGGATACCTCTATGGTTGAATGGCTTCTCAGATTCCATTCCACTGTCAATACTATAGTTTTGAAGTGCTATGTAAACGGGATACAGCCATACTTTTGGAAACTGAACTAGGAGCCAACTCCTGTTACAATTGGCTTTCATTGCAAGTGGTGAAATTTTCGGATTATGGATCGTAGATCATTAAAATGAAAAAATGAACTAAAATTTGAAATAATTTAAAAAGGCTGTGACCGCTCAATAGTTTGCTCTGAGTTTTCTCCAATTGGTTGCTATGAATTCGTTTCAAAATCATTTCAAATCCAAAAACCAAAGTCATATTGAACGGACTGTTCTCTTAGAGAAACTGACATCTAGATGAATCTTCAGAGAAGATAATTAAAATGGAATATAATTAGTTCCCTTCATTTGCAACTCTTCGTACGTTCTAGGGCATTACTTCATTCCATGACGTAAAGATTCATGAGCTCCTAATAAGGACGAATGACAGTTTCCCTACCGCACTATTCTCCACTCGCTGGAAAATCCACTTTTTAGGGGTGTACATAAGTTTAAGTTAATAAAACTTCTAGATCACTGTTACCCCTTTGAGCGGACTAATTATAACTATTCGGGAACTAGCAGGAGTCTATCAGACTATCTCGAGTTGATAATTAATTTCGGCGGCAATGTCAGTGAAGTCAGAAGTAAGCATTAACGTTCACCACGAAATAGTCGTAACACTCCTGCCACCATCTCTGATGAAGGTGAAATGAAAGATTTAATACATACTACCCTGAAACTGGAAGTAACTCAATAAAATGAATCAAAGATGACTTTGAGGAAGTTTATCTTAACTTTCGTGAAGCACACAGTCTGGCATAGCTGGGCGTATCAGAGTTTAATCGTCTTCCATATGAAAGAAACACTCCGGATTGAACACCGACAGTATCTATTCGGAAATGAAATCTTTTTGGGCTATTGTTCGAAATCTTGTCTAGACAAGGATTATCATCTTTATGATAGCCTATGTGCATCTGAACAAAAATGGATATCTTTATGAAAGATTATTAATTAATTAAACGGATTTTATTTTAAGGGGGGATGTAACGGAGGTCCTCATCAGTGACGTGCAGTGGAAATTTTTCATAGTCAAGCAGTTGGGCGCCCTAAAGCCAATTTAGCATAAACAAAAATGGACTGTATAATAGAATATGGACAGTCACAAAAACATTTATACCAAGCGGCTTTAAGCCTTAAAGAAGAAATCAGGAAAGATATAAATAAAATATTGGCACATATATTCGGAATACAAAAAAAAAAAAATAAATAAAATATTACTAATAAAAAAAATGATAAATAAATATTATGTTAATTAAGACTAAGAAAAATTCAGGGGTATTTGAAATAAATAAATATTCTTTCGCCATTGCCATTTATTTGTATTCCAAATCTATGCGCCGTTCTTTAAGTAAAAACTCTTTAATCACATTATCAAAAAAATCGTTTTCTCTTCGCATTTGTATAAGAAGATCCTTTTCAACCGCAATTAAAGCAAGATCCGAAAGTCGTTCTTGGGATTGGCGATTTCTCAAAAATGTGTGAACGCGCTTTAGTGTTGAAAATGACCTTTCCGCAGTTGCCACTGTGACTGGAATTGACGTTAATAATTTTGCTAAAATATGAACTTGCTTAAAACCGTTTGCGACATAAGGCCGTTTTTGAAAATAATCGAGAATTTTACTAGGATTCGCGTTTTTAAACTCATCTGAAGAATAAATAACTTTTAGCCCATTTTTCAACTTTACTCTGTCGAAAAATTGACCGTGATATTCAATAAGTGAGTCAAAATTTTTATCGGGAAAATTTGACTTGAATTTAGAAAAATAATTCGGTTCAAGCAACTCTAAAAATGAAAGATCTTTAAACGAATGGAATCGATCTCGAATTTGCCCGAGAATAACATCTATAATCTCCCGAAATATCCGCCGTAAATTTTGTAAAGGATCTATCGCATTTCTACATTTCTTACGTGGTGGCTGATATTCTGCTGTAACTGTCGAATAGAAATTATCAAACTTTTTAGAAAAGTCATTTTCAAGCCAATTTTCAAATTCAATAATTTTTTGGCTTGCATATGAAATGTTTACCACTTTGCTCTGAATAATATTAAATAATATATCAGTTTTCGAAAAAATTTCAGAAAAAATTAACAGATATAATTGAAAATCTGACTCTGCGAATTTTTGTAAGTATATATCGGAAAAAGTCAAGGAATCGCCATCCCAGTGTTGAGAACCATTCGAAATTGTCTCAAAAACTGTACAAATTTCATGCTTATGTTCAAATATAACGTTAATAACACGCGAATGATAATGCCAACGCGTTTTGGAAACCGATGGTAAACGACGATTTATTATATTTGCAAAAAGGTCCGACCTTTTAGTGGATGTATTAAAAAATGATGCGATTTTATTGATGTGCGCGAAAAATAATTTAATTTCAGGAATAAACTCAACTGCTTTAGACAATACTAGATTTAGTGAATGAGCGTAACATGGAACGAAAATTGCCGATTTATGTTTTTCCCGAATTAAAGTCTGAACTCCACGAATTTGAGAACTCATTACTGCTGCGCCATCGTAACATTGTGCAATTAATTTCTTATCGATATTAAAATTTTGCAATTGTTTTAAAATGTGAGAGCTTATTGCTGTAGCTGTACGATTAGCGCTTACATCCAAAAATCCGATAAATCTTTCTTCAATCTCATTTGATATTGTATATCTAAAAATCATCGTTAATTGTTCCCGACCGCTAACATCTGGCGTTTCGTCGACCATTACAGCTACAAATGGAGCCTCCTTTATTTCCAAATTGATTTTATTTCGAACCACATTAGCTATAGCGGAAACAAGATCGTTTTGGATTCTATTAGACAAACCTGAAAACGCTGCATTTGCTTTTATAGAATCTATGTGGGACTCAATTATCGGATCGTACAAACTCAAGAAATTTACGGTTTCGATAAAATTACCACGATTATTTGAAGAAGAGTCTTCATTATTTCCGCGAAAAGGAAGCTCCTGTTTTGCCAAAAAAATTACAGTATCGATTAAACGTTTCAAAATATTAAGATTACGCTCAACTTTTTCATTATGCAAACTAACAGATATTGCCACCTGGTTACTAATCATAAACTCTATACGCTGAGAACCAAAATTATCTAATTTAATTAACGACTGAAGATGTTTTTCGGAACTTGAATGCTTTGCTGCTGAGCCCGTAAAATTATTCAAATCACTAAATCCAGCTTTATTCCAAACAGATTTTTCATTCGTGAACAAAAGACACGGCCAGCAAAATAACTTATTTAATTTACAGCTTCCCGTTAACCAAATGTACTTTTCATACGTTTCGATATGGAATTTTCGCGTAATATTTTTTAATTTAAACTCTAAACTAAGATCTGGCTTCGGTCTATCCGATTCTATAATTTCTCTTTTCTTGGCAAAGGAAAGAGTTGAAAATCCCGCTTTTAGTACGAAATCCGTCGCGCAGCAATACTCCGACATAATGCGAAAAGAAAACTTACCACTTTTATCACAAATCAAATCAATTAAATCACTACAAACGGTCAAAAAAACTTCAAATCACAATTTAATCAAAATCACCCGATTGCACTGATTTCCTCTTTTAAATTGCAACGAAAAATCCATTACATAACAAAAACAAAAGCTCTACTGGAAAAATCAAATTCCCATAAACATTCCCTGCATTGGCAACATTTCATTAACAAGCATCATTGGGCTTTATCCCACACACAAAAGTAGTCGCGCCAGTGCTTGACTTGTCTCATATAAATTTGCGAACAAAACAAAAAAAAATCGTTGCCCAATGTACTACCGAAATCCAAGATTCCCATTTTCTGGAATCAACATGTCTCTAGTATTTGGATGCACACATGGTACATGCATCTAAAGATCTAGGCACATTTTCCTATTCTAAGTTTGGTGTCTATGGTGTGCAAAATGTGGGAGGTTTGAATATTATCTAAAGTAATTGAACGAATGTTTTTTAACCAAAAGAAGGCGCGGATCAGAATTTGAATGTGTAAAGGAATATTTGAATGATAATATGTATTCTTCAGCTTAAAGAAAAACATTGACTGAAATGATGATATGTGTATTGGTGTAAGCAAAGTTTATTATTGAATTGCTTATTTCGGTAAGTCAAGCAGTTTGGAATTGCTTACTACGAGTGCACGCCACTGGTCCTCATCCTCAATCGCAGATCATCTTTACAAAATAGACAAATCCAAATTTTTATCATTTCCACATATGCATTCTCATCCGAAATACTCATGTTTGTTTAAGGACGTGTATCGGGAAACGAATTTTGTACTCATGGCATCAAACTGATTTTTGTGGTTTTAGCTGCAAATGGGGTTTTTTGACTACAGAATAAAGACAGTAACCTTACGAAATAGGCGATTTTCTAATAGTAAGTACTGAACATACAGTTATCAGTGTATTTATCTCCGATGACTTGCATTGCGAAACTGTTATGGATGCTTTACTGAAAGTGCAATTTGCCGTTATATACTTGATTTTGGTAATTAATTTTCACCAAGGGAATTAAAACAGTGTTTTTAGGGTTTTTGTATTTTAGTAAAAACAAAACCCTTATGAAATCGGTTATGCGTCCGTCTGTCTGTCTGTCCATGAAATATCTCACGAACCGCTGAAGCTACATGCATACAATTGGACGGAAATATGTAGAGGTACTATAATTCTCTGAAGAAGGCGATGCGTAGTAGTAGGTCAACTTTAAGGGGGTGTCCCTATAGAAAGGAAATGAAGGTCGAAATTTTTTTTTCGTTTAGTATAGGCAAGTAGCGTATCGTCCAGGCGGCCACGGCTCGATGTCGGGCTGCCGCGCCAGGTACCGTCGAGCACATTGCATTTTTAAAATTTTCTTCAAATTTGAAGAAAGAAGAAAATGGGGAGGGGAAAATATGTGATCCCAGTTTTTTTTTAGAGTTTTGAGTCTTAAATCTTACAAAATCGATCAAATGTCTGTCTCTCCGTCTGTCCATAGAATATCTCACGAACGGCTGAAGCTACACACATCAAATTCGGCGAAAATGTGTAGAAATGCTATAATTCGCTGGAAAAAACGATGTGTTGTAATTGGCCAACTTTAAGGGGGCGTCCACATAGAGGCGATATTAATGTCAAATTTTTTTATCGACATGTGGGTTGTCGTAAGAAAGGTAATGTTGAGTACATTCCATTTTTAGCATTTTCTTTAAAGAAAAAGAGGAAGGAGGAATATCACATCGTTATTTTTTCCACCCCCCCTAAGCTCTAAGTTCCGTTACAATCACGTAAAATGAATTGGCATGTAAGATACGAGTACTATATCATGGGAAAGACATTTTAATTATAATGTTTTTATCTATCTGAGTGGTACCAAGAAGAGCAGGGAGCCAATATTTACATACCAAAAGAAGCGCTTACTACAAAACCCTCGGATTGCGGCGTAGCCCTCTAAATTCCAGTTACATTTTTTATTATTCAAGGAAGCTAAGTTACAAATTTGGTTGAAATCGTGCAACGGGTGATACTAAAATATATTTGGAGAAAAGAAACAGGCTTAAAGTTCGATTACACTGGGCGAGCTTACTTGCTATACAGACCAGCGAGAAAAGTAGCCGGTGTATCGGCCAGTGATGCCAAAGAGCAAAATCGTATCAACTCGTTCCAAAAATCGTAAAAATCGTACTTTCCCCTATTTATTGACTTCTAGCTAAGCGAGCACGCTTCACTCGCAGTTTTCCGGTCATTTTAGAGTTTTTTTGAGGTTTCAATCTCAATCCCTAACCAACACACCATCATAAGTATGAGGCGTGTGGGGACTGCTGCCAAATCGAAAAATTAAAACGCTAGAAACTATTCTAGGTCCTGACGGATAAGTTTATGAAATTTTCATGGAAATCAGTCCGTTTGCCCGTAAATTACGGACAATCACGCAGAAATATATCAATTTTTAACCTGAGCTGAATTTTCGTAATTCAACTTCGAAAATACACGGTAAAATACGTTACAATACAATATTACAATATGTTACAGCAAGGGTCGGCAACCTCTTTAGAACAGTGGGCCCGTATTTAGGCGGGCCGCACAGTACAAAAAAAACTAAGTGTCAGTGCGAGAAAGCATATCAAAATTCTATCAAACCTTCGGCAAGCTTGTATTTTCTCAAGATGGCGAATATAGCACAAGGGGTTTTGAATTTTCGACTACTTCACTGACCTATTCAATAGTGCGTTTTATTATAATCCACTTAACAAATTTAATATTTATATTCAAATTCGCAAATTCGCGAACGAAGAGAGACAAAAATCCGAGTGAAAAGTGGTTTCTCATCCTAGGCCTCCGCAAAATAAAATGTTGTCGACAAGACGTCTATAGAAGTTTCACTTCAAAAAAATGAATTTCGAAAACCGGTTACAGCTTTCAAACAAAGTATATTCGTACATACAAAATATCCTCCTCTGGTCTAAACAATGCCATCAAATAATTCCGGAGTTCATTCCCCGATTATTTTTTTCCAATTGATTACTCAAGCCGAATAATAAACTCCGTTTTGGCTAGTGAACTTGATAATGGATTCTTCGAATGAAAAGTCATATCAGATGTAATAAAAGTCTCGATGACATCTCAAACGATCCCTTTTTCTTTATAATCTTTGACGGGTGTATGGCTGAGTCATTCGGCAGAATGTTCATATCGTATGTACTTCACTTCGCTTGTGTCTTTTCCGTTTCTATTTTTTGTTTCTTAATCCAATCACGGGCCATGTACGAATGTAACGATATCAATTTGCCAACAACACATGGTATCAACCCCCAATTGTCAAATCATGCGTAGACAAAAATTACAGAGTTCAGTGATTCGGAACATCAACAGTATGATATTATAGGAAAGATTGCCAACAGAAAGCAAGTCGCGTCGCGTCGGATGATGGTGGCCGCTTTCGTCCTAGATGGGAATCTTCGAGGAACTTCCCAAATTCCTAGGGGTGGATATATGTATAGTATATGACTGCAATACTGTGCAGATCTAACGATTCTAACGATTTTCATAATATGATAACAGACTTTTTCAATAGGAGCTTTTGTGTTATGGACACTTACTACTTATGTGATTGAAATATCAATAAAAGAAAAAAAATAATTCAGTCGGTAAACTGTCCAATTTTGAAGACGATATTTCCTTTAAGGCCGGTTGGGACGATTGAAGTACATATACTGTGACAAAGCTCGTTGAGATCCTACTTTGACGTTACATTCCAATGCTATTGAAAATCTCTTTGTCTCCCCGAAGTTGGACGGTGCTAAACTTTCCATCAAAAGAAGTAAAGTGTCATCACTAAGAAAATCGAAAAATTCCCAGAAAAAAGTACCTCTCTTAAGGGGGGAAACTACATTTGGAGGTTCGAAAAATCCTATTTTTTTTTATTACTTAAATTGTTAGTTTAACAATCCAAGAATACGCTGCCAAAATTTCAAAGCGAAATTCGCATTCGTTTAGATTTTATGAGCATAGAGTGCTGGCTCGAGCGCACATCAGCTAGGGCGGAGCGCTACCTCAGGTAGTCGCTTTATGTACTTACGTAGCGGAACTCCACCTTTGTTTTCAAATAACCGTATAGAAAGCTCTCGAAGCATCAACAGAAGGGATTATTTCGGTTATATTGTGTTTTTCAAACGCGTTTTTCTCAAAATGACTTTTTTCACATACTCAAAAAGTAATGAACCGATCATTATGAAAATTGGAAGTTAAGGGGAACTTATCTAACTGGTGACCGTTTGAGAGGATTAATTTAACCAAAATTCATCAACCCATTCAAAAGTTTGTAGTGGACGGTTTGGTGGGCATCTGAAGATGTCCGTGGGGACGGAGCCTAAGGTAGCATAATGACCGTGAAGGTCGGGCCGTGCCATCTGGCGAAGAAAAAGGCCCCTCAACGAGCTAAGCAGCGGCCTATGCTTGCTGTAGCTCAGTTCGGGAGCACAACCAGACTATTACAAGTTACACCTATATAGCCGCAAAATTTTGTAAGCTAAATATCTAAATAACGGAAGAAGCTAGCTGATTCAAACTCGCCTAATTGGTGGACACTAGTAAGGGCTACGTCCTTATCTGATTTCAGGAAAATCCATCAAGCGGGTTAAAAGTTACATGCATTTAATCTAGGTAATTTCGATACCTTACTATTCATTGTATTCTTTACTATTGAATAGTAAGGTGCCGATTTTTTTTGCCGGATTGATAGGCAAATTGTCTAGGAGGATGAAGGAGATTCCTCACGAGGAGCGAGCTCCTAATGTGAGTATCAACGATAGCTTTTAGCATAGAAGATGTTAGGCTGACTGGTCGATAGGATTTAGTATTTTGCGACAGTTTGTTGTGTACTTGACTTTGACGGAATTCACCATGTCTGACGGCTGGTGTTGGTGACTTGAGTACAGGAAGCCAGCACCCACGTGTTCTGACTTGTCTTGAAATTGAAAATTCATTGAGAGTTTTATAATTTCGTTGAGTTTCATAGTGTCATAACGAGTGTATGGTATTTTCCCAGATTTTTATCCCTATAACGTCACTTTACGGTTGAATAGTGAGTGGTATGTAGATTACCAGCGCCTGGGAATTCTGAATCTGTATGATGTTTTTTGACATTTGAGACAGATCGGAACTTGAATTGATGAATGAAAAAATGAAAATGAAAAATGAAAGGTTAACACCCCTAAATTTATTTTTTTTTTTTTTATAAAAATTTTATTTTCGCAGAACTCTTTCTAAAATTAGTCATGAACGTCAGAACTCTTCATTTTCCATCTATTTTAAGCATTGGAACTATATTTATATAATAAAAGGATGCGCGTGAAGTTAGCACCCAAAAGTTTGATTAATAAAATAAAGTCATTAAAAACCTGTAGCTATTGCCGCGCCTCTTCGACAACTCTAGAACTATTGCTAATGAGAATTGAACTCTTGAAAAAATCTAGCTTTTTAAGCTTTGGATGCTAACTACCCGGGGGCTTACATACACATCCTGCCCTCCACCTGTTGTTATTGTCGGGAAAGGTTATGGCAAACAGACGGTGTGATGATATATCCGACTCATGCCTCAACGCATTGATTTAGCGAACCCCAATCTTCACGCTCCAGTGTTTTACGTGTCCCAATCCTAATCCTTTCCACAAACTATTAATGATAATAATTCAAAAAACCACAGTGTCTTATTACTCCTTGTATGAAATTCACGGAATGTATCTCCTCCTCGTTGAAATCCTTAACTTAATTGTCCAAGTTAATAAACGTTTTTCATATTCTCAGACTATGTGTATTTTGTCTCGAAGTTAAACCATCATACCACTTGTAAACCAGCAGATCCCGAAATCGGCTTAACGTTATGTCGCTAGCTGGCTGGGGTGACAGGGAGGAAGCGTTCTGTGTTTCGAAAATCCGACAAGCAATAAATGACAGTGGCAACATGCTTCATCGTGTCGACAAATTCTTTGGCACATTAACTACGAGTTGTCTTAATCCCTTTAATGTTTCAGCGAAAAGAACGGGGTCGTTTCATTAAGAATAGATTTCAGGATGGGATATGGGATATATATAGCGTAGTACAGTAATGGTGATATTTTTAAGAAGTGTACTGTTTGTAATTGTGATTTTGGCCTCACAGAAACCTGTGAAGAAATTGTTTGCACTCTCGATAAGTGCCAAAGATATAGATTACTCGAAGCAATGTTGAAACCACCTTGCGCTTTTTGTTGGGCCTTGTCGCGCTCGGTGGCCGTGATCGTTCGGTCACCGCTCTACGATACTAATCTAGAGCTCGGAGATCAAATCTGGGCGCGATCAAAAACTGCCTAGGAGCAGGAGCACTAATAGAACTCTCACAGTGCTCCGAGCTTGTCAGTATAAAGACGGCGCGGATAGGAGGTGCATGCCAGCAACTGCACTTCCGAAAAGTAGATATGCTATTGAAACGTCAACAAGGCATATAAATGCTAGAGATGTTGACGCGCCTATGCCCCTGGAGGGGTCAAGGCAATTAGAGATGTTGGGCGTTAAATGATGCCATGAATCAAGTGTTCCCAAAGTACTTATAAAATAATTATAAAATGCCGAATGGTTGCTTACAAGCAATTCAAGCTAGAAATAATTGCTTGGACGGAACAGCTGAAAGTTTTTTCCTACTTCGTTTTTTTTGGTTAGCGTATTTAAGGTTTTTGCATTTAGCAAATGTTTTGAAAAAAAAAGGACAACAATTTTTCACTCTACAGAGCTGTCTCTTAAAAGCTATTTATTTTAATTTAATAGGAAAGATTATGGGACTTGGCACAGGTAAATGATAATCTGTATTTGAGTGCTAATTGCAATGTTATTCTTCTCTTTCTCTCTCTGGTTCCTGTTTACTCCTTGTGGGACATAGGGCCTTAACCACGCCGACTTTCCACCTCGTCCTGTTTGGCGCCATGGCCTTCTACTCATCGTCATCGTGGCGCGACAGCCCGACGTTGGGCCTGGGCCGTCTGGATCGTTGTCCTGCAATTATCTCGGTCACGTGACCGCGTCCTCCAATTTTGGAACCCCAGTAGCTGCTCGTCGTCCGCAATATTTTATATACTATTGTATATTAAAAATCAGATTCAAATAGTGTTCGGACTATCAAAGAAGAATTCTAAATAAAACCTTTTATCCATCCCCCTTAACTTCCAGGCCCCCTATCAGTGACTTTGGAGCATTTACAATATTATTAAGAGAACTATCCGCAACAATTGTGTCAATTTTTAAAACTGCACAATTTGTTTTTTTTTTCATTTTACGTTTATTGCCTGAAGTCCCCCTCTCTCTCTCTATTGCTCTAACCCCTTGTGGGGCATAGCGCGTCAACTGTTCCATTTGGCCCAGTTGATGATTCTCGACATAAACTGGTTTCGGAGAATGCAGTTGCCAGCATGCACCTCCTGCACATCCATAGCAACGAACGTCGTCTTGGACGGGACTCGAACCCGAAACGCCGGTAGTTAAACATGAGACTGATGCCTCAACACAGTCCGGTCGCCCCTGAAGTCCCCTACAAACATAAAATAAAAAAAAATTAGCGGATGTCATCGTAAAGGCGATTAAGGCTGCGTTTATCCAATCTGCGGGAGCCGCAGTGGTAACCGCCGTCGTTTACAAGTTAACATCAATCTTACCGCTCCAATCTCGCGGCTCCAGCTGCGGTTCCGCGGTTTGTTGAGCGGTCTGTTTCATTTAATTCCATGTAAATTTGTAAACGACGGGTGGCACTGCAGCTTCTAAACTCGGCCTAAATCACAGCTCGTAATCGCAAGAGTCATAAACCACCGTCGCATCCATCGCACTCATGCAATGTTATATTACATTATACAAAAAACAGCCGAAGGTATGATACCCTTCACGTTTCGCGTGTTTTGTGGTACATTTGCCTTTTTAAAATTAGTATTGTAGTAAAACTTGTTCCGATTTCAATGTTTCTATAAGACGTACATATATGAAATGGTGGTGCGATTTCAACCAAATTTAGGAACGTGGCTTAGCTGTCAATACGATTGAATAATATGTAAAGATATCTTCAGAAATAAAAAAAGTTTTTCTGACAAAAACTTGGGACGGTCGTTCCTATGACAGCTATATGATAGAGTGGTCCGATTTCAACAATATTCGGAAATGTGATTTCACTAAAAATACTATTGATTACTGTGAACTTTGAGAATAATATCTTTAGAAATAAAAAAGTTTTTCTCACAAAGACGAATTTTTGGACCGGTCGTTCCTATGGCAGCTATATGACGTAGTGGTCCGATTCCATTGGTTCCGACATATATACTGCGTGCAATAAAAAGAAGGTTCTGTACAAAATTTGAGCTCGATAGCTTTAAAATTGAGGGACTAGTTTGCATAGAAACGGACAGACAGACGGACAGACGGACAAAGCTTAATCAACTCGTCTCATCATACTGACCTAGAAAATATAAAGTTTATATGGTCGGAGATGCTTCCTTCTGTGCGTTGCAAACTTCATGACAAAGTTAATATACCCTATCACATCCGTGAAGGGTATAAAAATTACAGAAATTATGAACAAAAACTCTACAAAATTAGTGAAAACTAGGTTCACTTAAATTAATTTATATTATATGTACGAAGGATTTAATATTTTTTCTAATTTACCCTCACTAAGAACATATGGAAGGATTATATGGAGAAAAAAATAAACCAAAGATACAAAAACTACCAGTTACGAACATTTTTAAAGTTAGTGCTGCGTTTTCACTACGCTGGCCGTAAGTGGGTTAAATAGGTTCAAATCTGCATTGAATTTTGATTGCGGCTCACCACTTTGAAATTCATTACTTCAAAACGTATTCGAATGTCGCCCTCACGCATAGTTCTTGCCTAAAGTGTGTACCTTTTACCTATGTATCTACAGCACCGCACATACTTCACGTCCGTTTTTCAGAAGAACGCACAACCAAGTTCTTGCGAATGGTGAAATTCCAATGGGAGCCGTTTCAGCTCAGTTATTCCTGGTTGAATCCGATTGCATTTTTTCGTTGCCTTTTTTCTTAGTTCGGCCACGAACTTTGCAGGTTTTTCACATACTATCTTTCTGCACATACATATATTCATCTGGTGCTGCAAGGAAGAGCCTTTCCCAATTTCTCGTGCACTTCACTCCTTTGCACCAAGGATGAGACCAAAATTTAATTACTCGCCTCCGTAGTCATACAAGAAGCGACCTGTACATATACTCGTACCTATCGACTTTTGCATAACTAGCTTTTAACCCTCTTTGGCTCGATGACGAGCATAGAATGTGCATACTCGTACATACTAAAAAGTGAAGTGGCCGCTTCTATGTACGTTCGAGAACTTCCTAAAGGACACGTTTGAGTAAGCTTTTTTTGTCGGGTGCAAATCGGTCCTCTTTGTTTTTTTTTTATTTTTGCTCTGCTGCTGTTGGCAGGTTTTCTAGAGAGCTCGCTTTTTTGGATCGCCTTGCTCGCTTCTTTGCTGCAGAGAATGGCTTCTTTTTTCGGTCTGTTACGTTAAGCCGGAACTAAATTGAAACAAATGAAAACGAGTTGCACTACGTGATAGCCATTAGAGCATAATAGAGCCCTTTTAGTGAATCCTCCTGCTTAATTTAAATGAGTACTTAAGGATCTTTGTATTCACCTCGATTCCGGTGGCATGCAAAAGGTTATCTTCAAAGTAAACGAGATATAATTTTTTTTCATTATGTTTTTGCAACGATAGTGGAAACTGGACGATTAGAGGAACACAAAGTATAATGTATTTACGAGCATACATTTAACCATTCAACACTTTGGAATTATGCAGTTGGCTTTAAGGGGGGAAACCACACTAGTAGGCTCATTTTCACTGATTTTTACTTCTTCTTCTACTACTTACTACCGGAATACTTACTACCGGAATATCCATTACGAATATCCATTTACGAATATCTGAATATGACATACTGCCGGATCGGAAAGCATCGATGTCAAATTGTAAACGTTCACATTATGAAATCTCCTACTGATGTTAGACCACAATCACACAGAATCTTCAATAAATGAGAATTGTATTTGGTCAAATATGATAGCAAAAATCAGAAACATCGAAAACCAATAAATGGCGATTTGTCAAAGGGAAACTGTAACTACTGATGACAGAATTGAAATATGCGGCTGTGCTGTTGTTAACATAGGACATTCAACGTTGTGATGATGAAAGAAAGTTGTGAAGCGGGTTGCCGATTACTGAAATTTAAGTAATGAAATGGAATTTTCGAAGTAAGGCCGGCGATTGACGTTCCGGTATACCGAAGAGGTATTCCTGACCGGTCAACTATACAGGTATACCGGAGTGTGTGTGTTGGCACGTTATGGTAGGTTTAAGAGGGAAGTGAGCAAGGCGTTGTTCCTGGAAACTTCTCTGCGGAAGGATTGAAAAGTCGAGCGAAGCTTCCAGACTTCGTAAAATAGTAGCAACGAACCCATCTAGTCCGAACTACTTATTGAAGCTTGATGGCTCGTGGACTTCCTTAAGCAAGGAGACGATTGAGGCCCTGCTAGACACACACTTTCAAGGCAAATCACCGCAAAATGCATTGGAACACATACTGGAGGGCCTGCACATAACTTCAATTGATTTTTCATCTATTCTATCAATGGAGAATATTCTCTGGGCCTTTTCCAGCTTTGAGCCATTTAAATCGGCTGAGCCACAGAGTATTATTCCTGCAGATATACAGCACGTGTCAGACATTTTATATTCCTTGATTTTCATTCTTAAGGCTTGTCTAGACTTGGTGTACAGGAATACCCCGATTTAAGTCGCTTTGATTTAAGTCGATTCGCACTTAAGTCGTTCAATAATTCCCACCTCGCGACTCGATTTACGACAACTTTGCTTCGCACTTACGTCACTCCACCGGATCAGAAAAAAAACAGTTCATATTTGAGGGGCCTAGTTACAACGCAACATACTCGTAGCTAATATGATAGGATTTAAGAACAATGTTTACAGCAGAGTATAAGATGGCACTCATGGAATAGGTTTTTCCGCCCTTTACCTTGTAACTGTGATATAAATATCACCCCTTTAGTCATAGACCCAGTATGTAGTTAGTAAAAAACAGTGTTACTGGTCAGAAGTGTTTTCAGTGTTTTTTTTGCCTCCAAACACCACTTCATTATTGCAACCTATGGACCAGGGGGTAATAGCTTCCTTTAAAGCTTATTACTTACGTAGGACGTTTCAGCAACTTATAAGCCAACTAGATCAAGCACAAAGAGATGAAGTCAACAAATCATCAATCCGAAATTTTTGGCGTAGTTTCAATATAATGAAAGCGGTCGAGAACATTCAAGAGTCTTGGAAGGAGGTGAAAACATCAAATATGAATGCAGCCTGGAAAAAACTGTGGCCTGAATGCGTCAATATACAAATGGAGCACCCGAATTTGCCCGGCATTCAATCAGAAATTTTGGGATTGGCTCATCGAATCGGATTCACGGAAGTAGACAACAATAATTTGGTGGAGTTACTGGAATGGCACGATGGGGAAATGTCCGCCGAGGAACTTATACATATTCTCCAAAGTCCTATAGAAAGTGATGCTGAAGCGGAAGTCGGAGAGGCAGAGAAGTCTTCTCCTGATACTCCTTCTTTAACGTTGCAAAATTTGGCTGAATGGTTGGAATATCTAAATAAAGCGAAGTCCATTTTCAGCTTGGACCCAGATAAGGAGAGAAACGAAAGATTTATTAAGAACATAGACAATGCCGCATTTCCATACAAAGAGCTATACACTGAAAAAAAGCGATGTGCAGTCCAACGGAATATAAATGCTTATTTTCCAAGGATCACCCCGCAGGCAACGACGTCATTACTGCCTTCCCTTGCCAGTTCAGATGATATTTAAGCCTACTTTTTAAAAACCACTCACAAATTCATGTTTATGTCTACGTGTATTTCTATTAACATACTGGTAACCATATATAAAACTGTATTGATAAACATAATAATATGCATATGTAATAAAATTTTGTGTTTTGATTTTTCGCTTTTGGTACGTTTTCATACATAGCCAAATTTGATTCGATTTAAGTCGTTTCGACTTAAGTCGCTTTTTTCTGGAACCTAACCCTGTCGTAAATCGGGGTATTCCTGTACATCCATCGAACATGAAGAGAGGTGAAAGTGGTCTTCATTCCAAAAACACGATCTTAGGCCCATCAGCTTGCCCTCTACTCTACATAAACTGCTGGAGAGGCTTATAAATATTTACTTACGGGGTAGCATTCCCGTGCCCCTTTTATGGAACTCAGACAATGCTTGCTGGAAGGGAAGCTCTGTAGACACAGCCCACCACTCCATCGTGGGCTATATTGAGAAAGCACTAAGCTATAAGGAGTATTCACTGAAGCGTGTAAATAAGACTATAAAGCTATGATTGCACTCTATTCCCGCAGTAAAGCCATCGGAAAACACTGGGCACTGCAACCGAAAGTATTACACTGGCTCTGTATGACGCTTATTCGCCCTATACTCTTGCACGACGTGATCGTTTAGTGGAATGCACTTAACATCCGGACTAACGGCAATTTGGTGGGGAAAATGTAAAAATCCGCTAGTGTGGCAATTAGCGAAGCCCTCAGAACGACCTCGTCCGCTGTCTTAGATATTATACTCCACCTTCATCCTTCATCCCTTAGACATTCTCGTTGCTGTGGCGTTCGTGGCGGCTGCGTTTCTGCCTGTTGCTGTAGCATTGGTGGCGGTTTTCTTAATGTCCGTTACTGTAGCGTTGGTGGCGGTTTCCTTTGTGTCCTTTCTGATGTTGGGCCTCACAAATTTTTGGCACAACAGTTGGAGGCTTGCTTTACCGCTCGGGTGAGCAAGTCCGTGAACCGTGGTAAAGGCTTGTTGACGCAGCTCCGTAGATATGTATGGTCGTATGCGACCAGTTGAGATGTCGCAGAAAACTTTTGACGTCCCAATCGTTAGTTGCTGCAGTTGCATTGAGCTGATGTTGCTATTTAGAAGATCGCGAAGTTCGTTATCCTACTATTCAGCGTCGAACGCTGGTCATAGCGCTGCTGGCTGTTGTCGTTGAGTCCGTTACCGTAGCGTTAGGATTGGACTGTCTCACGGGTTTCGATGCTCGTTGAACCGACATGATGGTTGGGCGTTCATCGTCCAAACGTACTAGCAGAATGTCAGGTTGCACACACTAAATATCACAGATGCACTTGTATACTTGTGTGAGACTGCCAGCGTGATGTTCGTTGAATTGGGGTACGTTGGAGGGTAGGTTAGGTATGCGGTTCCACGTTGTTCCACGCAATTGTAGATGTGGCGTCACTACGTTGTTCCAAGCAGATGTGTGAGTGGCGTCCTTACATTATTGTGGATAAGTGAGAGTGTAGCGTTACTGCGTTGTTCCTAGTTGGTGTATGTGTAGCGTCCGTAAGCTTTTGTGCCCCAAAGTGGCAGAGTCGCTATGGGTAGTTCACACTTCACACTTGTGTTATTTGCGTGATCCCGACGGCGGAGATCACGTCGGGGTCACCAAATTCAAGCGGAAAGGATGCTAATTGGACGATAGTCTGCCTAAAATCACTGCAATTTCCTTCAAATAATAAGTTAAGCGTGTTCTAAACAATAACAATTTATTAACACGTAAAAGATCACAATGAATGTATCATTTGCGTTAATTAACGATAAGTTAGTGAAATGTCAAAGATGAATTTTATTTTCGATGATGACAGCGCCGCGCCAGGCCGCTCTACGGGTAGGAAGTGGCGTGAGGAGTCGCCACAATCTGGCCGATAACAGTGACGACTGGGGTCGAACAGTGGAATTTATTTCGCTAAAGCGGAATGCATTTCGATGGTGCATTTTTTGCTGCATTTAGTTCCGCACAACACAATACCAGACATCAAGTAAAAATAAATAATTAAGGCCAAAGTCTCAGCTTTTAACATTTTTAAAAATTTACCGTTATTTCTAATATAATAAACAATCTGTTGGTTAGCGTTGTCGGCGCGCCAGCAGGAGTTGTTTTTATGTTAGTAAAGCCTTTATATGACACGAAAGAATTAAATATTATATTTCAGCAAATGTGTCGCTAGCTCCCGGACCGTAAGACACGGTGGTGTATTCCAATTGACCAATGAATTATCGAGGTAAATCCGAAAACAACTTGCAACACGCAGATGGGGCTGTGCTCAGTTACTTGTTTACAATGGGAGGGAGCATTTCCAACTTTGACTTTGCAAATGTTAACAGTTTTTTTTAAATATTGACAGAAAGTCTCATTGCGTCAACGCAAGCAAATGAGGCATGTGTAAACATGCAAATCTGGGAACATGTTTACAGCATGTTTCTGTCGTACTGCCATCGACATGGGAAACATTGTTTCTTGTTATGCTGGGCACGCTTATGCCAAAGGATAAATTGAAAATGCTCGTATGCACCTACGTATATGTGCGGTACGTGCGATTGCATCTATTTACGCCGGTATGATGCATAGTTCCCATGTTACGTAGGAGTATAGTATAAATCATAATGCGCGAATATAAACATGTAATATATATAAGTATACAACAACAAGGAGCAGACAATTGTACATCACTTTCATATAATATTTTCTGATTATAGCCTGTAACTGCATTGGGAGCACAAAGTCAATTTAATGTATGCACGCACTCATTAGCTCGTCATGTTAATTATGTGCAGTTTATTTCGAGAAAATCTGGTTACAAAGTATACTTTACAGTCAATTGACGCCATTATTTGTATTTATCGCTGACAACTATGTAATATAGTGTTGGGTATTTGTGCTCAATTTCACCATGTTTTCAGGAAGCCAGAAATTGTTATCGAATCTGCGATGGTAGGGATGCAATTTAATCTATTTGTTTACAGTTTTTATATAACTGCCTTGATGTAACTGATAAGTTGGGATTTTTATATTTTTCGGGAATGCGACCTTAACTGGGAAACACTCTTCTTATCGCCCGGAAATTTTTATTGACCATAATGCTTTGTCATATTTCCATTTTATTCAAATTCAATTACAAATAGTCTCCGAAATACTTCAAAAATGATTGTAATAACCATAGCAATCAGATATTACCCGTATAATAGGTAGCAATTATCAATTTGCATGAATCCTTGAGCTTGTGATATCTTAAGTCCTGCTGACGAATGCACTCAAAAGTAGAAGATAGAGCACCTTTTAGGTACATTACAGACTACAACAAGTACCTGCCTCTACGTGCTGGAAAGTAGCAATTTATCTAACAGCCAAGCATTTTAATGAATATTTGATTTGCCACTACTGTTACGAGTACACTCGCAGTGACACTAACCCATCGGGCTTGGAACAGAGACTCCAGGGAGTGTATCGGAAACAGCTTTGCCTGGGTAAAGAGTTTGAGTTGCGACGAACAATGGCAATTTATCTGGGACATGTGATAAATTATGAAGCGATATGTTCCACATACTGTCAATCAGTTTCACCGGCAATTTAGGAACAATTTCAATTTACAGTCGGGAATGATTTACACGAGGCATGGTGCGGTAAGTTTTCTCATTCAATCTCCCTACAACCTAGGATTTGAGCTTCTTGTGTAACAAAATGTAGGAATTACGGAAAAATATAGATATATATTTCTATTTCTGGAAGATTTTACAGAATAGCATACGCCACAAAATGGTATAGTTAAAGGAATGAAACATGCTTTATCTATTGTAACGGGCGGTTTGGTGGGCATCCGAAGATGCCCGTGGGAATAATTAGATGCGGAACCTAAGGTAGCTTAATTGACCGTGAAGGTCGGGCTATGCCATCTGGCGAAGAAAAAGGCTCCTCAACGAGCTAAGCAGCGGCCTATGCTTGCTGTATGCTGTAGCTCAGTTCGGGAGACGTGGGCGGGGTTTTCGCCACCCGTTGCCCCTGTCCTTTACGTATTAACAAAAATTCATAGGCCTGGGGAAAACAACACAAACAGGGGAGGTAAATATGGGGAATGATGAAAAATGAGGCGATAAGGATGGAATGGTTGGCGGACGGCGCAGATTTCCTTGCGTTCGCATCAGGGTCCAGGCGTAATGGGACCCTCGGCGTCTGGTTTGGTACCACCGACAGATCCTTACTAATCAGGTGCTGCCATAGATCTGCCGGTGGAAGCAGCACTACCAAACCAGAATATGGTTCATTACAGGGCAGCTTCTACTTCGAGGCCTGCAAAGAAGTAGAAGCTGAGGACAGAGTGTGCTGCAAAATAAAAAATAAAAAAAAAGGAACAGGGCTCCTGAGCTAGCCGCAACCATTGTAGAGGAGAAAACAGCAAAGAGAAAAAAAAAACTACATTTCACCATTATTCAGATGATCAACAGGTTACAGAGAATCCTGAGGCCAGCAGAGGCGCAACACTGCATTCCTTGCCGTAATTCATTCATAAACTCTGTAAGCTGCTGGGCACATGAAAAATTCAAAAATGCAGTACTGTGTAAAAAAAAATGTTATTTTACTTAAAAGAACAGTCCTGGTAAACAAAAATGTAGCCAGAGCTCCTCCGCGCTTCGTCCGGTCACCGAAGAAGCTCCTAATGCCGGGAATTCGAAGCCTTTTTGGAGGCCTTAAATACGTGGCTAAACCACAAAAGACAAACACAAAGCCAGGACAGCCTTGTTAAACTGAATCTAAAAGGAAACACTACTCTATAGGAAGGATGGAAAGCGCAGCTACTTGAAGGGAAAATACGTGAAGTAAAGTGGCTAAGTCCTAAAACTTAGAACAAGTAGCCTTAATGTGCTTGTGGGGATACAAATCTGTGGAAAGGACCAAAAAGGAACACGATGAGGTCCTTCTTAGTCCTGTTCTTTACCAGAAATTGTCCCTACGTTGGGCGCCAAATATGAATGGACAGGTGTTGCGGACACCTAAGTGTCCATGGGGACGGAGTGAGGGTTTGCCGCAATGACCGTGAAGGTCCGGCCACGCCATCTGGCGAAAACTCCCCAGCGGGATAGGCGGCGGCACGAGCTTGCTGTAGCTCAGTGACGGGAGATGTGGGCGGGGTTTTTGCCCTCTCGCTGCCCCTAACCATTACAATTCTAAATAATTCTCGTGCCTAGGGAAAAACAGCACACACACGGGTAACAAAGGTCCCACGATCTTAAAAAAAATAGCAAAGAAGAAAAAAAGAAAACAGGAAACTACCTATACATAAAGGCAATGGCCGTCGACCGGATCATGTACCTCGACACAACTCCTGGGTCCATATGGAGCGGACCCTGGCCTCTATACCCACCCTGATAAGGGAGGTCTCCAATTTGTTCGGCCATGAGACCTCAAAGGCAGAGTGGGTATAGAGGCCAGATTCACTGGGGAACATGGTTCGCTAATTGACCGGAAAAAGTTTATGATTCGAAAAATGACGTTAGTTGAAAATATTGACCGGAACCGGACCGAAAACCATTTCTAACAAAATCAGAAAACAGTTTCAAAAATCAAAGAACAGTTTGTCAGAGAAACTCGACCATGAACTTCGCATGTTTCTAAAGCGTGCAAGAGCGCACTTGCGAGTTCACAGCAGCAGGTTCAGTACATGATTGATTATTGCCTCGCGGGCCGCACAAATTGTAATGAAGAGCCGCTGGTTGCCGAATCCTGCCCAAACCTCTAGAGTATTATACTACATACCTATTTACAGCCGAGGGTATGAAATATCGTTTTGTAGGAAATTTTATGTACTTTGATTTAGCTTTGGGACATTTTTTTTTACAGAATCCTTAGTTTAAAAAAAATCAAGGAAGACAGAAAAAGAGGACTTTTTATCCCCTCTCCACCACACTTGTGGACCCTTTGTCATCGAGGACTTTTGAGCACATATTCAGGGACTGTCCCTATCAATTGTGCCAAATTTCAAAACAACACAATTTGCTTTTCCTATTTTTCGTTCTTAGCCTGGACTAAACGTCCGATAAGAAGTTTCCTTCAAAAATAACTTCTTGCAAAGAACAAATAAAATTGCTCAGCAAGCATATGCCTTCAAAATTGTCGTTTTTTTTGCAACGTCCCAGTAAACAATTGAATCTAATTGAAAATATCCTAATGATATCGCCGATTATCGCCAACAATCTGATTAAGGATAAAATAAAGATATAATTTTAAAGCATTCGAAAAGATCTCCTTTTTGGAGACAATAATTAGATAAATAAATGAGACAACATTCTCTAAAAATTATCTTTTTGAGGATACAACCATAGATAAACAGACTATATAGATGTCCATTCTACGGCAAAAATCGGAGCCAGTTATTTCAGACACTGTCGCCTAATGTGTGCCTGATGTCACCAATACAAAAGGAGGGACACATCGATAACCGCATAAAAGATGGCTCTCGACTCAAAGACTCGAACTACGTACGTGCCATTGCTCTTCAATGGAAACTAGTGACGATTACGCTTCATTCGCTCTCACACACACATGTCCGCGTGGTTAACTCGAAATGTTCGTCGATATCATGTTGCGGATTCCAAATGGCGGAATCTGCCCACCTGCGCCGTATCAAGGAAGATTTGGCCCTCCTATGACAGTAGGAAAACATCTGAGCTATTAACCAAGTCCCGTAGGGATGTCGCCAGGCTCACGGCGGTCATTACAGGACATTGGCCTATCGGAAAACATGCAATTAGACTTGGCATCTCTTATAATCCGCACTGCCGCAGCTGTGGAAATGAGGATGAAAAGGAAACCCTCACTCACTTCCGCTGCGAATGCCCGGCCCTTGCTAGGGCCAGATATCGAGCATTGGGCGAGGCCTTTCTCGTTAACCTGGGGGATGTATCGGGGGTGAAGACCGGGGAGCAGCTACACTTCCTGAACTCCTCCGGTTGGATCTAGGCATCCTTCCATCCCCTGTTAGCCCAACTATCTTATAACCGATTTTGCCGAGGTTTGTGGTTACAAAACGGCGCATTCGCGCTAATTGGGCTGTGGCAAGTTGTGCTTCAGCCACCACTTATACCAACCATCATTTCATAGACGCGGTATTTTATTCCAGAATAGACATCTATGTAGTCTGTTTATCTATGATAGAAGTAAGATAGCTTTGTATAAGACTCCCCGGTCAAAATTAATTGACAATTATTTCATTCACGTATTGAAGTGTGAATACGGCAACGGTTTGTATAGCCGCCTTCTAAGCACGAGACCCTGGTTCGAAACCCACTGATGTCGGCCATTATTCATATAATAAAAAAAGAGGATATGCAATTCAGACTAAGAGAAGCAGAGAGAGTGCGCCCAGTTGAAACAGATACCCAATTGAAAATTGGAATATAGTAGTTAATTATTTGACCCTAATATTATCCTGGAAAAATATCTTTTGGATAACTCTTTAAAGAATATATTAGGATAATTTCACCTTATCTTATTTCTATCGATAGTAAGATATCATTCTGACTGGACATCTTTTGCGATCATAATAAAATATCATTTGCGATATAAGATATCTAGTGAAAGATACCTTTAAAATATCATTCACAAACTTATTGTTAACTCTGATTAGTTTAAATCAATTCATCCTTTCATTTACGCTCTGTATACGTGGCATTCCTAATGTGATTTACAAGTATGTACTTACGTTTTTCAGTCTTTTCAAAGCAATCAGACCGTGAACTCGCGAGAGCGATTCTTTTTAATTCTTATGCACTTCAAACAATGATCGTATGTGCATTCAGGATTAGGATGTTTGCACGTATGCCTACGAGTCCACATACCATTTAGAAACCCCCTGCACATACGCACACGACATTCATTTGAACAATTTGCAAACTTTCAGTTTCTGTCACAAACGCACTCCACACTAATGCGATAAAAAAGTTTTCAGTGCGTAGGTCGCTGATTACAAAAAGCGTTCCGATTATAGAGGACACAAAAGGCGGCTCGTTGAAAATTCCAACTCATGAATCCTTTCACGTAATTTCTATGGCGCACAGACGTCGTGCCGGTATAGGGAGAGTGTACAACGCAAGCTACAAAGCCACGGACAATTATTGCAGCAGCCATTTCACTTTTCCCAAGTGGAGTTTAGGGTGTTTCAGATCAGCTTTAGGCCTTTTTGTGTTTGTGATTTTCACTGGAAAGAAGACTTTTTTCGCTTTTCATCGTTTTCAAAAAAAGGATTACGTGTTTTGTACAAGTTGTCTTTTCATTGTCGAAGTGTGAAAATTTGACACTATAGCGACAATCTGGGATTGGTAGGAAAACCTGGAATTTCATTTCGTTTAGAAAAGCTGGAAAAAAAAGTTCAACAAAATTGCATTTATAAGGACGGAAGAATTAAGGAGACATTAGGGACTAGCGGTGGTTATTATCTCTGAATTCATTTTCGTATTTGGTACAGGTATACTGTGAAGTTTTAATTCGCACTTTGAGTCTCCTTAGTCAGGAGAGTGATTCATTTCCACAAACGTTCGCTTACCATAACCGATTCAATTTCGTTCCTGCGGCAGCCAGTTCTACGCACCGGAGCGAGCCGTTTTATAAGGTCAAGAGCTGCCACAATTCTCTTCGACGCAACAAGGAAGATATGTGTGTGTGTCACACTCTGACTACCCATCGTTTTTCCTGGGAACTGGGAGCAACACATGGCGGCGCAACCGCTCTCAATTCTCCTCCAACGCGCCGGAAGCTCAACCCAGGTCTTAGAACCTGGATCTGCTGCGTCTGCAATAAACTGCTAACCCCCTAATGCCACAACAGTAAAGTGTACATGCTGCGACGAATGATGCCATCTGAGAAACTGCTCTGGGCTGGATCATCACAGGCAATGGAATTCCTCCTTTCAACAACATCAACACAAATGACTTACTACCATCAACTGGTACACAAACGAATTCCCAGCTGTCCCCCATGACTCCAGTAAACAGCGTCTCCAACAGGATTCCATTGCAATACAACCTCACCTGCACCACCCGTCGCCAATGTCAATGCCATCTCATTTTTACAACTTAATTGCAATGGGTTGCAGCGAAAAATCGCAGAATTATCGGCATTTATGGACAGACATCGCATCATGATCGAAGCCATTCAGGAGACGAAATTCAACACCAACTCGTCGCTCAACTCCTATGGAAACTACAACATCATCAGGAAGGATACAGTGTCCAATGCTGGTGGTGGAATTGCTTTTTTAATCCACCACTCAGTACCGTACCGAGCAATTGACGTTACAATGGCCGACTACATCATAGAGATACAGGTCATAATCATTCAGTCGGGCAATACTGATATTGAAACCTACTACATATACATACCACCTGTATCCTGCTGTCCCTCGGGATACAATGTCAATATCAGCCCACTGCTCACTGGCCAATATTGTCTCCTACTTGGTGATTTCAATGCTCATCACGAATTCTAGCACTCTAACATTGACAACGATACCAGAGGGGTTACTATAGCTGAACAACTTGATGCATCAGACTTTTGTCCACTCAATCACGACACGCCCACTCGTATTGCTGGAACTTGTTCCTCACCCGATATCTCGATTGCCAGCACCGGACTCATCTACGATGTACAATGGGAACCAGTCCTGACGCTGTCCTCGGATCATCTGCCAATCCTCATAAAGCTGAATAAACCACCCAACCTTCAGTATACCGATTACCTTCATTAATCACAACAAAGCTGACTGGGATGACTTCAAAACCTTCACCAATGCGGCTTTTGCTGACTTACCAACTCCTGCTGACGTACTCAATTGCCCTAATCCCTGGTGGGGCATAGGGCGTCAACTGTTCCATGTGGCACAATTGACGTTTCGTTGGCATAAGCTTGTTTCGGAGAATGCAGTTGCCAGCATGCACCTCCTGCACATCCATGGCCACGAACGTCGTCGTAGACGGGATTCGAACCCGAAACGCCGCCCGGTAGTCAAACATGAGACTGATGCCTCGCTGCCGTTCGCCCCAAATAGATCGTAAAGCGGTGGCCGAACGAACACGAACCGAGCGCGTGACCATATACTCATATGCAAGTAGATAAAAGTTCAATTAATAAATGCCTCATTGCAGACACTGCAGAAAGGATACACTATCCGCTACACTTAGGAGTATATCCCTGGAATGCATTCAACACACATCTCACTCACTCCTCGAATCTCTGAACGAGAAATGCAACGTCCCTATCAAATGAAATAATCCCATTTAAGCCTCTGGCGTTTTCAAAAGGATGACATTTCCAAGAGTTTCCATGTATTCCAAGGAAATTATTTAATCAACGAGAGGTTTTCGAAAACATTTTCCTAATTTGATTGATTAGACGATTTATTGAAGCATAAATGCTGTCTAACGAATAGTTGCAGCTAATCAAGTTAATTATGACTCTTGGTAGAACCTTAAGTCGACCTCATTTACCATTATCGTATTACGTCTCGTTTGCATGCTTTGCAGCATATACACGTTCATCGATATATGCAAAATATCCGTCGTTGAAGTAGTTCAGCTCACAGGAACATTTCGAGTCACTCTTGTAGCCTGCCAAAGAGCCTGCCGAAAGGCTTTCATGTGAAAATGGGATTCGATATGTTGTATGGCTTCATGATGTACCAGCGAGTTATTCTCGACATTCCTATAGGAGTATAATTGAACCGTGGCATAATGAGAGGATGAGTGAAAACATAAGTTCAAAGTTTTCTGAATTTGCCATTGAAAGTGTTTCGGGTCACTGGAAAGTCGCTGAAACGAAAATCGGGAAGTTTTGTGAGACCTGATGCCATTAGGTTCTTAGGATCTGATGCCATTACCCTTTTGCTTACGGCTCTAAGACTCAGGAAGGCGCTGGAGCTGCAGTGTGTACCGAGAAATTGAATTTTGGCTTGTCGTTCCGCCTTCCGGAATACAGTAGCGTTTTTCAGGCGGAGGTTGTAGCAATTTCCGAGGCGCTAGTCTGGCTTGTGCATAATGTTGTATCTACTAGGGATAATGTAATCTTCACGGACAATCAACCGCCAATTAAAGCGCCGAGCTCTATCCTGGTTACAACAAAGACGGTATTGGACTGTAGCCACTCTCCCAGGGTGATGGGTAGTTTTTTCAATATATCTCTGTGCTGGATACCGGGCCACAGTGGTACGGATATATTTGGGAACTGTAAAGCTGACGAACTGGATGGGGCGGGAAAGACTAACGACATCAGGGAGTGGTGGCGTAGAACAGGGATGCCTCTAGCAGCTTGCAAAATGGTCACCCAGAATGTGGCGTATGTTAGAGCCAGCGCCAGATGGGGTAGTAGATCCATATGTCACGCAACTAGGCAATTATAGCCTAAGCTGGATCCCATCCGATCCTATGGGATGCCGATGCTGAGCAGACGGCATTTGAGAAATGTGGTGGGGTTTATCACGGGACACTGCTTGATCGGGGAGCATGCTAGAAGACTTCGACTCCCGCAGAGTGATTACTGTGGGAGGTGCGGGGACGTAGAGGAGGAAAGCTGCCATCACCTTCTATGCACCTCCTCTGCTTTGGCGCCGACAATAACAACCTCCGCCGGTCGGCACAGTGTTACCCCGGCACAACCAACACCAAATTTTGATATGCTCACACTGGTGCAGCTCAACTACAACGGATTGCAGCACATTCTTGACGAACTGGCAGTGTTCATGGACAGAAATAGAATCATGATTGGAGCCATCCAAGAGACTAAGCTCCATGCTAATTTGTCTCTCCCTTCTCCTCATGGAAACTACACCGCCTTGCGCAAAGACAGACCGACTGGCTCAGGAGGAGGACTCGCCTCCTTGATTCACCTGGAGGCACCATACCGAGAACTGACTTTACCTGATGATAACGACAGCGTCCTCGAATGCCAGGCAATAGCAGTTTAAGTCGGGGAATGTAGAGATTGAAATATTCAATATCTACATCCCGCCGGTATCCAGCTGTCCCCCAGTTTCCCTGGACCCCCTACTCTCCGGTTACCATCCTCTATTACTGGGAGATTTTAACGCGTACCATGAGCTATGGCATTCCCATCTTGGCAACGATGCTAGAGTCGTCATCGCTGACTCCTCCGATTTCTGTCCCTTGAATGACGACGCTCCAACTCAGGCTCATGCACCAGCTCAACTGACATATCGATTGCCAGTGTCAGTCTCATCAACAATCGCATCTGGAAGCCACATATCATGTCATCTGATCATCTGCCAATCATCATAAGACTTGACCGACCTTCGCATCAAATGTCTGTAGAACGCCGCACTTTCATCAACTACAATAGAGCAGATTGGAATGGATTCCAACTATTCATCAACGACGGCATCTCTGCTCTCCCAGTACCTACGAATGTGCGAGTTGCTGAATCTAGCTTTAGGGAAATCATCAACAGGGCAGCAGCTAGATTCATACTTGTAGGCAGAATCTCTAAGGTCCAGCCAAACTTTCCTACGTCTGCCGCCAGACTAGCAGATGACAGAGATCGCATGCGCCAATTAAACCCAGACGATCCACAAATAGGTGTGCTGAATGCAGCAATCAAGAAACAGGTAGCTGAACACAGAAAGGCCAAATGGCATGCCCACCTGAACACCTGCAACCTCAAGTCCAATGTATCCAGGCTTTGGTTCACTGTTAAATCGTTGACTAACCCCACCAAAAAACGGACATATAACCATCGAGTTCGGGAACAGATCTTACTACGACCCGATCAAGTGCGCCAACCACTTCAACCGTCAGTTTGTCGAACATCCACCCAGCGACAAGCTCAAACGCACAATCTGAAGAAACATTCGCAATTTAGCAGTGGACCAAATGCTTCAGGTCACCCCAAGCCAAGTAGCCAAAGCTATTAAGGAGGCATCAAGGCATCAGAACCTGACGGCATATCAATGACCATGTTGAAACACTTGGATACGCCAGCCATTGAGTACCTAACGACGACACTGAACCTATCATTATCGTTGTTAGTGATACCGGAAATATGGAAGACCGGTAAAATAGTCCCCATATTAAAACCCGGTTAGAAGGCCAACTTGGGAGAGTCCTACCGTCCCATATCTCTGCTCTCCCCAGTCGCGAAAACCCTCGAGGCTATACTCAAACCGATAGTAGAGACCCACATTCGACTTGCAGACCATCAACACGATTTCAGAAAGATGCATAGCACGACTGCAGCCCTAGATGCCATCATGACTCGCATCCACAATGGACTAAATCAGTCACGTCCATGTTCTAGAACAATTCTCGTGATCCTTGACCTCAAGAAAGCGTTCGACACGGTCAGCCACACTACACTTCTTTTGGACATCATGTTATCATTTCTCCCAGCTCCAGTCAAAAAGTGGATTTCTAACTACCTTGCTGGCAGGCAATCATTCACAGAGTTTAGAAGCAAAAAGTTCAAACTCAGGAGAGTAAAGCAAAGAGTCCCACAGGGCGGAGTCTTGTCCCCCACCCTATTCAACCTCTACATGGCGGGTATGCCATCCCCACCTGAAGATCTGCTTCTCATCTCCTACGCGTATGACCGCTCCATTGTTGCTACGAACACTAGTATCCCGGTTATGTATGATAAGATTAACGGATATCTGGCGGAACTCAACACCTTCTTCGTCAATCGTAACCTACAGTTATCAGCGCCTAATCTACAGCAACCCTATTCACATCTTGTACCAAGGAGGTCAACACACAGCTGAATGTAAGCATAGGTAACATACGAATCCCCACAGTCAACCATCCGAAGATTCTAGGGGTTACCCTCGACAATATGGCCACATCATCGGCCCACGCCTCTTCGGTATGCAATAAAATGAGAGCCCGTAATAAGATCCTAAAATCTCTCGCCGGCAGCTCCTGGGGAGTGGACAAAGAGAACATGCTCATTACTTACAAAGTCTTAGGACGATCTGTGGCAAATTATGCTGCACCTGTATGGACGGAGAACCTAAAAGACACTAATTGGAGGAAGATACAGACCTGTCAAAATACTGCCCTTCGCACCGTGTCCTCCCAGAATCACCTTCACCAGGAAACCAACATGCTACCAGTCAAACAACACAACCTCCTGCTGTCCAAGCAATATCTTGTCGGGTGCTATCGCAGCGAACACCCTAACCAACATCTCATGGATAAAACTCCCCCACCCAGAAATATCAGAGGTAATCTAAGGGACCTTGAGAGGGAGGTCCAAAGGTTCAAGAGGGAGCCGTTTGACAACGAAACTTACAAGACTGCCATTGCATCGATACACACTGAGGAGGCAAGACGACCGATCCAAGACCTTCGCCCCAATCCGGTACTCCAGTCCCGTCCACCAAACATTTCTTCCAACGAAGTTACGCTGCCTAGGCGATAGGCGTACTAGGACCACCCTAGCGCAGCTCCGATCTGGATGGTGTTCGAGATTAAACTCATACCTGCCTCGAATCGATCGAAACATCAACAACACGTGCCCCGCTTGCAATGGCACTCCACACGACGTCAGACATCTGTTTGAATGCCCAGAGGCCCCCACAAACTTAACACCTAAATCTTTATGGGGAAACCCCATCGAGGTCGCATTCTTCCTTGGCCTCGACATAGAAGGAGAAGACGAGGAGGCGTTTTTAAGTGACGTCCTATGATGAATCCCAAACGTTGCTACAACAACAACAACCAGACTGTTCCGTTTCCTATGTTGCATCTTCTAAGTACCATATCTACACACATATGTGCGCGTCACAATTAAATTTTCTTAAATTTTATAGCCGTACTATGCGCATACGACGCGATGTTGTATATTTTATGGGTTACTTCTTCCAAGTGACTTGCATACGCACATAATTGAATACGTGATGTTTGCGCGTTTTGAATTTATTATCCATTTTTGATTATTGCCTTTTTTCTTTTGAAATTGTAATGTTAGAATTTAGCATTTTAGTATTTAAGCCATACAAAATAAAATTCTAGTGTCAGTCAAATCAATTCTTTTATTGTAACGACATCGTCCAGTTTTCTTTGGTGTTACGATACTCTAGTTTTGTACCAGTAGTATCCGCAACAAGTGGTTGAGTACAAGAACTCAACGCACCCCCCATCCCCTGTTGTCAATTCCCAAAAATAAACTTGGATTAATTTCCGACAAAAGGGTGAGCAAAAGAGCTCAACCTCAAACATTTGGTGACCCCGACGTGATCCTGCTAAAGGAATCACGCATCGACATCATCGCCGCAGAAGTAGAACCGATCATCCCTCTCGACATCGTTGCCTCACGACATCGTCGTTATTACAGCTGATCTCACCATCTTCATCACCGCATCCGTGGAGCTGGTTATCACCTTTATCGTTGTTTGTCTGCATTGTGGAGTTGTTGGTTACCACGCTAGGCTTTTATCACTGCCTTTAACGAGTTTCATTGCTGCTATCGCTTCATCGGTACATCATGGACGATTTGTACCAGGAACAACTAAACACCGGGAACGAGATCCAACGGGTGGTTACCAATTACAAAAAGGACTCGCCTGACCGTAAGGATGTCAACTACCTCAATGCAAGGCTTCAATTACTTGAAACCTTATGGGAGGACTTCGAAAACACGGACAATCAAATCCGCAACAATTTCGGAACTCAGTCGGAGCATCCTTATTTCCAAAAGGAATACTACACGGCAATACAATCTGGCTACCTGGCTGCGAAGGAAGATATCGTCGCGAAACTGGAGGCCATTTCATCGCCGAAGAGACATGAGGAATGTGATCCTCATGCCAAGCGTTTGGAGGCTACAGGAGCTGTTGCCAAGCCGAATACGAACACAACCAAGGGACCGCCATCTCGCGTCGCCTTGCTCAGTCGTAAACAACAATCCCTCATAACCATCTCCAATGGGCTACTGAATGGGATACCTCTTGAAGGAGACCTTTCCTTGCAATACTGTCAACTCAAGGCAAGGGCCATACAACAAACCTGGGATGACGTTCAACATCTCCACCAGAAGATACTGACCCACGAAGATGACTCATTTGTCGAAGTCTACAATATGAATGAGTACTACGCCCTTCAGGATAGGGTCACAGACACACTAATACGTCTGCAGGCTCAACCACCTACGTCAATTTCGGAACAACGGACATCCACACACAGCGAAACGTCTTTGAAGCTCCCTAAAATTACTCTCCCTACTTTCGACGGCGAGTACGTAAAATGGCGGTTCCGAGACCTGTTCATACAGTTGGTACACAAACAACCCATAGCCGACTGCCAGAAGCTGTGGTATCTTAAAACCAGTTTAACTGGAGAAGCTGAACGTTTACTTCGTCACTATACTACAGCAGATGCTAACTATAGTGCTGCATGGGAAACGATCAATCACCGGTACGAGAATATCCGATGGCTGGTGTCAGCCTTCCTCAATAAACTGTTTGAACAACAATCAACTACTCCAGATAACACGGCTAGTATCAAGTCCCTATACGATACTACTCAAGAGTGCCTTCTTGGCCTGCAGAATTTAGCGATTAACACGGCAAATTGGGATCCTCTGATTTTACACATGTTGACTCGCAAATTGGACCGATCAACTCAAATTCTCTGGGAGCAGTCGCTCAAGGATCCCAGAGCCCTATCATCAATCCAGGAATTTCTTAATTTCTTGGAATTGCGCTTCCAATCACTAGAGGCGTTGGGAAGCAAACCTCGTCAATCCACCGGTGGGGACAGGAATACCCACAAGACAATAAGAACCCTGACAGCAACTAATGGGGAGTCTTGTTCATTCTGCATGGGAACTCATCGCATCAACCTCTGCCAGAAATTCCTAAACATGTCGCCTTCGAAACGCTACCAATTCGTGAAGGAAGGCAAACTGTGCATAAACTGCTTGAACGCGGGGCATAATGTTTCAACATGTCCCTCATCTAGCTGTCGGAAGTGTTCGAAACGGCATCACACACTTATCCATTTCGAAACGGAAACGACATCGGGAAAGTCTACATCGTCATCGAGCAAGGACTCAAACACTAAGCTTCCAGCATCCGCGCTATCCTCACAAGCGAAGACTTCAGATGATAATCACACTGCCCTCACTATCAACTCCGGAAGGTCGTACGTGCTCCTTGGGACCGCCACAGTGAACGCGATGAACGACAGAGGAGACATCGTACCGTGTCGGGCCATTCTCGACTCTGGCTCTCAGCTCAACTTCATCACAGACCGACTTCTGAAAAAATTGAACTTAAAAACAAACCATAGTGACATGTGCGTTGAAGGCATCGGTCAAAGGCGACAAAAGACCCAGCGCCGTGTCAACTTGGCAATATCATCACGCATAAATGGTTTTTCGACTCGATTGGAAGCATATGTTCTACAGAACATCATTGCGCCCCAGCCAATTAATAGTATCGACACATCTTGTTGGCCGATACCCGAAAATATCACCTTGGCTGATCCAGACTTCAATTGCTCGAAAAATATTGATCTGCTGATTGGAGCCGATATCTTTTACGCTATACTTGCTGTGGGCCAAATCAGGATGAGTGATGTTGACGACCTGCCAATTCTTCAAAATACCCTTTTTGACTGGACCGTCTCAGGAAGAACTAGCACTTCTAATTCAACCACAACCACATCTTCATGTGGAGTTGCCACCGAAACTGAAGACGCCCTCGAAGTTCAAATGGAACGATTTTGGAACCTCGAGGAACTCAGTCTCGATAACCGCTACACTGCCGCTGAAAGAAATTGTGAAGACCATTTCGTAAACACTTGTACCCGGAATGCGTCAGGACGCTTCGTAGTCCACTTGCCGTTCAACAGCAACGCTGATGATTTGGGAGACTCCGAAAAAATGGCCATAAACCGCCTCATCGCTTTGGAACATCGGCTGCTCAAGAATCCTACACTCAAGGATCAGTACGTCGAGTTCATGCGGGAATATCGAGCTCTTGGACACATGCAGGAACTCAACGGACCCGATCCTGGTCTGCCCAATTTCTATCTCCCCCATCACGCCGTTCTCAAGCCCGACAGCAGCACCACTAAACTGCGGGTGGTTTTCGATGCTTCGGCTAAAACCACTACAAATCTATCATTGAACGACTTACTTCACTCGGGACCTTCCATCCAAGACGACATTTTCTCAATTCTTGTTCGATTTAGAATGCCAAGGTACGTCTTCACAGCCGACATAGAGAAGATGTACAGGCAGATTCTGGTTCGAAGCGAGGATCGCAAGTTCCAAAGGATAGTTTGGAGGGAATCTCCCAAGGATCCAGTGAGACATTACGAACTAAACACTGTAACATATGGCACCACTAGTGCATCCTATCTCGCAACACGATGCCTAAAGAAGTTAGCTGATGACGAAGCCAAGAAGTATCCACTTGCTGCCCAAGTTCTTCTCAAGGATTTCTACGTTGATGACGTCCTCACCGGCAGCGACAGCATGCCTGTGCTTTTGGAGACACAGGACCAGCTTCGGAAACTGTTAGCGAGTGCCGGTTTCAAGCTTCGAAAATGGTGCGCCAACCATCAACGGCTCCTGGAAACTATTTCTGCTCCAGATAAAGAACTCCAGCTAGATTTTGACAGCAAATCAGAAGACACCACCAAGACCATGGGATTGACTTGGTTGCCCAAGACGGACCTGTTTGTTATCAACTTCAACTGGATGGATAACAAGAGAATAACGAAGCGCACTGCTTTGTCCGATATCGCTCACATCTTTGATCCTTTGGGACTCATCGCTCCCATAGTTGTGGTTGCTTAAATCTTCCTGCAACAACTGTGGGCACTTAAACTAGATTGGGATGCCGTCCTTCCCCAAGAGCTTCACACAACATGGATCAAATTTAAAGAAGGTCTGATCTTTCTCAGCGACATTAAGATTCCTCGGCATGTTTTGTCATCACGACCATCGACATCCTATCCACTACACATCTTCTGCGATGCATCGGAAAAGGCCTACGGAGCTGCAGCGTATATGCGAGCCGTGGACAACTATAACATTGTCTCTGTACGATTACTCTGTTCAAAGAGTAAGGTTGCTCCTCTCAAACAAATTACGCTGCCACGCCTTGAGCTCTGCGCCGCCAAACTTGCCGCCGACTTGTCGGCAAGACTACGTTCCGACCTAGGACTTATTGAAACCCGCATCTTCCTATGGAGCGACTCCGAGATCGTCCTCAACTGGATCAACTCCGATTCTTCATCATTTCACACCTTTGTTGCCAACCGTGTTGCTGCGATACAACGTGTTACTGTTCGACAGCAATGGCACCACGTTGACTCCAGGAACAATCCCGCTGATGTATTATCAAGAGGAGCATCTCCAGTTAATTTGGTCGCTGCAGGCATCTGGTTCAACGGGCCCCTCTTTTTGCACGGCTCTGAAGCACTCTGGCCAGGACCATTTGTAAGGAATGCGGTTAATCTTGAAGAGAAGAGAAGAACTTCGTTAGCAGCATCCCACCAAGATGAAAAAGTAATAGACCACATTGACCACAGAAATTCATTCCGTCATCTACAACGTGTCGTCGCCTACATCTTGCGGTATATCAACAAACTACGAGGCATCTCTGGAAATTCTGAGCGCTCATTGACCGTTAATGAATTGGTCGCAGCTCAAACGGTGATTATCAAGCACCTGCAACAACAGGAGTTTGCCGAAGATATACGGAGTTTATCTCGCACTCGGGAAGTGACACGGAAAAGCTCTTTACTGTCATTGACGCCCTTTCTGGATTCATCAGGGATAATTCGAGTAGGAGGCCGCTTGGAGGCATCGAATCTTCCATACAACTCGAAGCATCCTATTGTGCTCCCTCATAAATCCCGAATAACCAAACTTCTCCTCGTAGACCTACACATGGAAAACAAGCATGCTAATCCCGAGGCCCTTCTGGCAATAGCACGTCAAAGCTATTGGCCCATGGGAGGGAAAACTCTCGCCAGGTCAGTAGTACATAATTGCATCCGCTGCTCCAGAACTAGACCTAAGCTATTTCATCAACTAATGGGCAATCTACCAGCAACCAGGGTACAACCAGCACGTCCCTTCGTAAACTCTGGCGTGGATTTTTGCGGACCAATATGGACCCATTACAAGGTGCGTGGTAAAAGGCCACAAAAATCTTACATCGCAGTCTTCTGTTGCTTCGCCACCAAGGCCGTGCATCTCGAGCTGGTGACGGACTTAACATCTGAAGGCTTCCTGGGCGCATTGAAGCGATTCATGGGACGAAGAGGACATTGTCGTAATATTTACTGCGACAACGCGACGAATTTTGTTGGCGCCAAGAACACGTTAAAGGAAATCCAAGAATGGTGGGATTCTTCAGCTGATCGCATTAAACACCAATGCAACATCAAGGGAATCGATTTCCACATGATTCCTCCACGAGCTCCCCACTTCGGTGGTTTATGGGAGGCTGCAGTTAAGGCTGCGAAACACTTACTAGTGCACACCCTCGGCAACGCTTCATTAACGTATGAGGAAATGGAAACGGTAGTGATCGAAATAGAAGCAATCTTGAATTCAAGGCCACTTACCCCTATGTCATCAGACCCAAACGACCTTGCAGCCCTCACGCCAGGCCACTTCCTCATCGGAGGACCCCTCAACGCATCGATTGAAGCAACCGCTCAACCCTTGGAGACTTCGTTCCTAAGACGGTGGAAGCTAGTAAGTCAACTTAAAAACGAATTTTGGCTCCGATGGTCCCAACAATACCTCAACAGTCTACAATGCCGAGGCAAGTGGAACCGGAAATGCGACAACATAAAACTTGGCACAATGATCATCCTGAAGGAAGACAACCTTCCCCCGCAGCAATGGCCGTTGGGAAGAGTTGTCAACACCATTGCTGGCAATGACGGATTTGTGCGAGTAGTAGAGGTTCGCACAAAAAATAACATACTTCGGCGACCCATACATCGTCTCGCACCACTCCCTGTGGACGAGGAAGAGGACAAGGGCAACGCAAAAGAAAATCTTACTGAAGATGTTTCCACTCAACCTTCACCAGCAAACGACCCAGTCCCGAGCACTTCTGGTAGTAACACATTGCATGCATCAGACGAAGACTGTCTACCAGTTCCCAGTACATCTTCTGACGATTCCTCTAGGCCACACAAAAGGGTACGATTATCCACATCTTCTACTCCATCAGGACTTCAGCGTCAATCTTATCTTGAATGAATCATTCAAGGCCGGGGAGTATGTTCCGTTTCCTATGTTGCATCTTCTAAGTACCATATCTACACACATATGTGCGCGTCACAATTAAATTTTCTTAAATTTTATAGCCGTACTATGCGCATACGACGCGATGTTGTATATTTTATGGGTTACTTCTTCCAAGTGACTTGCATACGCACATAATTGAATACGTGATGTTTGCGCGTTTTGAATTTATTATCCATTTTTGATTATTGCCTTTTTTCTTTTGAAATTGTAATGTTAGAATTTAGCATTTTAGTATTTAAGCCATACAAAATAAAATTCTAGTGTCAGTCAAATCAATTCTTTTATTGTAACGACATCGTCCAGTTTTCTTTGGTGTTACGATACTCTAGTTTTGTACTAGTAGTATCCGCAACAAGTGGTTGAGTACAAGAACTCAACGCACCCCCCATCCCCTGTTGTCAATTCGCAAAAATAAACTTGGATTAATTTCCGACAAAAGGGTGAGCAAAAGAGCTCAACCTCAAACACAGACGACGACTCGACGGAGGGAGACTGCGAGGACGACTGACTGGATGACGCGGTCACGTGACCGATATAATTGGCCCGACGTCGGGCGCCAAGATGAATATGAGTTATAGCAACAAAAATAAAAAAAAAACCTTTATTGTCTTTTTTAAAAACATTTTGAAAACCGTGAACGGTGAAGTGAACAAATGGGCAAAGGGGCTATTATTAAGGCAACCTACGATGGCACGAAAAATCGCGGTCTACATAAAGGTAAGGTATCGGGGACTTTGGGATTCGGAGTGCATTAGGGCAGGGGTGCAGCCTCTGATCGACCTATTCCTCATAGTTAGTGATTGGCGATGTGTTCCATGCAACCCGGATACGCCATATGCTCTCACCCTCGGTCACTCAAGATAATGGAAAACGGAAGCCAAAACTTACAGAAGCAGACATATCAGCATATCGCCTTTTTGGGAACATAGAAGAACAAAAAGTTAAACATATAACTCTTTTCAAATTTACTGTAGTTTTATGACTTTTAAGAAAAAAATCCGTTTATTTTTTTTATTTTATTTTTATTATAGAACCTTAACTAATAAATTCTGTTAAAACAAAATGAAGTACAAATCGTTCGTATATTTAAGCCGTTTGTTCAATGGGATAAGTACAAAATTTTAATTAAAATAAATTGGCTGCTAGATATGATGTAATAATACTTGTTGAGAATTTAGTTTTAAATTTTTAAAATTTCTGCACTTCGTCATACCGACAAATATAGCGACTACAGAAAAGAACATAAACAAAGAAATGATCCCAGATTTTCGGGTGAAATTCTGCAGATAAATAAATTTATCAAAACTTAACATCACATTGCTTCATTATAATATTGTTTCCATCAATGTTTTCGTTTTCATTTTCACCTTTATATTTCAATTCATTAATCCTACCTTACAGTTTTTATTTTATATTTTAATATTTACTTATTTATATATTTAGTTTACGTTTAATAAAAAAATGAGTTTTATTGTATTTTCTAAATTGTATTTTTAATTATGCTCAACATGTTTTGTCATAAATGTAAAAGAAAATGAGAACATACAAAGTAAATAAAAGGGCAACGGTGATTATTAAATTTCAAAGAAGAGAAGTGAAGTGATGATAGGTCTCACCATAATGATAAGGATGGGTGAGTTTTGTGATATCGATTTTGTCATTGTTTTATAATTATTTATTAAGTGTTTGCGTTATTTGAATAATATGCGTGGGCGAGATTGTTTTTGAATTCTCAAGAAAGGGGTTAATTGTTCCGAAATCACACATGACATACACGCGAGGGGATAAATATTGCTAATATACATTATATAAACGGATTTTGATTTCCATATTCAAAAATTCAAATACGCTCGTCGCTACTTGCTTATTTAAATTCTTCTGCTTTTGGTTGGCTACAAAATGTCTGTCATTAAGCTAACTATTGCTAACGAAGGATGCTATCCAGTGCGGTTCGTATAAATTAACCCCGTGGATATAAAATTGGTATTAGATATATGTATATCTTATATCTTGAGAATCATCACTGTCTTCACAATCCAGAATTTTTCGTATTTTTCTTTTTAATTATTTCCTTTTATTTAAAATAAAACTTATACTATCAGTTCATTGCAAGTACTGATACAATCGCATATTTTTTTTAGTTTTCGTTATATTTATATTTGTTATATTTTTCTGTGCCGGGGAAAGTTATAGGCTGTTCACATTTTGCCTTATTTATTTTGCATAAATTTTAGTTATCTTAATTAGCAGATTACTTTTGAATGTCTAACTTACTTATGGAGGATATTACTTTAAATAGTTGAACTTCGGACGTATTCTGTATTTGATGGTGTATGCATGATGGTCTGGATGATAAAGGTTAATTTTATGAGCTGAAGTATCAGTTCTTCTGGAAAACTTCATTTGGATGTTGATTACTGTAATTTTGTCGCGCTGCACATTGCTGAAAAGAAAGAAAAATAAAGTCCATTATAAAAAAATGCGAGAAATTCTTAAAATCTTAATAATAGCCGCGTTTCTTTCCAAACATAACTGTAATAGCCCGTTTAGATTCTCGCGAAGAAGCACGAGAAATGGCGAGGCACGAGAATGTAAACATGTGTGTTAATTGCCTTGACTCCTCCAGGGGCATGGGCGCGTCAATATTTCTAGCATTTCTATGCCTTGTTGACGTTTCGATAGCATATCTACTTTTCGGAAGTGCAGTTGCTAGCATGCACCTCCTATCCGCGCCGTCTTTATACCGAGAATCTTGGAGCACTGTGACAGTTCTATTAGTACCCACAAGTGCCATGCGAACATGCCCAAGGGAAGCGCTAAACGTGATCCTGCACCTTCCACCTATCGACCTCTTTATCAAACAATCGGCGGCGGGCAGTGCAGTCAGACTCAAAGAGTCGGGAGGCTGGACTGCTAAACCGTACGGCCATAGCGACATTCTAAACCAGTTGCCACAGGATGTGGCCAAGGTGAATACCGACTTCACCGTGCCCAAACTAAGGTTTGGGAGAAACTTCTCTGCCAAATTCCCAACCAGATCTGAATGGGGAGAAGGCGAGGTGATGAAGGATTTTGACATCACGATTTTCACCGACGGGTCCAAAATGGACTGCGGCGTCGGTGCAGGGATATTTTCTGATGCACTAAATATTTCGAAGGTACAACATCATGCTGCAATTTGGTATACCAGCAAAATTAGTGCGACTGACAAAGATGACGATGACCAACTCCGTCTCACAAGTCAGGATCCAGAATAGACTTACTGATCTATTTGAAACACGCACTGGTTTGAAACAGGGCGATGGACTGGCACCGACGCTCTTCAACCTAGCACTGGAATACGTTATTCGGGCCATGAATATGGACAACAGCAAGACGCTACTCATTAAGTCGACACAATTAGCAGCGTACGCCGACGACATCAACATCATGTCCCGAAGATTGGCTGACGCAGAAGAACTTCTGCATACGCTCTATACCGCTGCAAAAGAAGTTGGATTACGTATTAACGAGGGTAAAACTAAAATAATGATGCAATCGGTGACAAGGACACCTGCACAACCGAGCATCAACGTGGGGGACCTCAACATCGAGTTCGTGAACAACTTCATCTACCTGGGTTGCAACCTGTCAAGGGACGCCAACGAAACTGACGAAATCAAGCGACGGATACAGTTAGCTAATAAGACTTTTTTCTCGGTTCTCCCCATAATGAAATCGAAACATGTGCACAGAAACACGAAGCTCCGCGTGTACAAAACCATTATACGACCAGTGCTATGCTATGGCTGCGAAGCATGGACCCTAACTCAAGCCTCCGAAAACATGCTAGACACTTTCGAACGTAAGGTTCTACGGCGAATTTTCGGGGCTGTTTGCGATCGAGATGGATGGCGCATCCGGTACAACCATGAGTTGTATGAAATGTACGATGAGCTGCAAGTCTCGAAAATCGTCAAACTACAACGACTTCAATGGGCAGGGCATGTACAAAGAATGGACGATGATCGCATGCCTAAGAGAGTAATGAATGCAGAACGAGTCGACGGAGCGAGACTGCGAGGACGACCGAGATCTCGTTGGGAGAGCTCAGTAGGTGTGGACGCCGCGCAGCTGCTGGGCTCCCAAAATTGGAGGACGCGGTCACGTGACCGAGATAATTGGAGGACAATGATCCAGGCGGCCAAGGCCCGAGGTCGGGCTGTCGCGCCACGATGATGATGAAATATTTCGAAGTGTTACTGCCTCCCAGATCATGGCAGCATCTTTCAGGCGGAAACCCTCGCAATCATGAAAGCTTGTCACACTCTCAGAGACATACCAGATAACCACAGCATCACCATTTGCTCGGACAGCCAGGCCGCTATCAAGGCACTGAACTCGGTAAGTGCATCCCCCAAGCTTGTCGAGCGATGTGGCGCGGAGTTAGCTTGCCTTAGCAAACGGCTCAATATTACCCTGCTCTGAGTTCCTGGTCACAGGAACATAAATGGTAATGAGAGGGCTGACGACCTGGCCAGAAGGGGCGTCGCCCTAGACAGTTCTCAAGCGGAGCCTGTTTGCATTCCATTGTTGACTGTTAAGCGCAATATATCCAACCACTGCCTCAAGGTTGCGGATTCCAAATGGCGGGATCCGCACACCTGCGCCGTATCAAGAAAGATATGGCCCTCCTATGACAGAAAGAGACCATCGGAGCTTATAACCAAATCGCGCAGAGATGTCGCCAGGCTCACGGCAGTCATCACGAGGCATTGGCCTATAGGGGATCACGCAGTCAGGCTCGGTATCCCCTACAACACGCATTGCCGAAGTTGCGGTAATGAAGAGGAGAAAGAGACCCTCACTCACTTCCTATGCGAATGTCCAGGCCTTGCTAGGACCAGACATCGTACATTGGGCAAGGCCTTTCTTGACAACCTAGGGGATGTGTCGGGGGTGAGGATTGGGGAGTTGCTTTACTTCCTTAACTCCTCCGGTTGGATCTAGGTAGCATCCCCTGTATTTTCCGACTATCAGCTAACAACAAATTTTCACGAGGTTTGTGACTTCAAAACGGCGCTTCTTGCGCTAATTGGACTATGGTAAGGTTTTGCCTAAGCCACCATTTATACCAACCAACCCACAGGCAGTTTTTAGTCGCGCCGAGATTTGAGTTCCGAGCTCTAGATTAGTATCATAGAGCGGTGACCGACCGACCACGGTCACCGAGCTCTATACTCGTTGTTCCTCGCCTCGCCTCGTCCCGTTTCGCTCCGTCGCAATATTACCACATACGTGCAGTGGGAGCTGATGCATGTATTGTACATGCTATCATATTCGGGCGCTTTTCTGAATAATTTTTCGTCGCGCGTGGAGTTTGGGATTTGAAGGATCACTAAAGCTCACTACTGTGTTGTTTTAAAGTGCATTTAGATATTTTCAGAGAAGGCACCTCCTTTTTTTAAAAAAACATGGTCGATCTTGCTGGAAAAAGTTGGTAGGGGTTTTATTTTCGTCGCTGATTGCGAATCAGATGTTCAAATGACAAAAAATAAAATGGGGGATCTAGAATGGCAACACTATTTTTTCAAAACACAACCAATCTTGGTGGAGTCCCGTGGGGTGACGGGTTTAGAATATGCACCCCAAGATGAGTCCTACCTTGATCATAGGAGGCGAATAATAGGACCGATCACGTGCAGGCAACAACAACACCTCTACATGAGTCTGCGGGACTGTTTTACATCTTTAGGACCTCTAACATGTCAGTGTGTGTGAGTGGGTTGCCGGGTCTGGAGACCACCGCCGGATGTAAAAGGAAAGTCTATTCAAATTTATTTTCCACACACTAGTGCCACCCGACTCCACCTTTCTCCAGTTAGGTGTAAAAGAATGGATGTAAGGCCTTATGGTAGGACACGCTAGAGGCACTACTCCGCTGGGCACTACTTCTGATGCGCAGTTGAGTGATCCCAGGGCGAACATTGTTCGTGCCAGAGCTCGACGGTTTTCGGGGGCGGGCGCTATGAGCCAGACCATGTACACTATAGATAAGCTGAGGGTTGCAAGTTGGAATGTCGGATCCATGACGGGAAAGAGCGAAGAACACGAGGACGTCATGAAACGGGCAAGGATAGACATTATGTGCGTGCAGGAGACCGAGTGGGGAAATGACCAAGTCGACCGAGCTCGTTTTTTTACGAATTCCAAAAAGTACAAATTGTACTATGTATTATGGAAATTCAAATGATAGAAACGGGGTTGGCGTTATTCTGTCATCGGCTTTACTTAGTAGCATCGTGAGCATCTCTAAGATAAGCGACCGCTTGATGAGTAGATTATCTACGGAAGAGTGTGGAACGTCATAAGTGCCTAAGCTCCCTAAGTGGGTTTACAGCAAAGTGAAAAAGAGGACTTTGACACACTGCTAAATTTCCTTAGGGCCTATTCTTCGAACGAAACACATTAATTGAAAAAAATCCTTGTGTTGTTTCTAAAAAAGAAACTGATAATATTTATACAGGTGACTCATATTTTACTATCAGACTTAAATGATATGTTGAACATCCCCCAATTAACATCCTCTACACTGAAAAATTAATTTTTATTATTCGTTAAAATCATTTCTCTTACCGCCTGCTTCTTTTCCCATGATTTCATAGCCGACTTGTATTTCTCAAACTCGTGACACCAGTCCGAGTATATCTTTTGGTAGTCATTAGACTTGTTCGGGGGTGTACATCTGTAATTAAAAAGTTTTCAATTATAAGTTTGCCGTTGATTATAGCTTCAGGGAGTACAAGTTCTACTTTTCAATCAAGTTTATATAAGTAGATAATGAACAATAGATAGCAAAAGAGATTGAAATTATAGAATTCTGAAAAAAGATATTTAAATGTCAAGGAAATCTTTGAACATTGGAACAGTTGTGCGAAAGTTTACGGAAAAAAGTTGAAAGGCAGTATCTTACCTGTGAGCATCGACTGTAATATTATAGCTGCACAGCAATGAGCCGCCCAAATGGCAGTCATAGCGCCCACCATCGCCTTCATTAACGGACAAAACAACTAATCCTCGTTCTGTTGTTTCGATGTATTTTGTGGGGGTGTATTTGATTTCGTAACTGGAATTAGAAAAGTAAAAGGTTTTGTTTTGTAGAGAAGTATACATATATACGAGGGCGGTCCGATAAGTACTTAGCCTACAAAAGAAAAACGAAAATTTTGGAAAAGTGGCGATTTATTTCTCAACATACGTCTCCTTTTACCTCGATACACTTGACCCAGCGATGCTGTAACTTCTTTAACCCGCCTGAAAAATACGTTTTCTCGAGGTCTGCAAAGTAGGCCTCCGTGGCGGCGATGACCTCCTCATTCGACTCACATTTCTGCCCGACGAGTGACTTTTTTAAGTTCGGAAACAAAAAGAAGTCACACAGGGGCCAAATCTGGAGAATACGGTGGATGGGGCAGCAGTTCGTAGCCCAATTCGACCAATTTGGCCGTGGCGACGGCGGAGGTGTGAGCCGGTGCGTTGTCAACGTCAACGTTGAAACAAAAAGAAGTCACACAGGGGCCAAATCTGGAGAATACGGTGGATGGGGCAGCAGTTCGTAGCCCAATTCGACCAATTTGGCCGTGGCGACGGCGGAGGTGTGAGCCGGTGCGTTGTCATGGTGGAAGAGCACTTTTTTCTTCACCAAATAGGGCCGTTTTTTCTGCAATTCGGCGGCGAATCGGCCCAATAATTCGGCATAGTAGAGCCTTGTGACCGTTTTGCTCTTCTCCAGGCAGTCGATGTATATCACACCTTGTGAATCCCAGAAAACGGTGGCCATCACCTTTCCAGCCGATACGACAGTCTTCGCCTTCTTTGGAGGACGTTCGCTGGGTGAAGTCCACTGTTTCGACTGTTCCTTGGTCTCTGGTGTTTACCAGTGGATCCATGTTTCGTCGACGGTCGCGAAACTCCTTCGGATTGCGCTTAAACAGCGTCAAACACTGCTGTAAAGTGGTCTCACGGTTGCGCTTGTTCCTTCTTCCGAAGTGAGCAAACACGGCACTCATCGCGACAACTTTCTCATGCCGAAAGTTTCATGCAGGATATGACCCACGGGGTCTTTTGAGATGCCTACTGTCTCAGCTATCTCGCGCACCTTCAATCGGTGGTCTGCCAATACGAGATCGTGGATTTTTGTCACGTTATCCTCCGTGGTAGCCGTTTGCGGGGCACCTGGGCGTGGCTCATCAAAAACCGACGTGCGACCACGTTGAAACTCGTTAAACCAATTTTAGACGGTCGCCACCGAAGGAGAAGAGTCACCGTGCACAGCATCCAAACGCTCTTGATTTCGCTGCGCCGTTTCCCATCCAAAAACAAGAATCGAATCACCATTCCATTTATCTAAAATCCGCGGATACACCCGCTTCCACACGCGGTCAAAACAAAACTACGGGTCCAATTCGGCTGAAATTTTGAGAGTAGCCGGCTACGAGAATGTACTACACGATAGTAAATTTCCCTTGCGATAGTGGCGCCATCGGGCGGTGAGGCTAAGTACTTATCGGACCGCCCTCGTAGAATTGAAAGCATACACACAACATATGTATTTCCTAAGTACTGTAAACTTCAAAGTTTTTCTTTAGTTAATGGATGGGAAAGAATAAACAGCTCTTCTGTGAATTACATACGTTGTTGTTGTTCATATGTATATCTAAAAATATTTTAGTGACATTTTTATTTAAACAACTAATCAAATGAGAGACACTTTTAATGTCAGGATGCAATACCACCGTTGGCGTGTCGACGCCCAAGGTAGCCTTGGGGTCTCGGTCGCCACTCTACGATGCTTGAATCTAGAGTTGTGTGTGGGTACTATTAGAACTCCCACAGCGTTCCAAGCTTGTCAGAAAACGACGTCTACATGAGGAGGTGTATGTCTGGAGACCCTGTGATCCATTGCTAGGAAACATTCCGAAATCTTTGTCACTGTATGATAGCCAAAACTCGTAACCGTTGAGTCAGCCCTTATCCGAGGCATAGTTGACGTTTCGTTAGCATATAGAAAATTTCGAATGCTGCAAGTTTCTGACATACACATCCTGTCCTTTGTTTGTTGGGACGGCCGTGGTATTATTCGTCCGCTCCACACTACGGGGAGAATATTTACCTCAACCAAATCATCGCACCGCCATTACTGGCGGCTTGACTTGGGTAGCAATAGTCAACAACCACTCCCGCTCCAGGGGGCGCCCATGAGGAGGACTATAGAAGAGGATTTGTAATGGAGGGTCTGGTGAGCATCCGAAGATGCCCGTGGGGATGGAGCCTGAGGCTGCCATAATGACCGTGAAGGTTGGGCAGTGGCACCTGGCGAAGAGAAAGGCCACTCAACGAGCTAAGCAGCGGCCTACGATTGCTGTAGTTCAGTTCGGGAGACGTGGGCGGGCTTTTCGCCGCTCGTTGCCCCTGTCCTTTACATATTAATACAAATTCATAGGATTAGGGAAGACAACACAAACAGGGGAGCCAGAAATAGGGAATGAAAAAATGGAGCGATAAGGATAGAATAGTTGGCTGACGGCGCAGACGCCCGTGCGTTCTCATCGGGGTCCGGTTGTAATGGGGCCGTCAGCCTCTGGTTTCGTACCACCGACAGATCACTAGTCATCAGGTGCTGCCTTCGATCTGCCGGTGGAAGCAGCACTACGAGACTAGAATATGGTTTATTACAGGTGTAATATATTAACCGTATATTTTTGCACAAACATCGATCCTAAAATTTTTCTCCGAAAATTTGAAGAAAATTTTTCCGATGTAAGATTTGCCTTAGACGAAATTAATTTCAATCCAGAAAAAACCGTATCTTGGGGGATTCTCAATAGGGTGCTATTGGTTTCAAGAATTCCGATATTTTCAACATCCTTCGGTGACCACGCTTCAAGAAAACCTTGGAAAAAAAATCTATAGAAAAATAGTAACTTACCGTCCTTTATCTTTAGAATGATGATACCATGTCACTTGTTCATTTTTAAGAACTTCCGGAATCTTGACAAAGCAGCCTAAATGAACACTTTGTCCGTACGTTACGACAATTTTCTTTTTCAATACGCTCGTGTCACATATGTCACTGGTCTCGTTGCCGACATCCTGAAATTAAATTTTTTGACATACATATGAGTCTACATACAGACGTTACAATGTTTATGGAGACGTTGGATGCTAGTGTAGAATGTACTCGGCACATATGAAATTATCAAAGTTGTGATATTTATAACATGGCAAGGTGTGGCTGAAATCTCTGCTGGGGACATGATTGAAATCTTATTAAATACGAGTATGCATAGCATTGGAGGGGGACCAATTGGTAGTTGAAGCTGACAACAGAATTGAAATCTGACAAGATATGTGAACATGTTTTGGTTTGGTTTTAAAGTTTAACCAAGATCGATGGAAGAAAAAAAAACTTGTAAATCCTCAAAGAGGCAATAGTTAAGTTACTGATTAGCTTTAAATATCGATACAAGATCTGAGATTTTCTTACGAGTAAAGGTTTTGGTTTTGGTACCTGTTCATTTGTCTTAGCTTTTTGAGAGTCTTTTTATGACATAAATACTCGTATAAAATAAAATCAATAACTGGCGCAATAGTCCAATTAGGACCAAGGCCTCCAGACAAGTTAGCATTGTCCCATTTACTGAACGACGGTGTACACAGAGGTGCGTGATCAATAATACGCTCAACTGATATATTTACCCCAAATGGGTACACATTAAAAAAAACCTTCTAAGTTGTTGTTGCTGTAGCGATGTTACGAACAATTGTGAGCGTGTAATATGCATTAAAAATCAATTTCTACGTTCTCGGTATCAAGACCAAGGAATATGGCCACTTTAGTAGGATCCTCCCAAAGCGACCTGGGTGTTAGTAGCGTGGGTGTAGTTGATCAGCTGAATATGTGGTGAACGTCATGGGGGTGTCGTCACACGCTGGACAAGTATTTTGAACCAATGATGGATCAATACGAGACAAGCACGAATTTAGTAGCGAGCACTATCCAGACCTGAACTGAGTGAGTACAGATCTTGTTGTACGTGGTAAATTTACTTCATTCGATGATATGATTGGTGGTCGTGCTGAGAGTACTAGGTTCGGTTTTAAATTCTCGACTGACTTCTGAACTTCTTCCCTATGTAGCGTGGCGATAGCAGTTCTATGAGAAGGTATCGTCGAATGGTTCTCTCTTGAAGCGCTGCACATCCCTTTGAAAATTTCTTCGGTAGCGACGAATATTGCGAGGAGGTGGTATTCTGTCCATAAGGTTCTAGCTTGTATGGTTACAATGATAAATCCTACTAGATATTGCTTCGATAAGAGGTTATTATGCGATCTTAGTGGCATCATGTAGGTCTCTTAGTGTAGGTGATCCAGAGGAGACATCAGAAGGCAGCCTGTCACAGTACATAGTGCAGCATTTTAACAAGACTGGATGTTATGCCATTGTGTATCGCTCGGATTTTGAAACCAGATAGGCGCAGCATAGCTTGCCACTGATCGATCGATAGCTTTATAGGTTTTTAGTAGGGTCTACTTATCCTTACCCCAGGAACTGCCAGCAAGAGCTCTATGAATTTTGTTCCTGCTTCTCATTTTGCCACAGACTGCTGATGCATGGGCAGAAGATGTGACCATGCTGACACCAAGGGTGGTTTATCGTTACGATATGTAAGTTCATCCCCTACTGATACGTTCAGCTGCATTCTGACTTCTTTGGTCCAAGAGGTGAAAAGCGCGGCTGAAGACTTCGGAGCAGATATGTGAAAGTTCTTTTTAATGAAGAAGATGTTGAGTGCTTCAAGATACTGGTTGATTAAGTTGAACATGCGTTCAGTATCATTACCCATAGCCAGAATAGAACAATCGTCCGCATAGCTGATAATTTGAAGTTCTTCAGACAGTGTTGGGAGCCTTGACAGATAGAGGTTAAACAGGGTGTGTGATAAAACTCTTACTTGCGGAACGCCCTGTTTATCTCTTCTGAGCTTGGACTTCTTACTTCCGAACTCTGTGTTGCTGTCTGCCAGCAAAGTAGTTGTCAATCCATTTGGTAAATTGAGTTGGAAACGAAGTACAGCAGATATCCGATAGCAGTGACGAATGGTTGACAATATCAAAAGCTTTTGATAAGTCAAGGGTCACCAGAATAGTTCGATGACATGGACAGAATTGGTTAAAGCCATTATTGATTTGCGATGACATGGCATCCAATGCCGTCGTGGTGCTGCGCAATACGCCTGACACCGTGTTGACGGTCTATACAGAGACAAGCGCATTGTGTAGGATCACTATTCACGTTGTTGCCAAATTGGATAGCAACATTCCCTCGTTGGTCAGTGGGATTAGTCAGGGCCCTGACAGTCGTTCAAAGTCTACTGATGCCAGATTTTAAGTTGCAGCTGGTAAGGTGATTATTCCATTTGGCCCTTCTATGCTCGGGTACTTGACTATAAATTTCGGAGTTTAGCTTCTTAATTCTAGGATCATCTGGATTGATCGCGAATTCTGTCCTTATCGTCTGCCAATATTGCAGCTGGTGTTGGAAAATTGGGTCGAACTTCAGTGATTCGACCTGCCAGTATGAATTTGGCTGATGTTTTTAACACAACTCGTCTAAAATTATTTTCAGCCACGCGAACATCAGATGTTGTTGATAGGGCAGTTAAAGCTGCCTTCGTGTAATTCCGAAAGTTGACCCAGTCAGCTTTGTGGTAGTTGTTGAAGGATCGATGGTCTGATTCCTGAACGTTTATTGGACGATTGAGTTTGATTAAAATCGGGAGGTGTTCGGATTCGGACGAAAGCATCAGAACAGATTCCAACTGAGTTGCATTGAGGCAGGCACTTGAAATGGAGATATCTGGAGAGCTGGAACAAGATCCTGTTAAGCGTGTGGGAGTATCTGCGTTTAGCGGGCGGAAGTCAGATGTGTCGAGTTGCTCCGCTATTGTAATGCCTCGGGAGTCATTGCTCAGGTTGGAATACCACAACTGATGGAGAGCGTTAAAGTCACCAGACGATACTGGCCAGTTAGGAAAGGACTGATGTTAACCGTGTAGCCAGGGGGGCAGGAGGAGACAGGCGGAATATAGATATTAAAGATGCCAAACTCAATATTCCCAGATTGAACTCCAATCGCCTGCAACTCGAGGACATTATCGTTAGTAACACCTATCTAACGATAAAGCACTGAGTGGTGTATGATAAATGCAAGTCCTCCGCCAGCATTTGTCAGTCTATTGTTCCTGATAATAATGTAGCCATCGTATGAGCTGAGGGACGAGTTAGCGTTAGGTTTCGTCTCCTGTATGGCGCGGATCATTACGTGATGACTATCCATAAAAGTCGTAAGTTCGGGAATTTTATATTGCAGCCCATTGCAATTCAGTTGCATCATCATCGTGGCGCGACAGCCCGACGTCGGGCCTTGGCCGCCTGGATCATTGTCCTCCAATTATCTCGGTCACGTGACCGCGTCCTCCAATTTTGGGAGCCCAGCAGCTGCGCGGCGTCCACACCTACTGAGCTCTCCCAACGAGATCTCGGTCGTCCACGCAGTCTCGCTCCGTCGACTCGTTCTGCATTCATTACTCTCTTAGGCATGCGATCATCGTCCATTCTTTGTACATGCCCTGCCCATTGAAGTCGTTGTAGTTTGACGATTTTCGAGACTTGCAGCTCATCGTACATTTCATACAACTCATGGTTGTACCGGATGCGCCATCCATCTCGATCGCAAACAGCCCCGAAAATTCGCCGTAGAACCTTACGTTCGAAAGTGTCTAGCATGTTTTCGGAGGCTTGAGTTAGGGTCCATGCTTCGCAGCCATAGCATAGCACTGGTCGTATAATGGTTTTGTACACGCGGAGCTTCGTGTTTCTGTGCACATGTTTCGATTTCATTATGGGGAGAACCGAGAAAAGTCTTATTAGCTAACTGTATCCGTCGCTTGATTTCGTCAGTTTCGTTGGCGTCCCTTGACAGGTTGCAACCCAGGTAAATGAAGTTGTTCACGAACTCGATGTTGAGGTCCCCCACGTTGATGCTCGGTTGTGCAGGTGTCCTTGTCACCGATTGCATCATTATTTTAGTTTTACCCTCGTTAATACGTAATCCAACTTCCTTTGCAGCGGTATCGAGCGTATGCAGAAGTTCTTCTGCGTCAGCCAATCTTCGGGACATGATGTTGATGTCGTCGGCGTACGCTGCTAATTGTGTCGACTTGATGAGCAGCGTCTTGCTGTTGTCCATATTCATGGCCCGAATAACGTATTCCAGTGCTAGGTTGAAGAGCGTCGGTGCCAGTCCATCGCCCAGTTTCAAACCAGTGCGTGTTTCAAATAGATCAGTAAGTCTATTCTGGATCCTGACTTGGGAGACGGAGTTGGTCATCGTCATCTTTGTCAGTCGCACTAATATTGCTGGTATACCAAATTGCAGCATGATGTTGTACAGTACTCCACGATCGATACTGTCGTATGCCTGCTTGAAGTCGACAAAGATTTGGTATACGTTTACGTTGTATTCCCAGCACCTCTGGAGTATCAGTTTGACTGAGAAGAGCTGATCGGTTGTGGAGCGACCAGGTCTGAAACCGCTTTGATATTCGCCAATGACTCGTTCTGCGTACGGTTTTATTCTATTTTCCAGAATTTTCGTCAAAATTTTATAGGACGTACAAACTAGTGAGATGCCCCTGTAATTCTCACACCGCAATTTATCTCCCTTTTTATGGATTGAACAGATGATGCTTCTGCGCCAATCGTCTGGGATCTCCTCGTTCTCCCATACTCGCAGGAGTAATTGATGTATGGCATCAACTAGACTCGTTCCACCGAATCTTAGCAATTCATCTGGGATCTCGTCAGCGCCCGGCGCTTTATTTCGTTTTAGTGACCGCAACGCGAGACCAACTTCCTCTACTGTCGGGGGTTGAATGGGTGGGCCTAGATCAACAATATCATCGAGAGCTTCCTGTGTGGGGATGTTAGATGGTCGGTTTAGAAGCTCTTCAAAATAAGAGGCCCATCGTTTGTTAATACCATCGGTGTCGCTGATGATGTTTCCATCCTTGTCCTTACAAAGGCTAGTCCTGGGTTGGTAGCCGTTCTTAATTGTATTTACTAGTTTGTACGCTTGTCTGGTGTTCCTATTAGCTAAGTTTTCGTTTATGTTCAGCAACTGCTCGTCAAAGTATTTACGTTTCTTACGTCTAATTATTCTATTCGATATTCGCCGTAGCTCGTCATATTTTTCTCTTCTGGCTCTGGTTCCTCGTTGAATCCATTGTCTGTAGGCCTCGTTTTTCGCGTCAAGTGAATTTTTGCATTCTTCGTCGAACCAGTCATTTCGCGCTCGCCGGGCTTTATATCCCACGACCTTCTCTGCGATATCCTTGATGGTGCCCTTGAGCTCTTCCCAGAACCCATGGACGCCTGTGTTGCTGATGTTGTGTAGCATAGGTGATAGTTTTTCCTCAAGGGCGGTAGTATACGCCACCGCTGTAGCATCACTCAAGAGCTTATCAACCGCAAAGATTTTGGGAGGGCTGATTCTTGACTGGTGCACTGAGGAAATTCTACATCAGTAGGTCGTCTTCACCAAGTGATGATCTGAGTCGCAGTTTCCTCCTCGATAGGAGCGGACATCCATGACACTAGACGCCCATCTCCTGCAAATGAGGACGTGGTCAATTTGGTTGACGGTATGTGCGTCTGGAGACTTCCAGGTCTGCTTGTGAATGCGTCGATGCGGGAAACACGTAGAGCTTACGACTAGATTCCCGCTGCAGGCGAAGTCGATAAGTCGCTGGCCGTTATCGTTACATTCTTCATGGAGGCTGTGGCCTCCAGAGGTCCCCCGATGCCAACTTTCATTCCCGACTTTCGCGTTAAAGTCTCCCAGCAGCAATTTCAGTTGCATCAGCGATATTATATTTAGGTTTGCAATAATAGGTACTGGAGTAAGGTTGTGCCGCGACGAAAAGATCGATGATTGGTGTTGGTATTCATTGCAGTTACTGGGGATATCTGCCAGCCCGCTTGAGTAACCGTTGCTAACGACAAGCTGGATGTACCGAGCAGGAAAGAAGGTGGTCGAACCTTGTTTCTACACCTATTAGCGGTGAAGGAAGGGCTCCATTTCCTATGATGAGATAGTCCAGACAAGTTTCTAAGGTGGCACCAATCGGTGCAGGAATTACATTTGACAGAGGTGGCATTATAATGTATTGGTTTATTGCAAATACAGCATATTCAAGGACCAGGATTTGAATCAATTCCGGCGTAAACGAGGAGTGTTGAGAGCAGGTGCGCCGATATGTGTTGCTCTCAAAACGTATAAAAAACAGGTATTGCAACTCTTGGCCGTTGAAGAACGAGTCGTTCAGGTGTGTGGAACGAAAAGACTACTGCCTTCAGTAGGAATCGAACAAGGGGCCTGATGAGAACAAGGCGAACGTGCTAACCGTTGCGCCATCCGGAAGTACAATGACATACATAAATATAAAAATAATAAAACAAAATCCAAATAATAGGAATTTAAAGAGCATAAATTAGTATGTATGTACCTTTCTTATGGTGACAAATAATTACGTGTAGCGACTAGACGTAACTCAGCACTTTTTAATTATTAAAATAAGTGCAAGCTACAGATTTCGAGGTTAATTCAGTCACTATATTTCGTTCGACTACACACTCAGACTCAATGCCATGCCCGAGAAGGAAATATTCACAATCATAATTATAAAAAAAACTGATATACTCGAATATTTATTCCTACTATACCTGCAATAATTCAATATGATATGGCTTGCAAGTGTTCGCATCCTTGTCCCAACCACAATACGGATCCTTGACACATCGGAAGCAATTGTCGTAACGTCGATTGCACATGGCCAAATCAATTTGTTTCACACGATGGTCGGTGGCAACGTAGAGAGATTTTCGTGATTGACTTATTTCCATCACTTGAATCGCTTCGTTCTGTGCAATTTCGAAAATATCGAGAAGCTTGGATCTGGGCTCACCGTTACGTACATACTGGACTATTTTATAAATACGACCCAAATTCGTGCCAACATAGAACACGGTGTACTCCTGATTGAGAAGTGGAACCTTGATTCTGCAAAGAGAATGAGAGAACAATCGAAAAATTAGATCAAATGGTACAATGAATTGAATTTATGCTGTCCAATATGTAATAAAGAATGCTTTATTGGATAGTGAGAAAATACACATATACAGTCGAGTACGGATAAGTGCAAAACGCTTAAGTGCAAAACACGCTTGAGTGAAATGGAAATGTATGGCAGGCCCATCATAAACACAAGCAAATCGCAACAGATGAGTGCAATGATTTTTGTTAGGTCAGTAAAATTAAGTCGATTCTTGGGCCTACCAAAAACCATTGCACTCATCAGTTGCGATTTGCTTGTGTAACAGTAACAGTTTCGTTTTTATACAAGAAGACACTCCAAATTAATAACGTAGAAGATCAAAAAATTGTAAAACCACTACATCTCGAATCACAGAAAAATAAAGTTAATATGTATTTTAAATTATAATATGATCCATCGAAACGTTTCCATTTGGTTATTCGAATTGCGATATTTTTTCCAATGAAATACGTGAAATTATTATTAGATTTCATGCCACTTTGCACCGAATACAAGTGGATCCTTCAGTACACTGTATAATTCAATCTCATGACTAATTTAGTGGAATTTTATTGAATGCTGAAAATGATAGCAACAGCAAAACTATATATATCACAAACATTCATATTTAATTTCACAGAGAGCGAACTGATACACCCGCCTGGCTGTGCCATACAACATTTGTACACCGATGACATTTTCAATTGCATGTCCTGAAGCCTCAGTGCTATGCATCCGCCATAGTGCCTTGGATAATTTTAAATGTGTAGATACCCGGTAGTTTGCGGTTCCAATAAATACGCTAACATTATAAAATATTTCATATATAAATTGAAACATGATGCTCAATAAATTTTAATTTTGCCATCCGATAGAGGAGAAACGCAGGGAATGTTCGAACTTTGCTGGACGGGAGTCCAGCCAGTGGCGGATCTAGGAATCGAGTTCGGAGGGGGCCCTACTTTGTTACCTAGAGAGCTAGGGATAATATCCAACTATAGTATGTTTCAACTTCCAACCCATAAAAGGCATGCATTCAGTAAAAGCACCGACACATTCCTTTTTGGGGAAAAGCATGCAATGATGAACGTACAATACTATGAACCACGGGTTAGTTGGGTATAAGAGCTGATGTAGTTTCTACAGCACACGTATACTAAAATGGGATTAGTTCTGTTACCATCAAGGACTCATCATCCGAGAATCGCGCTCGGTGGCCATGGTCGTTCGGTCACCGCTCTACGACACTAATCTAGAGCTCGGAGTTCAAATCTCGGCGCGATGAAAAACTTTCACAGTGCTCGAAGCTTATCAGTATAAAAACGGCGCGGATAGGAGGTGAATGCTAGCACTTCCGAAAAGTAGATATGCTATCGAAACGTCAACAAGGCATAGAAATGCTAGAGATATTGACACGCCCATGATCCTGGAGAGGTCAAGACAATTAACATCCGACAATCCTAATCACTGCACCACATATACATACATTCCAATGAAACAATGGAGTTTAAAACTATCAACATTAACTAAGTCACATTTAGTTCAGTGAAAAAGTGGGATCCAAAAAATATTTTTCTCCTTCTTGCCAAAGCAGGCCAGGGCAAATGCAGAGAAGGTCCTCGTCACCACTGTCTATACAGCAGTCAATTGAGGACTTGGGAAACCTCATGGTATGCTTCCCAAATATGCAATGCCTAGTGGTGACGCCCACAGCAGTTATGATATTATGTCTTTCAGCGATAACTGTTAGCAGTGCGACTAGAATCCAATCTGGGCCAGAATGACTTTCTTGAAAATTAAGTGTTACGGCGCGTTTACGGAAAGACTCAGGGAACTCCTGATAGAAATTTGTATTAACGTAGGATATGCTATGATGGTTAATATGTACGGAAGCGGCTCATGTGAAATGAGCGGTCTAGGTAGGTTTACTTAGCAGTGTAGTATTTAACTCTTGTATCTCCGCCTGAATTGAATTCGACTTTGACATTCTGGTAATCCGGCCAATAACTATGGGGGTTCATCTAAACAATGGTAGACAATTGTACTCTCCATTCAGACGAAGAAACAACCGACTCTTCTGCAATAGAGGACATCACACAAAGTATATTCGACTTCATAACATGAGTGGAAATCATTTTTCACGGCGAATTGCTTCCTCCTGAATGTACGGATCCTGACGAATAAGTTTAACTTTGTCGGCCAGGCGCTCGCAGATCATGTTGAATTGGTGCCACTCACAACAGTCTCCATCCCATACCATCCCATGGGGGCGACCGGTAGTGCAGTGTGTTGAGGCATCAGTCTCATGTTTGACTACCGGCGTTTCGGGTTCGAATCCCGTCCACGACGACGTTCGTGGCCACGAATGTGCAGGAGGTGCATGCTGGCAACTGCATTCTCTGAAACCAATTTGTGCCAACGAAACGTCAACTGGGCCCCATGGAACAGTTGACGCGCTATGAACAAGGGGTTAGGGCAATTAAGAGAGAGAAAGAGACAACAGTCTCCATCAGAACCATGACTTTTTGCTGTGAGAGGTGCCACAAAAGTCGCGTGGTCTGGGATGAAACGCCGGTACCACGATATCATGCACAGAAATTTACACACCTCCTTGATGTTAACTGGGCGAGTTATCTTTGATAACCCCTCAACCTTTTCAGGGTCCACATCCAACAATGTAGCCCAGGTAGTTAAGCTGTGAACGACAAAATTCGCATTTCTCTCTAGACACCTTTAGTCCCGCCTCACGCAACCTGCGGAACACCTCCATCCCAGACAAGTGTGCCAAGACCAATAACAAAACCGAACGCGTGGCTCAAATAAACCTACACTTGTCGGGTACCATTATTTCCTCGAATATTCCATATACAATATTTTGGAAGGGGCCCATGGCCCCCTCTGAATACGCCACTGAGTCCAGCAGCCCCGAAAGCAAAACCTGTGGAATGAGAGCGGACTGCTTTAAAAAGTGCATGCGATATAAACAGAAACCTCATATACATGACCGTCCTGATATTAATCGAATCTCAATAAAACGTTAAAATACATTCGGTGGTGAATTACCCCCGAGGGAGGACCATTACAGGCCTTGGTAAATATTGCAACAATAACCGCAAATAAATAACTCTAATTAAAAATGGTGCTTGGTTGGTGTGGACAGGGGAGGGAAGTGGTTTCATTCTCAAAGTTTTTAAGTGGAAAGTGTGGTTTTTGTACTGGCTTTCAGGGCGGTCGTGTCCTATTAGAAAAATCATGTTTTATTCATTATGCACTTTATGTGCTCCGTGTAGTCATAATGCTGTCAATCTATCCGTCAATGTTCTAGATAAGTAGTTATCGGGGGAATTGTGATTCTGATTTGGATGGGTTGCTAATGAATGCCGGAAATGGAAATATATTATTTACCAGATGGGAAATATTGAAAAAAATCACTATCTGGAAATGTCATCAATCAAACTATTTACCCGTTCGAATTAAAAATTACTGATACTAAACTTATATCCAGGTTCGAGTCCTGTGAATCGGGTTGACTGGAATGGGTTATTTCCAAGCTATGGTATTGGTTATCCTACTCTTGGCCACTAGTTCCGCCCATAAGAAAGAGTGGGTGATAGGCCTCCTCCTTGAGATAAACCATGGTTACTCCTTCTAAGTTTGGATTTCCCATCCCTAAACTCTGTGTCTGCAAGCGAGGTAGGTAGCGATCTATTTGACGATTTTTCTCGGAAGCGATGAACAGGCAATGTCCGAACGGAGTATAGAGTGGCTGGGTGTATCAAAACCTTTTCATAGGTCTTAAATCACCAGAATGGTTCTGTGACATGCACGAGTTTGATTGAGGCCATTGTGAATTCGTGATGTAATAGCCATTTTAGTGGTCAGTTAGTTGGTCACAACTACAGCTTGGAGTAGCGCTTCTATTATCTTGACAAAAGGAGATAATAATGTGATGGGGCGGCAAGATTCGCCTAATATTGCTATTTCCCTGGCTTTAGTATTGAAATCACCCAACCTTTATTCCAGAACATATGCCAACAATGCTAGTGGGAGTGTCGCCATTTATTGTTCAGCTATTGTGATAACTCTGGCGTTTAGAGTGTCATAATTCGTGATGAACATTAAAATCACCGAGTTAAAGGACGGGTTGATATTGACATTGTATCCCGAGGGACAACTGGAGATTGTAGATTGTAGATTTGGTGACATTACCTGACTGTATTGCAATAGACTGCACTTCAAGGATATTGTCGTCGACTGTAAGATCTATTTAAAAGTATTGCACTGATTAGTGGATTAGCAATGCAAGTTCACCGCCAGCGTTAGTCTAGTCAGTTGGTCCTTTCGAATGGTAGTGTATAGTCACCACAGAAATCGAGGGACGAGTTTGAGTTGTATCGGTGCGTTATCGTGATGGTACAGAACTTTTTTCGTCCCCATATGGGGCCGTTTTTCTTTATTTCGTCGTTCAGTTTGTCCAATAACGCTGCATAATACTCTCCTGTGACTGTTCTTCCCTTCTGCAGGTAATCGATGATGATTATGACATGCGCATCCCAAAAAAACGGAGGCCATAACCTTTACGGCCGAGCGTATGTCTTTTGGCCGCTTTAGTCGGCTTTCGTGGTTTTCCAGCCACTCTGCAGACTGCCTATTGGACTCAGGCGTTTGGTAATGGACCCATGTTTCATCCATCGTCACAAAACGTCGAAAAAAGTTCGCTCGATTACGCTGCAACAACGCCAAACCGGCCGTTGAATCATCAACGCGCTGCTGTTTTTGGTCAACGGTCAGCAAACGCGGCACCCATCGCGCCGATAGCTTTGTCATCTCCAAAAGATCGTGCAAAATGTATCCCGCCCGTTCTTTTGAGATGTCTACGGTCTCAGCTAAGGCATCTCGTCCACTGCTACCGGAAAGCTGCGAAAAGTTGCGAAATCGGTTCGTCCGAATTCGGCCGAAAACTCATGAACGATCCAAACAAGTGACTCGGTGGGGGACCGCGCCCACTGGGCCCGTATCGTTCGTCAGTTTTCGTCCGAACAGGCGCGAATTGCGAACTGATCCCATCTTGCTGGGATTTAGTTGCGAACGAGTGCGAAAATAGAAAGAAACAATGGACTGTGAAAAATTAATTTTGCTCTTCTACTACGAATCCGGATGAATACTGAAGCAATGGACGACAGTCATTCGCACGATTTCGGACAAACGGCGTTCGCACGAATTCGTTGCTTCGCAGTTCGCAGCTTTCCGGTTCCACTGGACGACTAGCCTAACTCGCGCAACTTCACTTTCCGATCATTCAAAACGAATCGATGCACTTGCTTTACGATTTCCGTATTCGTAGCCTCTATTGGCTTTTCAGAGCGAGGTGCGTCTTTGGTGCTTGTACGACCCATTTTAAATTCACCAAACCACCGATAAACGGTTCTCGAAGGAGTAGATGTGAGATAAAGATAACATTATGATTGTTCATTGTTTTTCCCATCAAAACACAATGTTTGATCAAGATGCGATATTCTCGTTTTTCCATTTTTTTACGAAGGCGAAAGTAGCGTCACTCAAACGACTGAGTATTGAGTAAACGAATGGACGAAATGTCATCGAACTTCATGTATAAACTAGTGATAGATGAGCCTCTCGAAATGAGTCATGTTCATTTTCTAGTGGTGCCACCTACTGAAAAATCCCGGGACTTTTCAGCCAATGTAGTAAAACATGAACACTTAATCACCCTATGAAGCTAGCAATTAAGACATTTTTCTCGGTTCTTACAATAATCAAATCAAAGCATGTGCGCAAGAAAACGAAGTTCCGCATCTACTCGTATAAGACTATCAAACGATCTGTGCTGTGTTATGGCTACGGAACTTGGACCCTTAACCAATCCTCCAAAAACATGCTAAATATTTTCGGACGAAGGAAGAATTTTCGAATATTCGGAGCGGTTCAGGACCGAAATAGTTGGCGAATCCGGTACAACCATGAGTTGTACAGCCTTAACGATGAGCTGAAAGTTTCAAAATTCATCAAATCACACCGATTGCAATGGACAGGATACATACAACGGATGGACGAAAGCCGAATGCCCAAGCGAGTTGTTAAACTTGAGCGGAACAAGACTGAGAGGTAGACCGGGAGCTCAATGGGAAAGCTCAGTCGATGTGGATGCAGAACAAGTACTAGGCTTTTGAAATTGGAGAACACAGTCGTTGGATCGAAAAAATTGGAACGAAACTATCCAGACAGCCAAGATCCAATGACGGACCGTTGCGCCACAATTATGATGAGAATAAATACCTTGCTATGGCTTGCAATGAAGAAAAGTATTGCAGAATATCACACAGGGCAATAAAAAAAAAATTGTGAAAACGATGGTGTACTTACTTATCTACAACCAGTTTAGTAAATACGAGATCCCTCTTGTAATATACAGGATTGTTGTGCTCATGGTTGACAGCTCTATCCATCAAAGGATTTGATCTAATAAATTGGAGAACACTATCCGGTAAACTTGAGGTATCGTTCACACAAACACCCGGTCGTGGATCTGGGACTTTTGAGTTTAATACTGGTAACCAGGCAGAATTAGATGTTTCCTGTTGCTTAAATTTGCCTTAAAAAAAAAAGAAAAAAATATATATTTAGTAATATGGAACACACTGCGAGAAACAATACGTTGGGAAGATTTCATGAATGAAAGACTGGACTTTTTATAACGGCCAACGACCAAGGGTCAATCATCCACAATTCCATGTCACCAGTATGTTAGCGTATCTCGAAAACAGATGATATCCTTGACATCATTCATTCCAATATCATTTCTTTCTGAATATACCACAACTGAAAAGTAGACGGAACATTTTCAATACTCACCTTGGAACGCAGCGTGAACTTCGTTGATATCAAAACTGCAGACGGCCGAACCGACAAGTCCATTTGTGCTTGTCGTAAATGTTGCATAGAATTTCGTTTTCTCATTTGGCAACTGATAGACAGACTGAATTTCATTGAAGTAAAATGGAAATTCACCCGAAATACTGCAATTAAGTCGTGCCTTTAGGTAGGTAGCCCAATTTTGTGATAGGATATTTTTGCCGCCGGTATCTTTTTTACATACACGAGCAATACGCGAATAGACGGCTTTACCACAATTTATGTACTCGACAGCTGTTTCGCGGAAAAAGAAGTATACAAAGTCGCCAATATCAAAGGATCCGACAAAATTGGGTTCTGTAATGAGAGAGAGAGGAACATAATTAAAGAAAAAGTTTCATTTACTATTGCGGGGACCGGCAGTACCATTGTTGAATATTCAGTCCAAAATGTAATTTGAGCTTAGATTCCCCACAAATTTTACTCAAATTATTCCTAAACCAACATTTAGAAAAACCATTTCCCATCCTTGTCGTTCCAATTTAATAACAGTCGACATGAATAGAGACTAGACTTCGGCAGTCAACATGCTGTGTTACAATTACAGAAAATCGTATGCTCTATAGTCTCTACTACAGTAAACTCCCGGTTATCCGGGCTCGTCCGGGGGAAGGTACTCGAATAATCCGATGTTCAAAGAAAATGTTCATTTTATATACACTATTCTAAGCTATAAATTAAAAGATGCAAGATTAATCCATGTTTACTACCTTTCAAAATTGAGTTTTTTTTCCATTATTTGTAGTTTTAATGTTACTTATGTATTCATAAACTATATAAACTATGTAGGGACAAAAAAAATTCGATTCCCGTTTCTTTCAATGTTTTACGTTTGTTGCCCGACATTACAGACACCAATAGAAAACTGCACAAAAATGCACGACCGCAAGGTAGCTGAAACAATGTTGCTATCCCGACAGAAAATTTTGTGACAAATGGAAATTCCCCTAAAAATGTCTAGTCTATGGCTTGCTCGGATAATGTGGAACTCGGTTAATCGATGGTCGGATAACCGGGAGTCGACTGTATTTGTAAGCATCTAAATGAAAGACCCAGGAAATTCCCGTTTTGCATAATTGATTTTCACTCTCACTGTCAAGCTATGACATTTCAGTTAGCTTTGTTTTGGTCTGTGACACGCAAACTAGAAGAATATTGGCAATTACGCTACAATTGCCTTGACCTTAACATATGTCATTTTCAGGGTCATTCTTATCAAGAACATGATGTATATATTTTATGTACATGTTGGGCGCGCGTTTGCCGCCATCATATTTTGTTTATAATGAAAATTTTATATTTTCTTTAACTATTGTGAATCAACGTAGTCCGGATGGCGCAACGATTAGCATGTTCGCCTTCTACGCACTGGACCCCGGTTCGATTCCAACTGAGTGCAGTAGTTTCCGATAAAAAAGGGGATTTAGGTGTCTGACAATGAGCCCACTCAGCTGTTAAATGAGTACCCATTTATGGAGTAAATAACTCGGGTGAGCGTGTTGCTGATTACACACCTCTGCACAAGATACACCATCACGATGTTGAAAATGAGATGATGCTAACTCATCTCGAGGCCATAGTTCAGATTGGACTGTTGCGCCAGTTTTTTATTCTGAATCAACAGTCTCATGAGTGGGCTACGCTCGCTCCGCGCTTAAGGGATCACAAACTTCAGTATCGCAAAAACATGAACGCTCGCTTTGCTTGCTCTGGGCGCGACGGCGGTAACCCAATTTGTTGCTAAACTGGGTTGGGTGACCACAAGGTCACAACTTAAAAAAAAATATGCAATTTTTAATATATACAGTGAGTCACAGTCAAATTGGAACACCTTATCTTAGAGAAAGAATTACTTATTTTAAAAAATGACTGAAAAACCATTCAGATTAAAATTATTTTTATGTAAATTTATCGTCTCAACACGTAAGTCTCTTATTTCAGTGTGTTTAATGATTATTTTTTCTTCTTAATACACAGAAAATGATTAAAACTCCAAAAGTTCACAAATACGATTCACAGTGAACATGAACTACTTAAAAAAAGAAGCATATACAGAGTGCCCCGCTTGAGATGGTAAATATTCTAATGGTAGACAGTACCGTTCATTTCTGGAAAATTGACACCAAAGTGGACACTCTGTCTTTAACCGTAAAAGAGTTTTAGCTTTTTTTTGTAAATTATCACTCTGTGAACTTCTATGGCTTGTTGTCAGTCTGAACACAGGACTGGACTGGGATAATCGATCTAATTATTGTAGTTTCTTGCATTTTAACGACGCTACCCGTATGAAGAGTTGATTGGAGGTTGCCAGTGGGATACCTATCAGGACACCACTGGGTGAGATATTACCCTAGATGGGTCTATCCAACGTAACGGAATATCGTCTCGCTGGAGGAAATGGTGCTCATATCTAAAACGTAGGTTATCCTACAATCTTGCTACTGAAAATTTACATTTGAAACAAAAATTAATTAATAAATATACATATTTGACTATTTTACATGATGCAAAAGACTTCTAGTATTAACGAAAAAACCACTCAATAAAGAGCTTAACCAACTGTAGCAACTGTATTTTTCGGATCTTGATGCAACTGTAGTAGTAGGTTTTACAACATTTACTGCATAATTATCAAGGCCACCGAGCGCGATGTGCAGTGTGCCAAATTTCAAAACTATACGATTAATGCGTATTATTCATAAATTTCCAATTCCAAACGTTTCAGGGAAATATACCGTTGGAAAGGCAACACATAGGGGTAACCTTTGTCAAATTTGCAGATTTGTCAGTCCAAAGTACCGTTATAAATTTATCATTTGAATTTTCGATGAAAAAAAATTCGATTTTGAAATTTAGAACAGTTGTATTTTTGAAGTAACGGTTTTTTTGGAAACCGGAAAATTTTATATGTTTTAAAAGAAAGTTTACGTAGTTTCAGAAAGTGAGGTCGAATCTCGGATTAAGTGATGGATTTTTTAAGTAATCCTTATTCTAACATAAGGTGGTTGATTTACACTGTGACTCACTGTATATAGTTTATACGGGCGGAAATGCTTCCTTGTGTGCGTTGCAAACTTCATAAATAAATAACTGGTGCAACAGTCCAATTTGAACCATGGCCTCGAGATGAGTTAGCATCATCTAATTTTCTAGATCGTGACGGTGTGTCTTGTGCAGAGGTGTGTGATCACTGATCAGCAGACCGCCCAACCGAGTTATTTACCCCATATATGGGTACTCATTTAACAGTCATTTAACAGCTGAATGGGCTCATAGTCCGACATGTAAATCCCCTTTTTTATTGAAAACTACCGCATTCTGTAAGAATCGAACCGGGGCCCAGTGCGTAGCCGGCGAACTTGCTAACCGTTGCGCCATCCGGACTGCAAACTTCATGATGAAGTTAATATACCCTATCACATTCGTGAAGGGTATGAAAAAACGATACTGAAAAAAAAAACAAGACAGAAAAAAACGGTACTGAAAAAAAACGAGAAAAAAACGATACTCAGAAAAGATGGCTTAAAAGTCGGTACTTACAAAACTTCTTAACAACTTAAACAATTTGTATAAATTTAATTATTTTTATGTCAAAATCAATATTAGTTCGCAAACCGGATTTGGCTCGCAGTTGCCGACAGCTGACTAATTTAATACACTAGTGAAGTCGGAAGTGTTAAATGCCCATATTATTTCTTTTTCCTTTTCTACTTGTACTGCAGAAAGCTGACTGTGATTTTCTATCTAGAAAATATCTTCAGCACAGGGAGTACGAATATTGTTGAATTAAAAGGGATGCTCTGAACTTTCCAGGATTTTCTTTTATTTTCTACCGTGCACAGTATTCACGGCTTGAACTCGCCATTGCGTTGAACTATTAATTACGCAACATCTGGCAAAACAACGACGCGGATTGTGGAAATCTGAAAAAGTTAATTAGGTTTGCCGAGAATGATAACTGATTGGCCTAGGAATTGCTACAGGCTGTTATTTCTTATTATGTTCTATGCCATTCATGACGAATAAATAGAAATTACGTATGTGTTGCCTAGCCCTATTCCAGTTGTTCAACCCAGACTTTGAATTTACGAGTAGCATTTTTTTTTAATTACTAAATGCAAAGTCAGGATTGAACGCTGGAATAAGTCGAGTTGATTAACAGATCGTTTGACAGGCAACACCTTAGCTAAAAGCTAATGAATATCTATTTGGACACGGTTTCGCGTAAACACGACAAATTGCATTTAAATGGCACTTTATTACACGAAAAATTGAAATTTCCATCAGCCGAGGTAAAAATCGGAAATTCTTTCAATATTTGACATTTAGCGGCCAACTTTTTACAAGTCATTGACAATTAACTACCCACTGCATTGGTCAACTTTTTGTTGTTTTTACATGTATTTATGAGCTATGTGCCAATCCTGTTCCTTTTTTACATCTTTGCTCCGGCATCAAACCAACGCAGTTCTTCAAGACAACCTCCACGTCAACTTCATGTTGGATGGGTGATTGGTGAAGTCGGTTGACAGCCGTCAACGGGGAGTTACTCGTCACCCGTCAATACCAGCGGCTGGGTTTCTGCTTCGCGATTCCGACGACAAAAACGGGAAAAGGAATCAGCTTGACTGGACTATCAATTATCCGTCGGTTCGTCGCGATTGTGGTGATATTACGTTTGATACTTGGAATTCACTCGCCGACGAGTGAAGGCTTTGAAATTGGCTTTTTACCCACTGAAGAGTCGGAAAGGCCGTGAAACATTATATCGGGTGAAATATAGTAACTTCGCCGCATTTTTTTTGTATTGGCGAACGGTGTGAGCTTCGCGGCGCCAGCTCCCAGCTAAATCAAATCGTTCCCAACATTTTTACGGGGAGTTTCCGTCCGTGTGATAAACGTGCGTGGAGTGCGCTTCCGAATTACCGTCGATTGTAACATTGGTCTGCCGCCCTGTTCGCCGCATACACTGGCAAATTTATCGTTGGAAGTTGCACCAACGTTCGTTTCCAGGAGGGTTAGGGCAGGACTCAACAGTGCTTGAATTTCCTTGTATGCGCGAGTTTCCAAACCGTTAGTCACTCCGCACATAGGTTATTTGATATTCGGCTCGTCTGCGATTCGAATTCTGTTTGTCTGCATTCCCACACGACGAGGGATGCCATACACCGCACACGGGTCGATTACAGGTCTCACTTCGCCTTATAAACACTCAACAACACGACACGGGGATGGATCACATCCCTACGAAGAACACACCTGGGCTTTCTGCTTTCTAGCATGCCGCAAGTAGCAATTCAAATAAAAGTGTTCGCCGGGAACTGGCATGGAACCCATACCACTTACATGGGTCTTAACATCCGACTCCCCTTATAATAATAACCTTTAAGAATCAAAGTAAAAAAAAATGGTTCTGAGTCTGGTTTCGTACCATGGTGCAAGCCACGAATTCAGCATGCGCCTCCTACACATTACAATTCTTGCTCATCAGTAGACAACAACTAATGACCTAAATAAGCACTGACCATTAATAAACGAAATACCCGTCTTAATATTACATAACGAGTGTTTTTTTGCACTGCGGTTCAGGTTAATTGGGGGTTATCCGGGTTAACTTACACACACAACACGTCTTTGTTGTTTGTGTGATGTGTGTAAGTTAACTCCGATAACCCCCAATTAACCTGCGCCGCAGTACAAAAAAAAACACGCCTATAGTTGATTTATATGCGAAGCAAACATCGACGATGAAAGGATCTGAATTTTAATTACCAATGTCATTTATATTTTCAAAAAACTTTGCCTGCAAATAAATCCAATTAAAACTACAGCAAAATACTTACTATCCAACCATTTTGAATCATATTTAAGTGTCCGCTTGAAGCTATACTCCTTCTTTCCATTGCTCATGTTGTACAGGTCAGTTCGGAAAATCACACTATCAGCCTTGGTGAACTCAGCATTTGTCCCGGAATACTAAATGGAGGATGCAAGAAAAAGGTTTACAACTTTTTAAAGACGCCACCGGCAAACGAAATATGAAATTGTGAAAGATCATGTACAGGTTGTTAGTATTCAACCGGTAGCTGGCGTTTGTCGCGAACAGAAAAATGGCAGACTATAGGTACAATGAAGGTAGAGAACAAGTGAAACTTTAGTAAAAATTTCTGGAAGATTTGCTAGGGAAGCTAAGTGCCATGGGAAAAATCTTTTCACCTCTCATACCCCAAGAAACTGGGTCAAACATCGGAACTCGTGACAATGTTTCTTTGTTAGAGGAAATAAGCAAGAATATCTGGAGTTTGTATAGAGCAGTTTCCTAGCACGTTATTCGGGATAATCGGCTGAAGTTAAGAGAATATTCGAACAGAACCATGACAAACTTTAAATGAGTAAGAAAGAAGCCCATTCACAATGATGACATTTTTAAGGGAAAATTTAAAAATAATCGCCAGCGCTTCAAATTATTAGATGTTATTTGAACAGTTTCTCGTTAGCGCTTCAAACTATCGTCAGTTATTTCTACAGTTTCTCGTCAGTTTTTCCAATGAGGCCGGTAGCTCTGTGCGTTGGGGTGTTAGTCTGATGTCTAATCATACCGGTTTCCCGGATTTGAATCTGGCGTTGCCATGGATGCTTTTATTATCTCCCCCCCCTGTGGTGTGGGACATTACAAAGAATATACTTCATACAAATTAACGCGAGTGACTAGTAGTTGCATATGGGTTGGTTCCCATATGCGTACACAAAGGGGTAATGCCAACTAACAAGCATGTTACTCACGCTGTGAAACTTTACAGGCAGTTGTTATTACTGAAGTGTTGCCGTTTCTATTTCTCTCAAGGCGATTTACCTTTGGATTATCGTCACCGTGAGGGGTATCTTAAATCCTTAATTTGTATGAAGTAGGTGTAATGAACCACCTGCAATGGACCATATGGTAGTGTTGCTTCCACCGGCAGATCTATGGCAGCACCTTATGAATAAGGACCTGTCGGTGATACGAAACCAGAGGCCGAGGGTCCCACTACACCTGGACCCCAATACAAGCGCGAGGGCAAGCGAGCCATCTGCCAACCATTTCATCCTTATCGCCTCATTTTTCCATATTTTTACCTCCCTTGTTTGTGTTGTCTTCCCCAGACCTATGAATTTTTGTTAATACGTAAAGGACAGGGGCAACGCGCGGCGAAAACCCCGCCCACGTCTCCCGAACTGAGCTACAGCAAGCATAGGCCGCTGCTTAGCTTGTTGAGGAACCTTTTTCTTTGCCAGATGGCACAGCCCGACCTTCACGGTCAATTAAGCTACCTTAGGCTCCGTCCCCACGGGCATCTTCGGATGCCCAACAAACCGTCCGTTACATAGGGTATCTTTGTAATGTTTAATCTTTGCCAATTATATGCTAGTGAGACGTCAGCTATAAGCCTGTTAGGAGTATGTAGATGGCGCGCTAATGCCCCACTCGGGGTTAGGGTAAACAGTACTGTATATTCTATGTTACAAGATTCTCGTCCTTTTTTCCTGTAGAAATATCGTCAGTTAAACTGATAGTAAATGGGCTCCTTACTGGTGCGAAACTGCCGGAATATCATCCTAGGTACAACAATAATTGGAATCATTTGATTTTAATTGGCACAATTCATCGTATCGTATACACATATATTCAAAAAAGATACTTACCAATCCCGGCAAGCCACCAGGATTTCCGCCGTCCACATAAATCGCTGTTGAGTTATCTAGTGGGTCATAGGGACACTTCGCAATTCCTAGGCCGATTCCAGGCACGAACTCCGATCTCGGTAAATCGGTTAAATTTGACTGTAATATGCAAGAACAAAATTTAGTATTAGTAAAATTCCACTGTATAGTCTAAAACGAGAACAATAGCACAATGTAATACACGTACAACATGACACATTTTCCAAGCACGAAAAATTCGTGTTGAATGTGTGAAAAATTGGCCCAGATAACGATGTCGATGTTCATACACAGAAAAGCGAGCTAAAAAAAAAGACGCGAATCGGGATGAAAATTTGGTAGAGCGTAATAGCGATCCTGGGAAAAGGAAACCCGAAATAACAAATTCGACTATTGACGTATTGGATTTGCAGAGTCTCGTTTTGACCCGCTACGAGTATATGGGACAGTTTCAGGAAAGTCTGAACGACTATAGATAGCGAGGCACGTATACTCGTATCCTGAGCGGTTCGCAATAAAAACCGAACGATAACAAGAGGACAATTTTCTAAGACGTGACGTGACGTTCTGAGTTTATTTAGTCGCCGCAACAGACATACGAGAGCGCATACACAGCTGTTGTTGCCAATGATGCTGCTGTTCTATTGCAATTTCCTTGCCGGAATTTCTTCGGTTCCAGATTGATTTTGCAATTGTTGTAGATGGGCGCGAGGACAAGATTTGATTGAATTATGTTACAGTCGATGCTATTATAAGATGGATTTAGTTTTTATTCTAGAAATTTTGAAAATTTTGTTTGGAGATGCTGGAAATTTGATTTTCGACGAAAAAGCAACCTGCGTATGGCATCAAGGAGAGTCGAGTGTCTGTTATCTGTTTCAGAAATTATAGTTACACTATCTGCCATAAAAGCATGTGCACAGAAATACGAAGCTCCGCATATACAAAACCATCATACGACCGGTACTATGCTATGGCTGCGAAACCAGAACCCTGGGTGTTCAAAATCGGCAGACGCGTCACTTGACCGAGATAATTGGAGGGCGAGGATCCAGGCAGCCAGGGCCCGACGTCGGGCTGTTGCGGTAGGATGATGATGATGATGATCTACCATAAAATATAAATGCAATCTTAATCTTATAGGCATCAAAATGAGTAAGGTTTCATTTTCCTGTTGGCGAGATCATATGTGGTAATCATCGTCAACGTGACTCGACATTGCGAGGTCGGAGCTTGGCCGGAACGTTTTCTTCAATTGTCTCGGTCAAGTGCCCAGGAGATTTTCGGCGTCTACTCTCCCGCTGATATTCGTTTGGCTGTCGTCCATCCATTGCACATGACCTGTCCATTGAAGTGGTTGTAACTTGGCGATTCTTCAAACTTCCAGCTCATTTTACAGTTCGTACAGTTGAAAGTTGTACCGGATCCATCAAGGATTCCGGTCGCAAACTGCTCCGAGCGAATATTCACCGAACGACCTTTTTTTTAATTAGGTTTAGGATGTTTTTAAAGGCTCCAGTTAGGGGCCAGGTGCAGAACGCCCGATCTGTTCTAGTTAGCTGGGCAAACAGCTGTGGCCTTAAAGTTAATTCATCCAAAACGGAACCAGTTTTATTTACAAGAAGGTTTAGGAGAACGCCTTGACCTTCAAAAGCCAAACAAATTTCTTAGGCGTTATACTGGATAAAAAGTTGAGCTGGATGCCTAACCTTATGAAGCGTATAAGTAAATGCACTACAGCCTTATACTGCATTAAGAAGGCTATAGGGAATGCAACTGAAAATGTTGCACTGACTCTATGTGTTGGCTATTCGTCAAGCTTAACTTTCTCCACCTGGATATTTTTGCAGAATGCTGCAATCCGTCTGCATGGTACTTGATCTCACTCTGGCCAGCAGAGTTGCATCGGAGGCAGTTACGGACTGGAGAGTATCGGATAAAGTGTCTAATTCTGAACAAATCCATTTTGACATTCCAGGTAGTTCTGAGCTCCGCCTTGAATCCTTCTGTCCTAGCAGGACAATTTAGATTTTTTTGCAGGAATTAGTGGGCCCCAAAGCTGATAAAGTACTAAATTCCATCAACACCATTCCAAGGAGGTTAATAAGACGGTAGCGCAGTGTGTTGAGGCATCAGTCTCATGTTTGACTACCGGCGTTTCGGGTTCGAATCCCGTCCACGACGACGTTCGTGGCCATGGATGTGCAGGAGGTGCATGCTGGCAATTGCATTCTCTAAAACCAAATTATGCCAACGAAACGTCAACTGGGCCGCATGGAACAATTGACGCGCTATGCCCCACAAGGGGTTAGGGCAATTGAGTAGTAACCTCCTACCAAGATAGTACTATAGCACGTGGCTTTAGTACTGCACGTAAGGTTCCGTGGTGGAATGAAGAACTAGCGCGCAAGAGGGCCCAGGTTAGGAGAAAGTTCAATAGGGCCAAGACAAATAATGAATGGTGCGAATATAGAGATTCACTCACCGAATATAACCTCCTCATCAGACGCTTCAAACGGGAGAGTAGGAGGAGACACTGTGAGAGCATCCAATCGCTACCTGAAGCGGCTCGCATCCACAAAGCTCTATCTAGGGAGCATTCTAACGGCATCGGTCAGCTTAAGAAGCAGGACGGATCCTTCACAGAGGGTCCAGAGGAAACTCTGCAGCTTCTCCTACACACACACTTTCCGGGTTCAGTCCGAACTGAACCCTATGTATCTATTCCAACGGGTGACCATCGGGTTTCGTTTAACCAATTAAGTATCCTCTCTGGGGTCATTTTCGATAGAGAAAAGGTCAAATGGGCCGTCGACACCTTTGAATCTTTTAAGGCACCTGATGTCAATGGTATCTTTCCTGCCCTATTGTAACGCAGCCTCGATTTCATTATAGCCCCCCTCGATTATCCTGTTTAGAGCCAGCTACTCCTTGAGCTATATACCAAGTTTATGGAGGGCAGAGAACGTGGTATTTATTCCTAAAAACGAGAACAAACCAGAGGAGCTACCGAAAGCGTACAGGCCGATCAGCCTCTCATCGTTTCTCCTAAAAACTATTGAGAGGTTATTGGATCTGCGTATCAGGAAAAAAAATTTAATGAACGTCACCCTTGCATCATACTCACTTCGCCTATGTAGAAGATGAGTCGACTGTAGTTGCTTTACACAATCTCGTGCGAACAATTGAAAAAAAAATCCCTTAATGACAAGGAAATCGTTCTATGCGCGTTACTTAACATTAAATGTGCTTTCGACAATACTGGGTACAGCAGTATATCCAAAGCACTCGGGCTCAGAAATATACCTAAGGCCACAATCATGTGGATCAACGCCGTGCTTCGAGGGCGTGAAATCTACTCATCGCTGGGTGGCTTCTCAATTTGCGTTAACGCTGTTAAGGACTGCCCTCAGGGTGGGGTTCTTTTCCCACTTCTCTGGTCCCTTGTCGTAGATGAGTTATTCGCGTCACGGAGGAGATGGATACAGCACTCGATCTATGATCTCGATGAGCGTTAGTTCACAAAAAAACCGTCTTAGTTCCAATCACTCGGAGGAGAATTCTTAGTTTAAGCTCGGTCAGCCCAGCCAGGACGGTACTTGAGTTCTCCACTGAAGTCGAGTGTCTATCACGTTGGACTGGAGGCTCAACTGGAGCAAACATGTCGAGACAGTTATTAGTAAGGCCACTCGGATCATGTGGGTTTGCAGGTCTCTCTTTGGAAAACCCTGGGGTCTCACCCGTAAAATGATTGAGTGGTTGTACTTGATGCTGGTATGACCAGTTGTGACATGCTTATGCTACGCCAGTATGGTGGCCAAAAATGCAGCAGCGTTGCACCATGAATGACAACATGCGTCACCAAAGATACTTTAAAATGAATTCAAATTTCAGGCAAATTGGTTACCAGAATCGATGCAGGATCGAAGATCGATTTCTTCCACATCAGAGACAAACCGATGACAAAGGTCGGTATATAATCGAAAACATTTAAATTTTTCCAGCTTCGGAGGCAAACCGATGAATGGAACCGCTATAGGATCGAAAACTTTTCAATTCCACTGGGTATCGGAGACAAATCTCTTGCTAGAAATGCACCGCGCTCATACTGACAGCGACATTTTAAATGTGTCTGGGCGATTTTTGGCCCCTTAGCTTGGTCTGGCTGCTTACAAAAAGTCTTGAAATAGTTCCCTAAGTATCATATATAAAAATAAAGAATCAGATTATAAGTAAAATTAACAATTTTTTTTACGAGTTTTAAAGTGTCTGGCGGCAATAACCGCTGGCGGGAAGTGTCTGGCAGTGTTGATTATTAACTTTTGACAATATTCTGTAAAACATACGTAAAAATCAGCACTCAGAATTTAAGAAAAGTTAATAATTTTTTTACGTACCTTTGGCACCTTCTAGCTTTAAATTGGCCGTCGGCCCAAGCTAACAAGTATCCATATGTTCAAAGTATTGTACATACTAACACTACTCAATCCCATACATTTTGTTACTCAGAAAATAAGTAACGTCTGGCGGCCCTGGGATCTTGGACTATTACTTTGCTGCATATTTTTATTCGGGAATCTGCGGCTCTAATAAGCCTTCCAACTTGTGGTAGGTACGCGGGTAAATGGGAGCAGAAGGTGCATGCTATAGCAACGTGCATCACCCGAAACTGCTTTATGCCAGTGAAACGTTAGCTAAAATAAAAAAAAAATAACTGGCGCAACAGTCCAATTTGAACCACGGCCTCGAGATGAGTTAGCATTATCTCATTTTCTAGATCGTGACGGTTTTTGTATAGAGGTATGTGATCAGCAACACGCTCAACCGAGTTATTTACCCCATAATGGGTACTCATTTAACAGCTGAGTGGGCTCATAGTCCGACACGTAAATCCCCGGAATCGAACCGGGGCCCAGTGCGTTGAAGGCGAACGTGCTAACCGCTGCGCCATGCGGACTACTTGCTAAGCCACATGGAATATTTGACACGCTATGCCCCACTAGGGGTTAGGGTAAATTAGTACACACGTGTTTAACCCCATTTTAGAATTTAGCAACTGAATTTTATCTTAGCGTGGATCGTTTTGTGTTGGTGTGTGTTACCGCCCCACACCTCATCAATAAAAAAAAAGTGTATAAAAAACAGCCAACCTCAAACCGAATCCTACAAATGGTTGAGACGTATTCACGACTGAACCGCTGGCAAAAAGCGCTCTCCATTGATACAATGAAAATTTTACTTTATGCTAATACGAAGTTCCATGTCCTTTTATAAGCACATATTTTTCCGATACAACCTGTAACCATCTTTTATTATTTCCCACAAAATTTCCGTCTTCTGTTTTTTTTGTTTCATATCCTTAACCACCCTCTTCGCTATACGAAGTTGTCAATTGAACTAAATACTTCACATGACTACCTTCATATATCCTGCTGTATCATACGAATACATCCGACTCAACTTGAATTTATTTCATGGAGGATTTAAGTTTTTGATATATAAAATGGGATTATAGGAAATTGCTACTCACATATATGACGTAATCCTTAGGATTATGAGCGTTCGTTCCACAAATGTAGAGCCTGTTGCCATTGTCCATAGATTGAATAACGCGGATGTGATTCTGACAGTCGAAGAGCTGTGAACGAAACGAAAGTATAAAATGAGTGTCGAAAGTATACAAAGCACATGTGAGGTTAGATAAAATAAAATACCGAAATAAAGGAATAAAGCGAAAATAAAAATAAAAATGAAATTGGTTGTGTGATGAATTATGAATACAGCTGACCACAGCACAACCATAGAACGTTTTCATTGTGTGTTACAATGAAAAACCCGTTAATAGATTACTTCTATGAAAGAGAAGACGATTAAAGATGACTTATCTAAACGAAGTGAATGAACGTTATAGCCAATGACAGACTGGTACTCACCTCACTTTTGCCCTTCGACACACAACTCCTTTTATCGTCGCTGGACGGTTTCAATGGGAAAAGATCCCTCTATAAATTGAAAGAAGAAAAATTAATTTATAAAACAGATTCAGTATCAAGTGTTTAAGTAGAACGAAGCAAAAGTCGTAGACGGGCTGTGACTATTCCATTAGACAAGAGACGTAACAGAGATTTGAAGCGAATGGTGATCAACGAACAATGGCAATTCGTGCGGAATTGCGGCAGGGAGAGGTAATAAGCTAAGGCTTAACTAACTGAGCATCGTACTCACATTTCAAGCATACATAAAGATACATCAGTTTATTGCACACAACCGAAAAGCAAACCGTGATTTGACAGAATACAGCTATCATCCCTCAGTCTCCTTATTGACCCGACATGAATCTTGGTGATTTTCTTCCTATTCCCGAAGCTAAAAGGTACTATTATAGGACTTTTGCGAACGTTCATATAATAAAGACGGAATTGAGCAAGCATATAGAATCTCTATTCGCGGTCCAAAGGGGCTTCTAAAATCGATGGCTTGTCTACACAGTTAAAAGTCTTAGTCTATTATCAATGCTAATTGGGTTTACTTTTAACCCCTCTATAAGTATTTTGTTTTCAATTAGTTTCTTGTCAGTTTTCTAAACTTCCAAATCCTTGTTAATCCCATCGCAGGTAAGTCAAAAAAGCTTCAACTTTTTTCGCTGTGGCGCAGCATCGAACCCGAACTCCGTGTTGTAGAGTTGCGACCTAGACCGCTCGCCCTCGCAGCATAATATTTGTGTGTATTTATGCTGAGTCTTGAGACTCAAGAAATACATATACATTGTAAGGTTTACATTTTAATTGCGCTTGGTTTAGAAACTGATGCGAACACAAAAAGAACACAAAAAGGTTGGAATTGTATTAGAATTTATTACAAATTTGGTTCAAAATAGAAGTAAACTTTGAAAGAGTTTAGATTTCAGAATTAAAATAATTAAAAATGCTGGTAGTCCAAAAAATCCTCGTCGTCAATTGTAATGTATGACACGTCAGTTCGAACTAGAATGAGGTTATTTATTTTTATCATGTGACTTACATTTTCTTGACATTTACATTTGGTATTGCCATAGTGGTTTTACATTTAGTACTGCCATTGTTTTAATATATAATTTATATTAATACTTTACAGTAATAAATATTTATTACTTACATAATTATTTTACTAATTATTTCCAACCTCTGCCAATTATGTATTCATTTCTAAAAATCTCATAAGAATTATTCAGCCAAAAGCCGTGAAGTGACAAAAAGAACTTAACAAGGAGTTAGTCCACGTTGCTTACAATTTGTCGTCCATTCATTATACCTTAGGCACTAAATTATCCATAAATCCTCGTGATTAGCTCATCCAGCACTATGAACAACATCAATCGACTTGTCCTGTTTCGCACGTGCATATAATATTTATGAGTGCTTCTGAGCCTTTCGAGATCAAAGGCTCTTTTTGATGTTGAAATCCTTAGATAAAGAGGGTGGGCCGTGGATCGTGTTGAAACCACAAGTACTGCCACCTTGAGTCTATTGTGCTAATGCTGAAATCCCTACTTGTTCCGAGTTTCTATTTTTTATCCCAAATCTCAATTTGCATCTACCAGCCAACTCCAACTTATTTCGATGAATTGGACTAGATGACGATGACTTGTTGTCACACTTCAAGGAAGAAATATTTTCAATAAAAGCGTTTTGAAACGAGTGATTTGGAAGTGTTCCGTGTTGTTAAATAAGCAGAAAAAAACAATAACGTACAGGGAGATACTAGTGAGGTGATGGTTAGAAATCCTTTGTGTGAAATCCTTTGCATTGTTCGCTGATTGTAATATTAAGGAGCGTTGGACCTGTATGCCACTTAAGTTCATGTGCATTTGTTGAAACAATGACAATCGTTTTGCCAAAGAATTAACCCTTTGTGTGTATTGTGAAATTTAAATTTGTCAAGTTTTTGTCATGTCGTGTCCCCAAATATAATGGGAAATATCGGAGGTTGGCGAGTTTTAGACCTGCCTCCGCTCTCGGTCGTGCTGGGATATAGGAAGCTCCAAGACCGTGACTGAGCGTTTTCGGAACCCAAGAACAACACAATGAGAGGTTTATTCAAGGGAAACAAAGGGGCACCTCGCAGCATTGGACGGTCTGGACTCCACGACTCCAGGGCAAAAATGCAAACAGATGGACCAGCTAACAAAAATTCTTGTATTGGATTCAAAAGACGTGTCCCCGAAAAAAACAGTAAGGAAAAGGGCCGCCGTATGGTGGAATGGCAAACATACGGAATCCAGACGCACCACACGGATTGCATTTAATAACGTAAGGCGGTCCCCGGTAAGACGGAGGACTGGGATTAATACATTATTATTAATTAGTTAATACAATTGGAGTGGTTTCTCTCCAAAAAGAAGATTAGACGAGCCAAACGTGACTCTTGGAGAAAATTCTGTACGAAGATAGAGGGAAGCACCGTTCACCTACCTTTTTCAAGGTGAAACAACGTACCGTAACCGCAACACAACATATTTTGCGAGGAGGTAGTGACCTTGCATGTATTTTTATTTATTTTTACAAGTTTTCGCGAATTGGGATCGTTCAATAAAAGTAACCACAATCCCAACCTCAGTATTTAATCTTTCTGATGTCAATGTTGTGCCTTATCCGATTTAACGCCGTCCCCAGCATAGGTGAGTGCTGTCAATTTTGTTGTTTTTTTAGGGTTTTGTTGTAAAAACAAAACCCTTATGAAATCGGTCAAATGTCTGTCTGTTCGTTTTTCTGTCCGTCTGTCCATGGAATATCTCACGAACGGCTGAAGCTACATACATGGAATTTTGTAGGAATGTGTAGAATTACTATAATTCACCGGAGAAAGCGAATCGTCGTAATAGGTCTACTTTAAGGGGAGGTCCCCATAGAGGGGAAATGAAGCTCGAAATTTTTTTTTCGTTTGGTACAGGCAAGTGGGGTATCACAAGAAAGATACCGTCGGATACATTCCATTTTTTTATTTTTTTTCCAAATCTGAAGAAACGGGAAAAGAGGGAGAAGGGAAAATATGTGATCCGAGTTTGTCCCCCCCCCCTTGCATTTCGAGACCGTTATACTTAGAAATATGAAAATTTACAGAAAAGCGGCATTTTACTAGCGTAGAAAACCTAGATTAATAGAATTTTGAAATCTGATCAGAAAAGGTTAATAATAGTACATTTCTATAGTTGCAGTTAGCACACCCCTGCATTTCTCAAACTCATCCGAGGTTGAAAATATTGATGACCAACGATAATCAACACCTTTGTGCAATAATGTCTCCAAGTTTAGTAATAATCACGTAATATTTAATAGTAGTACATTCATTTAGATTTGGCCATTTTGATATCATAAATACAAAAAATGCACATTACAGGTCTCTTGTACTACATACTAGTACTACGAGTACAACATACTTGCATATTGTTTTCCGCAGAGCGAATTGGAGTTAACCATTTTCAAAACGGGTAAAGATTGCTGGAAGAGGAGGGAGGTATGCTGGTCGCTGACTCTACTTTCTAACAAACAATTTATTTTCAATATTTTTTACGCAAGCTTGCATTTTGCAATACCGTCTTAACATGAATGGTTAAGTATCTCCAAGAGTAGGACAGTTCATCTCCTATTGGCATGGGACACTACAAAACTCTCGGATTGCGGGCGTAGCCCTCTATTTTCCGGTTTAATTTTTTTCTTTGTTTTATATTAATATTAGCCGATTTTTTTCTCTCTTTCGTTTGTTTGAAATGTCAGCTAAGTCACATGAAACAGTTGAGAGAACCCCCACTAGGGGTTAGCGCAAATGAATAGTATGTATATATAGGTACAATTGTATGTCAACGAATCGCGTAATTTTCTTTTGTTTAACGAAGAATCCAAAGATCAAACATGAAGTTGGGAAGGAATGTTCAAGAATTGACAGAGGGTAATACATCGTCATTGTTTTTCAATTTAAAAAAAGGAGAAAATATTGAGAAAGTTTGAATATAAATATAGGTACATATATTTTCGATCTCAAACGACACAAACAAGATTTTAAAAATGATGGCAGCTTACGAATTGTTATCAATTTCCATCACATCAGGGTTAAAAATTCTCAAGAAACCACTCCAGCATAAATTCCTGCTTATATGCTTTTGTTGTCCCGACAAATCCTTTTATCATTCATACATACTCGTACACATCAGAAATTCGCTCCTTTGTGCGATTCTTTGGTTAATTAAAACTCCGTTCTGTAGCATCATCAGCAACAGCGCGAGTACAGTTGAAAGCCATGAAAATTCACACATGCAAGGATATGCAAATAGCACGCCAAAAAAGCAGAGGAAAAAATGAGTGCAAAAGTGTGAATGGCATTCCACTTGTCGGGTTGATATACACACATATATTAGCTAATTGTAAGGTCTGAAAAATGGAGTTACCGAGATGTGTCCGGGACGTGGAAAGGATTAAGAGTGTGTGATGCTTTTCATTTAATGAACTGAATGTGAAAAGTAGCTACTACGATGGTGTAGTTATATTTTCATGTTAATTGCTTCATATATGGAAGTACAGTCAACTCCGGTTATAACGGCCCGGGTTATAACGAACCATGTTTTATAGTGAACCTATTCTTAAGTCCCGGCGCGTGACCATTAGGAAATGTATTAAAAATAAACGTTTATAGCGAACTCGTATATAACGAACTATCGGATGTAACGAACTAATTTTCCATCCGATTTGGCTTAAAACATGGCTATAACGAACTTCGTGACACTAATCTATGAACGATGCTTCGATGTGTACGGTGAGTGTGATGAGTGTGCGTAAAAGCGCGTTGACATGATCAAACTGTGGTTTGACAAACCACCTATTTGAACGTGTAAACCCGTTGTCAAACTGGTTTGAAGTTTTGTGCTCCTGTCAAACCGTAGTTGGACGGTGCTCAACTTTTCATCAAATGCTAGTTTGTCAAACCGTAGTTTGATCATGTCAACGCGCTTTTAAAGAACACCTCGATATAATTGGGGACTTCCCCGAATGTGGTTGTATTGTTCGGGATTGGCGGGATTTATGCCTCCATCTATAACGAACATCGGCTATAGCGAACTAATCTTCCCGGTCCCTTGAGGTTCGTTATAACCGGAGTTGACTGTATACGTACTTATGTGTGATTATACTGATTTTCAGGGAACTGGATATGCTAGAGAACTATACAATCTTATTGTGGTTGGAGCATTTTCGGGAAATGATAGTCTGAAAAGTTTTGGGATGATTCCCGGATATCGAGAAAAACTTCGTCTGTGTCGGAAAATGGTGAAACTTTTCTTAAAATGCTAATTAAATTAGAGGTCTGAGAATAAATGATAAGAGAAGTTGACTGAGCTGATTTGTGTTGCCAAAGTACATCTGAATGGGCAAGAGAGACTGAGAGAGCTGAGAATTTTCACTGAAAATACCAATCAGAGGAAAACGAATATACAAGTACGATATGCTTCTTAGGCACTGCTCACACGGCGATAGATAGATAGATAAATTTTTTAATCAACCTGTATCTTCTGATGATCCGCTAATATTAACAGACGAATGCATCAACGGGCTAAATACTGACTGGGATAGACAAAGTATATCGATGTTTGCAAAGCAAGTTTTTTTATTTTTTTTTTGCCGGGCGACAGCCATCGACACTATGCATCGTGCATGACACTTAGCATGCCGCCGTCCTTATTTGTCCAGAGTGGGAACACACCCCCCCCCCCCCCCCCCCCCCCCCCCCGAAGGAAGCGCAACTCGTGTTCGCTGGTTTCGACCGCTGGTGCGAAGCACGTCTCCTCAGATGCCTCGGCTTCGCGCATCGCACCAGTTGACTTTGCATTCTAGAACGAATATGCCTTGGAAATTACTTTCAATTGACTTTGGGTCCTTTATGTCCATCGTGTCCTTTATGTCTTTTATATTCTCCGTGTGACTTACGTTTTAGGTCCTTTTATCCGTTAAATCCTCCATATCCTATATGTATTTCCCTTTTGTGTGTATCCAGAAGACTGGTCGTGTCATCACCCCGTTTCCGAAAATAACCATAATTACTAGGCAAGCTTCCACATTCCCAAGAAAGTCCACAAACAGCGCATTGGGTTCCCATCATCATCATCATCATAGTGTCGCAACAGCCCGACGATTATTCACCGGGTTCTCGATCTTCTCCTCAGCCGTGTTCCCCTAATGCGTCCTTTAAGTACGCACTTAGGGATTCAACTGTCGTCCATACGTTGTATATGACCTGTCCATTATAGTCTTTGTAGCTAGATGATTCCCGAAACTTCCAATACATCATAGAGGTTGTACAACTCATGGTTGTACCGCCATCCATTTCGGTTGCCAACTGCACCGAAGGATCTTCCTTTCGAAGGTGTTCAGCATGTTTTCGGTGGATTGGGTCAGTGTCTAAGTTTCGCAGCCATAGCATAGTGCGGGTCGTATAATATGATAGTTGAGTTGTGTAGACCTACGTTTTCCTACACACTTGCTTTGATTTAATGATCGGAAGAACCGAGAAGAATGTCTCATTGGCTAGTTGTAACCATCGTTTGATTTCGTCCGTTTCGCTGGAATTTTTTTATAGATTGCTACCCAGATGCCTGAAGTCGTCTACGAAATCAATATCGGCGTGGTAATTATTGTAGCGAAATGCTCATTCGGAGTAGACGAACAGACATCATGTCAGTCGCCAAGAAATTTCTTCGCCCATCCAACGAGTGCAAGCTAAACGACCTGTTACGTTCAAGGGACTCAGACGTTTTCTCGAAACATTAAATTTATAGTATATCGACGCTTCGTTGCAAACGCTGCCAATCTTCAGGCCCCACTCAACGATCTTTTGAAAGGTGCCAGAAAAGGAGACAAGACGCATATTAACTGGACTACAGAGATAGTCAGTGCTTTCAACGCTTGCAGGAACAGTTTGGCGGACACAACGATGTTGGTGCATTTTCAGCTAAGCCAACCTTTAGCCTTAGTTACTGATGCGTCTGACGCTGCGCTTGGGGCGGTCCTGCAGCAGCAGCAGCAGGCTGCCTATTGCATTTTATCAGCGAAAACTATCGTTGACGGAAAAGAAGTACAGCGCCTACGATAGAGAATTGTTGGCGATCTATTATAGCGTCCAGCATTTTCGACACTTTTTGGAAGGCGTATATTTTGTAGTCAAGACAGACCAGAAGCCACTTAGATACGCGTTCACTCAGAGGGCTTATAAGGCGACACCGTGACAGCTTCGTCACTTAAACTTCATTTCCGAATTTACAACTGAAAGCATTCATGTTGGAGGCGAGTCGAGTGTGGTTGCCGATGCTTTACCTCGTGTCGATACTATCACGTTACGTTACGTTCGACACAGACGAGCTTCAAGAGATGAATCAAAGCAATTTTTAAATGGATTTGTGAGCTGAAGCCTCAATAGATGACGGCGGGGAAGCCATTTTCAAATTGCTATGTTTTGTTAATTGCCTTGACCGCTCCAGAGGCATGGGCGCGTCAACATCTCTAGCATTTTTATGCATTGTTGACGTTTCAATAGCATATCTATTATACCTTTCGGAAGTACAGTTGCTAGCATGCACCTCCTATCCGAGCCGTCTTTATACTGACAATGTCGGAGCACTGTAAAGAGTTCTATTAGTACTCACAGACAGTTTTTTGATCGCGTCGAGATTTGAACTCCGAGCTCTAGATTAGTATCGTAGAGCGGTGACCGAACGACCATGGCCACCGAACGCGACGGCTGAGAAACTTTTTCACCAGAATTTATAGTTTGTGATTTATTTATTTTTTTGTCTATAATACACGATATTTCTTTCTTTCCTATCAAAAAATATAATAAACGTTGCCACAAAACCGCAACGCCAAATGACACAACATATTTAATGATTTCAATTAGATTTCCAGCAGACGAAGAGCAATCAACTTCGCAAAAACATTATTTTCATTCGCCCAACTTCTTAACGCAATCTGACACATAATTCATTCAGTTCATCTCCAGAGGTCCTTCGTCTCACTTCCACATCTTCCAAACTCTATGAATCTGAGCAAACATCGGAACATTTGGAAGCACTGTGGAAATTTCCGTTCAACTCCCACTAGGAGGACGAGTGCAACTATTGGGTTCACTCAAAAAGTTCCGAAAATGTTCTATAAATTTTAGAATGCAGGATAAAGTATTATTGGTGCTGTGAACAAAATGACTGACAGCTTCCCTTCCTTTTACTACATACAGTCCGTAAAACACCCACGATTTTGAATTTTCTTTGGTCATATCCGAATATGTGCATGTGCATCCGAAACATGTTTTGCGAAATGCAAATTATGGCACCGAGTACAGACTACAGAGTCAAAGTCAAGTAAAGTTTGCATTGACTTAATATCTCAGCTCTATGCAATCAGAGTGAAATTCAATAACGTTACAGTTGGAAGGGTGGTCGCGAGAACCTCCATCCAAGAACCATTCTAAAAGGATTCATATGCCTTATACGTTTTGTTGCCTAGAATATCCGTCGAGAAGTAATTGGGGCTCCTCGTTTATATGCTTTATAACACTTTGCGTGTAAAGAGATATACGAATACGCTCTCGGTAGACAAGTACGTCATTTACAATTTGTAGTTTTCTTAAGCAACCCCGGGGATGAAATAGGTGAATGGCTGCAACTTCTGCGGAATACTATATGAATTTGGTTAGGTGATAAGAGAAACGAGCCCGTTCTAGTATTTTCAAAAACCCACCCATACCACAAATGTGAAAACATTTCGCCGCTATGAATATACGAGACACATGAAGAGAACACTGAGATAGCTGTTCAAAATTTAACAAAGTTTGGTTTTTGGGTACCATGCGAAAGTGTTGTCGTTAGGTGTTCAAATGACAATTTGAAGTATATATTTTCCAGATTTGCGTAGTAGATTTCAGTTCTTCTACAGGGGCATGGGACAGTTATTTGGGAACATTGCTACAAAATCGCTTGTTTCTATATTACGGAAATTCAGGATTAATAGGTTTGTCAAACCATAATTTAGCAATTAAGTATCACAGTTTTTGCAATGTTCGGCGCAAAGCCAGATACTGAGTTGAGACTTTCTCGTTTATTCGTTTGTAGGGTAAAGTTATCGATTTGCATAAGATATCATATATAGAGTGCTACATTCGCGGAATATTCATTTCGAACTATCTTTCCCCAGCAAACCAAATGATTCGCAAAAGATTCGTAATCGAATCCTATTTCATGAACTCCGATTCATTTCTGAATTCAGAAATGATTCGTTTCTCATTCATTGAGCGGACTGAAATGGTCACGGCAAATGAATCATACTTTTGAGCCGGCTATGAATCGTGCTTCTGAACCGGCAATCAACAGTATTTATGAGTCCATTACGATCAGTTTTTTTTAGATTCGGAAATGAGTCGTATTTACAAATTATTTGCGAGTTGGTTTTATAAAGCGTTTGTGATTTTTATTCATGAAGCATGGAGACTTTTTCTCTTTCTCCTTTGATCCACGTCCTGATTTGTCCCTGATGTAACTTATGGTTTCACAGACGCGCACAGGTCCGACTAGCAACGTGATCGATTGGCCGAATCCTAGTTAGTGTTTGCAATCAAATTGCTGGATACAAAACGCATAGAAACATAAAGGCAATTAATGATGCAATTACCAAAAACGCGGCCATTCCCTTGCACTTGCACACACGGTGTACTAATTGTATCTGTCACGTTTCTTTCAATATGGAAATAACAGACTCATGGGATTTAATCGCCGGCTAACTATCAGTGAAGATGGTGATAGCCCTAGCAGCTTTGAGCCAGATGAGAACCTCCCAAATAGCCGCGATCTCCGCCTCAAGAAAACTGCAAAAGTCAGGGAGATGTAGTGACATACAGGGGCGGGAGTATAAACTTATAGCATTTGACTCCTGGAAGGTGTTAGCCGCCCACTCGCCCCGTGAAGGGATTAGGCTTACAAAATTCCTGTGTACTCAGACGAGTTGATTATAAACATGTCACTACATCTTCCTGACAGGCAGAAAACATAAATTTACTGATTGTAGCGGTATGTCTGTGTCAGGCCGAGAACTTTTCACCTTACCATCGTGGATGGGTAGGTAGGTAGGTCCCTCCGAGTAAATACTCGCACCCACTCCTTCGCCAGCCGTGTAAATTGCCAAGGAGCCGGATGTAATGGGTGTGTCGCCTACCCATTGATCCCTAGAGGGAATCCTGGTGATGTCTTTGCTGCTAAATGCATATTTTGGAGAGGTGTAATCAGTTTTCGCAGGAAGATCCAAACTACCCAGAATAATGTGGAGCCACCACAACACAGCCCGAGCCATTGTCCAGTTTTGTGAGAGGGAAGGGCAGTGTTCGCTACCAGTTGTTCGACAAGGACGCCCTTCTGAGTGCCGTTCACCATACGCCGTGCACATGCCGTAAAATAGAATAGGACGCACAACCGCAGTATACAACCAGTACACGACTTTCGGCTAAAGGTCTTCACGCGAGTAGAGTGCAATAGTAACCTTGTTCGCCCGTTCTAGAATATTAGGCCTCCACGTTGAAGACGAATGTGAGAAACTTAGCTCTGTTAGCAGCGAAGAGTGCCTTGCCATCCAGTATGAGAAGCACATCACGGGGAGCTTTGCGCTTTCTAATGAACAGCACAAGTTCCGTTTTGTCAGGGTTTACCTCAACAACCTCACCGCAATAGCCTGCCCATTCGGTTAGAATACAGCACCTCAGTAAGGACTCCTGGAAACTTGGGGATTCTTCAATAAAGCTGACTGATTTTTCAACCGGAATTCCTTTCCAGTAGGCATGTTGCGAGGTGGCTAGAAGGGTGACGGGATGGTGTTACGAAGATAGAGGTCAGGTCAATATGTCTCTTTAGTAGTTTAAGTGAGGTTGAAGAGAGGTTACTCGCTCTGAGGTCATTAGCTCGGCGGAGCGAGCTTCTATCCGCTTTAGAGATAATAACGGCCAGCACTTCCTTCCAGCTTCTAGGGACGTAGTCTAAGTCAAGGAATGCAGTTAGGATGGCCTCTATTCACGGGGTATACAATATCTAAGAAATTCTGAATGTCCCCAACAGTAATGCCATCGGGTCCAGCAGATTGGAATGAGTCGAAACTATCGATCGTCCACTAATCTAATATAAATGAGCTGTAATTAAGGAAGATTGAGCCGCCAAAAATATTTTTCCCGACCTAGCCCAAGAAAATGCCAAGCATTCACAAAGAAGAAATGCTTTGAAATTTCATTGTCCTCTTCCATATGAGGCAGAGTGTGTATCCTATCCAGTGAGACAACGTAAACTAAAGGTACCCATGGAGACTAAGCACATTTCTTTGAGCAGGTCATTAGAACGGTTGTCATTAAAAAACGCAGCGGACTTCAATTCGATCTGAGCAGATCTTCGATCTCAAGGATCGTCGGTTCTTTCCATACCTCCACGGCGATCCCAAGTTCTAAAGTATGAAGGGCAGCCTGGCGGCAACACATTTGCTATGCTTACACTAAAGCTAAAGGATTATTTTATGTGAAACAACCTGCAAATGCAAAATATGGTTATGACACTTTCTGAGAAGTAAATTTTTGCCGCCGTCATCCTCTCGAAGGATTGCAATTGCTTCTATCCCGAAAGTATTAGACTTGTATAAGTACACATGTATACATATATATAACAAAATAATGCACGGTCCTGTACACCATGGTGTACCAGATATATTGCTGCTCCGAAATCCTACTAACAAATGGTGTTGGGAAGGCGAAAGTTGTGCTGAAAATCATACAGGACATCACATCCTGCGATTTTCGGATACATAAATCCACTCGAATGGAATGAAAGTTATGCCGAAATGACGTAAACGGTGCCTCACGTTGATAGAACATTTGCCGGATTTTAGTGCGCCGAAAATTTGCGGTTTTATGAAGTAGACACGCAACCGTAGCGTACAGACAATAGCTTTTATCTTTACATTGTCATATATCATCTATCTAATTGACAGTAAAATAAATAGGAACATATAAGTACTGGCAGAGTATCTGCGGTTTTTGTCGCACCTTCTCTCATATGCATATTGCGGAAAATGAGGTGTATGCAAATGGCGTTAGGCAGTATTATGTTGCCATACGACTAAATTTTAATAAAAGCCACAAAATGGAAAGTGTACCCTTTTACAATGACTTCTCCGACACCGTGAAGAGGATCCACGACTTCAAGGCAAATTCATACGTGTTATATGGTCGCACTTAAGATACATAAATTTCATAGAGTAAGTGCTGAAATTAGTGTCAGCGGCGGGATTTACGAGTATGTCAATGTCTAGGAGTTGCAAAAGTCTATGTGTACATAAGCGCAAATACAACATCAAATTTACATATTCATAAAGTTGATTAAGTGAAAATAAGTGACGTGATGATGTTGAAAACGTGTGCGTCGAACTTAATGAAAGTCACACAGTTAAAAAATTCTAAAAAATTACATAGTATTTTTTTTATGTGTGTTTAGATTTTATATTACACTTTATGTCATGCTTTTGAAGATTTACACAAATGGAAATGCATTTTTCACCCCTCTAATAAGTTATGCCTTCAGCAGATAGTGGATAATTCTCTCTCTATGAAACTTCTTTCTATTTGGGACGGTAAGCGATTTAACCTTGCAAAATATGATTAGAGTAATGCAGTTTGGTATGACTGTTGGTGGTCACCATACATTCACTTTAAGAGATGGAGCCACCTTGGACCTCGCGGCAGATCGGCTGCGCAGGCGAAAAACCGAAAAATTTGAGCCCTTTTCTTAATATTCTCCTCATAACTTTTAAACGGTACCTCGTATCGAAAACCTTTATAAGAAGTAAATTTGGCATGAAATTCTGCGGCAAACGCACAGTCAAAATCTATAGTCAAAAAATGACAATTTTTGAGGTTTCGGATAAAAATTACACTATCACTTTTTATGCTCACAGATCTTTGAATAAGTTGCTGCAAATAAAAAATCTTATCAAATAGTAGTTGAAGATACAAGTATACCGATTTCCGGTCTAACGTATCCAATATTTTTCAAATCGGCGGAGTCACTGCACCAGTCACTTTTGGGATTGCGGGCCCAGTGATAAGAAATCAGTAAAAATAATAACCAGCTACAGGAGCGAAAACATTGCAAGTAGCTCGACTTCCACGTTGCTTGACTCGGCTTTAACCGCTTTGCGAGGCATTTGTGATACAACCGTGCATGAAGTACTTCTGCATCGTGGAGCACGTGTCGACGATACAGGGCGCTCCAGTAAGCTAGCGCTAGCGCAGCTACATAGGAGCAAGACACGAACACACCGGGGGAACAATATCAGGTTTGACGGTTTCAGGTGGTAGCATAGGTTAGGTGCAGGGGCTACCATGATAGGTCACTGCACACTTAGACCGCAAATTGGGGTCGTTGTGATACCTCCAGAAACTCTCTAAACCTTACCCTAAAAACTAGGTTTTAAAACCAGCCGGTGCAAGCAATAAAACGATTGAGCTTTGTCGCGCTAGCGTTGTTGAGGTCTTCCAAGTCGTAAAAGAGGAACCAAGAAATCTCCTCCTCCTGCCCGCCAAAGCTCTGCAGTGGCACACAAGGTGACTAACGCTCTCCTCCTCGTTCACGTCCTCACAGCTTCTGCAGTAATAATGGTGCGGAAGGCGCAGCCTCCAAGCTAATTCCCCAATAGGGCAGTGCCATCACAGGGCACCCCCACCACCCTACCGATGTGTGATCTGCTTAATGATAGCAGTACGGCAGAGCGTCTCGGATCAAGTCTAGGCCAAATCGCCCTTGTCGTTTGGCATGAGTAACCACTGAGCTATCTTATGTTGACCCTATCAATAGTAACTGACTTTGTTACCATTTTACATACCGCAAAAGGCATTTTAAGATTGTCCCGAATTCCAGCTACATTATTGGTTACCCCCCTCACGGGCAAGCTCATCCGCTCTGCAGTTCCCTGCAAAGCCACTGTGACCGGGTATTCAGCAAAGCGTAATGTTGAAAAAAAAACCGCACATTGAAGTGAGGGCTGTGCGACAGTTCACAATCGTTTCGTTCAGGTGGTAAGCTCAGCCTATGCGCCGGCTTCGACAGGTAGGTGGTAGATCTAATGAGTCGGCACATCCTCTCTTCAAGGCGAGACATCTCACCAAGCGTAACTACGACATAAATAAAATAAATAACTGGCGCAACAGTCCAATTTGAACCACGGCCTCGAGATGAGTTAGCATCATCTCATTTTCTAGATCGTGACGGTTTTTGTGCAGAGGTGTGTGATCAGCAACACGCTCAACCGAGTTATTTACCCCATAATGGGTACTCATTTAACAGCTGAGTGGGCTCATAGTCCGACACGTAAATCCCCGGAATCGAACCGAGGCCCAGTGCGTTGAAGGCGAACGTGCTAACCGTTGCGCCATCCGTAACTACGACATCATCGTTCCCTAATCATGGTGCGGAAGGCGTTAAACACATGAGACACTCATGTGTTGTCCATTCCCTACGAACTTCCAGCGACTGCTTGGAGAACTTTATTGCGAGCTCTGAATTTATTGCAGATCGTAAAAGCCTGGGTAAATTATGTTGCCATACTATCCAGGGTGACACCAATGATTTTTTTTAGTGATTTACAGTGTGAATGGGTTGGTTGCCTACTGATATATCCAGCTGAAGTTTCACCTCTTTGGTTAAAGAGGTGAACAAAGTCGCAGACGATTTTGGCGCTGAAATCAACAAATTTTTGTTAACGAAGAAAGTGTTCAGCTCGTTAAGGTACCTTTCGACCAACACACACACAAATGGAATGTCATTGCCGGTAGTTGGAATCGAACAATCAGCGGCGTAGCTGATGGGAGTTCTTCTGGCGGTGTTGGGAGACCTGATAAACAGACGTTGAACTGGGTAGGTGGTATGACTCCTCCTTGCGGGACACCCTGTTTAATTCTCCTTAGTTTAGATTAGAACTTCGTAAATGATTGTCGAGCAGCTATAAAGTTTTTGTCGAAATACATGTCGAACCAAACGGTTCGCGAAACGCGGTGGAAATGAAGAGATTTTATTGTGTGTTTGAAAATACTAACAAAAAACACTACCCAAGTGCAATACAGCGATTTTCTTAAAACTTGGTACACTACTAAAATAACGAAAAATATTTCACACGTCTTTTTTTTATAAAGGCCTGTTTTGAGTGTTAAGGGTAGAGAACATCGTTTTAAGGTTTAAGGGATGAAATCAGTATCTCAGAAGGAATTTGTATTACAATAGATGTACACGAAACTTGTTACACAGGGGTTTTCTGGATTGCTGATTTCAAAAATAATGTCCGATTTTAAAAATTAAAAATGGCGGATCCAATATGGCGGATGAACAAATTAAAATCGGTGTATTGCACTTGGGTAGTGTTTTTGTTAGTATTTTCAAAACACTCTTAGACAAAAACACACCCCCTACTTATAGGGTTAATGCAATCAATTTCATCTATGGCTCGTTTGAAAGGGCATACTTCAGGCTTTAATTTCTGATAAGAGCGAAGTTTCTGACACGTATAGTTTTAGCACAATAATTTTTCAAAAACTGCCAAAAACGCTATTTTTGGGGGTTTCAACCCCCTTTTTTTCGAAAAATTGACGTGATGGAACATTTTGAACTCCGGATTCTTGTTCAGCGCAAAAATTCTCTTTGGAAACACTTGATCGCATTCATTCGACAGAGACAAAGTTTAGAGCTGTAGGGCTGTGTTATTGGCAAGCAAAACCGCCCGAATGTTCCAAGAGACGTCGATATTGGTATGAAGCGAAACCGCTTGTAGAAATGTGAAAAAAAAAATGTGAAAAAAAAATATGCAACAACGGCGCCAAAATTTTTAGGTACCTACGAGAACAATTCGTAATACCACCCACAAACAATTCTTATAAGCGATATTTCGTTGACAACGAATAGTTTACGGGTCGTTTACGAATCATTTGATTTGCTGAGTATATTAAAAAGTTGAAACATGACAATATGCATACTTTGTTCAGAGTTTCAATATAGAATATTCTAGAACAACACACCACCATCATTTTCTCTTCATTTTCCCAACAAAATGTTATACATATTTCGACATTACCACAGCTCACATAACTCTTCTTCTTGCCCGCCCATTTCATCCCAGCAGCAAATCCTCATAGACCAATATTCCAGCAGTTCCTGTGCAACGAGAACAAGTGAAAGAACTTCTTCTCGTTGAATTTTTAAAATAGAAAATAAAATTGAAGGATGTAAAGTATAAAATGAATAAGTAAGTAGAGCACATGTACTCGTGTGTACTATTAGATCCTTTCAGACGTACAAAGTATTTGAAGTAGTATCGGGCTGCAAAGGGTTTTATCCTGTCTCCTTGTTTTATTCAAACGTCTATTCCGGTTGTCCAGTTATAGCTCAACAGCTGCCCGTCTACGACTCTAATGAGATTTGATATAACATGAACATAAGACTACGAGTATGTGTACTTACCTCGCATCCCGAGAGACTAATATTTTTCAAGTTGAGTCGATACACGCCATTCCTGGAATAAGAATGCAAGTATATGGAATTGAATACATACAGGTTATTTAAAGGAATATTTAAACCAAAAGTTTATAACTACATATACGAGTAAATTGTGTAGACAAGGCAAGGATAATATTTAATGTAAATCGGGTCCACGGACTCGTGTTGCCCAAATGATAGCAGCTCTGACGGCACATGACAAAATAATCATTCTTATTAAAAACAAACAGATAACTAATATCGGTTGGCTGTTACACAGGGTGTCCAGAAACTACCAGACGAGGACTTCACACCGTCGGTGGGACAACTCGAACAAATTCTTGGGACATGGACAAAAAAAATAATTATCTTTTTTCTTTTATTTCGAGTTTTGATTATCGTTTTGTAGACCCTTACTAATTGCGTGATGAACCCCGTGTCAGTGTCTGGCCACCCTGTATTGTTATGTCATCCCGCACGGCCGAGGCCTATTGTAGCAGTAGTTGACACAAGGAAATGAAGCAAAGCCCAGATAATGTTGAAATGTGTTAAGTACTTACATCGCCCCCACAAACAACGAATCTCGCTGTTCGTCCAGCAGAAATGTGCGATAGTAGAGTTGACCGCATGTAAATTCGCGAACATGATCTGAAAAAAAGAAACATTTCTTTTTAAATATGAAAATATAGGTTTAACTGTAACTCCAAATAATGAAGTAATATTTAAAATTACACAATTCCACATTTTGTCAAAATAACATAAGCATTTAATGGAGGGTCGAGAAACTTCCCTTCTTGGTTTTCAGAACGAAGTATTCTCTAAATAAAACGTTAAAATACATACCTAGTCTAGCCATAAATACTGTTACAAACTTTTTGAAGCACTGTTCAATAAAAGAGGTGTTATATGTTAAGAAATCATTGTTTATTTATTAAATGCATTGTCAACAACGGAAATTGCAACAAGTTATTCGAAGTGATTGCCTTTTGCCTTTACACAAGCCTTTAATCGAGCTGGCCACTTATCTATGGAAGCACGAACGACTTCAATCGGAAAGTTGGATTCGATATTAGAATGTCTTTTAGAGAACATCAGTTGCTCTAAGACAGACCATAATTCGTAATCCAGCGGATTCAGGTCTGGGCTAGAGGAAGGCCAATCTTCAGCTTTAATAAAATCTGGAACATTTTCTTCAAGCCATTTTTGGGTTGACTTCGTCTTATGACTTGGTGCAGAATCTTGATGGAAACTCCAAGGCTGATTTTTGAATAATGACGTGTTAAGAGGTTTCACTACACATTCAAGGACACTTTTTTGATAAATTTTGGCAGACGTTTGACGCCCTTCCCACAAAAATGCAACTTTGTCACCCCGTTGTAGCTAACACCCCACCAAACCATTACTGAGGCTGGATGATGACCTCTTTGAACCTTTTGGGCAACTTGAGAAGCTTCTCTGGCACTGCGAGCATAAACCCTATCGTTTTGTTTATTAAATGTTTCTTCGACAGTAAAAATTTTTTCGTCCGTAAACAAAATTTTACGGTGTTCTTGGTTTGCGTACCGGCAAAGTAATCGTTTTGATTTTTCCACTCTATTTTTTTTTAACGAATCTGTTAGTAAATGCCCGGTAGATCTACGATAAGCACCCAACCCCAAGTCACTTTTGATGATACGTGAAATTGTTCTTTGGGGTATTTTCATCACACGCGATAAAATTTTTTGTTTCCGAAGAGGATTACGGTGAATTCTCTCGCGCACGGCTTTAACCACTTGAGGTGTTCGAGTAGTTCGCGGACGGCCACTTCTTTCACGGTCACTTACTCCAGACGTATCATTAAATCTTTCTATAGCCCGATATACAAACATTCGGCTTATACCAAGGGTATGCAGAGTCTTAAAAATATCACTTGGTTGCATACCTACTTTATGAAGTGCAATCACAGCAATTCTATTTTCTTTGTCACCCAATCCATGTTCACTACACTAAAAATTAAACTCAAATGATGACAAATGCATCAAGCACAAGCGTACTATAGCGATTAGCTCAATTTTTAAGAAATGCAATATAACGGTTCCTTTCTGCAGGGTTGCCAAACCTTGTAACAATATTTATGGCTAGACTAGGGACTATATTTTTAGGAGAGTGGAGACTTGGTTATCTTTTTTTATGAAAGTAATTCGTTCAGAGATTTATACTTAAGAGTTTTCACAATTCATTGCTAATGTTTTCGCGAAGAGTTCTGGAAGATACCACGCATATCAAGCAACCATTTGAATATTTAAGCAGAAGTAAGTTTCCTGAATTCCACCGATACATATAGTATTATTCAAAGATTAGCATTTCAATAGCTTTTTATAATTGCCCCTAAATAAGCAATAACAACGGCTTCATTTTCGATTCTCTAATTCCGCTGGAAATTTGCAAGCGAATAATTTCAAATGTCCCCATTTCCCAAATCTCTATAATACTATAACTGTCGTGGTGTCCTAAAATTGTCGGGGGACGCCCAGGAATCTTTTATTTGCAACGAATTAACAGAATGGCTCTTAGCATTTTCATGACAACATACTTAGCAATTTGACAACAACGAAATCTACATAATTCCGTTGGACATTTGTAACAACAAAACCTTTATTAGCCACTAAGACTCTCACTAATCTTATTAGCCATTCAAATTGTTCCCATGGAAATTATGTTGTCGTGAAACTCAGAGCAAAGCTGACAGGACAGATATGACTTTGGGGTCACAACTCCTTTGCGGTTAAATACAAGAGTGGCGATAGGTGAAGAGAGCATAGTAAATATGTAGTACGTTTATGCTGTCGAGTGATGAATCTGGCTCTACCATAACGCAAGAATATCAAATTCAGCCACGAGGAAGGACTGTCGACTGTTGTCGACTTGACAATCTCAATTTGGATGAAATTTCCTGATTTGTGGCTTAGAGGAAGGAACGCGAGCTTCTTCCAAGGCTATACACTTCAATTTACAATTAGCCTCACAGCACGACAGCTCTCTGTCAAACTTCTTGGAATTTTGGACAGTATTTTTAGCAACATTGTCCACCGAAACTCCCGAATCTGGAGGGTATTCGCCGAAGACCTATTCGCATTTTCAGCACTGAGTTCCGACTTATCTCTCAGATCTCGCCAGGGAACCGTCAATCATACGTAACTACACAAATGAAATTAGAGACATAATTAGATTCGGGAAAATTGTAACGGAAATTTCGTGCGTATCATTGGAAAGATTCTTGTTGATGTACAGAAGACGTTTCACGGCTGTCAATTCATTGTCCTCCAGAGAAGGATGTCCCTGAATAGGAAGCGACGTATTTAATATCAGGTACCGATTTTATTTGGATGAATGAATTCGGAACTAATTTAGAAATTTCGTCAAATTGGATTATTGATAATTTGGAGAAGAGTCGGTAAGTGCATCAAATGTTTATCTTCTAAAGTCTTGCTAAATCAAGCATGTCGATTTCGACGAACTTCCATGTTTTTGGACTGGGATTTTTGAATAGAATTTAAATCTGAAAGACATCGATATAATGCAGCAATTAAAAATAAGTTATGATTTTTTTACTTATTACGTGTACGAAATATGTAACTGGAACAAGCACGTTTCATGCTGTTGCAGCTCTGCTATGCACTTTTAAAATTTCCCCTCGCACCCAACTTCATAGTAAGCAATCCTCTCTCGAATAACAACAGCACACAGCTTTACAGAGTTTTAAAGTCCGTTATTTTAGATTAACAGTAAGGTGATTTCTCATCGTAGAGCGAAATAAGTAACAGGGAGAAATTAGTATTCGTGAAAGGATCTCGTCCACATCAGGGAAGGGATCACCGAGGCATTCTAAGCGACGACGGCAAAGGGACCCACACTCGCAGAGGATGTGCTGGGATATTGTCTTATCGTCGGACTCACAGAAGCGACAGCTAGCATCAGAGACAATGCCCATTTTGTACAGGGTGCGCCTCGAGTCCGAATGCCCTGTGAGAAGGCCGCAAATGATGCTAACCCTGTTCCTGCTCAGATTCAGCAGTTCTAGGATGCGCTTGCGTGAGTTCTCTGAAATTGAAGATTGCAATGTTTCTTCCACGGTAGCAAGCCAGTGGGTGATTGAAATTCATGCACTGGCACAGGTCCGAATTGTATGAATTTCAGCTTGGAAGGCCATTGGGGGCTTCCACATGGGAATCGATAGTCTTGTAGAGGGGCCTGCAATTCTTGCGCTCCTACCCTCATAATTTTTGGAGCCATCAGTGAACCATCAGACAGTATTCGAAAGGAGTGACAAGTGCCTCAGATTCCATTCCTCTCTATTCTAAATTTCCGAAGAGAAGAATCGGTTGAAGCTAAACTTGTTATGTGACCGGATGGCAAACACAATTCATTGTCTGCAAGGAGCCATTTAGGTCAGGTAGATGGGCTGGTATGACAAACACAGCACACATAGACCTTTACAGGTCCGCTGTGATACCACCAGGATACATCCTCCCTTACCTTTACTGACAGTTAAACCATGCAGAACTAACAATTAAAAGTTGGAGTTATACAACATCCGTGCTTTCTAAAGAAAGAAATAGGATCCAAGCATCGTCCTCCTCCTATTTGCCAAAGCAGAACTGGAACTGGAGGTGGAAACCACACTCCTCCTAGTTCACATCCCCACAGCATCTATAAAAATTGTTGTAAGGAAGCCGAAGTCTCCTGGCATGCTCTCCAATGAGACAGTGCCCAGTAAGAACACCCACTAACGAGTTAATACGCCTTCTATTTAGCAATAGTAGATTTACGGATCGGGTGACGTCAAGTCTGGGCCACAACGACCTAGTACAATAGTATGACAGATATTACCATCAGTTTACATCAATAGATGGGCTGGTAGATATTCCCATACTGCTGTAGCTCTTCGTTCGAGGAGCCCAGTCTTATAAGCTCATCAGCCTGACAGTTACCTTTCAAGCCACTATGATTAGGAACCAAGCACAGGACAATGTTCAAATATTTCCCCATTTCGGAGAGGGATGATCGACAATTTGCCACTATCTTAGACGTTATAAAAACTGATTCCATCGATCTGATTGCAGCTTGGCTATCTATGTAAATAATAATATCTAGCAGTTATGGCATGCCGTCCCCGGAAAATTAGAGCTTCCGAGATTGCCGTGACCTCCACCTGTAAGACACTGTAGTGGATAGGTAGACGGAAAGTAAGGCTTAAATTTAACCTGTTGCAATAGACGCCAGCTCCGACCCCTCCGTCTGTTTTGGATCCGTCTTTATAGATGCCAATAGAGCCATAAAGTGGAAACCCATTGCTCCCGATTAGGGATAACGGTTGTGAAATTCTTGCCGAACAGATTTTTGGGAGTGAAATAGTCAGTTACTGAAGGAATATTTCAAACTATGTAATGAACCACCTGTAATGATCTATATTATGGTCTGGTAGTGCTGCTCCCACCGGTAGATCGAAGTAGCACCTGATGAGTGATCTGTTGATGGTACGAAACCAGAGGCCGAGGGTCCCATTACACCCGGACCCAGATTCGACCGCTTGGCCGTCTAATCCGCCCGCCAACCATTCCATCCTTATCGACTATTTTTTTAATCCCCATTTTTACCTCCCCTGTTTGTGTTGTCTTCCCCAGGCCTATGAATTTTTGTTAATACGTAAAGGACAGGGGCAACGAGCGGCGAAAACCCTGCCCACATCTCCTGAACTGAGCAAGTATAGGCCGCTGCTTAGCTCGTTGAGGGGCCTTTTTTCGCTAGATGGCACGGCCCGACCTTCACGGCCATTATGCTACCTTAGGCTCCGTCCCCACGGGCATCTTCGGATGCCCACCAAACCGTCCGTTACAACTATTTAAAGTCGCTGAGTGGCCATAGGCTGCCGAGATCCAAAGGCCGGTTTCTTGAAGGCGTATGGCAGCAATTGCAGCAGTTTGCTCGCCTATGATATTGAAGGCAGAGTAGTAGTTTTCAATGCCCCGCTAATGAGAATACCGGCTATTCTTTGAACTTCACTAAGCAGGTTGCAATAGGCGGCAATATGAAGGGCTTTTTCACCCAAACCACAATACCATGAATAAGTATGGGGCGTACAACAGAAACGTATTTGAGTGTAAGCCCCAGCTGCTACCTATGGCTCTCCTACAGGAGTAAAAAGCAACAGTAGTCTTTATCACTCGTTCCTGGATATTGGGTTTCCATCCCAACCTTTTGCCGAGAATGAGCCCAGAAAGTTTTGCTGTTTCAAAAAAAAAAAAAAACTAATCTAGTTCCTCCCAACCGTGGAAGCTAGACAAAGGATACCTTAGATTTCCTGGTAAAAATAACAAGTTCAGTTTTGCTCCGATTAAGGATTGGCGCAATTTGTAAGTAAAGGAGCCATTTACTCTCCTCTAAATTCAATTTAAGAGAGGGCAGCTTGGTTTTAAGCCTCGATATTGCTAGTTTAGCCTCCACTTTTAAATGGATGTGAAGCGGAGGAAGATCAAGGCAGTAGGGCAGCTACGAATAGCACCCGTTACTTTGAGAAAGGATAGTCTTTAAATTTTACCTGGTGTAACTTTGCCCTCTCTGGTATATGATTTCTTCCACCAAAGGAAGCTCCATAATCAACTATGGGTCTGACAACCGCCTTGTAGATCCAAAGAACTATTCGAGAGCTGGTTCCCAAAGTCTTGCCTACAAATTGTCTACAGATCCAGGGAGCTCTGGAGGCCTTATCCGAAAAAGTCTTCAGGTGTTCCGTCCAGAAAGTTTCTTATCAAACGAAACACCGTGGTATTTTACGAAATCAACCATAGGAGTACTGGGGAATACATAATACATGGTAGGACATCTCAGAGCAGAGGATGCAATACTTATACATTTCAACAATTTCGATATCACAAGCAGGATTTATTGAGTATAACATCAAATCATTCAGTCAGTGACGCATGAAGATACATAAATGCAGGTGCTGCCGATTCGGCCACATAGCGCAATCAATTTCAATTTTAGTACGGAAAAACTGAATTGTCCCTTTTTGGAATATTATTTTATCCATATACACATTCCGCGTATAGACATTTCAATTTTCCAACAGCAAAACAATCCCCAATTCAAACTCGATTCTAGCTGCTCTTTGAAAATTACTCGTTAGATACTCCTTAATTTGGCCTATTATGAATAGACGCCAAAGCTTCAACTGAATTCAATCTTATTTCCGATTGTAAAGGCATCCTCACTCGTGCAACGTATTTCCGAAACCCCGAAAAGTAGATTATAATTTTCTATCAACATCGACGGTAATATAAAATTAAAACCATTGAAATGGAAATACATTTGAATTACCCTTAAAATGCTTATACAGAGCCGTCTACCCTCCACTTTGGCACTATGTAGATTTATCTAGGTCTAAGAATTTTCGTCCTGAGAAATCCACTTTAGGGATTACGAATTCCAGCCAACCGAGCGAAGAAAAACCCAACCGAAAACCTAAGAAAACACATTCCTTAAAAACTTGGGTCATGGGGGAGTGAAACGAAGACGACCGTTCTGAATATACTCGTATTTGCACAAGGAAAAATGAACTGTGCTAGGTTTTCGTTTTTGGGATTTCTCCTTAAGACACGAACCAAGTAAGTGAATATTTTAAGGAAATTATATGCCAGCCGAACTGGAAAGAGGGAGAGAAGAAGCAAGGAATAAAATCAAGGAAGTAAAATGTTTGGGATTCAATGGGAATATGTATATTCAAAGCGTCTGTAATAATACCATCAAGAAGGACAACTTCCTATTTCAGGACCAATTCAAGACGACCTGAGGTTAGGCAAAGTGAGCACAGGCAAATTGACGGAGGAAGCAATATCCCACTCCGACCGAGACTAGATTGGCACTGGCGGATTCGGCAAATCAAAGTTCGAAATTGAAACGGAAGTTCTCAAAAAGACGGGCACGAACGGAATTTCAAATTGTTCACTACAAATCAACTAAAATACATTTCGAATGAATTGACTGAATCGTTGGGTTTCAGTCAGTTCTTGGATATTTCAGAAAATAGGGAGATATTACAGGTTTCGTCATACAGGAAAATCAGCAGCGTTTGAAAGCGAATTCGAATTATAATTTATTAGTCATGAATATCACAGAAAAACGACATTTTAAGACGCGTCGCATAGTATGAGTATCGAGCCCGCAATTTCCCCACAAAATCTTTTGAGCAAAAAAATTCAGTATTGAACGAAGCCGTGAAAGAATAAATGGCGTAAAACGTTCGTTCAAGAATGATTATTAAGGTCGATTCAGATACGACCGTGACGCCACAGCGCCGTGACCGGCCCGTGATTTCACCGACGAGGTTCAAAATATTCTTTCATGAACTTTAAAGGAACCTATTCACATCTGCCCGACGTATGATCGTGAAAGTATGATAGAAAAGACCATCTAGCGAATTTGTGAACATTTCTGGTTCACAAAAATGCGAAATTATGTGAAGTCGTATATTTCAACGTGCCTGCAGTGCTGCTATAATAAAACTGCCGCTTGGAAGCCGGAAGGATGACTTAACGTAGAGGAGGTTGAGCCAATACCATTTCATGTTCTACACATGGACCATCTCGCATCCTTCCCCCGGAGCACAAAGGATACATCGTCGCTGCATCTCATCCATTTAGCAAGTAGGTCATACTTAAAGTCGTTTGCACCACCAAGGCAAAACCGATAATCGAGATGCTAAATTAATTGACGACATTCTTCGGACTATCGAATCGCCTCGTCACCGACCGTGGAACTGCGTTCATAATCAAAACCGCAGTCCGCACACAGCAAGCGAACGGACAGGTGGAAAGGGTCAGTCGCAACATTCTCTCGTACCTCCGAACGTCATAAATGGGACCAACTTGTGAAAGACATGCAATGGAGATTCAATTCGATGAAAAGCTCTACCACCAAATTCAGCCCAAACGAGATTGTATTTGGTTTCTCTTTGAGGGACGCGATCCACAATCATCTCTTTCTAGTTCTTCATGACGATCCGTCTTCTCAGGAGCAAGGAGGTTCAACGCAGCTACCGACGACCAAAGAACGAGATCAAGCCGCGCGCAACATCATGGACGAGCGCAACGAGCAACGACAACCCCGAACATATCAGACTGGTGATTTGGTTGTCATCGAAAACGCTTTGTATCGACTGGATGGTCGCCTAAGCCGGAGCCACGCTTCCGTGGACCATACCGTATTGCAACGGTCCCGCGCTCCGACAGATACGTTGTCGAAAGTTTGCCGAACCTTTTCCCTCGGAAATTCTCCTCGGTCTGTTCAAGCGAGAAAATGAAGCCATGGTATCAACTTCACCCCGAATTGGATGAGGACGAACCTGGCGAAGCCAAGGATGAGCCGGGACGTACTCAGTGTCAGAGTTCGGCGAGCTGTCAACGCACCCAACGGGGAACGAGTGTTAACACACATAACATCGAATTTGTATTAATCCGCAGCATAATCAAGTAAAAATCTTTGAATTCGATCGAGATACGTGTTATATTTTATTCTGTGCTGTCCTTGACACTTCACTACTAATTGTTTTGACTAATTCGAAAAATTACAAAATTAAATTTGGATAAACAAGTTACTTTATTCGAAAGCTTACTTTTTTTATTTGGAAAAGCGTTATTGTTAGTAATTACAATAGCGTCAATGTCATTTTATATTCGTTAATTAGACTTGTAATAGCGTTATTTTCATTTGACAGACCGTGAATTCCAATCGGCAGATCGTTGACTTCTAAGAGCGTTATTTTTATTTGTTTAAGCGTTATTTTCATTTGTTAGAGCGTTATTAGCTTTGACGCATGACGCACACGAATAATCATTCCCATTCGAATGATAATTCGATTTCATGTGTGTCCTTGCGAATGATCATTCGAACATCGTCCGAATGTAATAGCATTAATTAAGTTTGATGAATTGTGAGTTTGTATTGAGAAACCAAAAAATTATCTTGGAAATGGTATATACGAGCAAATACGGTAGATAAGACAACACATATGAAACTCACAGTGTCAACGAAAGGTTTTATGCAGATTAGTCCTGAGATGAAAAAAATTAACCAGAAGTTTCGCGATAATAGCGGCAGGATACGAGTCCAGAACACGTGGACAGAGCCTTGTAAAGAAAACCCAGGAATTAAAAAAAGCCATACTTGAATACCCCGAGAGCAATGTACGAGTCATCGAAATGTACCTGAACATGTAGAAAGGGCTAAACTAATTTTCAAACGAATTACGTTTTCAATAGGATATAGCGAGTATACAGTTAATCAAAAACGCGTAAGGTCTGCCTGATTGCAATCTCTGCGTAATTATAAATTCCATGCACCCCCAACAAAAAAAATTTTGCCACTCATTGGGGTTATCCATCACATTGTTTGCCCAAGGCAATATGGCCTTCATCCTGAAGAGACTCTCCACACTAGTCTGGGTACACAAACTGCATGACAATTCCCATATTTGCTTCATCATGTCATACAAAAACAATCGACCTTTGGTCATCATCATCTTGTTCACCCTTCTGTTGGATTCATTCAACCAAAGCACCCCAAGTCTGTGCTTGTTGGGCGTCCTACTATTCGCAATCACTCGAATTCTCCTTTCCGGGAAAAGTACTCAAAACAGATAAGCAAATAAACACCAGAAGCATGACCATGCATACGCAACATTGCAACATTAATGCAAGGCCTCGGGATTGCGTCCGGTGAGTCCTATGAGCTATGCAAGCTCACTCCTAATGGTCGGTTAAACCGGCATTTTAATGGAAGTTTTATTTACCAATTTATGTCTCCCAGATTGCGAACAGGATTTTTATTAGTCCTGGACATACACACATATCTTATGCGTATATTACTGCTGTGTTTGGAAATGTGTATCAGAAAATGTATAGCGGTACAAATGTTTTATGTCCATGCTCGTCAAACTCACTCCTACGACGTAAGTCTAATCCCAGGTTAGATTGCAAAGGTCACGTGAAGCTTGAGTCTGTCCTGATAGGAAGTTGCAAGTAACAACAGAGGACACTGTCCAAAGTACAAACAAAACCTTCGAAATTGTCTAACCGACGACGAAGGGGACAACAAGGACTCGGGCCAAAAAAAGACAAAAAAGCTAGGACAGATATACTCGCAAAAAAAATGCAAACATTTGGACCTCCTTAGTTAAATCCTTTCAGTTTCCATTCACCAAATGATTCGGTGGTGGCTATTTCGAATTATTCACGGGAACACGCAGCATAGGATACTATGGTAGCAGAATTCAGAAAGTATGTACATATACTCAATTGTCCTAACCCCTTGTGGGGGATGGCGCGTCAACTGTTCCATGTGGCCCAGTTGGCGTTTCGTTGGCATAAATTGGTTTCAGAGAATGCAGTTGCCAGCTTGCACCTCCTGCACATCCATGGCCACGAACGTCGTCGTGGACGGGATTCGAACCGGAAACGCCGGTAGTCAAACATGAGACTGATACCTCAACACACTGCGCTACCGGTCCCCCCCCCCCCCCCCCCCAGTATCCATTCATATTGAAACTTGTGTCACATGGCGGTTCGATACCAAGGCAAAGAACATAAATAGAAAATACCTTAGGGCCATTGACTGTTCACTGTGTTCGCACGTGGCTGATTGAGGGTGGAAACGAGATATCAAGGATTATACCTCGAAATAAATCTATGTACGTCAGCTGCTTATTTTTTAATACTGATACTTGGTTCGAAGCAAAGAGTGGTTTAAACTAATTACTAATCTGAGTTTGATGAATTTTCGATTCGACAAGCTAACGTTCTCAACTTCCACCCGAAAGACACAAATAACAGACTTCTCCATCTTTCGTTATTCCTTAAATCACTTACAAGGGTCATCGGTTCTTCAACCTTAGCTGCTCTTCCTGGCCAATAATGATGTCCAACTATTTTGTTCGTTGTCACACTCCGATCTCCATGAATAGGGAATCATTTGCATAGCAATTCCTTTAATGTTCCGGTTTTATATACCAAAGAAAAACCTTGACATGCATTACACGACCAGGAAACGATGATGTTTGTTGTTTGCAACTTGTTTGCATAGTTTGAAGGTTGTGTCCTGCCATTCATTCCGGATACTTCGGCAAATTCATCGTCGTCCTTTTCATCATCGTATAGTCATGTCGAATCAGCATGAAAACTGGCGAGACTTCTAATAAAACAGGACCCGGGATACTCTTACATAGGAGCGTGGATTTACCCGAGGGGGTTGATTCATTGTTTGGGCTAAGTTTTCAATGGAAGTGTGTACGTATGGCATAGTTGTTTTCTGGTTCTTTTTTTTTCGAACAGTCCTTCAGACATTGTGGACATTGAAGTCGATTACATGGACGATGGATGGTAATGACCATGAATGAGAATTGTCATGGTCCTAGACAGTAACTGTATACTCAACGATTACAATGGAGTCCATTCAAACTTGCTTTCTTCTATGATTTTATAGAGTTTAAGAAAGTTAGTTAAAATTAAAATACTAGGAAGAATTTTATTTGTTTCTTTCTTTATTACTTAAGACTGCTATTGTTGAATACATGAGTTTAATATTGAATATACAAATAGATTTAGAAGTAATTAAGGCATTATTGCGGTGTTTATTTTCAACGAGTCATAGAGCACGCAATGCACCGAGATCGACGAAGTAACAGGAAAACAAATGAGGCCGGTAGACTCGTATATAACCCCAGGAGAAACTGACGGTCATAAACCTATGACCAAACATCAAGAGAAGTTCACTCTTCAGGGATCACATATTGAAACTAATAGTGCTAGTACTAGTGCTAACAGACAAACGAACATACCATTGGCCATATAACGATTTTCAGATAACTTTTTAGACTGAGCCCTCGAGCTGCGAATCGGCAGTCCACAATACGCAACTGCTACATTTGCTCTGATCACTCTGAGAAATGGGCCCGAGAGAAAACGTGCCCCGTAAAGTCAGGAGCTTCGGCCACTCTGTGCAGGTTGTTCGCCGAAAAACAAATCACTCTGGCGCTCATTCAGGAACCATGAGTGGCTCAGTTGAAGTCCCTCTTATCTGTAATATTAATACGCAGAGGTTTTCTTTCAAGGAAGAATTTTATTGCACGAAGACATGTTCATCGAGCTGACAACGACCTTGGCTCATATCCCTCACGTTCGTCCCAATGGAATTGTTTCTAAGCACCACCACTTCCTTCAGTTTTTTTGTGATTTGGCACAATGTGTATTAAATTAGAGTAATTGGTGGGCAGGGCAGTTTGCCTGAAGGGACACTAAGCGCTGCGCCCTGAAGATCAATTGGGCTACAACCTGGTATCTACGCCGAGTAGTGTTAACTTACGAAATCATTTATTCCAACGAATTTGCCCAGCTGCTCGACTTAGTTAGTGTGTTGTAAATTACAAAACATTTTGCCAGAATGTATTAGAATACAGTGTCTTGAAATTAGTAAAATAGAATAAACTTGATTATCAAATTTATCTACTATAATGGGGCAAACCATTGATACTTCCATTATGTTATATCTAATTTGCAATGAACCATACTCTGGTCTGGTTGTGCTGCCTCCACCGGCAGATCGATGGCAGCACCTGATGAGTAATGATCTGTCAGTGGTACGAAACCAAGACCATTCCATCCGTATCGCCTAATTTGTTTTTATTCCCCATTTTTACCTCCCTTGTTTGTGTTGTCTTCCCAGGCTGAATTTTTGTTAATACGTAAAGGACAGCGGTAACGAGCGGCGAAAACTCCGCCCACGTCTCCCGAACTGAGCTACAGCAAGCATAGGTCACTTCTTAGCTCGTTGAGACTTTTTCTTCGCCAGATGGCACGGCCCAACCTTCACGGGCATTATGCTACCTAAGGCTCCATCCCCACCAGCATCTTCGGATGCCCACCAAACTGTCCGTTACAAATTGGGGACGGATTTTTTAATTTTTTTTCTTGCAAAATGTCAGGATACCAAATGAATACTTTCCTATTAGGTGTTTTCGCATTTTAAAGAAAAAAAATAAAAATAAAAAGGAAACACCGAATCAAAATAGACGATTCACATTTTCCTAGTAACCAATTCGACCAGTTAAGTAATTTCAAATCACTACAACGAATAAAAATGTCTTAAAACACACTAAGCCAACACTGCTTAGGTCTTCAGAGCTCAGAGGCACCCCATCAAACTGAATACCCCTTTTTTTTTAAAGAAAATAGGGCTATGGCGAAAAAAAGAAAGAAGAAAACATCCGGAAACCTGTTGGTGGTCTAATGAACTCTCTCAACTCCCAACTTCAATTTATATTTCTGAACCCAAGAAACCGTCATTCGTTTTTCATCGGCAGCAAAATCCCAGAACAAAAAAAAAAATTAAAACCCCCGAAGACAAGACCTCATTCTGATATGATCCCTTATCCTATTTTAGCACTTGCCTATATTTGAAAGTAATGTCCCATTTTCATTTCTGCGAAAACTTTCACGATCTACGCTACCAGCAGAATGTCATTTGATGAAAGAATACTTCAACTTGATTTGTTCCCGGATGACTCTCCCCAAACCTTTTTCAAACATTTTGTATTGGAGCCCCCGCGCCGTGTACTTTTGTTTCCTGTTTCCATGTTATCAGCATAAAGGATAATTCTTTGATTAAGTATCCTGCGGCACTTTTCACTTTACTTTTTCTATTTTCTCGGGTAGGAAATGGACAAGCTTGTCAAAGAAATAATGGAACGGGGAAGGATACCGGGAGGGTATCCCAAAGTGCACTTTCACCCTTTAGCGTGTCAGATACAACTGTTGGTAGAACTGATGGCTATTTTCTTTTTAATAATTGTAAAGTGTCAAGTTCTAACCAGCTATCTGAATGTAAAAGTAACTACATTTTATGCCCAACTGCGAAAAGTCGTTTCGTGTTGGAACGATGTAAGGACTACGTCTATTAAAGACTGTAGATTCTTTTTTTGCGCCACCAGGGCAGGGAGCCTGCACGATTACGCAAAACAACCCACCTTATATGTCATAATAATTTCATACTGATTTCAATTAATCACAGAATTGATTAGGATTACAATCGGATTTGACAAACATCAGCATATGGATTTATTGACAAGAGATGTACAGATCCGGAAATATTTAAAATTATGGATCGATCGTCGCTGCGGTTTTCATTGACCTAAAAAAAAGCGTTTGACACGGTAAACCACACAATATTGTTAGAAACAATTAGGAATAAGAGGAAAAGCCAGAAAATTGATTGAAACTTAGCTACACAATAGAATAATACAGACAAAATGGACGTATGAGCGTAGAAGAGTTTGTTAACATAGGTGTACCGGAAGGCTCCACACTAGGGCCAAAAATGTGTATCCTCTTCATTCAAAATTTGGGACTAACAAATCTGCAAGGCAAATATACATTATATGCCGATGACACAAGTATAATTTATCATGCAACAGTTGTATCTTTTTAGTAACGGTTAATTTCGAAACCGGGAAATTTTATACGTTTTACATGAAATTTTATGTATAGGTAGTTTCAGAAAGTGAGGTCAAATCTCGGATTAAATAATTGAGAGAGTGGCAGATTTTGATTGTATTCGGAAAGTAAAACTTTTTGGGCACAATTTACAAAAATGCTATAACTCTGTAAAGGTTAAAACCAGAGTGTCCACTTTGATGTAAATTTTCCACAAATGAACCGTACCATCAAAATGTTTATCATCTCAGGCGGGGCACCCTGTATATGATTTTTACTTTTATTTAAGTGGTTTATTTTGTCTGTGAGGTGTCTTTTTGAAGTTTTGAAGCTTATATAATTTTTTGTGTACTAAAAATAAAAAATAATTATAAAACACACTGAAATAAGAGACTTACATGTTCAGACAATAAGTAAATTTACATAAAAATAATTTTAATCTGAATGGTTTTTCAGTCATTTTTGAAGTAATTCTTTCTCTAACATAAGGTGGTACAATACTCGTATATGTACTAATGTAAATAAAAGCACAAACAGAAAACCATCGGATAATTTTCTACAAAATTCTGCCACAACTACAGCATTAAGTCGACTAAAAATCGAAAGCTGAATCACCAGATGGTTTGCGTTTCGATAAAGAAGACGATAATATTTTTGCGATTTATTCTGAATCTGTTCTCGAATGGCGCTAGCACGCGCAGCAAATCCAATGCTCATTATATTCATAGAGGAAATATCCAGGATTACTATGGGTATGTTGGCGACGACACCCACAAGTAAAGGCATACAGGATATTTCGAAGTGAGGGCGAAATTACGTATATACGAGGGATCCTTTTATCAAGGAACGAGGCAACAGCGAAAGTCATTCTTGCATTATGAAAGTAATCCTCCCAAGTGAATTCACCGAGTAGCCTACTGAGAAGTTTGCAAAGATACATAGACGGCAATGAGTGTACTTCGAATTGCAAAAGACACAGGAAAAGAAAAAGGGATGCGTCAGTTCAATTTACTTCAACTGGAAAAACATTCGGAGAGATTACATCGTCGCTTTTATGATCCTATGATGACAGAAAAGGGGGTGGAAACGCAAGCATCTTCGATTGTCTTTTTATATTTATCATTCATACTCGCATACTAGTCGTGATATCAAAATGCATGGATCAAGGGGTGATATACGTATCTGACGATGTTTTATCCTAAAACGCCTCCGGGAATAAATTTCCAAATGTTTTCATAACAGTCGTATGACTGTAATTTTCTTCCAATTTCAACTACATATTAGTATTGTTGGGGCGATTTTTGAAGGAGGAATAGTGAATCAGTGCTATTTAATATGTATAGTGAATCATTTTAACAATGGTCTAAACACGGCCTCGTGACATAGGGTAAAAGCACCAATGAGCGTAATTTAGCCTTTTAAAACTTCCATTTTTTACTTGTATTGTTCTTTAACTGTTGTTTGGGTAATAGTGTTGGCTTTTATTTAAATTAGGCAAATTGAGGCAAAATGTAAGTTATATTTAAGAAAAATATGAAAGTATTAAAAAAAACGCGAGAAAGCTATGAAAGTAGCTTTCCAAATCTCATGTCCGGCGAAAAGAAGTAAGAAAACTCATTCCCCATGGGGGAACGAGGACCTCTCAATGCTCAGGAAACTAGGGAGATCTTCAATATTTGCAACAAGCACAGCTTCTGGCAGCCGTATAAGGACAGCCTAAAGATATACAAAAAAGCCATTAGAGCGGCTAAAGTCCAAACGTGGGAGGACTTCTGCCAATCATTGGATAATATCAAGGACACAGCAAGGATCAGCAAAATCCTGTCCAAGAAATACTCCAATCCGTTCTTAGTGAAAATAACGGATGGCACTTGAACGGAATCCAATTCTGAATCCCTTGAGCTCTTACTATACCTACACATACTTTCCAGGTTGCAAAGAAATCGTACAGAGAGCCTAGAACCGAGTGATGCGCGCAGAGTGAATTTGTGCAATCCGTTATCAGAGAGGAAAGAATATCCTGGGCAATCAACAGTTTCTCCCCCTTCAAATCTCCCGGACCAGATGGCATACTGCCCATTATGCTGCAAGATTTAGTAGTTCCCAGAGTGCTGGTGTCCTTTAGAAGCTGTCTCCGTCTCAACCACGTCCCCCAGTCGTGGCGACGAGTTCGAGTCGTATTCATACCAAAGGTAAGCAAGAGAGGACATAATGCCTTCTGCGACAATTCCTGGAAAGCTCACCGCTCTCGAAGTCACGGTACGCCTACATCAGAGGTAGATCCACCGAAACGGCTCTCCACGAGGTGGTGCGTGCCATTGAGCAGAGCCTTCAGTATAAGCAATATACCTATATATATTATCAGCTTTCCTCGACATAGAGCCAGCCTTCAACAACGCCAGCATCGAATTTATTCACGACGCCCTATCAGATTTGGGAGTAGAAGCAGGAATCGACAGAAGAATAGTGACTCTGCTAAGATCTAGAACAATTCATGCGGACTTGGGATACAGCCATCTAACCAGATTTGTATGCAGAGCGACACCTCAGGGAGGCGTCATTTCTCCACTACTAGGCTAGTGGTTATCAACAAAATACTAACAAGGCCTAACAGGGAAGGGATTAAAGTGGTCGCGTACGCGGATGATGCGGCAATAGTGGTGTCAGGAATGTGCCTCTCCGTGAAAAGTCAAATCATGGAAAGGGTTCTGGATATGGTGAGCACCTGGGCCACAAGCTGTGGACTGGGCGTTAACCCAGGCAAGACTGAACTGATGCTATTTACCACTAAAATCAAAATACCGCATTTTACCCTCCCTAAACTAAACGGTCAGTTACTCCAACTATCACCCAGCGCAAAGTATCTAGGTGTCATTTTAGATACGAAGCTCAGCTGGAAGTTAAATATTGAAGAGCGGGTGGAGAAAGCCAGCATCGCTTTCTACGCCTGTAAGAAAAATTTCGGAAGAGGATGGGGCCTTGAGCAAAATATGGTCCTCTGGATGTACACAGCAGTAGTCCGTCCGATTCTCTCATATGAGTCGTTAGTTTGGTGGCCAGCACTTGCTAAAGGATACAACGTAACAAAACTTGCCAGGATGCAAAGGACGGCATGTCTTGGCACTACAGAGGTGCCATGCGGACTTGCCCGAGAGAAGCGCTAAACGTGATCCTGCATATTCCACCAATAGACCTGTTTATTAAACAGCTGACGGCGGGCAGTGCAGTCAGGCTCAGAGACTCGGGAGCCTGGACTGCCAAGCCGTACGGCCATAGCAACATCCTCAGCCGGTTGTCACGAGATGTTATCAACGTAAAAACAGACTTCACTGTGCCCAAACTGAGGTTTGACAGAAGCTTCTCTGCCAAATTCCCCACCAGGACTTTGTGCAGGGTTCCTCTCGAATCAAGATTTTCATAAGCAAATCCATGTGATCCAGTTATCGACACCCTAGTGGTACGTATACCCAGTGATCAAAGTACGTCAAAGCAGGAACAGCATTCTTGTTATTCAAGTGGTTTCCTATTTCTTATGTGTTATTACAAAGTTTTCTATTTTCCTTGGTAAAAATTATTCATTTTATAAAAAATATAAAACATTTTACCTAAGACAGGAATTAACCATCTATCGACACACCCGTCGATAGCTAGTGCATTTATTTATTTTAGTGGAACCAATAATCGACAATATTACTAAAAAAAACGACAATATAAAACTAAATTCATTGTTTAATGCACAATACATGTACATGTCGAAGTAAAAGAAATGAAAACTAAGTGCAGTAAACCTTATTGTTGAGAACCAAGTTTTTACAAATGGATGGGAAGGAGAACGGACAATTCTCTTGAACTCAGCACCCTCTAAATATAAATACATGCATTTACTCAATCTTCTTCACTCTAGATTTTAGTCACCAAGGAGATCCTCTCGGTCAGACTGATGTTTTATTACAAAAAATCAAAGTACACAAGTAGTCTTAAAATTATTGTTTCCTCTGCTTTGGTTTGAACAATTTAAAATATTGCTTCGTATTCAACCGATTCAACATAATCCAAAAGTTGGAATCAAATCTCTTTGGCCTTCATTTCATTTTCCATGTAAAATATTTAACATTTCAACAAGGTACTTGTACTCGTATAAACCAAATTCCCATTTTCCCTTTTCAATTCTCTACCCCTAAATCAATGGCAACCATGCCTTCTATAAAACCCATCACCAGCAGTTAAGGCAAATCAATAATGCACTTTGGCGAGGGCACAACTCTCACTCGAGCTCAACCACAGTGAAAACGGACTCCTATCAAAAGACAGCGACTCTAAATCTCTCAATCGTAGCTTTTAACGACCATTTAAGCTTAACGTCAGTACAATGAATAATTCATGACTACCGCCATTTTTTCCTCCCTCTCTTCGAGTTCCATTTGCAGTAAATCAAAACATATTTAGTAAAAGGAAGAGGACATTCCCGTCTGTGTCGGGTTGGCATAGTAGGGCAGCAACATTTCATTCGTGCTCCCGCCCGACCCCCAAGGTTTACTAACTCTCAAAGTCACTCGGTCTCTGATGATATTCCGGGCGACCATTTCGTCTGTTCCGTTCCAGAGCTGGGACGATTCTCAGTTTCAGGATAACCAGCAGGGCCACAAAAAAAATCGCAAATCCTAAAAAAAAGACGAAAAACGAAAATGTATTCAATTATTGTGAGGGCTCCGGTTGAGCTGCATATTTTCCATATTTAGACACGATATGAGTTGCAACAACGGATGGGGGAGTAAATTCCTCTGAAAGAGAGGCATCTTGCAGCATAAGGGGGTGTCCTTATTTTCCTGACATATGTCATAATTTATAAGCTATATTTTGAATTTGGGGAGATTGAAGTTAGATTTGGTACAAAGTCGGTGTTTTGATGTTTCTGTTTTTTTTTTTTTTTTCGAATTACATAACACATACTGTGACACTGAATAGTATCTGCTCAAGTCATCGATCAGAATTTCTTAATATACATATTATGATAAATATATACTAAAGCAATAATGCGAACTACCCGGGGACCTCAAGGGTTGCAGGTACTTCTTTTAACGTGTAAGACTGGGTTCTGCATCCTGTCCAAAATAGCTGCTTTGGTGAATACTAATTTTTTGAAACAACTCTAGACGAAATCTTCTATATTAGTGCGCTGTTGGTATTCAGGTAACTTTTTTCTTCCGGCGACTTTTGAGTTTAATCTTTTTCACACGATGTGAAGAGCTAATTTGGTGGATTGGCAGGCGAAGTTTATTCCATGAAGTAGGTTATTTCTAACGAATGTGTTCCGAAAATATTTTACTTTTTTCAATCGCTGTTTGCAAAAAAGACCTTAGAATAGTCAGCCTATTTGATTTCTTTTGGACGATTGCCCGAAATATTTGCTATATGCAGATTGAAATGAGTAAATAATTTAATCAATGCATAACACATTTTTGGGCGACCGGTAGCGCAGAGTGTTGAGGCATCAGTCTCATGTTTGACTACCAGCGTTTCGGGTTCGAATCCCGTCCACGACGACGTTCGTGGCCATGGATATGCGGGAGATGTATGCTGGCCACTGCCACTGCATTCTCCGAAACCAGTTTATGCCGTAAAAACGTCAACTGGGCCACACGAAACAGTTGACGCGATATGCGCCACAAGGGGTTACGGCAATTGAGAGAGAGAGATAACACATTTTATCAGAGACCACGAAGATTCATACAGTTTCGGTCAGATGCTGCGGCAAATTGCCACTTGCAAGACTGCCTAGACGGCCGAGATCTCGTTGGGAGAGCTCAGTATATATGGACGCCGAACAGCAACTGGGCTTCCAAGATTGGAGGACGCGGTCACGTGACCGAGATAATTGGAGAAGAACGATCCAGGCGGCCAAGGCCCGACGTCGAATGCGCGGTCTAATAGACGGTCTAATGAGTGGTCTAACGGACGGTATAATATTGTATGCGGTCTAATGGATGGTCTAATGCGTGGTCTAACGCGGATAGTTGGTCTAGAGTTTAAAAACAGCATTAAAATCAGTTCCGGATACTAATGATGTAATCATAATCATTATATAACGACAAAATTCTCTAGAAGTCATAAATGAAGCCAACTTTTATCACCAATAGCTCCATGAGTCTCACGCCTCAACACACCACTGTCTACTCTACACTCCATTGTCAGACTGCAGTTACTGCAGTTCGCGTAAGATAAATGATAAAATCCGTCAATGAAATCTTCATAAAACAATGTCTGGAAGACTTGTTGAAAAAAAAAAACTTTTCCCCTTTTCGAGTAGAGAATCTTGCATCCATCCGCTATCCATCGCGAATGATATGATTATTCCCTTTTCAAATATCTACAGACTTCTTTTTTTCTTACATTTGAAATGGAATTGAATGCAATCCGGAATCTCCGTCTCACGCCCCACTACTATACGATGAGTTGGAAAGCTTAAGAATTTACCGTTATCCTAAATTTCTTTTTGTCTTACTTTAAAGTCTTGACCTGATAGCAAGAACGAAGAGGACGAAAGAAAAGAAGACAAAACCAAACGCCAATTCTCCTATAGTCACGACGGAATAGGAAGAGAATCCTGAGAATGGCCAATTAATTCCGATCACGATCCCGAATTAGAGTCGGTGACTTGCATTTTTATCCGACAATTGTTCCTTTTCGTAGCGCGATGAATCCTTCTCGGATCGGTTGCTGGAACATAAAGGCGAACGTCGAAGGAAAGTCATGACGGCAGCAGCGCTTTCGACAATTTCGTATTATTCGTCAGAGTTTAAACATTGTTCGATGACAGCGTTTAATGTAACGAAAAATTGTTTTTATGGCTGACGATAAATATCGTATTCGCAATTTTTGCAATTGCATGCCTTGTGCAGAAACAAATCGGCCGAGAAGTGAAACCTATATTTTTCGAGCTAATTGGCTTCGAGCTGTTCAGAAAAAGTAAAAGAATTGGAGCTTGCATTGCAATTGAGGAAATTAGTTTTTCCCAGCTAGTAGTGGAAATTTCTTCACTGTATTTTTGCTAATTCAATACGTCATCGTTACGCCGAGGGGTGAAACTATTTTGAGCGCATCAGATGGATATTTTACGGTATCCGTTGGCTTTCAGAGGTTAACTATCCTGAATTGTGCATCATCCATAGCGGACCGTCGATGGATTAAGTTCTGCAGTGAGGCGTGTAAATTTATTAAGGTTGTAAGAAGTAGAAGTATGGACGGTTTCGCACGAGCACATCTCCTTATTGAGTAGGGCCTGTGTTGTGTGTTTTGAGAGGGGGAAGGTTGAAATGTGATGCAACTTTGACCTGTTTACCTAAGTAATCTCCAACGCACGGATCATCCGATACGAGCAACTGTAAGGCGAGTTTGCGCTTAAAAAAAGAGTAATGAGAAACGACTAAGAATCACAAATATTCATTACCACCACAATCAACCCTCTGAGTGGCCTCTCTTCAATTCAGATTCTGGGTCACAGTTTACAATGGCAATCGCTGGGGTCTTTTCCCTGGAACGGGCATTTAACATACTCGTAGCATTCTTACACCACCGAGCCGTTGTGAACGTTAGAATCCATTTTGTCAACTCCGTCCATAGAAACTCCCAACTGGTATCGGTGTCAAACAAAATTAATTCATCGAACCCATACCACTTATATGGGTCTTAACATCCAACTCCTCTTATAGTACTACTCTTTAAGAGTAAAAGTCCCCAAAAATCGGTATGAGTCTGGTTTCGTACCATGGTGCAAGGCACGAACTCATCAGGCGCATCCACACCTCGTGCCTCGCACCATGGGAGAGGCGCACCAGATCAGTGACGATTGGCTAGATCTCACTTCGCCTTATATACTTACACTCAACAACACGACACGGGGACGGATCATATCTCAATGAAAAACACACCTGGGCTTTCTGCGATATGTTGTTCTAACATGCCGCTAGTATCAATTCAAATAAAAAAGTGTTAGTTTCGGAAAATGCAGTTGCCAGCAAGTACCTCCTGCTCCCCCATTCAGCCGCCTATCTGCGACAAGCCGGGAGATGCTGTCGCCTATTATTACGCCCCGCAGGGGGAAGACAATACAAACATCCATGGCTTTGAACCCGAAACGCCGGTAGTCAGACATGAAACTGGTGCCTCTACGCACTGAGCTACCGTTCCCCCTTCCCCCATAGACCTCACCCAAAGCAGGAGGTTCTTACTATCTAGAGTTATCACCTTTATCTTGTCGTATGCATCACCGGTATGGAGCTGTGCTCTGCGTTAAACTTACAATGCCTGGAGCATCAATTCGGTATATCAGAATGCAGCATCAGAATGAGGCGGCTTATGTGGTTGATGGAATGATCCCAACAGATATTCTGGCAAACGAAATGGATCAAGTCGACGATTGGAATCATCTGAAATACCGAAATTAGGGAGGAATAGAGAAACATACGAGCCCCTGATGAAGTGGTACCAGTTGAGGGAGGAAGTGTCGAAAGACCGTTGGATGCATACACTTTGTCCCTCAAATCGGCATGACCGCCCAAGATGTCAGGAAGTACCTAAAGGTTCGGAGCGCATACGGTTCCGTTATCCCGAAATTTTCTGGAAACCGTGAAGAATTGAACGCGGCATTCGACAGTGAAATTAGTGCCCAAAATATGGTGGAACATATGCTAAAATTTGCACCAAACAGGAATGTAGTGAGTCATTTCGCATGTGAGATCCACAAGAAACTCCAGAAAGAAAAGAAGTGCGTTGATTAGCCAAAGCCAACCGTGCGAAGTAATACCGACAGGTGACCCAGCAGAGAAACTGGAAAGGATATCCGACATAACCGACGATGCAGAAGACATATTTACTTATCGGTATGTTTAGAAAACTCCTATATCACCTATTTAAAAAATGAAGCCGGAATACGGAGGGCTGCTTCCAAAGCCGAGGGTTTTGTAGTATGTATTGTAGTATGATGATCATCATCATCGTGGAGCGACATCCCGACATCGGGCCTTGGCCGCCTGGAAAATCCAAGGCTTCTGTTCCAGGTTTCTTGACGTGAAGTGGTTTTTAGAAGGACGAGTTGTCAGCACATGGCTAAACCCCATTCAGGGGATGGCTTCGAAGATAGCTCCTTCAGATGGTTTAACAAACGTGCTGGAGTTCACACAACTATGTTGCAGGTCCAACTACACAAACCATTCCATCCTACTGAACCTGAGACGCTTAGGTGTTGGCCAGCCCTTCAGGCTACAGCTAAAATACATATCTGAATTTTTCCAAACTGTCTTATCGCTTGACTTGGCCGTCAGCGGTTTGACACACTTCCGTTACCAGGAGGACTATGGAAAATGACTTTTTTGAAAACACGTCAATCTGGCTGTAAAAAGCTGGCAGGGGGTTACGCGAGTGGATTCGGTTAACCTATGTAAATGCGCGCAAAGGATTTTCGAGGGAAATTGCATGGAACATGTCATGGTTGGTAAAAATTTAATTAAATGCTCTTCGCAAGTGCGTACATGATTTCCCTATAGGAGAGCGGCCAAATAGTTGCTCGTATGTTACCGCACCATCAGTTGTTTGTCAGTGCCCACCACAACCAAAACACAGTAACAACTGGGGAGTTTCGATAAAGTACATACTCGTTACTCGGGCGAGAATGGCCCGAAACAGAAATAAAGAGCGAAGATTCGCAAAGATCGCTCATCGAACAAAATTTTTCAAAAGCTCACTAAGTTTTTAGATGAGGGACGTTGCGAAGTATGCTATATCCTTACGAGGCGAACATTTCAGAGCTCTATGCAAAGATTATGGCCGGTTTACATTCCTGCCAAGCGGATGAGGCGAGTATGTTCGACGAGAATGCCCGAGTCAAGCAGCCAAGCAGCGCGTTCACATTGGCTGCGTTTTGGCGAGCGGATCAGAAACAGACTTTTTGTCCATATGCTTTCTCCTACGGTAAAATAGCAAAGTATGTACTCTGATCCGGAGAGGAACATTTTCAAAGATTCAAATATTGACAGTTGTCCGTACATATTTAAGTGGATGGGAAAGGCATATGGAGGATACGTCTGTTCCTGATCCGCTCGCCAAACGCAGCGATGAGCCTTTTTTTCTGTTTCGCGAATAAGAGGAGAATCGTCTCTTTCGAGTTAAAATATAATTTTCATCACAGTCAGCGAATTCCCGCTCTAGTAACTGCAAATACCCGGATATGGTTTCGAGTTTCTTACCACCTAAAGCAGAAATGCACTTTGAAGCTGCAATCAAGGAATGGGAAAATCTCCCTAAATGTATGTAATAGAGAGAATTCTCCTATTATTCGCGAAACAGGAATGTTCCTAAGGTTATTATTAACTGAAAACATTCCAGTAAATTAAATGCCCATCAAATACGAATACTTAGCGTGCTTGTTCTAGATCAGAGTAACATCAAACTTAAATCACGTGAAACCTATTCAAAATGCTATTTTCTGTAATTCAACTACAGCGAACCCCCTTTACGAGGTGCTAAGCTATCTTGTAATTGCAACCCTTAAAGACTATCGACAAACGTCGGTTTCAGTATTGCTTACAACCAGTAAGCACAAAATTCTTGATCCAATAACGATAATTTGTCACACAATCTCGTTTACATCATCGAATTATCAGTATAATTAATTGCATTGTCATCGAATGTGCAAATTGCGATAGACATCTGTTCAACTTCCCTTCGCTTTACCAAACAAATATGTCTTCCGTGAACTTTGAATCATCCCCGTATGGACGAAGGACGACGACATTTTTGCATGTAGGCTGGAAATCAAAATATTTTCGTTCCTCAATAATTTTATATGGTTGAACGCTTGGTTGCGTTTAATGGCGTGATTCGGCGTCTCCGGGGTCACATAAATCATAGAATGTTTAGACAGGAGAGATAAGAGAAAGAGAGTCTTCTTCTTTGTTAGTTTTCACTACTATGTCAATACGAGTACATATATCCTTAGGGTTCGAAACGTATGATAGTAAGGAACGTAATAATAATTTTGTCTTCTAAATGAACCATCGCCGCGCTATATTGAATAAATTGACTTCGGCAAAATATGTCGGGTTTGAATATACAGAATACAGAGTGTTATTTTCATAGGTATAATATAAATCCCCTGCCCCAAACTGGCTACGCCGGTGTGCTTCTGCTGAATTGTTAGTGCTCAAAGCTTTGCTAAAATTCTTTTAACCTGATATACTCGAATAGAGGTTTTATATATACTTGATCGATGAGGATCTATCAGCAGGAGTAAAATACAAGAATAAGCTTGTACAAAAACACTCCTCCCGAGCGTATCTCAACGCAATATCAAAGAAATTGGTAAGGCTGTAAGAAATGTTTAACACCAAACACTGGTTGTTAGTGTGAAGTTTTTTTTACTATCTATTGTACATATACTCGTATACTATACTGCAGGTTAGTACTGTCTTAAGTGTACATCCACATGCAATTAGTCGGTGAGTTCAAACTATACCATTACCGTCGATCCTTATTATCTTTCGTTCCCTTGACATCTCGAACAAGACAACCCTACCACGTATGTTGTACGAATACGTATTCTCCATCGAATCGTCTGTGCAGGGAAGCAAATAAAGATTTCTGCGAAGGCATTTTATGCAACATAAAACGCACGACATTTTGCAATTGGAACCAAATGGTTGAATTCCAAACATATTGTGGCTGCACGTCATTTTATGGCTCGCGCTGGGTTCCTTCAAACCTCCTGGACACCCCACATACAGCTTCGGGTGATTGTATTCCCTTCAGTTATTGTCTCTTCTTGCTTGTCGTTTCCCTGGGTTTCCTGTTGTGGTTGTTATATTGGACGGAATATAAAAAATATGATTTTATTATCATCCTTTATAGCTGAGGTATTGTTTGTTGTAGAATGACAAGAGAAATTACTTTGATGGTATTGATAGATAATTTCATTGTTATCTTGCATGTATAAAAGCAAGTTTGGATATGTACATACTCGTACATGTGGGTTGTATGTGCACGAAATATGAATAAATTCTGATTGCCAATTCATAAACGGGAAATGCACTCATGATAAAATCGTGTTACTAGAATTGATAAATCTAAGCACTACGTGCTCTAAAAGAGCAAATAAAGGAAAGTTTTGGTGGAGTTTTGATTTTTGGTACCTTTATGTTTTTGCTAGTCGCTGAAAACGAATCTGAAGTTCTCCAACAAAAATTTTTCCGGGAAATATGTTTTTTTAAAGCAAAAAAGTGCAAAAAGTCCAACTTTTTCGGACAATATAACTCCGTAACTATGCATTTTACGTAAAAGATGGCTATGAAGAAATTGAAAAGGATATTTCCTATATTTAAGTTATCAAAAGTATTTCTCTCAGATTAATGTTTTAGCCGCGAGAGTGTCGCGAGAATTGGTGTCAAACGCAAAAAAAAAAAAAACTCTAACGCCCGTTTCCTCAATATCCGATTAAACTCTTTGTTAACTAACTCCTCCTCTCTAATTGCCTTGACCCCTGCAGGGGCACGCGTCAACATCTCTAGCATTTCTATCCCTTGTTGGCGTTTCAATAGCATATCTACTTTTCGGAAGTGCAGTTGCTATCATGCACCTCCTATCCGCGCCGTCTTTATACTGACAAGCTCGGAGCACTGTGAGAGTTCTATTAGTACTCACAGGCAGTTTTTGATCGCGCCGAGATTTGATCTCCGAGCTCTAGATTAGTATGGTAGAGCGGTGACGGAACGATCACGGCCACTGAGCGCGACAACTAACAAGGGCACAAATTAATCGAAACTATAAACAGCCCGAAAAGCATTTCCGTTTTTCATACGTCGATTAAATTACGAAGCCATAAATTGTGGAATTTCTCTCTGGCCACAATTATGGCAAAACCAGCTGATTTTCTTGGCTTTCTTTCTACAAATATATATTGTATTAGTACGGTATCTCAGCATATTCAATTGCAGCTAAGTTTGTGGCAAATTCTCTTCTATCGAATGAATTTCCAGGAACTCTGTTCTTTATGACCACTTCTGACAAGCTCGGAGCGCAGTTCTATTAGTTCTCACAGGCAGTTATTGTTCGCGCCGAGGATCGAACCTCCATTCACTTCATCGTAGAGCGGTGAGAGAACGAACACGGCCACCGACCGTGCCTGTCATAATTGGTTTTTAATTACTTTGGTCAAACATTTTTTTGACTTGAGTGCTCAGTTCCCCCATTCAACTTGCAAAAACGACAGTTGAATAGATGAAATCGACGTCTCTTTTAATATTACATACAGGATGGGTTTGGCCTGCTACATATTAGGATATTTGCTTTTTTTTAGCAGCTAATTGCTTTTTGGCTGACAACAAGATATAACAGATGTAATTAGCCACTTGAGACAGTACACTCAACGCTCTAACGAGTTGGTGATTAAGAGTTTGCCAGCTCCAGTTTCTCACGATAATACCTTATTTGCTCCTCTCTTAACTCACCCCTTACACAGTTAAAAATCCTGGTCTATTATCAATGCTAATTCGGGTTACATATATGACGACACCAAAATTGTATTAGATTTTAATAAAATGAAAGTATTACAAATGCTTCCGTAAACTTCACTGGTTTAAATATTAAACTTTTCTGGCATTATTTTTTTAATCAAATTGTTGGTTTAAAATTTAATCTACAGATATTATAATCTATGAAAAAATATTAATTTTACTGCGTTTTTTTAACTCCTCTAAGTTTTTTCTCCATTATTTTTTTTTTCAATTTTCTAAACTTCCAAATCTTTTATTAAGCCCATCGCAGGTTAGCCAGCTAATCTTTAACTTTTTTCGCCATGACGCAGCATCGAACCTGTGAACTCCGTGTTGTAGAGTTGCGACCTAGACCACTCGGCCACGCAGCATAATATTTTGAGCTGACTGCGAGTAGTTATAGTGAGACTTGAGACTCAAAAAATATACTTTGTGGGGTTTGCCTTTTAATTAAACTTAGATTAGAAACTAATGCGAGAACAAAAAGAACACAAAACGGTTTGAATTGTATTAGAATTTATTACAAATTGGTTTAAAATGGAAGTAAACTTTGAATTGTATTAGAATTTATTACAAATTTGGTTTAAAAGAGAAGTAAACTTTGGAAGGGTTTAGATTATAGAATTAAAATTATTAAAAATGGTGGTAGTCCAAGACCAGGTTTAAAAAAAATACCGCGATTTTTAACTGTGTAAGAAGCAAGGACACTTGAACTGATTTTATTCTTATAGTGGACTTAATAAAGGAGTAAATTAGAATATAAACAATTCCACATGTTTCAGAATAAAAGGGGGTTCCGCGTCTCTGGTTGCCCCTGTTGCGGCCGGTGCGGATGCTTGTGTTACCCCGAGAGGATTGTCAATCACGGATACATTGGGGTGCAAGCGCTGCAACCCAAACAATTGTCCTTATCTTTCGTCTATGCAGACATTTGGTTCAACAGAGGTAGTGTATATGCATTATTTTGTGGTGGACAATTTCGGCATGCTATTGCGGTGCCCCGGCAATCGATAAACATTTCAGAGTTCATATTTGTGTCTATTACATTTTCGGCAGGATCACTTGCAACTGGAAATTCTCAGTCGACAGTATTTCTACGTGTGCTCGTTACACCTCCGGAGTTGCCACTGAAGCTATGCTGTGAGAGAAACTCACCACCATACCATAAAGTACTTAACAACTACTAGAGATGGAACTTCATACGATTTAAGCAAAAGCGCAGTGCCAATTGAGACGCAAATAACCAAATGAAAGTTGCCTTTAGAGGGATAGGGACGAAAAAACTTTAAAAAGCTCTTCAACTGCCAACTACCTAGTACGTTTCATCGTATGAGTAACATGCTTGCTATTCCGCATTACCCGTTCGTGTGCTGATGAAATCTAATACATATGCAACTATTAGGCAGGCACTCTTAATTCGTATGGAGTCCCACTTCTTGTTAACAATCTCTATTCTTTGACCATACTCGTGTGGTTCCAGAGGAAACTCTCTTCTGCCGAGACAAAGTACAGTGCATATGGTAGCGAGCTTTTTGCCATTCTCTGGATACATCATTTTGAACATTTTCTGGAAAGTTCCGACTTTCCATGTCTTAACCAAGCACAAGCCGTCGGTATTAGCAAGGATATACATAAATACTGCCTCACTGTAATCGACCGTTTTACAATATGGCTAAGGCAATCGCATTGCGAGACCGAAAAGCCCATATGGTGGCGCAGAGGTTCTATAACAGCTGGGTTTCGAGCTCCTCAAATTATTATATATTGAGTCTTAGTAATTCGAGAAGCAATCGATAGCCTACGGCTTCCAGCGGTCTTGTCGAGGCAGTGTCATCCCTACAATCTTGCTTGGCTTCCGAAATAGTTCCAAAAAGAATTTGGGAACTTTAATCTCTCTTCAAAATGGTTTACGTTCCTGAGAAACGCGACGTCTAGCCATATGTTTCCTTTGAGAACATACGCCAAACAATCTCACAACTTCGACCAACACCGACAAGTCACCAAAACTTTCTCAACAAAGCTGTACGGCTGTACCCACGTCTTCCTCCGCATAGACGTTGTACGTAGGCGAACAAAAAGGTTCATTTTCGGCCCGATGATGTGTTCATGTCCACATCCTCTTGAAGATAGCAGACCATATCGCGATTATTATTTTTTAAATAGTAGGAAGTCGATTGAACTATAGTTCAATTAGCCCTTTCGTCACTTGCACCTAAAAAACAATCAACAATCATAAATACATCATTATTCCACGCCCCAACCTCATCCCGCACTCCCAAAATGCAGAAGTCAATAAAAAAAAAGCATACAGATGAGATTCGTGAGAAGATAGCTAAAAAAAATGTAGTCACAGCAGAAGAATATCTAATGGACTCCTGGATTAATTATGTCGTTGTTGTGCTGGTCCAGAAAGACCATAATGAAGGAATGAATCCACAAGAAGAACACTATCTGGCACGTCCCGAATTGAAGAAAAGAATTGATAGATTGCCTCTTCCATCTTTCACTTGCACCCAATCTAGCAGCACTCTAGACACCAAGGCATTGCGAAACCTCATCATCATCACGTAAGATGACTTTTCGAGGGCAAAAATCGTGTAATTAATGACTTGCTCATGAGAAAGTAATTTTATGTGAGTCAGAATGGGAGTTTTGCTGAGAAAAGAAAATGCCCATAGTGGTGAATACCTGTAAGCAGTCAACCACCTTCTTGTCTCAAGAATATTAATTCTGTGACCGGTAGAATTTCATTGTGTCGGCAAAAAGGGACCTCGGCAATAGAACGGACGGGCTAACCGCCAACGTTCGGGTAATTGTTCACTCAAGGGGATGTTTTGTTTCATATGAAAATTTTGATGGGGTAAAATTATTGAGAAATGTTAGGTATTGCAAATAAAGACGGCAGTAGGTTCAACTTTGACTTGAATTTCGGCACAGTCATTTATTCAGTTGGAATTACAATATTTTGGAAATTAATCATTAAGACAAAGGTTACAAGAAGCTGTCCATCAAGCTTAGTAAATTAAAATCGTGTTTCATTTATCAATCATTATTATGGCAGATCAATTGCTTATTTATTTTGATAGGAGGTCTGAATGAATATGGTGATATGGAGTATCATAATCAGATGAATACAAAACAGGATGAAAACGAAGTAAATATCTGTACTTCAGATTAAGTGATCATCACACCTATGCGAAAAAATTGCACAGCGACTCAGCGGCGTCAAATCTGACCACGGGCTTTTTGACTTGACAGGCACCGCTAATTTTTCATTTATTTTTATTTTATTATTGATCGCTGTAATTTAGAAACTAAATGAATTAAAGTTTGCAATGTTTCAAGCCAAAAAGCTTTTAAAGATACAGGTTATTATGTAAGCTACAGATTACTTTACGTTTAAGGGCAGGTAGATGAAACCATAAACTCATTTTATTGCATCCCCTATCGGTTTATGGAGCTTTTCTACCTGTTCTTTTACAATTCTTCGCAACTAATCTAGCTAATTTTGAAGGGCAGTTTCCTTGATCCGTATTCAATATTCGCCTCGTGTCTTCTTGCATGATCTCTAAGCTCTCCCAGGGGTCCAACGAATTCGTCCGGTTCGTATATCGCAATAATCCCAGGTTTTCCTGCTGAACTGTGTGTCCTTCCTCCATGATATGAGCCACTACTGATGATCGTACTGATGAACTCGGCTTCTCTGATGTGTTCGTTGAATCGCGTCGTTACTAACCGCTTCGTCTGTCATATACAAACTTTGTCGCAATCGCTACACGTTATCCGATATATGCCGCTTTTCTCCCCAAGTTTTAATGTGTCCTTCACGCTGCCTAGTATATTCCTCAGGGTGGTGTCTCTGCTCGATCCAACTACCTGCAAATTAAAAAGCTTTAATAAGATTTTAATTTTATGAAACAAGTGGGAGTTTGGGATAATTATACGCCTTGGGATGTTTTCCATGAACTGCGTGAACAGCGTCGTATACTTTAACCTGTTTTGTTGTTTCGTTTTCCTCCTGATCAGTTTCTCGACGTCGTGAGAATAGTATCCGCTTTCGACACAAAATTGAATCGTCCATATCGTTCAAAAAGAGTCAAAAGAGCCCACCCCAGATTGGCAGCCCCGTTTTCATGGGAAATAGTGGTCCGATCGGGCTGGCTCGAACTAAAGGGTATTGGGGGGTCGATAACTCCGAATCTGGGGTCAAAAAAGAGAAAAAAAATTGGGGTCGCCCATCCCAGACTGGCAGCAACGTTTTCATGCGAAATAGTAGTCCGATCGGGCTGGCTCGAACTAAAGGGTATTGGGGGTCGCTAACTCCAAATCTGGGGTCGAAAAAGAGAAAACAAAATTGGCTCGCCCATCCCAGACTGGCAGCCCCGTTTTTATGGGAAATAGTGGTTCAATCGGGCTGGTTCGAACTAAAGGGCATTGGGGAGTTGCTAACTCCGAATCTGGGATCAAAAAAGAGAAAAAAAAATTGGGGTCGCCCATGCCAGACTGGCAGCCCCGTTTTCATGGGAAATAGTGGTCCGATCTGGCTGGCTCGAATTAAATGGAATTGAGGGTCACCGACTTCGAATCGGGGGTGAAAAATAAAGGAAAAAACTGAATTACTTAAGTGCTGGCACAGTGAAAAGAGTCATTATGCCCCTCACTACTAGGCCGTGTGAAGGACCCATTAAAACTCGAGGAGAAACGCGGCATAGTACGGATATATCGGATAAAGTGCAGCGATTGCGACAAAGTTTATATAGGCCAGACGAAGCGGTTAGCAACAGTTTCTCTAATTGCCTTAACCCCTCCAGGGGCATGGGCGCGTCAACATCTCTAGCATTTCTATGCCTTGTTTACGTTTCAATAGCATATCTACTTTTCGAAAGTGCAGTTGCTAGCATGCACTTCCTACCCGCGCCGTCTTTATACTGATAAGCTCGGAGCATTGTGAGAGTTCTATTAGTACTCACAGGCAGTTTTTTGATCGCGCCGAGATTTGATCTCCGAGCTCTAGATTAGCATCATAGAGCGGTGACCGAACGATCACGGCCACCGAGCGCGACTAGTAACGGTTTAGTCACAAAAATTGTTTTTGAAATTTGAGTTTTACAAGAAATCAAGCTTTTTTTTTTTATAAATTTTGAAAACGGTTAGCGACAATTTTTTTTGAGGCAAAATGAATCTATAGCAGCTCAACAAAAAAGGTTTCCCGTATCTTCAATAGTTTTCGAGATACTCCCTAATTAGAAAAACGATGATTTACCACTTTTTAGTTGTTTATGTGCGAATATCTCGAAAATTATTGAAGATACGAAAAAAGTTGCGCCAACTCCTTTCAATTAACCGTTCAAAATCTTTCATTTTGTCTCAGATTTTTTTTTGTTAAATTTCAAAATATTTTCAGTAAACCTAAAAAAGGTGCTTTCTGTGTCTGTTTTTTCCCCTGCAGTCGGTTCAGAAATTTGTTTTCGCCATTATCTATGTAACTGTATTTTCTACGAGGACAAGGACGAGTTGTCAGCACATCGTACATCGAAGATAGCTGCTTCAGATGGTTTAATAAACGTGCTGGAGTTCACACAACTATGTTGCAGGTCCAACTAAACAAATAATTCCATCCTACTAAACCTAGACGCTTAGGTGTTGGTCAGCCATTTAGGCTACAGCTATCTGCCTTTTTCCAAACTCTCTTATCGCTAAGACTTGGCGGTTTGACAAAAATAAAAAATAGATGCTTGAAAAATAGTCTTTTTCAAATGAAAATGTCTCGAAAACGATTGAAGATACGGAAAAAGTATCGCTAAACTCCTCAAGTCCATCCATTTTGTCTGAGAGGAATTTTTTCAAACATATTAGCTCAAATTTCACAAAGAAAAAATCTTGAGACAAACCTCAGATTCATAATTTGCACGCCAAAAAGCATAAAAAAAACTAAACATCAATTTGTTTCCGGAAAACTACCTGTTGACTGGACTAATTCGGGAGAAGATGAAAAATAGGAGAGCCGTTTCCGAGCGAACCATTTAATGACCGAACAAGAACATTAATTAAAAACAAATTTCGTGAAAATGCCGGTGAAATTCCTTCAGGCGTCTGTCTCTACCACTGAACGCTGTTGAATGATAGAATCAACGGACGTGTACCGACTACATGACTTCCTCGTGTTGCAATAAAATCCGGCCAGTGCCAATGGGTCTCTGACGACAGGATGTACGAGAATATACAGAGTATACTACTTTTATTAAGGCGCACAAAACATAAAGTTTAATCGTTATCCTGACGTGCTGTTTGTTGGCGTTGGGCGAAACGAATCCTATTCCTATGAGGCGTTTTGCACGACGTTCCGTGTGTCATATCAACCTCTATCATGAATTTTGAAAAAGGGTTTACGAGTTGAAGATACCATCGAAATTGGAGGTCATAAAAGATACTGACAACAACTTCAGCTTGAATTCTACTATGTCCGGCTTTTTGTTTGAACAAATTAAAATAAACGGATGCTTTTCAGGGGCGAAGCCGGGGGGATCAAAAAGAATTCGAGCAGTTGGCGAAGGCGGCTGATCTGAAGATATAGGGTAAGCATATAAATGAGAAGATTTTTTGTTGCTAAAGGAATCTAATCTAATTTAATTACGAGCTAATATGCATGCTGTTTCGTGCCGAAAATACTAATCGGTTTGGAATGTGAAATAAATATTAATTTGAGATAGAAAGTAGGAGACGGACAGGGCACATAGATAGATACAAGACTGGGTCGTTTTTTTAACCATGCCTCAAGACCTGTATATGAATAGACTGTTTGGATTCAGTGACCTGCAAGCAAACATTTGGTTCGATAGCCTGCTTATAATAAAATGTATTGGAAAAGACATTAATTGCATAAATGCCTTGAAGAATAGAAGGACTTGGCTGGCTAGTATTAAAAGGGGTTCTAAAGTAAAGTGTATAGCACGCGACTACAATAATAATGCTTGTTATCTTACTCTATTCATCGATGACCGCGATAGCTCGATGGGTAGAGCGTCGACTTGTCAAACGAGAGGCCGTAGAGTCAATTCCTGCTACGAGTATAGGTCTCCAGTCGACTCAGCTGTGAATGAGTATGAGGACTTAGGTTAGGTTATAGGGGCTGCTCCTCCAACGGAGTACACATAGACCGCCACTGGGTCCGTTGTGATACCACTAAAATGGACTCGACAGAGATCCCTTCCGACCAATACTTAGTCCGCGAACCATCCGGAGCGGACAATGAACCTCTGAATCTGACCCGCACTCACCTCCTTCAAGTCGTCCAGATCAGTGAAGTAATAAGAGCCAAGCGTGTCATTCCTACTACCTGCAAGAGCAGGGCAGGTGCAGAGCAAATGAGATGAACACTCCTCCTCATCCTCGTCCCCACAGCATCTACAGTAATCATTATAGGGTATTCGAAGTCGCCTGGCATGCTCTCCAATGAGGCAATGGCCAGTGATAACCCCCACGACACTGCTGATTCGTTTTCTATCCATCGAAAGTAACCCCAAAGAGCGACTACGATCTAGCCTAGGCCATTTTTGCTTGGCAACGCGACATGTGTTACCGGTACTCCACCTGATGTTAGCCCTCGTCGTCGCCTTGGCCTTTAAGGCCAATTTGCAAGTTGCCAGAGGCATGCCAACGTTACGAAACCTACCACTGACCTCACTAGTAGTACTCTCGCGAGCCAGTGCATCAGCCCTACAGTTACCGTCAAAGCCACTGTGACCTGGAATCCAACAAAGAGTAATGTAGAGAGAGCTTCCCATCAGTAGAATTAAGGCACGACGTTCTGCAAGTACCTTCGAGTGAGTCACAGTAGAATCCAGCGATTTAATCAACGATTGACTATCTGTATAAATTATAACATCACTAGCTGAAATTACATTACGCCCTAGCCATGATATAGCTTCATAGATAGCCGTAAACTCCGCCTGGAACACACTACAGTAATTACGGAGGCGGAAGGACAGTCTGATGAGGACTTAGATTTCATAAAAATTGAGAAAGTAGAAGCGGGACGTGCGTGATACTACCCTCCAGATACCATCTTTCCATAAAAACGGTTTCGGGAATGAACCGCTGGACTACATTTCATATCCCATGTTCCTTTTCATTATATCATACTCAACTGAAAATTGGGAAATTTTAGAAATACCAAACAGACCAATTCAACGTACAAATATATTTTAGAAGACAAGAAAGCTAACATGAGTTACTAATTTATTCATAATATATTGTAATTGCAGCTGGCCAGGATACACAATACTATGTCATGTCCGGATGCCAGAATACCTGTAACCAAATTTGAAGTTATCCTTCAAAATGTCGCCATGTCAATTGACAAACATAACCTCTTCGAATGTTCAAATGGGCTGAACGCACATCTTGCATTGCATGTAAGTGAATTCCTTGTGCTTAATTAATCCAAAGACGATTTGCATATTCGGATAAGTGCATTCAACAAACGACGATGCTTTCTGTACACTTGGCCAATTTCCATTCAATTCATCAATCGATTTTCCAATCAATTAATTTCATGATGTAAAGTGCATCGTATACAAAACTCCATTAGCATGTTACCATGCTCGAGCAATGATAAAATTCCTCTGTCACCCTGTTTCCACAGTTATTTGTCGTTTTTGTGTCCTTTTTCGACTTGGTGAATGGCCGCTTGGCAGATGTTGGACCATAGAATTCTGTCATTCTCACTCGTCATACTGTCCTGTGTGCACATTCGTATATACGCTGTCACATATTTTTATCCTTCTGTAAACGCTTTGTGCCAATTAAGCTGACGAGTACTTTGCCCGGGAACAGTGAAAAAATATTTTCAAATTCTGTTTATATCAACAGCACTTGATGTTGTTTTATCCGTTCAAACCAATGTTGATGTACGCGGCAATCATTGTAGGGGGGATATAAATGTAAGTTTTTAAATCAATAGATTAACACAATTGTCAGATACTATATGTTAAATTTTTATTTAAATTTGAATACGTGAAAAGCAGTTTTCGAATATGAGTTTATATCGTACCAAACTATCTGGACCCGGAACGTATCAATGCTGAATGCTGACCAAAACAGACACAGAAGGTCCTTGACATCTCTCTTGTCTCAAAAGATAGTGTTCAATACGTGAGAAACTGGAGAGTATGTTCGGAGCACTACTTCTCTGACCATCACTATATTTGGTTTAGCCTTGAGAGTCTCCCAGTGGCAAAACTTATCATTGTGAATAGACGTGGGAAAAACTGGAGTAAGCACCGAAAGATTTTTGAAAAATCCCTTCCATCGGTTAATGATCAACCTATAGGCAGGAGTTTGGACAATATGGTGCTTACTCTCGCGAATGCCTTTTCCCAAGCTACGCTGTCCTGCCCGGCTGGGAAGAACTCGCATGTGGGACTTAATAACATAAGACCCATCAGTCTTTCATCCACATTTCTAAAAATATTTGAGAGGCTTATGATGTCTACCTACGTAGCATGATACCAAAAAGTTCTTTCACGGAACCGCAACATGCCTACACCAACGGCAGATTCGTAAGTCACATAGAGAAATCCATTAGCTACAGCGAATCTACCATGGTTGCCTTCTTAGACATATGTAAAGCTGGATGCGATTATCGGCGCTCTCATAGGACTAGATGTTGAAAGCTCCTTGGTCCAACCCATTAACGAGATTGACATCTAGGGTGATTACATCTAAACTAGAGACCTCGTCAGTTTGCCCAAGTGTCACCTCAACATTGTGGTGAACAGACTGCTTATAGATCTGGAGAATCTGGGATGTAAAGTGACGGCCTATCCCGTGGACGTCTCCATTGCTGTCTTTGGATAGTTCCCGGGTACTCTTAGCGAAGTAACGCAGAATGCGCTATCTCTGCTGTCTAACTGGACTAATAAATGTTGCTTGCCTCTATGTGGCGATGCTGCGCCCCCCATATTGCTGCATGGGGTGGTGGTTTGGTGGAATGCCCTGCAGAAAACAGCAGCAATCTGATATTGGTAGCCAGGGTACAGAAAATGGCTTGCCTGGTGAACTCCGGAGCTTTGCGGACAACCCCATCCGCAGCTTTGGATATGATGCTCAATCCACTGCCGTTAGATATTCAGGAGAAGCTAATGGCGGAAAACTCAACCATAAGAATAAGAGCGCCACAATGATGAAGAATAAGAGAGACCTACCAGACAACCTTGGATATCGGTCACTCTACTCTCTTGAGCGATGGAGATATTCCTGGGTCAATAGATTATACCCCACCAAAGCGTTGGTTCAGTTAGAGCTATTGTAATGAACCATATTCTGTTCTGGTTGTGCTGCCTCCACCGGCAGATAGCGCACTCCGCACATCCACAAGCAATCCAAAAATTATATTTTTCTTGCCGTACACAACGTCAACCTTAATCGCTATCAACATCCCGACATGTATAAAACAAAAGCCCCGCAAACAAGTCGACCCCGCGGATCCACAAGCAATGGCCATGCACAACGTCCACCTCAGTCAGCCGACATGCACAACCAGGTGACTGGGCGACTACGCGACTCGGAGACTAGCCTGTTAGCTAATAAACATATAGCCCTGGTTAAAATTCCCGTCGCGCCCAAGTTTTCCTTTTTTTTAAACAAAGACAATTTTGTGGCTTTTGCATAAATGAAAATGAATAATGCAATTTTAATTATAGCCAAGTAAAATTCATGAGTTTATTTATTTTCCCCATATTGATTTCAGCTAACCATCGCCCATCAGAGAAAGCAAAATGTATGCGGTGACCATCATGTGAATTCTACAACTTTAGTGCGTGTCAATTCTCAACTTAATATAACGTGCTTCACTTTCTGTGTTGATTAATACATAAAATGCACATGTTCAAAAAAAAATGCTGTTCAAGGCAGGCTTCGAACCAACGACCCCTCGATCGATAAGACCTGCTTTCTTACCCATTGCTACGCTAATCGCTCCATTTTGGGGAAAAGTATGCAAATACATATAGTGCGCCCATAATGAATGTATTGTACATACAAAGGAGCGCCGTGATTTCCCTCAAGTGTTTTGTGCATACAAATGACGAATAGACTTGGCTATCGTTTAGTGGCAAAGATTGGTTTCTGTAATATGCGTACTCTCCTAGACAATGCAACAAAAGGTGCCTGGGGTGAGATATGTGCATACGTATTACGGCCGTAAACAGAAAAGGATGCCGCGTCTTAATAGATACTGGTCCATGGGAGTTAAGGCAAAAAGTAATACCTGCACACAGTATTCTCAATTTGGCTTCGTTTCAAAACGTGGTGGGATGTTTGCACATATAGTAGTCCTCGCTCGAGTTCAGAAAGACTAGCTCCAATTATTTTATTAATTCGCCAGCGAAATAAACCCCTGATATCTAGATGCAGGCATCGTAGAGTGGCGGCCAAGACCTCACGGCTACCGAGGGCGATCTGTCACAAAGTAATTAAAATAAAGCATTCCCAAAGTACTTAAAAACCAACTGTAAGATGGCCAATCGTTGCTTGTCAAGTTAGAGATAATTATTTTACTGTTTAGTTTTTGTTGGTAAGTGTGTTTTATGTTTCTTAATGCGTAAAATGATTTGATTATAATTAAACAGACATGCAATTTTTGGAAGGAAAATTCTAGGTTAAATGTACGAGTACTTCATAAAATTATTATGTAATAATAAAATTTTAAGAGAATTCTAAAATTCCAAGAGAGAGACAATTTATTTTACTTTACGAATTCTTCAATATGACCGAAGAAACATTATGTTTTAAAGACATCTTCCGGGTGACAACATCATCAGGTTCCAAAACCATGACCTATGCTTACATACCACTCACCATACGAGCTGCTAAATTTAATAGATTCCTACAAATTTCATATTCAGTTCAGAATAATTTCCAATATGAACAGGAAAATATCACATGCCCAAATATTGTGGAAACAGACGAGCAAATACTCGTATATGCAAAATAGAAGGTCCGATACGGAAAGGCTATGGCCAATTTCTGTAAATTCTGATAAATATATTTTCGAAAACATGTTTGTCGATCCTGACATTTTCATATTATCAATATTACTAGTCAGATATGCATTTGTAAACAAGTAGCAAAAGTATATCCTCGTATGTAGTAGGGTTTTGGCTTCATTTCGTGAAAATTGCCCTCAAATACTGTAGAACATCGATCACATCGTTTGCCGGCGTCATCTCATGAAATACTGGTAAATATGGTAACATTGTCAAGGCACTATTTGACTTAACTCAACTGTCAAGTGGAGTGGTGGCAATATCCGCTTTAGGTGGTAAGAAGTTAAAACTTACACACGGTGGGTTTGTAATACTACAATACGTTTACGCTCGACTCGAAATCACGTAAAATGAGATTTCGGCGAAATCTCCTTGAAATCCACCGGATTTCGCATACATTTTATTGCCAAACAAAATCTTGATAGTTAGAAAGGACAACGTAAAATCCATCGGAAATCGCGATTGAAATCCTTGTGTACGACGGCAATGCCTCACATGCCAACATAAAAGTGCAAAATGCCTAATGATAATACAATTAATTTCCAATACCGATGACAGTTGATATGTAAAAATGTTATGTGATTCCCTTCACGCCTCGCGTGATGCTCGGTAACCATCACACACTTTTTGTTTGCTTCTTCTGTGACTTCAGATTCGCAATCAGCGACCCAAGCGACCTCCTACCAGTTTTTTCAGCAAGACTGGCCGCGTTTATAAAAGAAAGTGTTGCCATTCTGAGTCTCCCATTTGTTTTTTGCCATTTGGACTTCAGATTCGAAATCAGCGACCCAAAAAAAAACCCTACCAGCTTTTTTCAGCAATATTAGCCGTGCTTTGAGAAAAAAAAAGGGTCGCCGCTCAGAAACTCCTTTATTGTTGCAATTCTGACTTCAGATTCGCAATTAGCGACCCAATCGACCCCCAATTAATTTTTTTCCAGAAAGATTGGCCGTGTTTATACAAAAAAGTGTTGCCATTCTGGATCCAAAAACCCCCCAATCCATCATTGGCCACGACCACCCATAACACAATAAACGACGAAAAGCTTCACTCCACCCAACATCAATAAAATTCAATTGAAAATTTACTCCACCTCATTCTACACCACAATATAGCGTAGCGACATCGTATATACTCGTGACATATACGTATACGTATACATATACATTTACATATACATTTACATATACATCTAATCTTATCTAATATAGTTCACTTCTCTCATCTACTTTTCTATTCCCCCCAGATTTAAACGATCTGATCTGATCATGCTCCGATACCGACAGACGGAACTATTAAACATATTCATTATTCATTTTTCAACTGCTCCAACTTCGACCTGAACTTAAAAGAACCATATGATCTGGGTTTGTTTTCATGTTCCGATGCTGATCATTTTTCGACCTGATCATTTTTCGATTGCAGAGTAGGTCGACCTAGTCCGGTGTACGGAGTAGGTTCGTGAATTGGCAACCATGACTAATGGGCACAATGACTCTTTTAAGTAGTTCCAAGATTCGAGAGAGTATACACGATTTACGGTACCACTCTACGATGCTACATCTAGAGAGACGGAGATTCAATTCTCTGCGTATTAAAAAAAACTCCGTGTGTACTACTAGAACTCCCACAGCGCTCCGAGCTTGTCAATATAAAGACGGCGCGGGTAGGAAGTGCATGATAGAAACTGCACCATGCAAAAAATATATGCTATCAAAACGTCATAGTAATCCAAGAGATGTTGACGCACACATGCCCCTAAAGGAGTCAAGGCAATTAACACAACTTTATGAATAGAGGATGGGGTTTCAAAAGGTTCATTATACAGGGTGTTACTAGTACTGAGGCTCAAATGAAAATGGGAGATAGAGGAACTTGTCTTGAGTGGAAAATCGTTCCACACATACTTCCATTTTCGCACCGTTAAGGAGATAGCGCGATTTTAAGGACGAAGGATTTTCATCGTACCTGCGATCACTGTTTGATCTCTAACTTCTGCTGTACTTAGCGTAACGTAATAATTCTGGGCTCGTTGGAAAGGACACAAATTGTTCTTTCTAATTGCTGTCAACTGTGCCAATCAGTGTTATACTTTTTGAGAAAAATTAATTTAAATGACACAAAAATAATAAAAAAATAGAAAAAAAATACAAAAAAGTCCTGTTTTCTCCAAAAAGGACCTGATTAACCAAGAAATTTTATTACATTTTCGGAAAGCCCATAAAATTTCACTATAAGTTTGCAAACAGAATTTCTTCATAGGTTGAATTGTAAAGGAGCGGGGCTAACAGTTATCAAGCACGTTCCCTTCAAGCAAATCTGGTTTGACACCCGTCATTCGCCGAAAGAGTATGATTAATAATAGTGAGGACGAAATAAAAGAGTTGAAGTATGTTTATTACGTTTATTTAGTTTATTACGTTTACAAATAATCTCAACATGTCCGCCGTTGTGGAGCAAGCACAAGTGGTATCGCCGATGAATGGCATTGGTGGGGTTCACACGCAGTAGTTGGGCTCGTAACTGATCGCATGCTTTGGTGATACGGAAAATGAGCTGTTCTCGTGTATGAATTTCCTCTGCGTAGACGATGCTTTTCAAATACCCCCAGACATAAAAGTCCATGGAAGTTAAGTCGGGAGATCGTGGAGGCCATGCAATGGGACCGCCACGACCAATCCATCGATCCCGAAAATTCGCGTCGAACCACCGACGGACATTAGCAGCATAATTCGCTGGCGCTCCATCGTGCTGGTACCAAAATCTGACCAGTACACGGAGTGGTATATCCTCTATGAGGTCTGGAAAAAGTTTTCTCCAAAAATTCGGCATAATTGGTGGAATTGAGAAATGGGGAAAGGAATACCGGACCGATTAAAATTATTTGTAAACGTAATAAGCTAAATAAACGTAATAAACATAGTTCAACTCTTTTATTTCGTCCTCACTATTATTAATCATACTCCTTCGGCGAATGACGGGTGTCAAACCAGATTTACTTGAAGGGAACGTGCTTGATAACTGTTAGCCCCGCTCCTTTACAATTCTACTACTACTTTGCCTTAACCCCTAGCGGGGCATAGCGCGTCAACTACTCCTGCGCGCCATCGTACTCTGTTCTGGGCAATGGGGCGCAACTCCCCAAAAGACTTACCCAGTACCTGGCACTCCTTTGCCACAGATCGACGCCATGTGATTCGAGGACCCCCTCTTGGTCGGTATGTGCGTTTAGCCTGGTTGATACGACGAGCGATGTCCTGCTCCGTACCACCATTTTCGGCAACAATGCTACCCAGGTAGACGAAGTTGTCCACCTTCTCCACAGGCTGCCCATTAATATTGATGGCAATAGGTGTCGGATTTCTTTTTCGCAACGGCGGGCTAAGAACCTTGGTCTTGTTGGTATTAATCTTTAGCCCAACCTTGCTTGCCTCCCTCTCGAGATCTAACGCCATTTCGGACAGATCCATGATTTTGTGGGAGAGTAGGCATATGTCGTCAGCGTAGTCAAGATGTTGTAGATAAGATGTCAAAGTCCATTGAATTCCTCTGTCGAGTCCGGATAGGGCTGCATGCAACACATCGCCGATCACAATGAGGAATAGGATCGGTGAGAGGATGCACCCCTGCCGAACTCCACTGCGAATCTCAAAGTCCCCCGACACCTTACCTTTATGCTTAACGCGACATTTCGCGCCGTCATAGGTTGCCTTAATAATAGCCACAAGCTTCTCAGGGATGCCTCTCCTGCGCAAGGCCGCCCATATAGAATCCCGGTTCACACTATCGAAAGCCTTTTCGAAATCGATGAAAAGCAAGTGAAGCGGAGAATCGTATTCAGCGCATTGCTCGATGATGATTCGCAAGGTGTTAATGTGATCGACACAGGAGAATCCGGATCGAAAGCCAGCCTGCTCTTCATCAATTGTGCTTTCTAAGTGGGCCTTTAGTCTTTCCAGGACGATTTTAGCTATTATCTTGGCAACGGCAGGAAGCACACAAATGCCTCTCCAATTATTACAGTCTGTGAGGCTACCCTTCTTTGGAAGTTTGATGATCAAACCTTCCTTCCACTCAGTGGGAAAGGTCTCTGTATTCCACGCTTTATCAACAAGTGGGTGCAGCAAATCGGCTGCAATACGCAATCGAATATTAGCGATCATAAGATAATGGTCTCTTCCGATCCCAATATCGGCACCCTTCTTGTTTCGCACGTCCAGGAGGCAACTCTTGAATCTTTTACTAATGGCAAAATGGTCGATCTGATTTTGTGTTCTGCGCCGATCAACAGCGGACCAACTGATTTTGTGGTGGTCCTTATGCTCAAACATAGTACCACCGATGAAGAGACTGTGAAAGTTGCAGAACTCTACAAATCTTTCACCGTTGTCATTACGATCACCAAGACCGTGTCTCCCCATCACATGTCTGAGCCCATAGTTATCAGCGCCAACTTTCGCATTCAAATCATCCATAACCATTATAATGTCACCTTTAGGTGTTCTGCTCTGAACGGCGTTTAGTTCTTCGTAGAAGGAGTCTTTTGCCAAGACATTGTCGGGTTCAGTAGGGGCATAACATTGTATTATTGAGATGTTTCTCATTTTGGTACGGAACCTGGCGGTCAAGACCCTGCCAGAGACCGGTTCCCAGGATAAGAGACAGTTTCGCGCGGCTCTGGTTAAAAGGAGCCCCACACCTGACTCACGACGACTACCGGTAGCTTTACCGGAGTACAACATTACAGTGCTGCCCGTTGGAGAGATGAATTCTCCGCTGTTCCACCATCTTATCTCACTAACTCCTAAGATATTTAATTTGTACCTCAGAAATTCACTCTCTAATTGAAGAAATCGTGCGTTCTGGGGACCTTCTGATCCATTGTCCAGGAGAGTACGCACATTCCAGAATCCAAGCTTTGTCATTGTACGATAGCTAAAAGTCGTAACCGTTGAGTCAGTCCTTATCCGAGGCATAGTTGACGTTTCGTTAGCATATAAAGATTTCGGAAAGTGCAAGTTGCTGGCATACACATCCTGTCCTTTGATTGTCGGTTTTAACGACAGGCCCTCAAAGGGAAAGGCCGTGGTATTTTTTTTTCACACCCCACACCACAATTCAACCTATGAAGAAATTCTGTTTGCAAACTCATAGTAAAATTTTATGGGCTTTCCGAAAATGTAATAAAATTTGGTGGTTAATCAGGTCCTTTTTGGATAAAATAGGACTTTTTTGTATTTTTTTCTATTTTTTTATTATTTTTGTGTCATTTAAATTAATTTTTCTCAAAAAGTATAACACTGATTGACACAGTTGATAGCAATTTGAAAGAACAATTTGAGTCCTTTCCAACGAGCCCAGAATTATTACGTTACGCTAAGTACAGCAGAAGTTAGAGATCAAACAGTGATCACAGGTACGATGAAAATCCTTCGTCCTTAAAATCGCGCTATCTCCTTAACGGTGCAAAAATGGAAGTATGTGGAACGATTTTCCACTCAAGACAAGTTCCTCTATCTCCCATTTTCATTTGAGCCTCAGTACTAGTAACACCCTGTATAGATACATACTGTTTCATGTTAGGATCCGTAATAAGAAAAACCCACGAATATTGGAAATAGCCCCTAAAGGCGAACCTAAGTTATATAGTGTGTCGTTTATGAGCAGTGTGTGGCGTACCCTTCAGGTGCCGTGAAGTACGCGTTGCGGACACTTCGAGTGCGAATCAACCCATGTACGAAGAAAGTGTATTATGTCGATTTCTAGTCGTAATCTATTCAAAAACGAGTCGACCCGTGTGCAGAATGCTTTATTCTTATAAAGAGATGTCACCCAGATACCAAAAGCTGAGTGGGAAACTTCACTTTTTGGATTGCTAACACTACAAAACTGTTTGTTCTTTCAATATGGTTATGTTAAAGATATATAGATAAACATAAACAATCACGATACTGACGCAAAACTCACATCAAACAGTGAAATTTGTCAGGAGTGAATTTAGTTACATAGTTCATTTTTTCCGTTTCGAAATGGGTTCTTGGTGGACAATAATCCCAATTATCAGCTATTTACGGAAAATTAAATACTAGACTAGACTCATTGGCACGGGTTAACATAATAAATTGAGACTGCCATTTTTGAATAATCTGGCAATAGTAAAATTTATTTCCTATGTTGCTCTCAGAGTTCAAAAATGCAATCAATTGGTACAAATTTATTAATCCAGTTTTTCTTCAGAAATACGAGTAGATTCTCCAGCCAGATGCTAGCCTAAAGTCTGATACGATGCTTAAGTGCTGTCATGATAATTTCCATTAGACCGGACAATGGTTGAAAGCATTCTACCAATTATGGATCCAATTATGTAATTCATAAATTTTAATTTAAATACAAAAGCAATTACATGCCGTGGATAGACAATGACGCGCTACCATATCAGACAAGGAATCTGCATTCATACTGTCAGAATTGTAGTACTCGTAAAAACTTAATTACAATATATTTTAGTATTTTAGTTGCAGACGATTCGGAATTCCTCTCCGGAAAAACTGACAAGTCCCGGCCTTCCGAATTGCTTGAATATGGCCTTCACCATAGACGTTCCGGAATTCATCTCCGGGAAACGGATCAGTCCTATGGCCTTCCGGATTACCGGTCCCGTGTGTGTCGAAATTGAACTGATCAGTCGGCCGGATTTACAATTAAAAATCTATCCGGAAAAACGGATCCGTCCTAGCCTTCCGGATTTCGCGACCATGTAGATAAAAGTTAACTGATCAGTTGGGCGGTTCGGTTCGCCGAATGCACAATCGAAAATCAATCCGGAATAACTGAACAACAGATCGTTCAATCTCTACCTACACGTTCAGGAAATTCAAAAAACCAGAACGAATAAATTTTTCCGGAAAGGAATTCCAGAACGTTCGTGATGAAGGCCAGGACGGCTCAGTTCTTCTGGATCAGTTTTTTTTCGCAGAGAAACGTCTATGAAGGAGCTTTACATTTAGTTTTTAGTTTCGAAGTTGTAGCTCTTGAGCTAAAATAATTATTATACCCTTCACGGATGTGATAGGGTATATTAACTTTGTCATGAAGTTTGCAACGCACAGAAGGAAGCATCTCCGACCATATAAACTATATATTGTATGTATATTCTTGGTCAGTATGATGAGACGAGTCGATTAATTTTTGTCCGTCTGTCTGTCTGGTTCTATGCAAACTAGTCCCTCAGTTTTAAAGCTATCGAGCTGACTTTTTGAAGCCATCTTTTTATTGCACGCTCTATATATGTCGGAACCAATGGAAAGGGGACCACTACGTCACATAGCTGCCATAAGAATGACCGGTCCAAAAATTCGTCTTTGTGAGAAAAACTTTTTTATTTCTAAAGCTATCTGTCTCAAATTGTGCACAAAGCCTTCTTTCTATTGCACGCTATGAAAATGTGGGAACCAACAGAATCGGACCACTACGTCATACAGCTGCCATAGGAACGACCTGTTCAAAAATTCGTCTTTGTGAGAAAAGCTTTTTTATTTCTAAAGACATATTTTTAAAATTTCTTACTAATCAATAGTATCTTAAGCCAAATCACCACCGAATTTGGTTTAAATCGGACTATTCTATTATATAGCTGTCATAGGAACGACCGTTCCAAAAGCAAGTTTTTGTTAGAAATTTTTTTTTATTTCTTAAGATATCTAATACAGAATTTCATATTATTTAATCATATTGAGTGCTAAATCACGTTCCTAAATTTGGTTGAAATCGGCTTTCTATTTCATATACCTCTCAGAGGAGGTCTGGTCCAAAAATCCAAAATAGTAGGTCCGATTTTAAGCAAATATGACTAAGCCCCATTCACATTGCATACTCGTCTGCACCGCAACACACTTGCAGTTCATCCTGAATTCTGTTCGAAGTAATGAAATAAATTGATAAGATTATTATTTGCTTCAACATTTTTTGACGTTGATTTATATTTATTTAGATAGATTTGTATAAACTCGATAACATAGTAATTTAATTATTTAACTTATTAAATTGCATTTTCTAACCATGTTACAGATTTGTCTGCAACTGTCAAAGCTCAACGGATTCTTCTTTCCGTGCCAATTATATTCGAAGCCCGTTTCTTGACTGTTGTGTGTCACTACACAACGGAAATGGCAGTCATTCGTTGGAAAGCGTTTTCCAAATAAAACCAATGAATTTTCAATAAAATTAAATACTAATGAATAATAAATTTCCCAATGATGCATTTTATTTTATTATGTCGGCAACATTAACGACAACGACAGCAACACAGAGCAACCTTTTAATTGTACATTCAGCAGGCCAGAGCCACGTAAAGTGCAAATCATAAAAACCGATGGCATTTTCAGGAAAACTAAATGAATTTCTAGAAAACTATTTTTGTATTCTACGGACGTGTACTTTTCTTAATGATGCTTTTAAGATAATTTAATGGCTGTCAGGGATCTTTCGATAAACGATTCGTTTTATATTTATCTGACTCCAAGAGAGTAATTGGTAGCGAAAGAAAATAGTGGTTATTGAAATCATTAAAGACTTACTTTACCGACCAGACACACAATTTACAGTGAAAAACTAGGGTATAAAAAACTTCTGATGTTTTTAGGGTTTTTTAGTAAAAACAAAACCCTTATGAAATCGGTCATGCGTCCGTCTGTCTGTCCGTCTGTCCATGAAATATCTCACGAACCGCCGAAGCTACATGCATGAAATTTGGTGCAAATGTGTAGAAGTACTATAATTCTCCGGAGAAAGCGATGCGTTGTAATAGGTCAACTTTAAGGGGGCCCCCACAGAGGGGAAATGAAGGTTGAAATTTTTTTTTGTTTGGTGTAAGCAAGTGGGGTATCATAAGAAAGGTACCGTCGAGTACATTCCATTTCTGGAATTTTATTCAAATTTGAAGTAAGGGGAAAAGAGGGAGAGGGAAAAATATGTGATCCGAGTTTGTCCCCCCCCCCCCCCTTGCATTCCGAGACCGTTATACTTAGAGATATGAAAATTTACAGAAAAGCAGTATTTTACTAGCATAGAAAACTAAAAATACATTTCTATATTTGCAGTTAGCACACCCCTGAATCCCTCAAGAATACCCGAGATCAAAAATATTGATTGCCAATGATAACCAACATGATAGTTTCATTATAATCACATAATATTTAGTAATAGTACATTCATTTAAAGTTAGGCATTTTGACACTATTCATACAAAAAATACACCTAGCGACCTCATCTTCGGATGCCTACCAAACCGTCCGTTACACATTTGGCGCCCAACGTGGGGCCCGAAAAATGTGTAACGGACAGTTTGGTGGGCATCCGAAGATGCCCGTGGGGACGGAGCCTAAGGTAGCATAGTTGGCCGTGAATGTCGCGCTGTGCCATTTGGCGAAGAAAATGGCTCCTCAACGAGCTAAGCAGCGGCCTATGCTTGCTGTAGCTCAGTTCGGGAGATGTGGGCTGGGTTTTCGCCGCTCGTTGCCCCTATCCTTTACGTATTATTTTAACAAAAATTCATAGGCCTGGGGAAGACAACACAAACAGGAAAGGTAAAAATGGGGAATAAAAAAAAATAGTCGATAAGGATGGAATGGTTGGCGGACGGATCAGACGCCCACGCGGTCGCACCTGGATCCGGGTGTAATGGGACCCTCGGCCTCTGGTTTCGTACCACCAACAGATCACTACTCATCAGGTGCTGCTTCGATCTGCCGGTGGGAGCAGCACAACCCGACCATAATATGGCTTACAGGTGGTTTATTACAAACTTCATGTTTCTACCTTATATGGGCCAAATGCAATTTTTTCGGCACCATGATCCTAACTGGCACTACTTTTGATAGATCCATAAAAAACGCACCTATTATGAAATTTTATTGATCGCGAGAGCTACTCGCTGTTATGTACAGTTAAAACTGTACTGTCCTCGCCTTTGGGATTTCCGGATCGTGTTCGGCGGAAAATGGACTATTCAGTCGAAAATCGAAAACGGTTAAGTATTTCTTAATGTTATTTTTTGACTGTATAGCTGGACTGTTCGAGATCAATCTTTGGCAGTGCTTCTTCGTGTCGTGTTCGCCTTGTGGTATGGGGCGTATCAACACGCCACAACCTTTCTCGACTTGTCACAGAATGGAGGTGTACGCAAGCAACATGCATCGTCCGAAATCAGTTATATACTAACAAACGTCGATGAGACGTAACGCAGTTCGTGTCCGCGACTACATTGAAGCAGTTGATGTGTCGCAAAGGACCGCGAAGCAAAATGAGTCTCTCGAGTGGGCTCTTAGGATTATCGCCGAGACCCCGGAAGCTAACGCGATCGTTAAGCGGCAAAGATCTGCCGAAGAGCAGGCGGAGGCCCCGAAACGTCGAAAGACGTTTGGAGCCAACGATACAGCCCCCTCCTACGCGGATGCGGTACGGGGCTGGATCACTCTGGCGGTTGTCGACCGAAATGATGCCGACGGGGGCATTTCGGTGGACAACTGGAGAAAGGTCGAAGGCTTTTTGACCGGCAACTTCGGTAGTGTAATGGAAGCCTACCCGGGACCACCCCCAGACTGTGAGGACGGGGGCTGGTTTCAGGGCCGGGTGAAAATTATGAAGTTTGCAGACGAGCGGTCTGCAACAATGTTTAAATTCGGCATCAGCCGGGTGGGGGAGGTCTGGCCAGGAGCTAGACTAGAAGTAGTGGCGAAGGACGAAATACCATCGCGTCCCAGGGCCCGTGCGTGGTTACCGCCCTTTGTCTCCGATAAGGAGCAAATATTGCGCCACATCCGCACTTGCAATCCGGGTATTCCAACGGAGGACTGGCGTATCGTCAAGTTGGACGACCCGGTTAAAGACTGCAGATGTGCAGTTTTACTTATAAATAGAGAGTCATTGGCTCCTCTAACAAAAGCGAGCGTACTTATTAGGCTCGGTTTCGTAAAGATAAAGCTCCGCATATATAAGAGCGATCTGAAAAAGGCGCGTAAACCGGAACCATCTCCCATGGAGGAGGATGTGAGCCCAGCCGTATCCACTCCCTTCGTAGTGTCGATTCCCGCCGAAGAAGTCACGGACGACGATTGCGTGTCTCTAGGCTCCGATCTGGCTGTGCTGGATGACACCTCCCAGCCATCTCTCGTGCACGACTCCCTGGAATCCGACACGGAGGGGGAGGCAGACGTTACGATAGTTGAAAGGCATTCGTAATGGTAAGGTTTCTACAAATAAACCTTCACCATTCGAAAGCTGCCTCAGCTGCCATTCTTCTTCGGCTGGCACGCAGTGAAGAAGATATCGCAATAATTCAGGAACCTTGGGTTGTGGACGATCTCGTCAGAGGTCTGGGGTCTCCTGATTATACCATCTTCTATACCAAAGGCCAGGGTAGACCTCGGTCTTGCATTCTCGTTAGGAAAACCGTCAAGGCCTTCCTTCTCTCAACTTATAGCGATAAAGACTCTGTGTTAGTCTGCCTGGAGCTCAAAGGTAAGGTGTACTGGGTCGCATCGGCTTACATGCCGTATGACAGTGTGGGCACGTTCCCTTCACCCAATCTTAGAGCTGCCATTGCAGCAGCAAGGACATCGAAAATTAGTATGATTCTTGGCTGTGACTCTAATGCGCATCACGATGTCTGGGGCAGCTCGGACACCAATGAGCGCGGAGAATCTCTCCTCGAGTACATTATGAGTACTAATCTCTTAATCTGTAATGTGGGTCGCGAGCCTACTTTTATAACAAAAGCCAGACAGGAGGTCCTTGACATCTCTCTGGCGTCGGATGACATCATCCACCTTATCAGAGACTGGAGAGTGTCGCCGGAGCACTCCTTCTCTGATCATCGATACCTTCAGTTCAGCCTTACCGTGCGTCCTGAAGCAGTTCAACCCATTATAAATCGCAGAAAGACCAACTGGCCTAAGTATCGCGATGCTTTCTGTGGAGGGCTACCTCCTCTACCAAGACAGCCCTGCAACGAACTGGAGCTGGACAACATGGTGAACACTCTCACGGATGTTATGAAGGCAGCGGTGTCTTCATCATGTCCGGCTATCTCACGTGCAGGAAAGAAAAAACCAGCCTGGTGGAGTACTAGGATCTCCGAACTTAGGGCTGAGTGTAGGAGAAGTTTCAACAAGGCTAAGGCTTCAAGGCTGGAGTCGGATTGGCACTTATATAAAAAACATCTGAACTCTTTCAAGAAAGAATTAAGAGGAGCGAAGCGCAATGCTTGGAGGAGCTTTTGCGAACGTATCGAAGGATCTTGTGAGACCTCTAGATTTCGGAAAGTCCTGGCGTCAAGTCCATCTATGCCAAGTTTCCTACAAAAGGAAGACGGGTCCTGGACGTCCTCGAGCAGGGAAACCATTATGTGTCTACTTGACACACACTTCCCTGGTAGTTCGGCGGCAGTCCCGCTGAGGGACCCCTCCATGCGTCGCATAGCGCCATGTGATAGTGCATCCATCTTATCTCGTGAGAAGATTCTGTGGGCAATTTCCAGCTTTGAACCTTATAAATCGGCTGGACCCGATGGCATCATTCCTGCGGACTTGCAGCATTGTGTAGATATTATATATCCTTGGATAGAGTGTATCCTAATGGCCTGCCTGGAGCTGGTGTACGTTCCTCGCAGTTGGAGGGAAGTGCGGGTGATTTTTATCCCGAAAACGGGTAGAAGTTCACATGCGCGCCCAAACGATCTCCGACCAATAAGCCTCTCTTCTACTTTACTGAAACTATTAGATAGACTGGTTGACATCCATTTGCGGGACACTATCCCGTCACGGCTTTTATCCACGTCGCAACATGCCTATTGGAAAGGTAAGTCGGTGGACACGGCTCTGCACTCTTTGGTCAGTCAGATTGAGAAATCCCTTGATCAAAAGGAATACACGATGGTTGTATTCCTGGACATCGAGGGTGCTTTCAATAATATTAGACCTAGTGCGATAATTGAGGCACTCCTGGGCCTCCAGGTCGACGAGTCGCTTTGTAAACTCGTTAACATACTACTAACATCTCGGCGCATACACACTACCCTTGGTACATCGTCGGTATGTAGGGATGTCTGTAGAGGAACCCCGCAAGGGGGAGTGCTGTCTCCCCTTCTTTGGAATGTAGCGATCAACAGACTGCTTCTAAAACTGGAAGAGGTCGGGTGCAAAGTTATTGCGTATGCGGATGACGTTGCCATCGCAGTCACAGGTAAGTTTCCTGATGTCCTCTGCGGGCTATTGCAAAACGCCCTTTCTTTTCTAACTGAGTGGGCTAACCTCTGCGGCGTCGGAATTAACCCGGCTAAGACGGAGCTTGTGCTCTTTACCAGAAGACGCGTGATTCCCCCTATTGAACCTCCCTCACTGGAGGGCATTCAACTGGTTTTCACCGACAAAGCTAAGTTCCTCGGTCTCATCTTTGACAGGAAACTTGGGTGGAAACCCAACATTGAAGAACGGGTCAAGAAAGCTACTGTTGCCCTCTACTCGTGCAGGAAGGCCATAGGTAAGAACTGGGGCCTGCAGCCTAAAGCTGTATATTGGTTATACACAGCTGTAGTGCGTCCTATACTACTGTACGGAATAAGTGTATGGTGGACGGCACTTCGAGTAACGGCCTATTGCAACCTACTAAGTAAGGTACAAAGGCTAGCGGCGCTGGCTATAACAGGGGCTTTCAGAACAACTCCGTCAGCCGGGCTAGACATGGTGCTCGGCTTGCTCCCCCTGGACATTTGTGGCGAACAGTTGGCGGCTAACGCGGCTCTACGCCTTCGCGAAACTGGCCAGTGGCGCACGTTGAGTGGCGGGCACTCGACTGTACTGGGCAACTTTGATCTCCCTGTGGAAACGGACTATACCTGCGCGAAATACATTTTCGGTCGGAACCACACCAGCTTGATTCCGTCAAGGGATCTATGGTGTGCTAACACGCTTATGACCACCGACTCCATTGTCATCTACACGGATGGCTCTAGGACCGACGGCGGAGTCGGGGCTGGCATCTATTCGGAAGGATTGGGAATTTACTTGTCCTTCCGTCTCCCTGACTTCTGCAGTGTCCTACAGGCGGAGGTTTCTGCAATCCTGGAAGCTCTGAACTGGCTGGGAAATCATGTTGTGACCACGAGGGACGTCACTATTTACACGGACAGTCAGGCTGCAATTCGATCACTTGAATCCGTCCTGACTACATCGAAGACCATCGCGAACTGTCGTTTAACCCTCAGAGTGATGGGTGGTTATTTCAACATAACGCTCTGTTGGATACCGAGCCATTGTGGCCTCGCAGGTAACTGCGTGGCGGATGAGCTGGCTCGGGTGGGGACAACCGGAGCTATTGACGGGGACCGCGCTAACATCAAAATGCCAGCCTTATCGTGCAAACTTGCTATCAAAGCCACTGCGGTTGACAGGGCGAACATGAGATGGTTAAACGGCGTTACGTGCCAAACAACGAGGTCGATTTGGCCGAAACTTGACCCTAGCCGCTCCGCCACACTGCTTTCATTAAACAGGAAACACATCGGCAGAGTTGTGGGGGTTATTACGGGGCACTGTCCTATTGGAGAGCTCGCCTGGAGGCTTCGCATTCCTCACAATGACTACTGCAGGAGCTGTGATGACGTGGATGAGGAGGAGAGCGTTCTCCATTTCCTATGTCACTGTCCGGCCCTGGCTGAGAGGCGGAGGAGGTTTCTGGGTTCCCGATTTTTCTGGGAACTGGAGGACCTTAAGGAAGCTAGTGTAATACAGCTCAATCGCTATATTGCCAGCACAGGCTGGTTTTAATGCCTAGGTTTTATTAAGGTGGATTTAGTGGTATCACAACGGACCCAGCGGTGGTCTATGTGTGCTGTGCGTTAGCATGGCAGCCCCTTTACCTAACCTAACAAAACGTCAACAAAGTCTCTTAGGGGAGTTGACAAGCTAGTTTCCACATTCAGGAGAAATAGTATCGTTGGACTATAGTGTTTCCGGAAGGGATTTTTAGGCTGTTCAGTTGGACTGTACAAGTATTTTTCGAAGGCATCTTTGGACTGGACACAACACATAAACACAGTATTTCCGGAACGTGTGTTCCTTATTTCGACAAACCGGAAGGCCAGGACTGTACAGTTTTCCCGGACAAGATTTCTAGATCATATGTGCTTTAATATGAAATTTTTTGATTACGGTGAACGCTTCAAGGAAGAAATGGAATCTGACTCTCATGTCTGCCTTGACGTATTACAGTTGATACCGAACAAGTTCACAACCTGTCACCATCTCTGATCATTTCTCGGTATACATCTTACGATTTATGTAATAACAAGACAATGGAAAATAAGCTGCATTATGGATTCAGAATGCATGCGGAATATAAATTGATGTGGTATTCCTCTTGCTGTTACGATCGGCTACTAAAGTTTATCAGTCAAGAAATAAAGTAGTTTCAGTAGGAAAGGATTCTAGTCGCACGTTTCAATCGAATCGATTATTTCTTTTATTAGAAAAAAAAAACACTTAATACAAAACCGAGAGACAAAGTGCGCAAACAGCACCCAATCGCAGTAAAAAAACGCGAAATTTCTACAGTTGAAAGGCACATTTTTCCCTCACCGCCATCATAAAATGACTTTATCCTAAGAGAGCCATTCAGGTGAAATGCAGTTTTAGCTTACTTTCCAGACACAGAGAAATTCTCCATAGTTGAAGGCCGCAAAGTTTCAGTCCTTGACAAGGACACAACATAAAGCGAATTTGAGTACCAATGGTGCACAGGCTCCTCCTCTCGGAGAAGTTGCAGAGACAAGCACTTGGTTCGCCGTCAACTTTTCATAAAAGTTATTACGAATTAAAAGGCAACTAATATACCGAAATAAAAGTTTTCTACTTAAAGTTAACTGAATTATGCACACCTTTGTGAATGCTTTCAATACCAAAAGCACTGCAAGGTGCAACGTAGACTGGGAAGTGGTGATGATGCTGATGGTAACGATAATGTTGAACACGTGCAACGTCTCTTCGATTTTCCTGTGAATCCGGAGACGACATATAGCAACGGAAGGATCTGAAAAAGGAGTTTGGAACTGTTTGATCAAAGGAAATTGCACTCGTATATGAAAGTTGACTGTGACTTGTATACGGTGAGAGGAAGAATTCAAACCTGATGCATAGGAAATTATTTTCCTTTATTCAGTAACGTTCGTTATTTCGTTTGCTAGATAGAGTGAATGAGGACATTTGTACCAGGTTCGATTTCGACAGTGTATAGTGATACTTCCAGGATCGCGGTCATTGCCATCAATTCCTTAAGACTTCAACCTAGGGTTGATCAAATGTCGATTCTTAGGCGCGTTCTTTTGCGTATCTATCGAATGTAGGGTAGGGTAACGAACACGCAAGTCGGTTGTGATTTATGTAATGCGTGTTTCTTACAGCAAAAGAACGAGCTTTATGTAGGAATTGTAGGAGATGGGGGTCGTTTTAATTTTGAAAATACTGTCTGGGGTATGTCAAACGCTTGCTACTCGATTCTTCCAAATAATAACTTTTGAAATGCGATTTCTTGTCATAAAACTATTCGATAAATTACTGACCATAGAATTTATTCTCTTCTTCTGTAACACATTTACAAAAGAGGATAAATCTTCTACTGTCTGCCGTGGTTTCAATATACATACATCAAATCGGATTGTGCATTTCAACTATTATATGAATAAAAGTTGTACATATTCCTATAAAACTGTATAGTTTCATAGCCAAATACATGTATGAACGACTATGATACATACAAAAGAAATTTTGCATACAAAAAGAAAGATAATGGAGCCAAACAAGTACAGAATGTCCCCAAGAATAATATTCTCCCTTTGTAATATGACGTATCTCACAGACTATTTTACGGAATGGGGACAGATATCAGACAAAAAAAGCTCGACGAAGTTAAAAGTTGGGTAAGTCTTTCTGCAGTACGCTGACAGTTTCCGTTGAGAATACTCATTTTTAACTACGTATAAAAGTCAACTGGCAACAACTGTATGCACTTTCATGAACATTTGTTTATCTGTTTTGTCTCGTTGCTATCCGGTTCGGTTTCGGTGAAATGTTTTGAATAATTCAATACAGTGTCCAACCGAAGAAAAGTTGAGTTTATATTTCACATTATTATTTATCTTACAATATGGTAATGTTCCGATGCATACGTATACTTACGAGATATTCACTAAGGAATTAAGTCGAAAAGAATAAATCATCAAACATACCTGGAAAGAGAAGAGAACACAGTTATATGATTATTCTATAGAAAACACGAAACATAGTAATATGGTAATACAATAAACTCTGTTACAACGAACTCCAAGCAGCCTGCTAATCAATAGCTCGTTTTCGTTGGTAATATCCGAATTATATCCTAGTTTACCACCGCCAATTTCTTACGAATTTCATGTCATGCCTATGTCCTTATTTTTGTATCAGAAGACAGCAAGACAGAATACATCAACATAATCGAATTAAAGCGGGGTTTTATGTTTATACTCTAGATGAAATCTGAGAGTATTATAAGTTTGCCACAAAGTTTGTAACGCTAAGAAATAAGGCTCGCAGAAAAAAATGAATGATACAGAAGTTCATATTATCACTCGAATATCTCAAAACCGGATGTCCGTCTGTCCGTCCGTGACCTCTCTAGCTCGAGAACGCGTTGAGCTATGAAGTTCAAATTTTGCACACGTTATTTTTGACAAAAAATGAAGGCTAAGTTCGTGAATGGGCTAAATCGCTCCACCCCTTCTACCCCCTCCCATACAAAATGACACATTTTTGAAAATTTACAATAATCAGATTTTCTCAGAAACTATAAAACATATTGCTTTGAAATTTTTAATATATCACTTTTATGATAATTGTAACCTATGTTATAAAACTTATTGTAATCCTCACCCTCCTTCTACCCCCTCCCATACAAACTGCACTATTTCATGAAATACGTCTTAACGTCTTAACGACTTACGTCTTACGTCTTAACGATGCATCCGAGATTGCAACCAAAATTATTTATTGGCTTTAACCAGGTTCAAATTCATCTAGAGTATTGCATGATTGGGGTTTACCCCAAGCGTAGTTCTTTTATGTTTTTATTATTATTATCAACTTTGAAAATTAGGAGTATAGTCCGCCTGCAAACGTGAACAAAAAAGGACGCAAGGACGACAACGCACCATCACATAAGGCTATCATTGTGAACGAATTTCTGACCAAAAACTTAACAAATACCATTGAACAATCACCGTATTCACCTGGCATGGCTCCGTCCGACTTTTTTCTCTTCCCGAAACTGAAATCCCAACTGCGAGGCACTCGCTTTCAGTCGATAGAAGACATAAAACTGAATTCGTTGCAAGGACTGAAGTCAATGCGTTTGAAAAATGTTTCGATGATTGGGTTACTCGTTGGCATAAGTGCATCATTTCAGAAGGGACTTACTTTGAAGGCGATAAAATAAATTTTGATGAAAAATAAACATTTTGTGTTTTATTTACCAATTGCCGGAACTTTTTTGACAGAATGTATTGTATATTGATCGGAAGGGCAATTTTGTTTCACCGACTACAGGCATGTATGACACCCACCGGATTACCGGTATCTCGAAAATGGTCAAATCTTCTACCGATTTTCAGTGGTTACTGAGATATTTGAATTTTTAAGTTTTTCTTCAAAACCACGGATTTAGCCATTTAAAATAAGAATTAAAAAAAACTACTTAGTCAATGGGTACCAACTTATTTTTTTTCTTAGCCAACACTATGACAGATATTTCCCAATCATTCAAAATTTCAAAAATACTTCATCTTTCGAAATTTTTAGTTAAATAAAAAAAAATACATTTTTATTTATTTAAAATGTTGTATTACTAAAAAAAATCGTATCACACAAAGCGTACAAACCATTAGAAAAACATGTCTGCCTTGTCAGCTTTTTAAAAAGGTATAAATGTCAATACAAATACAATAATTTAAGGAGCTTGCTGCAATTTAATCCGGGAACCATTATTCGATTTGAGAAAAAATAAAAGAAATGCAAAATGCAAATTTATGACATATCACATTTGGTCTTTCCATTCAGTGTATTGCATCTTTTTGAATTTTATTTTTTTATCACCTACATATTCCCTAATTCTAAAACATTCTAAAACGCGGAAGGGTGTTTTGTTTACACCGTTATTACATAAATTGATCCATAAAAAAATAATCGTGTTTATTATCGTTTCAAACGAATTAAACGGCATTTGGACCGTTATCATATATCTATTTTAATTCTAAAAGACTCATTATACTCGTAGTTGCGCGCTCTGCCTATTTTATGAGGGTTGAAAACCGTGTGAGGAACTGCGGGAGCAAGCTTTGTTGAGATCTCCTTCTATGTAATCATCCTTCTTCGCTTTCTTACAACAATGTGATCGAAAATAATCGTACTGAAATGTGTGAGCTCCAGTACTTTCAATCTATCTATTGCACCTCTTCACATGATCTTGCCTCGTTAACTAATTCATAGTCTAAAGGTCGCCACATATGAACGCACACAACCACGACCAAACTTCCATCGAACCATTAAATATCACAGAACGGTGGAAACGAGAAGAATTTTTCTCTATTGAGCTTGACGTGGTTCGAAGCATGCTCGCGACCAAAATATTGTACTTGCCGTGTATGTTAACCTGATGGCATTCCTAACTAATTTTTAAAGGAAATACAAACTCTACATCTATTCCTTTTGCCATGTTATCTAACAAGAGTTTACAGTAAGGTGTCGTCCGAATGGAGCAACGGCAAATACGTTCGTCTTCTATGCCCTGGGGCTCGGTTCGATTCCTACTGAATGCAGTCGTTTTTGATAAAAAAATTGTATTTACGTGTCGGACTATGAGCCCACTCAGCTGTCTATCCATTTGCGGTAAATAATTCGGTTGAACGTGTTGTTGATAATCGCACACCTCTGCAATGGTCCATATAGTTAAGGAGCTAGTGGTGGATTCGGAACTTTCACGATCGTTTCTTTAAAAGGCAAAGTACTAAGGTCGGCTTTTCGTGCGAAACCTCTACAAAAACTGCCAAAAGTTTCGTTCGGACGAAAAATATTCGCTCTCTTAGTACTAACATATTTCTTTGGAGAAAAAGGTCTCCACATCATTATGAGCAATTTTCACGTGAATTTCTTTGCATTTTATTCCGTTTTTGAACCGGTCTTTTGAGTTAAGGCGGGTACTAACCTTTTCATACGAAAATGTTGCACTTATGTATGTCTCGCACGATAAAGTGACAGTGTAAACTTGCACAGCACGTACCCGCGGTGCTCTACACGACACTTGAGCTTCCTTTTTTACTCAAAAGACCGGTTCACAAGCAAAATAAAGTACAATACAATGTATTGTAATTGTTTTCGCGTGAAAATTGCCCATAATGATGTGGAGACTTTTTTCGTTGAATGAAATATGTTAGTACTGGGAGAGCGAAAAATGTTTGTGCGAACGAAACTTTTGACAGTATTTTTATGAGATTTCGCACGAAGGATCTTAGTACTTTGTTTAAGAAGGGAAGTAAACGTGTCGTATAGAGCACCGCGGATATGTACTGTATGCTCTTTTACAATGTCACTTTTTCGTGGGAGAGATAAGTGAAACAGGAAAAAGTTAGTACCAGCCTTAATGCAAGAATACGAAAATGAAAATTATGGACCTGTTCCCCTTTTATATTTTTTCTTCCAAATTTTTTATATTATTATTTATTTATGTTTACAGGTTAATTTAAGATAATTAAAGATCTCCCGCCCACGATGACGTTCGTGGCCATGGATGTGCAGGAGATGCATGCTGACAACTGCATTCTCTGAAACCAATTTATGCCAACGAAACGTCAACTGGGCCACATGGAACAGTTGACGCGCTATGCCCCATAAGGGGTTTAGGCAATTGGGTATGAGTATCCTCCTCGAATAGGATAGGTTCTGCCAAAAATAGTCCCTTGTCACCGACTTGGTAGAATTCATTAACTGGCCCAATCCGTTAATAAACACTTCGTGCATGTAATTTATATTGATTTCGCTAAAGCTTTCGACACGGTTAATTACAAACACTTCTTTATTGAATCCCTACCTATACCTACCTTTCATTGCATTTTAAAATGCCAATTTTGATGAAAATGTATTGCATAAATATTCTCGAATAATACTTACAAATGGGAGTAAAACTGGATTCAAGTATCGACACAGGTTTTGAGAAATGAGTCTACACAGTTAAAAATCCTGGTCTATTATCAATGCTAATTCGGGTTACATATATGACGACACCAAAATTGTATTAGATTTTAATAAAATGAAAGTATTACAATTGCTTCCGTAAACTTCACTGGTTTAAATATTAAACTTTTCTGGCATTATTTTTTTAATCAAATTTTTGGTTTAAAATTTAATCTACAGATATTATAATCAATGAAAAAATATTAATTTTACTGCGTTTTTTTAACTCCTCTAAGTTTTTTCTCCACTATTTTTTTTTCAATTTTCTAAACTTCCAAATCCTTTATTAAGCCCATCGCAGGTTAGCCAGCTAATCTTTAACTTTTTTCGCCATGGCGCAGCATCGAACCTGTGAACTCCGTGTTGTAGAGTTGCGACCTAGACCACTCGGCCACGCAGCATAATATTTTGAGCTGACTGCGAGTAGTCTCAAAAAATATACTTTGTGGGGTTTACCTTTTAATTAAACTTAGATTAGAAACTAATGCGAAAACAAAAAGAACACAAAAAGGTTTGAATTGTATTAGAATTTATTACAAATTGATTTAAAATAGAAGTAAACTTTGAATTGTATTAGAATTTATTACAAATTTGGTTTAAAATAGATGTAAACTTTGAAAGGGTTTAGATTATAGAATTAAAATTATTAAAAATGGTGGTAGTCCAAGACCAGGTTTAAAAAAAATACCGAGATTTTTAACTGTGTAGACAAAGGATGGCTTCCCTAATAACGCACTACCGTCGTCAACTTCTTGCGCAAAATAAAGCCATCTTATTGTTAACTAGATATAATATTTCTGTTCCAGTAATAGCATACTAGTATCTACAGGACTTGCAAAATAGCAATCCACTTTAATTTTCCAGTTGTATCTAAAAAAATGTGCATGTATTGCACTTTGTCCATCGGATCGAGCATCTTTGGCCTGAAAAGATGTCGATGGCATAATTTTATTCCTTTCAATTTGCTTTGATAATAGTAGGACAAAAAAGATCTCCTCTTAACATAGGTAAATATGTCCCTTAAGTAAAAAATGCAAAAAGGACTAACTATCTAAAGACGTAATAGCATCAAGGCACACCATTTCATTATATACTTCCCCCACGAACAGCATATTTACTGCTCGGGAGTTATCATATTTTCTTTGGCTGCTCGTCGTACCCGTCCTTATTGTCTAGGAAATGTCAGAGCAAAGAAAAAAAAACTATGCGCATTATATTACCTAAGAGACAGGTGGTAATAACGACTCTAATTAGGCAGGAAAAAAGATGTTCCGTGTGTTGCACGAAATACGTTAGGCATATATAATGTGAGACGTGCGAGTGAGTCTTCTTAAATGGAAACGAATGGTAATTAGAATGTGTGGAAAGTTAGTAAAAATAAATACCATTATTGTGAGGTGTATCTGTTCGGGTCAAAGCTAGATTCTTATTACATATTCAGGAGATATGGCAAATACTTGTTATCTATATTTATGTAAATGCATGATGACATTAGACTACTAATTATTATAATTATCCACACGAATTCATTAAGAACTCGACATTAGGAGCGTTTTTTTTAACAGCCATACAGAGCCCCATACAATTACACTAACAACTTGATCTGAGTTGCTCGGGATCGTAGGTCAGTACTAAAATTCTACTCTGCTAAGTAGTTCAGCATTTTGAAATGCAGGCGGCGTAGGTGTCGAAGTTTTTGGCCAATTTACAGTTTGGGAAGCACAAAGAATTCATTTCCTGTCAATAAAATGTTTATTTTATGTAATTATTGTATATGGAATAGTAAACATACGAAATGAGTCTCCTGCCGAAAGGAAATTTGTTTGTAAAGAGTTTCTCTTTTTTGCTCAGAGCGAGCGCTGTAAATTTCGTGCGGGGAGAATGGAAGAACGTTTTGATCGCTGTGAGAAGTATTCTGATCCGGATCTACAGATCCAAAAATTGACAGTTGTCCGTACATATTTTAACGCAGGGGGAAAACATATGGAGGAGAAATCGAGAAATTTCAAAAACCTGATCCGCTCGCAGGAACGCATCCATTGATATTATTTTTTAATCGGGGATATTTCTGTATTTATTGCCTGCATTCAGGAAACATCATCGCTCCCTGAGCGATCCTTCCCCTCTTGAGCGCTGTGGAGTGCTACTGTCCCAATGTCTGGTGAATGCAATCGCTCCATGGAGCCGTTGCTGAGCGGCTACTTCTCCTTCTGAGCGAAAATTTTCCACGCTCCCTTGGCTTGGAGCGTGATACATTTTTGCTTTCACAATTCGCATCACAGATGGTGCGCGCGTCATATGTCATTTGATTGAGTGCTGAGTGTTTGAGTATTTGACAACACAAGTCCTGCGTGTTATTTTACGGGGATTTTGCAGCAAAATTACAATTAAAAGGTGAGTGGTGTTTTCATTAATTGTATATTTGTTGTGTGTGCGCGCTTATGCTCCTAATGGGGCTTGGGGCATAGCGCGACAACTAATGATGCTGGTCACGTCGCAATTAGCAATGGGACCGGCATGACTTCAATTATGAATTCCCATGTTTGGCTAATTGGCAATTTAACCGGCTGTCGCAGGAACCGTGTATTGCAGTTGTGACGAATTTATAGCACAAAACTACACAACAATTCCTTTTATTACCACGTCCTTATTGTGAGTGATTTGAAACCCGGCCAAACAAAACGATTTAAACAGACAGCCGTTAGCCGTTTGTTAGAAATTTGCCATGTCAGCTGATTATCTCAAATTCGATATGTAGCCGGTGTATTCACAAAACAGGTGTGTGACGGTTGTGACAGGGAGCAGTCGCTCCGTGTGACATGGAGGGGAGATGTCGCTCCGTAGCCGCTCAATGTTTTGTGAATGTGCCCATTGACTGCGCCAACTTGTTTTGAAACTTAATTGTGTCGTTTTCTCGGTAACTATTGATGCTGCTGACGTCTCATATAAAATTAAAGCTAATTAAATTACCTAAAAAATTATTCGATGATTTATCTCGTGAAATGAATATTTTATCCAATATGCAACATCGAAAGGAAAATTTCTACTCCTTTGAGAATTTTTTCTACATTTTTGAAGAGCTGCTTATCGGAAAATTTTGCACGTGTCGAAATGGTTTATGTACTAAAATTAAAAAAATGTAATGCTCTTTTAAAGTTGTGTACATCGCTTTCCTGTGGAATACATACTTTAGGAGGTATTGAATGATTTTTACATTTTTTTTTGCCAGAAAGCTAAATTAATTCGCATTCGCGAGGACCGTTGCGTGAGATAACTCGCTTGCCGAACTTGGTCTTCAATAATTCGATTGTGTCGTACGCTGTATGGCACGTTGCGCCGTCCTGTTGGAACCACATATCGTTAAAGTCCATAGCGTCGAGCTGGTACCAAAATACTCTGATATCATGATCCTGTAGCGATCGCCGTTGACGGTTGTTGGCGCGCCGTTTCATCAAAAAAGAAAAAATGGGCCGATGACGCCGCCGGCATGAAACCCGCACCAAACAGTTAATTTTTAGGGTTTTGTAGTAAGAACAAAACCCTTACGAAATCGGTGAAATGTCTGTCTGTCCGTCTGTCCATAGAATATCTCACGAACGGCTAAAGCTACATGCATGAAATTTTGTAGGAATGTGTAGAATTACTATAATTCGCCGAAGAAAGCGATGCGTTGTATTAGGTCAATTTTAAGAGGAGGGGGGGGGGGGGGGGGGTGAAGGTAGATTTTTTTTTTCGTTTGGTATAGGCAAGTGGGGTATCATAAGAAAGGTATCGTCGAGTACATTCCATTTTTGGAATTTTCTTCAAATCTGAAGAAAGGAGAAAAGAGGGAGAGGGGAAAATATGTGATCAGAGTTCGTCCCCCCCCCCCCCCTTTGCATTATCAGACCGTTATACTTAGAAATATGAAAATTTACAGAAAAGCAACATTTTACTAGCGTAGAAAACTGAAAATAATAGAATTTTGAAATCTCATCAGAAAAGGTTAATAATAGTACATTTCTATAGTTGCAGTTAGCACACCCCTGCACCCCTTAAGCACACCCGAGGTCAAAAATATTGAATTGGCCAATGATAACCAACATCATAGGCAATAATATCTCTAAGTTTCATTACAATCACATAATACGAGGGTCAGTCAGAAAGTAAGTTTAAGGGTGGCAGCACTCCGCGTGGTGAAAAGATAAACTTACGAAATTTTAGGAGGTTGTTGTTATTCATCTATCCTAACCAATTTGACGCATCGCTGAGCCCGATAAGTCTATTTTTGTGTTTTTACAACGATTTAAATAAAATGGAGACGCTAGAGATGTTGACGCGCCCATGCCCCTGGAGGGGTCAAAGCAATTAGAGCGAGAGAGCACATACTTGGCGCGATCTGTTAGCGATAGAGTGGACAGCTGCAGCGCTCGATCGCGGGGTAGTCGGCGATCTACGATCAAACGCAACTGGTTGAATTTATCGCAAGTATTAAAAATGGCAGATCTCACGGAAAAATTAATCGAACATGTAAAAAAACATAATGTGTTGTTTGATATGTCACAAAAATGTGCGCAAAAAAAATAAACAAATAAAAAAAAAACATTTTCCTTGCGATTGCGTTCGCGATTACTTCCTCCTGTGATCGCCAGCGCAATCGTGATCGCCATCGCGATCGCGTATATGTTTTCTCCGCTTTAAATTAAAAAAGATACAAAAAAAAAAAAGACTTAGGTTGAATTTAGTGCTTTAATTTTGTCATACAACTTTTTCTGCTACGGCGAATGGTTTTCGAGAGATACGTGAAAATCTGAAAAATGCCCCCCACACCTCGTACGTCCGGGAACTTTTAGCATGTTTACCTACTAACTAGTCCAAACAAAACCTCATTCTCAATTTTTGTGTTACCGACATTTCTTTCTAGAAAGTCTTACTGCCTAGCGTAATATGATGTGTTCTTATCAGAATTTCACTCCCAACACGCCTTGTGCCGAGCCAAATGAAACTCTGTAAATATCAAAGCGCGATAACAGCAATTTCTGAAAGTTAGCAGAGGGTTGATTAAAATATGAAAAATGTATTCATACATATAGTGAAACTCGACAATGATTAACGCCTGTTCATGAAAAGTCAGCTCTTTCTTTGTTGACTTACTTTCGTCATCTATGAACAACTGGAACGTAAAGAACGTTAATTTTCTCGTTTGATAAAAAAACATTAAATCATGGATATACAATACTTTTAAACTGAACAGAACAAATCCATAATTCATGATTCATTAAACGGACTAGGATTTTTTCTTCGTCGGCATATGATAGCCCACTGAATAAGCGGATCAAATAAGAAATAATTTCTGCAAAGCTGGAAATGATTTTGATCGGTTCGTTTAGGCCTAAAATGTTCGTACCTAGGCTTGCGCTACCCAGGCCCACCGACTTCAGAGGGGGAGATGAAAAACTGGGAAATTTTCGGACTTTTTTTCAATTTTTTAGCTACAGCTTGTAAACGGTACATTTTTGTGAGAAGGTTCCTTCTGATGTATTAAAGAGCATTAAATTCTGCGTCGATTGCACCCATAAACATTCGATTCGGTTGAGGGGTATTGCCAAAATCGGCAGTCAAAAGACACCAATTTTTCCCATCTTTGGCAAAAATCCCAAGTGACCCATCTTTAAACAGCCATAAATCGGAAATGGTTGACCCAAATGAGAAACCGAAAAAAGCTGATTGTAGAGCATCGAATTCTGTGTAAAATCAGTACCTAAAATTTGAAATTTGGTTAAGGAGAGCTAGGCCAGTAAAATCAAATTTTATTAATATACTAAAAATTAGGGAAACATCTGAAAATAGTTTTAATCCCTTCTATAGGCACTAAATATATGGAAACTGAGTTTGCACGGTCTTAGAAGTTGAGCTCAACTTTTGGTGGGCCAAAATCCGAGAAATTTGAGCCCTTTTTTAATATGATCTTTATAACTCCTAAACTGTAACTCGGATCGAAAAAAAAAAATCACATGAGTAAATTGAAGAGCGTTGAATTCTGCGTCCAATGCACTGCTCAAAGTTGAAATTCGGTTCAGTAGCGTAGTCAAAATCGATAGTCAAAAAAACGACAACTTTCGAAGCTTCGGAGAAAAATCACAATTTATCACTTTTCAAGTTCACAGATCGTAGAATTCAACGCTCTTTAATTTACTCATACAAGTTTTTTCGATCCGACGTACCGTTTAGGAGTTATAATGATAATATTAAAAAAAAAAAAGAGCTCAAATTTCTCGGATTTTCGCCCACCAAAAGTTAAGCTCACCTTCTGCGACCGTGGAAACCCAGTTTCCATGTATTCAGTATCTACAGAAGTGATTAAAACTATTTCTAGATCTTTCCCTAATTTTTATTAAGAAGCCCCCAAATTGGCTTAATTTTACTGGCCTAAGCGGAAGTAATGAAAGAAGTTCCAAACTCCAATGCACGCTCGGCGGTCTCTGAAAAGGAGGCGCCTCACCTAAAATTAATTAAAATTAATGCAAATTCAACTTTTCAAGAAGAAATCAGGGTATTTACAAGTAGAAATCAAAAATTGAAATATTAGGTAGTAATTTAAGTCACGATGTAGTTCTATTAAAATATGTACAGAAATGTCGGAAGCTGGAAAACTAAGGTGGCTTTAATCCGAACGGAACAACAAACGAAAAACAAATAACTCAATTCAACATAAACTAAAATTCTCACTGCGAGTACATATACAACCTCGAAAAGAAAAATTATGGACCAGTGTGTGGAAACGCTTCATTCTAATTTGAAGTGAGGCGAGAAACCACTTCCAATGCCATCATCGGCAATTACCACCATTTCATTGCCCATGATGTGATTTGAAGCTAGCACCCATCCATTCATCAGCCAATGGGAGACCAACGACATGTTAAGTGCCAACCATGCATTCGGTATATTATGCACCATAATGCATATCATATTTATACGCAAGCTCCATTTTCCACGCAAATGTGCGCCGTGCCTACAAGGACAAGAAATCTTTTATCGAATGCACATCAAACTCATTCATACGACCCTCGCTTCGCTCCTAAAGCAAGCGCAAGTATGGTAACACAAAGTTGTTTATCATTTCTAAGTACACATAGATCTCCCGTCCTCAATCTAAAAACATATCCACGCTAAGACTTCAACATGATAGCAATGAGCCAAACAAAATCCCAACATCTGCCATAATTAATGCATGCTATGTCCTATATTTCGAGATACATACAGTCCTAAAAAAGAGAATGGGCATGGGCAAAAAACATGACGAAGTTGACAACTTCGGACTAGATGGTATTTATTTTGTATGTCGTCCCCGAACACTTTCAATATTCAGCTTCCAATAAAGAGTTTCGCTGCCTCACAAACACTTGCTAAATAATTAATTTACACTTTTCCATGCAGACGAAGAGCATTAGCGAATAATGCCCGAAAAGTTCGTCTTTCGTCTGCGACGAAAATGTCAATGTAACCTTTTTGGAATGATTCGAAAACGTTCCGCTTAATGTTAGTGAGAAACTTCTCGCCTTTACCTTTACTGTGAATTTGACAGTCGGGCTAATGCTTATCCTTATTCGGAAAGCATTTCCACAAAACGTCCTTAATCCGCTTCTACCATTCTTCCGGCGCTAAAGAAGGGGAATCTTTTTCGACCATGAAGCGGTCGGCACTAACACAACGTTTTCCACGTCGACGTTGTCGAAATCGTCTTTTTTGTTGAATTGATAAAACGATGAAGCACTCTCCTCTCGGGTACCATTTAAATTATTGACGACACAGTGAACATACTGAACATGAAATTCGTGGAAAAAAGCTAAAGGACGTTGTGACAATTTGTGTAGATTCGCCTGGTATATGCCCGGCTTCAGAATCTGAATTATTCTGCATGTGCTCATTTTTGACTGTCTGACTGTCTGTCGATTGGAATGTTACGTTGTTCCCTGGCTCTTTACTTTTGTCCATTTTGGCCCAGACGAGAGCCAGGAAGTGTCCGTGAGGCATTGAAATCCTTTCGGGTATAAAGTGACAGACATCGTTGGCATTCGGTTAAAAAATGCTGAGGTGGCCCTGGTATAATATAAGCTAAAAAGATTTTGACTCATGCGATTTCTGACCGTGTCAAACTGCGAAGATAGAAAATATACGGCAACTATATCCGAATCAGTAGAAATATGGCAATACAGTCGTCAATGTGAAGATGAACCGACAGGACACCGCTGAAATATTTTTACCTTTAGTTCTACCCCAGCGGCAATGGCGGATACCAACACAACCTCGAATCGGAAGAAACATATTCCTCCTGTATCCACTGCGGTGCTAATATTATATTCATGTAAACACATCGGTCGGAATATCGTCGCACAAAATGTCCTTCTCATAATGCTTTCACGTATGATATCGTTTCTTCCCAAAACGACGCAGATCCAGCACACCGGCAACACCTCCACCATCCTATAATTCAGACATAGTATAACACTTTCATTTACGTGACTTGATTCTTTAAATATTTTTCCGAGGCACGAAAATCGGATGAAAAGTACCAACATAAAGGAATCGTGGTCCGAAATAAGTAGATCCCATTCCCTCCCACTTTTCTTCCTTTTTTTTGGCCCAGGCACTACTCGTGTTACATTAAAGGTAGTCGTATGCCGACATGTAACCAGGCAAGGAAGCAGAAGTTCAAGAAATGTGCAAAAAAAAAACAATGTCCATGGAAGTTGGATTGAGGAGCGACATGAAAAAAAGTCGAAAACATCTCCGTAAGGACTGGGAACACATTTTGGATTGATGTGCATGTGTGAACACACACGAAATGGACGAGAATCAAGTATCGTGCTACTTTTTTTTTGGATGATAGTGTCCTTTTCTTATTCGGGAGTCTGGAGGAGGTTCACCATAACCTATAGTATATCAGGACTCGCCCAAAGATTGACGTTGAAAACGTTAGCTGGGCCTCTGTCTTTAAACTCTTGTTATTCAACTATATTCTATTCGGGCTCGATTTGGCAACAAATTAAAGAACGATATATTAAAAAAAAGAATTATGTGAAAATCTCCAATATTTGAGGTACTTAAGCGATCCGCTCACAAGTCGGCTCGACCTCTGCAGGACTGTGACTGTGCATTATCGACACTGTAATTTTTTTTTCTGCGCACAAAGGACTCGGATTCCATGCGACTGCAACTCGAAATCGATTTCGCTGGAGGGGCTCCGTCCGAATTTAATAGACTGTTGAGCTTAAGAAGATAATGGAAAGTCACAGTTCAATGAAACCGGAGGGGGTACCGAAATAAGTCATGGCGAAAGTGGCCATCTGAAATAATCCATATGGATACTTACATTTCGAACCGAAAGTGTCCATCCGAAAATAAACGAAATAGGCCATGCATGGAAAATATCGGTTTCAAATCTAAATAAGGCATGCGAAAAAAAAATTAAATAGCCATGAAGTGTCCAGAGCGAGCGAAACGAGCGTTCATGCCTATGCGATACCAGTGATTGTGATCCCTTTAGCGCGGAGCGAGCGTAGCTAGCGGAGCCCACACAAGAGATTGTTGTACCCAGAGCGAGCGAAGCGAACGTTTATGTTCTTCTGATACTGAGGGTTGTGATCCCTTAACCGCAGAGCGAGAGAAGCGAACGTTAATGTTCTTGCGATACTGAGGGTTGTGATCCCTTAACCGCAGAGCGCTTGTACCGAGCGGAGCCTACACAAGACACCGTTGATTCACAATCGGAGTCCACACAAGATACTGTCGCAACCCCTTAGCAGCAGAGCCAGCATCCGTTTCGTCCTAGCATATCTTCATCCAGCTTTTTTTTGGACTATGCACAATTTCGGTTTAAAATCGAAATAAGTTATGTAAAGGAAAGCGAAAATAGCCATGTACCTATATATACTCACTTTCGTTTTTAAACGAAATTGAATACGAATGAATTCGAAAGTGGCAATGCATACATGCACTCTCGAATTCAGCCGAAATTGTCCATCAATGGCTAATCTCAATGTATAGTATAGGTAATGCCCAGGGTGGTGCGAATAAGCCTAGATATTAACAGCTTATCTATTAGTATCACAACTTTGGTGTACAACTTTGCTTCCGCCGATTTCCGACAGACGGCTGCATCGGTGAAGGCTGGTCAAAATACGTGGTTCAAAAGTGTCACAAAGTGAGTTTGGACGTCTGTAAACGTATCGACATCCCCGCATTAGTAAAAGTTGTTCGAATTTTTAATAAGATTCGCGATTCTAAATGTCTGTTTTCGAGCCAAGTTCTCGTCATTTGCGGGAAGTTTTGAAATTGAAAAAAACTGCAGCCGAGGCTCATCGAATGCTCTCAGATACTTACGGTGAGGTTGCTCTGAGTGCCAGAACATGTCGTGAGTGGTTTTAACGTTTTAAAAGTGGCGATTTCAATGTCGAGGACAAGCATGGTGGTGGGAGAGAAAAAAATTTCAAAGACGACGAACTGGAAGCACTGCTCAATGAAGATTCGTGCCAAACGCAAGAACAATTAGCTGAATCACTGGGAGTGACTCAGCAAGCCATTTCGAAACGCCTTTAAGTCGAGCATTAAAGGAAAAACGACCACAGTACCAAGAGAGACACTACCTAGTCTAGCCATAAATACTGTTACAAACTTTTTGAAGCACTGTTCAATAAAAGAGGTGTTATATGTTAAGAAATCATTGTTTATTTATTAAATGCATTGTCAACAACGGAAATTGCAAGGATTCGATATTAGAATGTCTTTTAGAGCACGTCATTTGCTCTAAGACAGACCATAATTCGTAATCCGGCGGATTCAGGTCTGGGCTAGAGGAAGGCCAATCTTCAGCTTTAATAAAATCTGGAACATTTTCTTCAAGCCATTTTTGGGTTGACTTCGCCTTATGACCTGGTGCAGAATCTTGCTGGAAACTCCAAGGCTGATTTTTGAATAATGACGTGTTGAGAGGTTTCACTACACTTTCAAGGACACTTTCTTGATAAATTTTGGCAGACGTTTTGACGCTCTTCTCACAAAAATGCAACTTTGTCACCCCGTTGTAGCTAACACCCCACCAAACCATTACTGAGGCTGGATGATGACCTCTTTGAACCTTTTGGGCAACTTGAGAAGCTTCTCTGGTACTGCGAGCATAAACCCTATCGTTTTGTTTATTAAATGTTTCTTCGACAGTAAAAATTTTTTCGTCCGTTAACAAAATTTTACGGTGTTCTTGGTTTGCGTACTGGCAAAGTAATTGTTTTGATTTTTCCACTCTATTTTTTTTTAACGAAGCTGTTAGTAAATGCCCGGTAGATCTACGATAAGCACCCAACCCCAAGTCACTTTTGATGATACGTGAAATTGTTCTTTGGGGTATTTTCATCTCACGCGATAAAATTTTTTGTTTCCGAAGAGTATTACGGCGAATTCTCTCGCGCACGGCTTTAACCGCTTGAGGTGTTCGAGTAGTTCGCGGACGGCCACTTCTTTCACGGTCACTTACTCCAGACGTATCATTAAATCTTTCAATAGCCCGATATACAAACATTCGGCTTATACCAAGGGTATGCAGAGTCTTAAAAATATCACTTGGTTGCATTCCTACTTTATGAAGTGCAATCACAGCAATTCTATTTTCTTTGTCACCCCAATCCATGTTCACTACACTAAAAATTAAACTCAAATGATGACAAATGCATCAAGCACAAGCGTACTATAGCGATTAGCTAAATTTTTAAGAAATGCAATATAACGGTTCCTTTCTGCAGGGTTGCCAAACCTTGTAACAATATTTATGGCTAGACTAGGTACATACAAAGTCATCCTCCAGCATGACAATGCTCTGCCACACGTCGCAAAAGTGGTCAAGACATACTTGGAAACCCTGAAATGGGAAACCTTGCCCCACCCGCCGTGCTCCCCAGACATCGCTTCATCCAACTACCATCTGTTTCGTTCCATGGCGCACGGCCTGGCTGATCAGAATTTTCGTTCGTACGAGGAAGTCGAAAAGTCGCGTCGAAAAACGCCTCTTTTTTCCGAGATGGAATCCGAAAATTGCCGGATAGATGGGCGAAAGTCGTCGCTAGCGATGGACAGTACTTTGAATAATACATCTCTAAGTACTCTTTGACAATTAAGCTTTTAATTCCAGGAAAAACGGCGGAAGCAAAGTTCTACACCCAATATATGATGCTAGAATATATTATATTAGTTATTTTGTGTTGTTATGTAATTTTACAAAATGTTATATTTTTGATAGACATTATTGTGGCTGTTGGGATAATCTGAATATTCCATTGGAATTTATAATGTAATATACTGGGGGTCGGAAAAGGTTTGTTGTATTAATTAGTTATTAATTTGGCAATAGTTTTGTCTAAATAACTAATCTCTCGCAAATTCAGGATTCCTGAATCCAGCATTCAAAAATCGCTCCGACTACAATAACTAAACAACTTTTTTCCTCCATAAATTGGTGCAAATACAATACAACATTAACAATATCCTCCATTCCGGTCTGGCGATTATTCCGGTTCAATAGTATTAAACAAAAGTGTGGACATTTTGATCCAATTACAATGCCTGAATACTCATAAACTTACGAATGCATGACTACCTGTCTACACCGGCTACTATTTTAAGTATGCAAATACTAAAGGTTTTATGCATCTATACAACGTACTAAATACAAACAATCTTACCTCGATGATGTCGTGCATGAGTAACTCCAATCGAATTGCCGCAACACGGTTGCTCGTAGTAAAAATTCCATGTATTCTCATAATCACAGCAGGATTTTCCGACAAATGTTGCCAGAAATACCACAACCAGGAGCCAAGGTAACTCGGTAGAGCCGATCATATTTTATCAGGACTATCTATTATATGTATGCACAATTGAATTTTATATAAAAAAAAAAAATATTTTTACATATATTTTATATCGCCGCTGAATCAAAGGGATTTAAACATGTAAAAGGATACTTTTTTTCACGCAAAGCACTTGCACTGATTCTCACACTTTCTGAATATCACTAACCATTTTACATCGACACAATCATGTGCACGTTATATTAAGGGAAGAGACTTTGCCACACTGTATTCAAATGAAAAAAGTATAAAATAAATAAATGTAAGATTATCAGATATGTACATATACTAGAAAAAAATTATCAGGTTGCATCGGTGGAATCATCCCTCCAGATAGTGTGTATTATTTTTTTTTTTAAATCAGACTCCCTGAACAATAGTCGGAAAAAAATGAATCGCTAAAAATATAAATCGAAATTACATTCGAACTTTTCAGACAAGTGCAATTTAAATGAAAGTACGAACAGAAACAAAAGACTAAATCGGATTCGAGGAAATCCCGAAAAAAAGTGGCAAATTTTTCACCATAACGGTTGTAGTTTATGGTCTTCAATTCGAAATCCTAATACATATACGTTTCGTTCATAAAAATTAAACCCAGGACTTACGTACAACATATTGGAGGTAAAAAAGGATTACAAAAAAAAAAAGATATTAATTGACAATAAATAATCGCGAAAAAAAAAATAAAAAAAGGGAATCGAAATTAAAAATCACTTTATGTACCCTTTCATCATCTGAAACAGTGTATCGTATAGTATGGGCGACCGGTAGCGCAGTGTGTTGAGGTATCAGTCCCATGTTTGAGTACCGGCGTTTCGGGTTCGAACCCCGTCCACGACGACGTTCGTGGCCATGAATGTGCAGGAGCTGCATGTTGGCAACTGCGTTTTCCGAAACCAGTTTATGCCAACGAAACTTCAACTAGTGATGGGCATAATTACTCTTTTCACTGTGACGGCACATAAGCTCTGACTCTTTCTAATAAGTCGTTCAAAGAGTCAGAAACTTGGCTAATACCAAGGTCAATATTTATATTTTGCGCCTAAAAAAACAGTAATTTATTTTCGGAGCTTTATGATTTTTCAAAATATTTTCAATGAAGATCAAAACACTTTTGGATGCGCTCGAACCAATTTTTGAAACACTTTTTCCACTCGGATTGAGGTAGCTCCAAAACTTGCGTTTCGAACCCATCGACTGTTTCTTCGGGGATCGAAAAACGCTGACCACGCAGTTTATTTTTAATGTGCGGAAACAAGAAGAAATCATTGGGCGATAAATCAGGACTGTACGGCGGTTGGCCCAGTGAATTCGATGTTCTCGGCGCTCAAAAACTCTGTTGTGTGAGTAGGTAGATGAGTGAGACCTCGCATTATCGTCATGAAGAATAAATCCCTTCGGCGGTCCGGTTTCCTCATTTCGCTGAAAACTTCAGGCAAACAAATGGTTGTATACCATTCAGAAGTGATCGTTCTACGTTGCTCAAGTGGTACGGTGGCGACATGGCCGATTATTGTAAAGAAACAGGCGACAATTTGCTTCGTCCGCGAACAACTTTCGTTGGATTTGGCTCGCCTTGGGAGACCCATACCGTCGATTGCTGTTTAATTTCGGGCTCATAAGCATAAATCCAAGATTTGTCGCCTGTCACGATTTTATAAACGTCTTTTGAAGCATCGCGGTTGTATTTCTTCAACATTTCTTTGCACCAAACGACACGAGTATTATTTTGAGAGATCGTCAAATTATGCGGTATCCAACGCGAACAAATTTTCGTGACGGCCAAATGTTCGTGTAATGTTGAATGTACGATGGTGGAACTAATGCCCAGGGATGCCTCAATCTCACAATATGTCACATGACGATTTGCTTTATCATTTTGCACACGCCATCGATGTTTTCTGCGATTTCGCCGATTTTCGACGTCCTTCACGAAATTCGTCGTTAAGCGATAGGCGGCCGCGACTGAATTCTGCAAACCAGCATTTTACCGTGGCAAAATGAGGAGCTTTAGCACTAAAAGTCGAAGAAGTTGATCGTTGCACTCATGTCGAGATAGTGCACGTCGACAGTCCGAGATTGTCCACGTCGACAGTCGTACAAAATCATAGCACGAAAATGTTCACGGTTTAATTCCATTTTTTAATAAAACCAGTCCGAAGCGTATATACCCTAGACTTGTACAGACCTAGTGGTGATACCAAAAGTACCAATTGATAACGACCATATGCATTAAAAGTGAGTTTCCTATACGGCCAGTTTATAGGGGAGGTTGGCAATCATTCAGTAGGATATTGACCATTATCAAAATCAATTAACTAACCCATTCTACAAATATTTGCCGAATTTTTCAAGTCGCTAGCTTCATTCTATCGAAAGTTATTGCTTATTTGAAGTCTCACTTGTAGTGGAGGTTGGGGTCGGATCTTGCTCATTATTGCCACCAACAAATAAGATCATGCTTCAAACATTTAAACAAAATTTCAAGCCTCTAGCTTCACTCTACCGGAAGTTATCGCTTATTTGAAGTTTCACTTGTAGGGGAGGTAGGGGTTCCTTGGGTTGGATCTTGCTCGTCAATTGCTACCAACAAATAAAATCACGCTACAAACATTTATACAAAATTTCAAGTCTCTAGCTTCACTCCATCGAAAGTTATCGCTTATTTTAAGTTTCATTTGTAGGGGAGATAGGGGTTCCTTAGGTTTGATCTAACCCATCTCAAATACCAACTAACCCGATCTCACTTCAAACATTTGACCAAAACTTCAAGTCGCTGGCTTGATTCTGTCAAAAGTTATCGCTTATTGAAGTTGCATTTGTAGGGGAGGTAGGGGTTGCTTGGGTCGGATCTTACCCATTTTCAATACCAACAAAGTAGATCCTACTAACAACATTTTGTCAAATTTTCAACTCGCTAGTGTAATTTTATCGAAAGTTATCGTAATTAAGAGAATATTTAATTTTTTGAAATTTGTAGGGGAGGTAGGCGTTCCCTTGATCTGATTATGCCCAACTTACTAGAACTTAAGCATCTTCTTACTCCAGGGTTACGTGCCAAAAATCAGGTGTCTACCTCAATTGGTTCAAGAGTTATAGACAAAAAACCCGAAAAGTAGGGTAGTACGGGGCTCTTTGTAAGAAAATTACCGTTAGTTTTCAGCTGATCGATTTTATTTTTTTAGGGAAGTAGAAGATTATCCTCGCGAGCAATCTGCTAAAGCTAGAGCTTTTTATGTTTATTTAATCGGGAGTTATAGATACATTTAATTATTTTACATATATAGGGGAGGTAGGCGTTCTATTGGCCTGATCATGCCCATTTTCAATACCAACCAAGTAGGTTATACTTCCAACATTTGACCAAAATTTCAAGTCTCTAGCTTCATTCTATCGAAAGTTATCGTGCGAACGGACAGACAGACAGACGGATAGACGGACAGACAGACAGACATGGCTAAATCGAATCAGGAGGTGATCCTGATCATTTATATATATACATTGCTATACCTCCGGAGCCCCCTTTAAGGTGTTACATATTTTCGTCGTGACAAAAACAATATACCCTATACTAAAAGTCTAGGGTATAATAAAAAATAAATAACTGGCGCAACAGTCCAATTTGAACCATGGTCTCGAGATGAATTAGCATCATCTCATTTTCTAGATCGTGACGGTCTTGTGCAGAGGTGTGTGATCAGCAACACGCTCAACCGAATTATTTACCCCATAAATAGGTACTCATTAACAGCTGAGTGGGCTCATAGTCCGACACGTAAATCCACTTTTTTATCGAAATTCCATTTTTTGCTAAAAAAAAATTTTCAAGCCACTGTAAACAAAACAAATAGCAATCGTACGTTAAAAATTGTGAGTGTGCTTATGCTAAAAAATGTCAAACTTTCCAATGAAAGTGTCAGATTGTATCTGGCACCATTAGTATTGCCAAGGCGCAAAATATAAATAGTGACCTCCGTAACATATTCCATAAAAATCGTAGTTGTTAAAAAATTTAGGTTTTTTCCTCAATTTTTTACACCCGAATCGAAGTTGGTGACCCCCAATGCCCTTTAGTTCGAGCCAGCCAGATCGGACCACTATTTCCCCTGAAAACGGGGATGTCAATCTGGTATGGGCAACCCGAAATTGTTCTTTCCCTTTTTTGACCCCAGATTCGGAGTCAGCAACCCCCCAACGCCCTTTAGTTCGAGCCAGCCAGATCGGACCACTATTTCCCATGAAAACGGGGTTGGCAACCTGGAATGGGCGATCCCAATTTTATCTTTCTCTTTTTTGACTCCAGATTCGGAGTCAGAGGCACACAAATACCCTTTAGTTCGAGCCAGCCAGATCGAACCACTATTTCCCATGAAAACGGGGTTGCCAATCTGGGATGGGCGACCCCATTTCTCTTTTTTGACCCCAGATTCGAAGACAGAGACCCCCCAATGTCCTTTAGTTCGAGCCAGCCAGATCGAACCACTATTTCCCATGAAAACGGGGTTGTCAATCTGGGATGGCCTTTTGACTCTTTTTGAACGACTCTTTTTTTAACGATATTATACGATTCCATTTCGACTCTTTTTCAACGATATGAACGACTCGATTTTGGCTGGTTCTTTCTGAACGATTAGATTTTGTATAGTTCTTTTTGAACCATATGAACGATCCAATTTTGTATCGTTCTTCTATGACGTTAGACTGTATGTATTACAGCAGCTGGAAATTTGAATTGAATTGATACTCCAGGATGCTGCTGTGTTCAATGGTCTGCTCATAGACCCCCTAATTCTTACCGCGCTGCATGCAGCATTTAATTAGACCTGTAGGTCTAGTGAGAGTGGGTGCAAGATGATATTAAATGCGTCTGTGGGACATGATCGCACAGTACTTGTGACTTCGATGCACGGGGTTCCTTGGATTTTTTCAGAAGATCAAGGTTGTATTTTTTACGAAGAGCTGCCCGCATTCTGCAGTCCAGGCGTTAATGGTATCCAGGGCTTGGCTCATGATATCGCTCATCACCGATAGGAACTTTCCCGTAAAGAGGATCACCACGTCGTCCTCGTATGCTATTACCTTGGCTCCTGACGCTTCCAGCTTTCTCAGAATCCATCGCTAGTATCCTGCGTACACATTTGGTCATCCACATTTACACGAACAGCTTTGTGATTTCAATCATATATATGACGCGAAGTCCCAGCAAAGTCACAATCGTTTTAATTTCGAGGACTTTCCACTGAAAAACACTGCAGTATTCAGGAAGCCGAAAAGACAGATGGAGATTGAGCTCCTCAGAATGTACTTCAGCAACCGCAACTTCAGCAGTCTTAGAATCGTCAGTATACATTTTTAGCGAGTTCGATACACGCCCCCCCCCCCTTCCTACCGACTTGGTAGAATCAAATTCGTCTGATTCTTTACGTATTTTGGTGAGGTGTAATCTATTAACGTTGGGATATGGCATTCGTTAAAGATCGTTCAGTGACCGGTACCCTAAGTTGTTCACTAGTAGGTCTCCCGGATGCGACTCGCTGAGTATACCGCTATTTTCCCAAGAATATCCAACGGCAACAGGTTAACAGGTCCACGACGACGTTCGTGGCCATGGATGTGCAGGAGGTGCATGCTGGCAACTGCATTCTCTGCATTTATGCCGTCGAAACGTCACTGGGCCACATGGAACAGCTGACGCGCTATGTCCCACAAGGGGTTAGGGCAGTTGAGAAAATAGCACAGGTCTTGCTAAGGCTGATGCAGAGGCCGAATCTATTAGTCCAGTTTGTTAGCAGATATAGCGCATGGTGCGTTAGCTTCTCTCTCTCTCAGAGTACATTGGGACTTTCGTTCAACCAAAACTGTGTCGATAGTTCGTTATAGCCGAGCTCGAGAAAGCCTTGAAGTTATAGAAGTGGTACGTTATAGCCGGGTTCGTTATAACCGAATAGAAAAGTATGCATATTTTAGAATTTAAAACCGGACTTATAAATTCGTTCGTTATAACCGAATGTTCGTTATAGCCGGTATTCGTTATAGCCAAGATTCACTGTATTAATTAATACGCTAAAATCAAACTTTGTTGCCCATGCTTTTGGTATTTGAAACAATAAATATGGCAGAAGGCGTACAGTCACAGCAACTTAGTGTTAATAGACAAAGTACCGGGCGAATAATTCGAATTTCGGAATATGGCATTCAAAAATGTAAGCCCCATCAAATAGCTTCATATTAGCGAAGCCAGAGCATTCTCCTTTTTCTGGGAAAACCACACCAAGCTAACCATACCCCTCCTACAAAATCGGATAAAATTTCATCAGCAATCTCCACAGCATCATGGTCATGGCCAGCTTTCAATTTCAATTAATAAATTCTTCGGAACCACCTAAAAATCTCCTTCCTTCCGCAGAATACGAATACATAGAACATTAACACGACAAAAAAAAGCAGGAAAAAAATTAAAAAAAAAAAAACCGTCCAATGCAAATTCCAATTCTTCCTAGTGTAAGGATAGATAGACTACTTCCCCCGTCCGTGGATGAAAACGGAGGATTATCCCGAAAATACAAAACGGAACGCGAGGAGAATGTGAGGATTTATATTTGAAATATTCAGGTGAAAATTCGCTACGAAACAAAACCTCCTCCTCATAATTTTAATACAAGCAAAATACCAGGTGAACGTTTCGCATAATTGTTTCCTGGGTTATATCTCCGATAACTGTCCATTTACGGGCTACGTACATGTCTATGAAATGGATGAAGCTGAGATGAAGGAGGACTTATTACAACATTTACAGGATTTGCGAAAAGGTAATCATGGAATTTCAAGAAGAAAAATAATGAGAATGTTATTATAGTAAATAATACAAGGCAACTGAATATGGATATAGGGTGAAAATCTGTAAATAGTATGCAATTTTTGTATAAACTACAACACAAAAAAGTGCTGCTATGTAGAATATAAATAAAATTCGGTAAGTTTCAGAGACTAGCATGTCTCACAGTAACGGGGGCTATTCGCAGTTGCCACACCGCAGCTCTTGAAGCGCTACTCAACCTACAGCCGCTCCATGTTCACCTAAAGGCGGAGGTAAAAATATCCATAGCCAGATTAAAAGCATGACAGAATTTCCTTAAACTAAGTCCAGAACAAACCAACTGGATAAGTCAGGATTACGTATCTGCTATACCATCGGACCATTTAGCTAGGCAACTACGCTTCAAACTTTCATTGACAACCGTTATCAGGAGCAGACAGGATTGGGCTTTGAAGCTCAATAACCTCCAGTCCAACATTGTCAAATGGTGTACAGATGGATCTAAAACCGAAGAGGGTACAGGAGCGGGCGTCGCAGGCCAGTCTCACAAGGATTCATTCATTCATTCCCATGGGAAAGTGCGCTACGGTATTTCAGGCGGAAGTTCACGCAATCAAGACCTGCGCGAACATATGCCTAGCAACCGGAGACCGAGGCACAGACAGCCAGGCGGCTATCAAAGCATTAAGTACGAGTAATTTCTCTATCTCGTCGAAATTGGTGGTAAGTGGCCGCGAAGCCTTGCAAATGTTGGGCTCTGCAAACAAGGTCACTATCTATTGAGTCCCGGGATCCCAGGAAATGAAATAACCGACGAGTTGGCTAAGAGGGCTTCTGCTTCTTCTCCTCGGCCCTGAGCCATACTGTGGAATCTCTCTGTGTAGCGTAAGACGGCACATTTGTAATGAACCACCTGTAATGAACCATACTCTGGTCTGGTAGTGTTGCTTCCACCAGCAGATCGATGGCAGCACCTGGTGAGTAATGATCTAGCGATGGTACGAAACCAGGGGCCGAGAGTCCCATTACACCTGGACCCCGATTTGAGCGCGAGGGCAGGTGAACCGTCCGCCAACCATTCCATCCTTTCCGCTTCATTTTTTTATTTCCCATTTCTACCTCCCCTGTTTGTGTCGTCTCCCCCAGGCCTATGAATTTCCATTAATACGTAAAGAACAGGGGCAACGAGCGGCAAGAAACCCGCGCACGTCTCCCGAACTGATCTACAGCAAGCATTTGGCATTTGCGAGATTCCTGTCGATGCAAAAATAATAGCTAAAATCATCCTGGAAAGAATAATGGAGCACTAAGAAAGTACAGTTGATTAAGAGCAGGCCGGCTTTCGATCCGGATCTCCTGTGTCATTCACATTAACACTTGTGAATCATCAGCGGGCAATGCGTTGAGTACGATTCTTCGCTTCACTTGCTTTTCATTGATGTCGAGATGGCCGCCGACAGTGTGAACCGGGATGTAACATGGACAGCTTTGCGCAAGAGATGCATCCCTGAGAAGCTTGTGGCTATTAGAAATGTCGCGTTCTGCATAAAGGTATGGTGGTGGGGGGGGGGGGGGGGGGATGCGAAGTGGAGTTCGACGGAGGTCCATCCTCTCACTGATCATATTTCTCAAAGTGATCGGCGATGCGTTGCATGCAGCCCAACAATATATTGACTACGATGACGACATATGCCTACTCTCCCACAAAATCATGGATCTAAACGCAATGACCTTAGATTTCGATAGGGAGGCGAGCACGGTTAAGCTAAAAATTAGCACCAACAAGACCAAGGTTCTTGGCCTGCCGCGCCGCCGTTGCGAAAAAAAAAGAAATCCAACTCTTCCATTGCGTCTGAGCTGGGCAGCAGCCAGGGCGATGGTGAAGGAATGGTCTGTGAACGAAAGGTTGCGGTACTGGAATAATCTCCCAGGACTGCGTTAATCCAAAGATCTCATTGATCTCTACAATCGCAAAGAAGCTAGCCGCCTGGGAAGTGTCGACCTTAGATTTATCGTTGATTACTTCACGGGACACCACTGGTTGAGATATCACCTAAACCCAATGGATCTGTCCACTGAGACGGAATGCGAATGAAAGGCGATCGCTCGCTCTAGGTTTACGTTTCTTGGAGATTCAATAGCGAACTCCGCTGTCATTAAAAGTGCTCCTATAAAGGACCTATTGGCCCTTATCATGTTGATTGGGAGTCTTTTGGATTAGTAAAGCTTATGGCATAATAGATCTAATGGTCGCAATGCCTACCAGATGGGTAACTTAGCCTGCCCTTATTTATTAATTATTATTTATATCAAAAGTTATTATGCGAACAGACGAGCATGCCTAAATCGTACGTATATTGCTATGTCTTATGACAAAAACAATATACGAGTACATACATATCCTCTGAATTTATAAGGTTTAGGGTATAACGAAGCAATCGTCCACGAAGGCTACAGAAAGCTGATCAGAATAATGAACTGAAAGCAGCAATCTTTGAAACAAAATGTATGGAGGCGTCAACCTGGATAATTCACGTAGTACGGCTATGGCTAATAAGTAGTGAAAGAGCCTGTGCAATGTGCATGCCTAACCACAAGATCATTACGCGTTTATTTGAATTATAATCCATAATATGGGATGGCATAGCAGATGCTGAAAAGTCGGAGGATGCATACTACGGATATCATCAGATATTCTGACGATCGATCGCGTATCCGAACTTTAAACAAATCCTGTTAATTTCACAACATAATATGGAAATGGATAGTGAACTAGATTGTACAAAAATGAAGCATTTTATTAGAATCTCCAATCCGCCATATTCACCATTAATTACCGCCCCGTAATATCCACTTTATATTCGCCAACTCCATAGCAACTGAAATATGAAAGCGACACAACATCATATCCAGGCACTCAAATGGGATATAAAAATCCTTCGTCCAACTTGCAAATTCATTACAAACTTAACAGCCCCAGTCCACATGCTCCTACATATTTGTGAATTGAAAATGATATTGCTGTCCATTCAGCATTTAAAAAATAAAATCATTTATAATTTTCATTTTTTTTTCGCCATTTCCCTGAATTTTTCATCATCATCCCATGCCTCCGGGCAAGTCCAGCCGCCATGCCAGTCTGTTTGGGGGAAAACGAAAAACCGCAAATCGTCAAATGACGTGGTGGAGACCCGTGGTAATGATGGTGACGGACGAATGCGGTGGCAGAGGTGGTCACTCAATGGAAAACACTTCAAAAAAATTATTAATTTGTTTCCGCAGAAGCCCACATCTGTAAATGAAAATTCGAAAATTTATTCGATGGAATCTTTATTAATTACGTCAGGGATTAAGCGACGGGAAACAGGAGAGCATGCCATATCAGGTTTATGGCCGCGAGATGGTTGGTATTTTAAAAAATTGCATGGCCTCTATAAATTCAGAATGGAAAAAAAAATAAAACATAATTTATTTACATCCCCGTCCCGAATGAAAATATTTATGACAGGCAAGCTTTCATGGAAATCGGGAATACTTCATCTTTAAGTGTACCCCAACGGCTGGAGCAGCAGCGATTGTGATGCAGGTGGGTTTAGCCTAGACCCCTCCAGGGGCATGGGTGCGTCAAAATCTCTTACATAGCCATGCCATGTTGACGTTTCGATAGCATATATTTTTCGGCTGGTGCAGTTGCTAGCGTGCACGTCCTGCTAGCATGTACATACCTCCGAATATCCTCTGCGATGTGGGGAAGGGGTTCAGGATTAAGGAATTTGTATTGATGAATAATGAGTTTTTAGGCATAAATGCAGGACTCTGGACATTCAAATTCCGTGGAGAATGAAATAAGGTCGCAAAAATGTTTGGAACACTCAACAAAATTAGCAATGAGTATTAGAGGGATGTGTTTGTCGCAACACCCAAAACTCGGTTATTCCTTCCAATAAACATTTAGGTACTTTGGCACAAAATCTTAATACAAAACCACATATATAAAATCATTTGAAAGAGCTGATATGGCAGAATAAAACGCCTTCAAAAACGGAAACGCTGTGCAAGCTCATTAAACTGTTGCTAATTTCTAGATTCTACGACTCTTTACTGTAAATCGTAGGCCAACCCTATGCAAAAGTGAAGCAAATCCTCTGTAAATTTTATACAGATATGAAACGAATTGGGAGCTGATATCAAGCAAATCCTACGCAGATCCTACGCTAATTCTACCCAGTTCCTAGGTAAGATTAAGTGCTGTCATGATACTCCACGATGTGTGTCATGTCCACGATGTCATCTCTTTCTCATCATAAAAAGTTTGCATACCAGTCCGGCAGATCAACTGAATCAGCTCTCCATTCGCTGGTAGGAGAAATCGAATCAACTATGTCAAATAAGGAGACTGCCGTATGTCCTTATATCGACATCGGAGGAGCCTTTGACAACACATCCTTCTCTTCCATTGACTCTGCGCTAAAAGCAAAGAGAGCTGACGTTACCACCACAACCTGAGTCAAAAGGACGTTATCATCCAGATGGGTCATCAACGAGATTGGGGACTCTACTATAACAGCAAACGTCACTCGAGGCTGCCCACACGGAGGCGTACTTTCTCCTATTCTATAGTGCATCGTAGTAGACAGCTTGATATGGAAACTGCCATGGGTTATTCAACACAAGGATATGCTGACGACCTAGTGATCACTGTTAAGAGAAAATTCGAGGAAGTCGTAACAGATATCCTTCAAACAACTCTAAATGTAGTACCAAATAGTATAGACTGCACAAGAGTGATCACTCCATAGAAATTTCGCCTCTGCCAGTAGATTTGTATGCATTGACAAATACAGGGTGGCGCAAAACTACCGTTATGGTTCAAATGCTTAATAACTTTTTAATTTAATTTTAATTTTTTATTTCAGAATTTTGTGAAGAAAACTTCGGGAATTTGAAATGGAACAGTACACAACACAGCAGCGATCAAAAATTGTTGAATTTTATTTTGAAAATCAACGGTCAATTGTTTTGACGCAGCGTGCTTATCATCGTTTTTTTAATGTGCGTACTGGACCTTCAGCACCAACAATAAACCGCCTGGTTGCAAATTTTCAACAGTATGGTACAGTAGGACACATTCCATGTACCGGAAGACCTCGTACGGCCCACACGGAAGAAAATATCCAACGTGTTGTGGATAGTGTGCAGGACAGTGGAGAAACATCGACAAGAAGACGTTCGGCACAACTGGGGCTATCGCGGAGGTCCCTTCAGAGGATTTTGGCTACATTGCACATGTTCCCGTATAAGGTTCAGCTTGTGCAAGAATTGAAGCCGATAGACTACCAACAACAGCTTGATTATGCCATTTCGTTCCGACAAAAAGCAGAAGAAAATCGCTATTTCATTCACAATTTGATAATGAGCGATGAAGCCAATTTCCAATTGAATGGTTTCGTAAACAAGCAAAATTGCAGGATATGGGCTACGGAAAATCCAAGAACAGTTCATCAGCAACAATTACACCCACTTAAGTGTACTGTTTGGTGCGGCGTATCGTCTGAAAGGATCATTGGTCCATATTTCTTTGAAAATGCACATGGCGCCGCAGTTACGGTTAATGGTGCTGAATATCGAACGATGCTGGACATTTTTTTGAGGCCAGCTGTAGAAAACCATCCACAGTTGTGGTTCCAACAAGATGGAGCCACAGCCCACACTGCAAGGGATACAATGGCTCTGTTACGGGACCTCTTTGGCGAACGCATTATTTCGCGCAGAAGCGATTTCAATTGGCCCCCACGTTCACCGGATTTAACAGCGCCAGACTGTTTTCTTTGGGGTCATTTGAAAGAAAGGGTATACGTAAATAAGCCAGCGACCATACCAGAGCTAAAACAAAACATTCGCAATGAAATTCGAGTCATAATACCCGAAATTCTACAAAAAGTTATGGACAATGTACTGGAAAGAGCACGAATGTGCGAAGCCGAAAATGGCCACCACTTGCGGGATATAATTTTTCATACTTAAGCCAAAATTATTCCCCATTAATATACTGTATAACAAAAAAAAATTATAATAATTAACCATTAAATAAAAAAGTTATTAAACATTCAAACCATAACGGTAGTTTTGCGCCACCCTGTAGTATAGACTACACAAGAGAATCAATACATACAAATCTACTGGCAGAGGGAAAAGTTCGATGGAGTGATCACTCTTGTGCAGTCTACATATACGATACTATTTGGTAGTACAAAATGCCCTTCAGGTTAATCCCTCCAAGGCAGCTGTTGCACCCTTCACAAGAAGAAAACGAAATTTACGATTGATGAGACGTCCTACCATGTACAACTCTCAAGTACTGCTGGTCGATTCCGTAAAATACCTCGATAGGAAACTACTCTGGAAGGAACACCTGAAAACTATCTCGGATAAGACCACCAGACCCTATGGATCTGCAGACAATTCGTAGGGAAGACATGGGGAACAAGCCCTCGAATAATTCTTTTAATCTACAAGGCGACTATCAGACCCATAATTGACTATGGAGCAGTCATCTGGTGGAAGAGATCGAACAGGAGCAGGAGATTTAGGTCCTTCTACAAGACTATCAATCCCCATGGGGAAGCACCCGAAAGTCTTCCAAGCTGAAATCCATGTAATCCGGACCTGTGCCAGTGTATGTACCTATATAGATGCCTGCTACCGTGGAAGAAACATTGGTATCTTCACATAGCCAATCAAGGAGTTTACAGGTGGTCGTAACTCCTGCCAACATCCGGTGAAAGATAGTGATGGAAAGCTACTTATCTTGGAAGAAGATCAAATGAGGCGGTGGAAAGAACACTTCGCCGCGGTCTTGAACCGTGTAACCTTTGGTGAAGTTCCCCCTCATATAGATAATTTAGCTAACCATCAAAATGTGCGTATACGGTCCACTGCCCCGACTAAAGAGGAAATAGTCACTGCAATTATTGCACTAAAACGAGGAAAGGCCGCCGGACTTGACGGCATCCCTGCCGAACTTTATCAAGCAGCGCCAAGCGTAACTGCCGATTTGCTGCACCCACTTGTTGATAAAGCGTGGAATACAGAGACCTTTCCCACCGAGTGGAAGGAAGGTTTGATCATCAAACTTCCAAAGAAGGGTAGCCTCACAGACTGTAATAATTGGAGAGGCATTTGTGTGCTTCCTGCCGTTGCCAAGATAATAGCTAAAATCGTCCTGGAAAGACTAAAGGTCCACTTAGAAAGCACAATTGATGAAGAGCAGGCTGGTTTTCGATCCGGATTCTCCTGTGTCGATCACATTAACACCTTGCGAATCATCATCGAGCAATGCGCTGAATACGATTCTCCGCTTCACTTGCTTTTCATCGATTTCGAAAAGGCTTTCGATAGTGTGAACCGGGATTCTATATGGGCGGCCTTGCGCAGGAGAGGCATCCCTGAGAAGCTTGTGGCTATTATTAAGGCAACCTATGACGGCGCGAAATGTCGCGTTCTGCATAAAGGTAAGGTGTCGGGGGACTTTGAGATTCGCAGTGGAGTTCGGCAGGGGTGCATCCTCTCACCGATCCTATTCCTCATTGTGATCGGCGATGTGTTGCATGCAGCCCTATCCGGGCTCGACAGAGGAATTCAATGGACTTTGACATCTTATCTACAACATCTTGACTACGCTGACGACATATGCCTACTCTCCCACAAAATCATGGATCTGTCCGCAATGGCGTTAGATCTCGAGAGGGAGGCAAGGAAGGTTGGGCTAAAGATTAATACCAACAAGACCAAGGTTCTTAGCCCGCCGTTGCGAAAAAGAAATCCGACACCTATTGCCATCAATATTAATGGGCAGCCTGTGGAGAAGGTGGACAACTTCGTCTACCTGGGTAGCATTGCTGCCGAAAATGGTGGTACGGAGCAGGACATCGCTCGTCGTATCAACCAGGCTAAACGCGCATACGGCATGCTGTCCAAAATCTGGCAGGGCAGTTATCTCAGCATCAAGACCAAGCTGGGCCTGTTTCGCTCCCTGGTACTATCAGTGCCTTTGTATGGGAGCAGTACATGGAAAGTTTCCGTAGGAGTTACCAGAAAGCTGCAAGTTTTCGTCAACTCATGTCTTCGTCGAATTTTAAGAATTTTCTGGCCCGAAACAATATCAAATGAAGAGCTAAGTCGGCGTACGGGTCAGATGCCAATCGACGAATTGATACGCAGGCGAAAATGGCAGTGGATAGGTCACACATTGCGGAAGAGTGATAACTGCATTGCTATGCATGCCATGAAATGGAACCCCATTTCCAACCAAGGCCGACCAAGAGGGGGTCCTCGAATCACATGGGTAAATCTTTTGGGGAGTTGCGCCCCATTGCCCAGAACAGAGTACGATGGCGCGCAGGAGTAGTTGACGCGCTATGCCCCGCTAGGGGTTAAGGTAAAGTAGTCACATAGCCAAGCTGCTGTCAAGACTCAAGAACCCAGTACTGACGTCCAGGTCAGTACTTGATTGCTATGAGGTTCTGCAGAGACTTGGTTTGCACAATAAAGTCACAATATACTGGGTCCATGGTCTCGTTGGCGTCTCAGGTAATGAGATCCGATGAGTTGGCTTTTATACTCTTTTGTGGTATACCCCTATGCTTCATATTAGGGAACAGGAGCGTATAGATACCGTCGCGTACTGGGACAGTTTCCCTGGCTTGAGACAGTCCAAACTGTTCATTCCAAACGCAAACGCACACCGGAACTGCTAGATCTAAGCAGGAACAGGGTAGAAATTTGCATTGCACCATTTGCAGCCTTCTCACGCGGCACTCGACCCTGAGGTACCACCTACACAAAATGGGCATTGTAAGTGACGCCAGCTGTCGCTTTTGCGAAGCCGATGATGAGACATCATAGCACATCCTATGCGAATGTGAGGCCCTTTCTCGTCGTCTCCCAGAATGTCTAGGAGGTCTCTTCCCTGATGTGGATGAAATCGCCTCACTCCAATTTAGAGTTTTGTAACTTTATTGGCCGGATCGAACTTGATCGCCAACCCTAAAGCCACACTAGACCATACACGTCATAGCACAATAGACCTCTCCTGGGAGCGGTGCTTGTGAGCCTCTCGGACCCACTGCCCTCTTCCTCTATCTAGAAAACGAGGAGATGCTAACTCATCTCCAAGCCATGGTTCATATTGGACTGTTGCGCCAATTATTTATTTATTTGTACGGCACTTTTCATCATTTCGTTCGAAATACCCGGATTAAAAGGCAATTGTGCTGTAAACGGAGAGTAGTCAAAATATCCACTGACAAATGTAGTTTTAACAATAATTGCACGGAACGACAGTTTATTGCCCTGGCTCGATGGATTCGGCTCTTTCGTGAATGACCCCCAATTTTGGATATGAAGCCAATGGACGAGGATCAATTAAACGCAGACAAATGGCCTCCCGTGAATGCCCACCTTTACCGATTCGTCTTCATTAACATTCCGAGCCATTTAGTATGTAAACGTATCCAATTTTAGCGACTCCACTTTTACTTCCAAACGAAAGTGCGCAAGAACGCCTGTGGCAAGAACAAACAACACAGCACACAGTACGCTTGTCTTGTCAGATGTTACTATGCCGTGTTGACATGATCATCACCGGCAAATTATTTTGTCACCGAAGAAGTCGTTGCGATGACTATGCACACAATTATGCATTAGTGGACGTTCACACTGCGTGCGATGCCGAGCCGAGCCGAGCCGGGTCGAGCGATGCGATGTGGTGGGTGTTCACATTGCACGCCGTGCGATGCCGAGCCGAACGATGGCTTGCGATGCAAAGATGATCCGAGCGATGGCTTGCGATGCAAAGATGATCCGGGATGTTCACTGCACGCAATGATGGAGAGTAGAGACCAATTTAGTTCAAGGAATAGAATCTGTTCGACATCATGTCGTTTGTATGCTTGACCCAGTAAATTTATTTCTGTTTCAAAAAAGTGCTCTAAAAATGGAAGAGCGTCGCCATTGGGTGCACCCCATTAATGAAGAAAGGCCCAGTGTTGGTGAATTTCATCATCTCTTCCGCGACCTCAGACGAGAGGTTTCACAAGCGGATTGAGCAGCGGCGCACCGCTGTGTATAAACGCAAAAATCGGCAGCCACGGCGGCTTTAGGACGATGAATGTATAAACCACTCGACTCGCCGTTGCGGCCACCGCCGCGGTTTGTGGAGCGGCGAGATTGCATTTGAATTCAAACCGCTTGTGAAACCACGCTTTCTAAACGCGACCTTATTACGGTGATAATAACCTTTCATTTGAGCCATACTGAATCAAAACCGGAGTCCAAAGCGTATATACCCTAGACTTGTACAGACCTAGTTGTGATACCAAAACTTCCAACTGGCAACGGCCATACCTATGCATTAAAAGTGAATTTGCCATATGGTCAGTTTGAGCTGTGGGCGTGGATTCAATGAAAAGTTTCATCGTTCATCCATTCGAATTTTGGATATTTACATTTGAACTAACGTTTACAGTAAAGGTTGCCGTTCATTCAATAGGATCTTGCCCATTCTCAAAATCAACTAACCAACCCACACTATAAATATTTGTCGCATTTTGCAAGTCGCTAGCATCATTGTATCGAAAGTTATCGCTCATTTGAAGTTTCATTTGTAGGGGACGTAGGGGTTGCTTGGGACGGAGCTTGGCCATTTCCAATACCAACCAACTAAATCTAAATCCAAACATTTGACCAAAATTTCAAGTTTCTAACTTCATTCTATCGAAAGTTATCGTGCAAACGGACAGACAGACAGACAGATATGGCTAAATCGAATTAGGAGATGACCCTCATAATTTCCATGTATACACTGCCACACCGCCGCGCCTAAAAGTCTAGGGTATAAAAGCAGACATACATGCATTTTTTTCAGTGTGATCTTACATCAAATATTACTTTACAGCTCGTACTTGCACCATGCTGGCTCCAAAAAGCTTCACATCGCAAAGCATCGCAAAGCCCATAAACTCCATCGCAAAGCCCATTAAATTCCATCGCAAAAAATCAGCAGCCGGTACTCGCACGAAAAAGCAAAGAAGTTTGTGAAAACATCGGGCCATCGCTCGGCTCATCACTGCATCGCGCGCAGTGTGTACACTCAAAGCGTGATTCCATTTAAAATTGAAGACTTTCCATTTTCTTGCTTTAAAAGCTTGCAATCGCATTGCATCGCTCGACCCGGCTCGGCTCGGCATCGCACGCAGTGTGAACATCCACTTAGATTTATGTAGAAGATGCGCCCGCTCGCCGTCTCGACGCTGAACGCATCCACCGCAGTCGCACTAATAGACCGGGGGGCATTGACACAACAGCCATGAACTTCGACAGATCACTTGAAAACACTTCATTCACACACGCATGGGGTTGGGGAGGATTTTCCACTGATGCTTCCACAACACTTACCACACTCTAGGCGGTAACAAAGACGACCGATTACACGAAATTTGCATTTGGAATCATATCAATTCTGCAGGCAAGCTCGCTATGCACAATTTTAAACATCCGCCATTAGCCGACCGCGACGTTCGGGGAAACAGAAGTGAACGGTAAAACCATAGAAGAATCACGATCACCATGCGCGCGTCAAATTCGGTCGAGGAGGAAGCGTACACTGAAATTTCTGATACATGTTGCACGCTGTTCTCCATCTCTTTCGTGTGCCTTCATGGCGAATACACGAAAAACTTGTTTTCATCGAACGGGCCGGCATGGTATCGGAATGTATCTTTGTTGTACCTTTTCTCCCTTGAGTCGGGACTTGGGACTCATTCCATGTTAGCTGAGGAAACATCGTTTTGTCTCGCTTCAGACGCATGGATAGCAGTATTCCATCACAATTCTGCAGTTGATGGGTTGATATTTCTTCTTAATTGCTTTTCAATTGGAATAATTAGGATTATGCTTGTTGCAAAAAGTGTGGGTGCGAAGAAGTTAGATAAGATTTTAGGATATCGACCTTATGCGGTTGCTCTGCATTTTGCACGCGTTCAGATGTCGTCGTGGTATATTTGTCAGAAATTCCAGTCAAAGGTTTTTACAGGCAACAGTCGACGCCGGCCATAAAATATGTTTCCCGCATGTACATACATACATATGTATATATATAGGTACATACAACATTTTAAAGGAAGTTATCTGGAAAATCAGGTACGTAAAAAAGTTGTTCTAAGCTTTTCGATTAATTTTCATGTGATCTTTAAACGTTCCTTAAGTCGCCACACATGATCGTGCACAACCACGACCAAACCAAAGATTAGCCAATGTTTATAGTCTGTTTATCTATGGTTTAACCTTTGACCAAACTTCCATCGAACCGTCAAATATCATAGAACGGTGGAAATAGGGGGAATTTTTTTCCACACGTTCTATGAAACTGATGGTTCGATGGAAGTTCGGTCGTGGTTGTGATCGTTCATGTGTGGCGAGCTTTAGGACGCTTTTCGATACGGTTAACCGTTTTCGAAATATTGCCCAAAAAACAAAAAAATTGAGTTTTAGCGAAAGTTTATCTCGAAAACTGTGTAAGATACGTAAAAAAATTGTTGTGAACTATCATTTGGTCCCAAAAACTTAATTATGATTAACCGTTTTCGAAAAACTAAAACAGTTTATTTTTTCGTGTGCTCTTTTTTTTTTTATGTTTATACCAAAGCTTAGGGGGTAACCCTTTGATGCGAGAGCACAGCATTGGCGGTAAGGGATTAAGGTAGTGGGGAGATGGGTTGAGTTTGAATAAGGTGACGGTGTACATTCCGTTTAAATTTTTGTAGGTCATAGTTGCGGGGGAAAACAAAAGATGGTAGATCGTTCCACATTCGTGTTGTCCTAGATACAAACGAGTCATGGAATTTGGCGGTGCGACTATTGCTGAGTTCTAGAAGATGAGGATGGACACGACTGGCTAGTCGGGTGTTACGTAAAGGAAAAGTACGCTCAGGAATGAGGTTGGCTATTTCATCAGAGCAACGGCGGTTGTAGTAGCGATAGAAGAGTGAGAGACAGCCGACACTTCGCCGGTGTTCAAGCGGTTCGATTTTAGATGTTATGGGTTCCTCGCCAATAAGCTTGAAGGCTTTCCGTTGAACTTTGTCTAACGCGGATAACGCGGTTCTACCTGCGCCTGCCCATATGTGGGAATTAAATTCAAGTCTCGGTCTTATATGAGCCTTGTAAATTTGAGCCAGATCAGATGGTGAAAAGTATCTTTTACAGCGATTCAGAAAGCCCAGACACTTCATTGCGTTTTTTGCAACGCAAAAAATGTGGTCGGACCAATTTAGTTTACTGGAGATGTTAATACCTAGTATGTTCAGTATGGGCGAATCAGGAATGCTGACCCCTTCGAAAAGAATGGGTTGGGCGGTAGGTGGAGCACATCGCTTATTGGAAAGTAGACAACATTGAGTTTTTGAGGCGTTAAACTCTACTCGATTCGCTTTCCCCCATGCAATAATTTTTGAAATGTCTTCATTTAGTGAGTCAAACATGCGATCTCTGTTGATAGATGTTGAATTTCGGCGAGAGTCAGCTACAGAGTTGAAAGAGTAAGTGTAGTCAAGGGTGCTATCGTCTGCAAAGCTATGGATTGAGTTGGAAGTCACGCTGAGAAGATCGTTGATGAAGAGAAGGAAGAGTGTTGGTGAAAGGACAGTACCTTGGGGGACCCCTGCGTTGGTGGTATGGGAATTTGATTTAACTCCATCAAGGACGACCTGAAGCGAACGGTCGTGAAGGAAACTTTCGATCCATTTAACTAATTTTGGGTCCAAACCAAAAGCCTGGAGCTTAGCTAGAAGAGCCGGATGCCAGACTCTATCAAAAGCTTTCGAAATGTCGAGGGCAATGATTTTAGCTTCGCCAAATTGGTGGATACAGCGATTCCATCTTTCGGTGAGGTATGTCATTAGGTCGCCGGTGGAGCGCGAAGACCGGAAACCATATTGCGGATCATTGATGAGATGATGTGAGTCAAGGTAGCTCATTAGTTGGTTGTTAACCAGGGTTTCGAAGACTTTTGATAGGGTCGAAGTTAGTGCTATTGGTCGGTAGTTAGATGGATCACATGCTTCTTCTTTCTTGGGGATTGATTGGACATGAGCTAGTTTCCACGATGATGGGAACACTCCTGTTGCGTAGGACAGGTAAAAGAGTTTTCGGAGAGGTTTGGCTAGCGAGGAAGCGCAGTGTCTGAGAACTAAGGGGGAGATGCCATCAGGTCCAGCCGATTTTGATACATCGAGTTTTGAGAGTACTTTAAATACTTCCCTAGTGCGGAAATGCAAAGGTCTCTGGTGTGAATCACAAAGGGTATGGCTGGTGGACTCTGAGTAGTGGGTAGTAGGCAAGAGTTTGCAACAAAAGTTTCGGCCAACAGGTTGGCCTTGTCTTGCGGTTCACTGTAAATTTTGCCATCATATACCAGTGGTGGAATAGAAGAGGAGGTGAAGTTATTCTTCACAGATTTGACGAGTGACCAGAAACCTTTGCTACCTTTCCGTTGAACGAACACTTTCTGCCTTATTTTGCTGTCAAACTGGAATTTAGCCTTATTTATGACTGATTTGCAGATGTTACGCGTAGAATTGTAAACTTCTCTCAGTTCGACAGAGGGGCATTGTTTGTATGCACGGTATGCCGCTTCTTTTCTCTTTATAGCCTCTTTGCAATCTCTGTTAAACCAAGAGTTGGTGGTTGGTTTGGTATTCCTAGAACTGTGTGGGATAAAGCAGTGCATTCCATACCAAATGATGTTACTAATTGACTCGCTTATATAATCGACGTTCTGCGTAGAGAAGCAGTCAGACCAGTTCAGTTCACTGATGAATTGATTAAATGCAACCCAGTCCGCCTTATCATAATGCCACAATAGTCTCTTGTTGGAAGATAGATTATGGACATTTAGTGACCTAGTTGTGAATTTGGTCGATATCAATTTATGATCGGAGTTTCCCAAAGGAGATGAAACAGATACTGAATATTTGTCGGGGTGTGAGGTTATAAACAGGTCCAATAAGTTGGCGTTTTGACCTTCTATATCAGGTATTCTGGTTGGGGAATCTACTAATTGGTGTAGGTTGTATGATTCACAGAATAGCTCAGCCAGTCTTCCTGCTTGGCTTGTAGATGAAGAATATTTAAGCCATTGTACATTGTGTACATTGAAGTCGCCTGCCAAGACGATTTCTGATGCAGGGTATTTATCTAAGAGCTCATCGACATTGGTGGAAAGTATATCGAAGTAACGTTCAGTATCAGGATCAGAAATCCCAGGGCTTCGATACAGAAAACACAGGAATAGAGTATGTTTATTGAAATTGAACCTAATCCAGGTGTATGTGAATTCTGGATTAGATAAAGTGAACTGGGGACTGATGGTGGAAAAGGCGATATTATTTCGAATGTACATTGCAATCCCCCTTTGGGTTGCAAAAACGGGCAAAAAACGATAGCCTTGGATGTTAAATTGGCTTATTTCGCAATCGCTAAGGACTTTTGTTTCGCTTAACGCCATAACTGCTGGGTTGTGTAGCATGAGATGGGCATGTACCGCAGTATAATTCGCTCTAATTCCACGAATGTTGCCAAAATCAAATCTAAATTCTTGCATGTTTAGACGGAATGTACAAAGTTATGGGGGGTAGAATTGGTCACTCGGTAACTGAACGCAGCAGCAATAATCCAATCACAGCTAACAGTAGTGTTATGCCTACTTGCTAGTTGTCGTTGAATTGAAAGCGGCCAGTATTCAATTATGGTTGCGATTAATGCAAATGCATTAAATTCAGAAGTTGGACAGGATGTTAAGTCTACAAGGAACGGACTCACCGGGACTTTGTTGTGCTGTCACTAGGGGGCCCTTCGCTATTGCACACAACACAAATACGCCCGCACACACGATTTTTTTTTACGAACAAATGTGGCGCGCACATGTATCTTTAGCCCGGATGCACTTCGTTTCTATTTTTCTATTTTTAGATTTGGTTTTTTTTTTTTTTTAGGAACGATGTCGCGCACGTCCGTTCCTCTGGACGGTCCGAACTCAACTCCTCCCTCTATTGATTATCTCGAGAACTATTTGAGACAAGAAAAAGATTAATACCAGATTTATGAGAGTTTTCTAGTGATCGTTCATTTTGTCGTGTTTTACCAAAATATTAAAAAAAAAAGTAAAAAAGTCCTTTTTTGTAGTTTTTCCGGGATCCTGGCGAAAGTCCACTTCGTATTTACGAGTACTTTCGGTAGAATTTTCTCAGAACCCCACTATAAAAAGCGACAAACTTGATAAAATGACGTAATTTTAACGTTTGTTTGCAAATTTTAACCCTCTACGGCCTTGGCGGCCGCCCTCGGAGGCTTGCCAGAATTCTCATTTTCGTATTGCTACACTACAAAGAAACGATTGTGAAAGTTCTAGCTTTGGTACTTATACCGTAACCCAATTGGCCGCCAGCTTCTCAACTGTTACTATGTTGCTCGTAGTTTTTGAGAAAAATTTGGGAGCTTTGATTAATAACCGTTATATTTCGCCAACATTGGGTTGATGGACTAATAGATTTTACGTTCAAAATTGGTCCATTTCAATAGGGACACTTGCTAAATTCTGCCGAAGGTATGATACCCTTCATACCTTCGTTTTGATTAGTGATGCATTTGCTACTTTGAAATTAGTAGTTAAACTTGTTCCGATTTCACTGTTCCTATGAAATAGTAGTCCGATTTCAACCAAATTTAGGAGTGTGATTAAGCAGTAAATATGAATGAATAATATGAAATTCGGTAAAGATGTCTGAAATAAAAAAGTTTTTCTAACAAAAACGGTCGTTCCTATGGCAGCCATGTGATAGAGTAGTTCGATTTCAACCAAATTCGGCAGGGTGATTGGACAAAAGATACTATTGATTAATTTGAAATTTGAGAAAGATTCATTTAGAAATAAAAAAGTTCTCCTCACAAAGACCAACTTTTTGGCTAGGCGTTCCTATGCCAGCTATATGACGTAGTAGTTCGATTCCACTGGTTCTGACATATTTACAGCATGCAATAGAAAGAAGGCCTTGTGCATGCTTCGGCCCGGAGTCCGAAGCGTATATACCCCAGACTTGTACAGACCTTGTGGTGACACCAAAAGTAATAATTGGCAACGACCATGCATTAAAAGTGAGTTTCCCATATAGTCAGTTTATAGGGGAGGTTGGCACTCATTCAGGGAGATCTTGACCATTCTCAAACTGAATTAACTAACCCATTCTACAAATATTTGTTGAATTTTTCAAGTCGCTAGCTTCATTCCATCGAAAGTTATTGCTTATTTGAAGTCTCACTTGTAGGGGAGGTAAGGGTTCCTTGGATCGGATCTTGCCCATCATTGCCACCAACCAATTAGATCACCCTACAAACATACAAACAAAATTTTAAGTCTCTAGCTTCACTCTATCGAAAGATATCGCTTATTTGAAGTTTCGTTTGTAGGGGAAGTAGGGGTTTCGTTGGTCGGATTTTACGCATTTTCAATATTAGCCGACTGGATCCTGCTACAAATATTTGGCCAAAATTTCAAGTCGCTAGCTTTATTTTGTCGTAAGTTATCGCTTGTTTTAAGTGTCATCTCTAGGGGAGGTAGGGGTTCCTTAGGTCGGATCTAACCCGTCTTTAATGCCAACTAACTCAGTCTCACTTCAAACATTTGACAAAAATTTCAAGCTGCTGGCTTCATTGTATCAAAAGTAATCGCTTATTCGAAGTTTCATTTGAAGGGGAGGTAGGGGTTCCTTGGGTCGGATCTTGCCCATTTTCAGTGCTAACTAATAGGACCTTACTACCAACATTCTACCAAATTTTCAACTTGCTAGTGTCATTCTATCGAAAGTTATCGTAATTAAAATAATATTTAATTTTTTGAAATTTGTAGGGGAGGTAGGCGTTCCTTTGATCTGGTTATGCCCAACTTCCCAAAACCTAAGCAGCTTCTCACCCCAGGGTTACATGCCAAAAATCAGATGTCTACGTCAATTGGTTCAAGAGTTATGGACAAAAAAAACTGAAAAGTAGGGTAGTACGGGGCTCTTTGTAAGAAAATTACCGTTAGTTTTCAACTGATCGATTTTATTTTTCCAGGGGAGTATAAGATTACCATCACGAGCAATCTACCAAAGCTAGAGCTTTTCATGTTTATTTAATCGGGAGTTATAGATACATTTATTTTAATTATTTTACATATGTAGGGGAGGTAGGCGTTCTCTTGGCCTGATCATGCCCATTTTCAATACCAACCAACTAGATCATACTTCCAACATCTAGTCAAAATTTAAAGGCTCTTGCTTCATTCTATCGAAAGTTATCGTGCGAACGGACAGACAGACGGACAGACGGACAGACAGACAGACAGACATGGCTTAATCGAATCAGGAGGTGACCCTGATCATTTGTATATATACATTGCTATACCTCCGGAGCCTCCTTTAAGGTGTTACATATTTCCGTCGTGACAAAAACAATATACCCTATACTAAAAGTCTAGGGTATAAATATTTATGGCCAACGATAATCAACACCATGTGCTCCGGATGGCGTAACGGTTAGCACGTTCGCCTTCTACGCACTGGGCCCGGTTCGATTCCTACTGAATGCGGTAGTTTTCGATAAAAAATGGGATTTACGTGTCGCACTATGAGCCCACTCAGCTGTTAAATGAATACCCATTTGTGGGGTAAATAACTCGGTTGGGCGTGTTGCTGATCACACACCTCTGTACAAGACATACCGTCACGATCTATTTTAGAAAATGCGATGATGCTAACTCATCTCGAGGCCATGGTTCAAATTGGACTGTTGCGCCAGTTATTTATTTTAATTTTATAATCAACACCATAGGCAATGCCAATGCCCGGTGAATGTTACCTAGAAAAGGGGAAAAACCATCATTTTTGTGAGAAATGAGTTTCTCCCCTTTTTTAAGTAACTACTCGTATCATATCTACGGGCATTAGACTTATCTCAAATTAAAGCTTATTTTGTTATACATACCAAAAGTCAATCCTTATCATTTTCCTCGTCGGATTAGCATTTTATGCGATATTTGAAAAAATACACCGCAAAATCGATGATTTTTCCACTTTGTACAAGTACAAACAAACGAGCATTTAGCAAGTATTGTTTTTCAAGCGAGATTATCTCGAAAAATATTAAAGTTACGGAAAAAGTGGGTGGAACGTTTTTCATATATTTTTTGTGTTCTTTAACTTTGTCTTAGAATTTTTTTTCTAGAATCAATATTTATGATGATAAAAGCAAGATGCAAAAAAAATTCGCATAAACCCCCTCCCCCGGGCAAGCTCACACCCCACAGGCGTAGGATTTCAGTATACTAGTACAAACCAACAAATCGCGCCAAGTTTTAAAACTCCTTGAATTTTTACACCTGGAGTACTATGCCGACGAAGACAAGGGAAAATCGCTTGTGTGCCTAGACTGGAGGATACGATTGCTAGACCTTCATAGCTGGAAACGAAAATTTAGGGAAACCAAATCCTGCGGGTACACATAGGCTAACATAGGCTAATAAGAGAAATAGAAAACTCAGCAAGATACTATAGATAATAAATATCCTTTCGTAACATTATTGATATTTTGTGCTAAGTAGTCCGATATCAGCACTTTATAATCTTTGGATCTGGCGAAAAGCTTCTACATACTAGGATAGGAATCGCATGGGATATCATATAGTACAACTAGTAATGTTGAATGCAGATATGCTCATTCAACATTGCTAGTTGGCATTAAGGGTTCCTTTTGGCTTTTGAGCTTAAAAATTAAACCAGTCACCCAGATTAGTGGAACTATGTTCTTCAATTATATCATACTAACTATAACTACGCGCTGAGCTTCAATTTAACCCCCAATCGGTGCAAAATTTTATAGTGTACTTCAATTTTGCATTCTTCTTGTTGTTCAAACAATATTACCCACACCAATCCTAACTTGCAATTGTGATGTAGCACGACCAGGTAAACCTTTTGAACTCAAGAAGAATACCTGTAGAGAAACCGGTCTCCGCTGCCTTTGTAGCCGACAGGTCGTTGGAAAGAAAAACTTGTTCGCTGCCAGACCATTGTTGTAGTTCTCTTTAGTACAATCAAATCAGATTTAAGCTACAAGTAATTGACATAAGGTCATTTTGTTTTGTATTCTGTAGTGGTCGAATAGTCTGAAACTCATTGATCAGTTGGGCCCGAAAAGGACGAAGAACATTTTGTTTTATCGATTAACAGATAAGTGGGGTGTCATATCAAAGGAGGTAATGATTACTTTCTGGTATTTGTTTCCAATTTGAAGTTGAAACTACAAGGGAGTGAGGGGCGAAATAGGCAAAAGAATGTTAAACAAAAATTGCATTTAACATTATTAAATATTGAACGATTGATGTGAAACTTGACAGAAATGTTGTCTCTGATATTATTTATCATTTGACGATTACATAATTCTACCAGATTAAAATAATGAACCGCAAGCGATTAATAACTGCTTTTAGAAAATTTGCCAATTCATATATAACGATATTCAGCCAAGTTTCATATCAATCGTTTAGTATTTAATTTATTAAATACCAGAAATTGAAAGTAGTCGTTATTGCCTTTGATATGACACACGTGACCCCATATGCTTATAGACGACGAAAAAAATTTGACCCTCTTTTCGGACCCTTCTGATAAATTTTTTCTTCTTTGTTTTTTTTTTTTTTTGTAACAAGATGAGTTTTAGACTATTCGACCACTACAGGTTACTAAAATTACCCTACCTTAATTATATCTAGCTCGAGCGTATTTGAGGATAATTTGGTTGTACTGTTAACCAATCTTCAGCTTTCTTGCAAATAATAGGCGCGTTCTTTTGTGCTCCTTTGTTTGCAGGTTAAGCTGTCGTGTAAAAAAAAACCACAACAACAATAGCATAGCAAAAACGTTTTGGGGCGACAATTCGGGTTAAATTTTCGCGTCAGAGTATCATTTTTGATTGTGTTCGCGACATTAGAAATTGAGAACCCGTAAAAATATCTACGAAATGTAGGTACACTATCAAGTGTATGATATCAATAGTCAAGTTATTTTAAATTACGATATTTTAACTTCTCCCAAATAAATTATCCACTTTAGCAATGCAAGCGATGTCTATTGACATATTTATTTGGGGCAGATCTACGGCTCCGTTGATTTCTCCAAGTTAACGCAATGTTGGAATAACGTGTTGTAAACCTGAATTAAACCGGACGCGAGCACAAAAAAACGCCTATTGTCAGCAATGATCCTATGGTATGGTTGTGGTCACGGCGACGCGATCCCATCCGACGTAGAAGATCATGAATCATAGATTTTTGGTTTTGTATTTATATTTTTAGCAAAATACTCGTATTCAGAAGAAGCCTCTGCTCATTTGAAATTAAGTCATTGATGAGGATTTAAGTTGTTAACCCTGATAAAGTTTGGGTATTATAACGAATACATATTAGGCAATTTTTTGTATTGCCGTGTATTGCGGGTTAAGTCGCGGTGAGAAAAAAACCAGGCCCGGAGTCCGAAGCGTATATACTCTAGACTTGTACAGACCTAGTGATGATACCAAAAGTACCAATTGGCAACGACCATATGCACTAAGAATGGGTCTCCTATATGGCCAGTTCATATGGGAGGTTGGCACTCATTCAGTAGGATCTTGACCATTCTCAAAATCAATTAACTAACTAACCCATTCTACAAATATTTGTCGAATTTTTCAAGTCGCTAGCTTCATTCTATCGAAAGTTATTGCTTATTTGAAGTTTCACTTGTAGGGGAGGAAGGGGTTCCTTGGGTCGGATCTTGCCCATCATTGCCACCAACCAATTAGTCCGGATGGCGCAACGGTTAGCACGTTCGCCTTCAACGCACTGGGCCCCGGTTCGATTCCGGGGATTTACGTGTCGAAATATGAGCCCACTCAGCTGTTAAATGAGTACCCATTATGGGGTAAATAACTCGGTTGAGCGTGTTGCTGATCACATACCTCTGCACAAAATACCGTCACGATCTCGAGGCCGTGGTTCAAATTGGACTGTTGCGCCAGTTATTTATTTTATTTTTTAATTAGATCACCCTACAAACATTTAAACAAAATTTTAAGTCTCTAGCTACACTCTATCGAAAGTTATTGCTTATTTGAAGTTTCATTTGTAGGGGAAGTAGGGGTTTCGTTGGTCGGATTTTACGTATTTTCAACATCAGTCAACTGGATCCTACTACAAACATTTGACCAAAATTTTAAGTCGCTAGCTTTATTTTGTCGTAAGTTATCGCTTATTTTAAGTTTCATTTCTAGGGGAGGCAGGGGTTCCTAAGTTCAAATTTTACCCATCTTTAATGCCAACTAACTAAATCTCACTTCAAACATTTGTCCAAAATTTCAAGTCACTGGCTTCATTCTACCAAAAGTTATCGCTTATTTGAAGTTTCATTTGTAGGGGAGGTGGGGGTTCCTTAGGTCGGATTTTACCCATCTTTAATGTCAACTAACTCAATCTCACTTCAAACATTTGACCAAAATTTCAAGTCACTGGCTTCATTCTACCAAAAGTTATCGCTTATTTGAAGTTTCATTTGTAGGGGAGGTGGGGGTTCCTTAGGTCGGATCTTGCCCATATTCAATACCAGCTAAGTAGGTCTTATTAGCAACATTCCACCAAATTTTCAACTCGGTAGTATCATTCTATCGAAAGTTATCGTAATTAAAGGAATATTTAATTTTTTGAAATTTGTAGGGGAGGTAGGTGTTCCTTTAATCTGATTATGCCCAACTTACAGAACCTTCCCTCAGGGTTACATGCCAAAAATCGGGTGTCTACGTCAATTGGTTCAAAAGTTATAAACAAAAAACCTGAAAAGTAGGGTAGTACGGGGCTCTTTGTAAGAAAATTACCGTTAGTTTTCAATTGATCGATTTTATTTTCCCAGGAGAGTATAAGATTACCCTCACTAGCAATATACCAAAGCTGGAGCTTTTCATGATTTTTTAATCGGGAGTTATAGATACATTTAATTATTTTACATATGTAGGGGAGGTAGGCGTTCTCTTGGCCTGATCATGCCCAATTTCAATACCATTCAACTAGATCATAGTACCAACATTTGACCAAAATTTCAAGGCTCTAGCTTCATTCTATCGAAAGTTATCGTGCGAACGGACGGACAGACAGACAGACGGACAGACAGGCAGACATACAGACGGACAGACAGACAGACATGGCTTAATCGAATCAGGAGGTGACCCTGATCATTTATATATATATACATAGCTATACCTCCGGAGCCTCCTTTAAGGTGTTACATATTTTCGTCGTGACAAAAACAATATACCCTATAAGTCTAGGGTATAAAAACATTCTTGGTTAACTACCCGATTAAATGTATAAAATGCAGCTGGGCCCCTACCCTAGCATCATTTTATTATTAATCATTTTTATTTGTCCTCGCTAGAAAAGAAATTAAGAACATCGGAAAAATATCCGCAATATGTGCACTAACAAACTTGTCAAATTCAATTACGAGGTTTCTTTTTCTATTATTAAATAAATTCCAGCGATGCAGGCAACATCTGGAGACATATCTATCCAGGGCATAGTTACTACCCCGTTGAATTCTCTAGGTTCATCCAGGTTAATACATTGATGTAATTGCGTGTTGTTAACTGAAATTAACTTATACGGGAGTACAAAAGAACACACACACACACATTACTTGTTTTGTTATGTATATCTACAGATGGGCTGATTTAAAAGGAATCAATTCCATTTAGATACTTTAATTAATGGAATACATATATGAAAATGTATTTAAGCTTTTTTTAAGTTTTTTATGTAAATTTTCACAAAGAACATCTTAAAATTAGTCGTTATTTGAGGCGGAAGATGGATGAAAACGAGAGTTTTTTTTTCACATAATCCGGTTGTTATTTGTTTTTTTTTGTCTGCTTTTAAAATTGAAGATTAATGAGCTAAAGATTATAGACTCTTGTGGTTTGAACACGAAGAAATTAATAGTGACGAATGGAGAAGAATTTAATTAAGCTGCGTATTAAGTGCGTTTAGAAAACAGGCACTTATACGTAGCATATTCCAAATCCGCGTGGTTTCATAAAATCTGGAAAAATTTTGGCAAATCTACCGTATAGTCTAGAAAATGTAATTTTACATACATTTCCATACAAATCTCGTCCGAAATCTCCTTCGATTGCGTTGGAAAGCTCTCATTCCATATTCAGCACATGAAATTTTCCTAAGTTTCCCCATCAAAAGCAACGAGAACTGGCCTTTTTCTTGGGTGAGATGCCGATGAAAACCACTTATTCTCAGATCATCGGTACCTCTAATTCAGTCAAGGTGTGCGTCTAGCGACCATACTGGACATCTTAAATCGCAGGAGAACTAACTGGATTAATACATATTTTTTCTTTATTTCCTTTTTTTATTTTCATTTTTTTTAATGATTTATACTGAATGTTTGGTTAATTGAAGGCATGGAAAAGTTCATTATTCCCTTGCGTGGGCTCCGCCCGCTCCACGTATAAGGAATTGCTACCCTCAGTATCGCACAAACAAAAACGCTCGCTTCGCTCGGTATGCGTGCAACAGCGTTTTGATCAGTTTTAAAAATACCAAACATTCAGTATAAAGTATCAAAAAAAAAAAATTAAAAATTACATTTTTTTTACATTTTAGGGTGCCGCGAGCGAAAAGTGACAAAAAACCCGAGTGAAAAGTGATTTTTTCAACCCGGGCCCCGGAAACTAAAAATATCCCGAACAGTGGAATCAGAACCAGCTTCATTTCAAATGTAGACTGGATCAAAATTATGGCACATGCAGTGGCGAATCTAGAAATTGAGTTCGGAGGGGGCCCGACTTTGTTACCTGGAGAGCTAAGGCAAGGACGACATTTACTCAACTTTCGGCGGTCTTGCAGAGGCATGCGTTCGTTCTGGTACCACCAGGGATTCATTAACCGATACTCACAATTATTGAACTTGATAGAACTTCCTATAAAATGGAGAAGAGGATTCACCACAAATGTCAAGAAGTATCAGGTTAAACAGCATTTTTAAAGCAAAATAAGTAGATGAGCACCACAAAAAGCAACGCAGGTAAATTTTTACACATTTTACAGCCAACTACGGTTAGTCTTTATAGCAGTCCATCAAAAAATTACCCCCAGCACGAGTAAAACAGCTATATAGGCGCCTTGTCATCAAAAACTGGACTCCTTCCATGCAGCATAAGAGGCTCGACTGGAAGTATCAAATATGTACATCGAAACAGAGCTAACTGCATTTTGTTCGGATTCACCTCTACCCAGTGGCGTAGCTAAAGTATTTAGCGCCCGGGGCAAAACCTCAGTCTGACGCCCCCCCCCCTTCCCTACCCCCAGTTTTTCTAGATAATTCCCCTCACTAGTTACACATTTTTCCCACCTCTCCGGAAGTTTTTTGATGGCGGTATCGAAGAATTCCTTGGGCAACCTGGACAGCCATGTGCGCACCAACACCTCTACCTCGTCGTCGGTGTTGAATCTTTGACCACCGAGGGCTTCTTTCAGTGGTCCAAAGATGTCGTAGTTGCAGGATGATAAATCCGGACTGTAGGGGGGTGTTCTATTGTAGTACCTCCCACCCCAATTCTGATATTGTATCGAGCGTGAGACGCGCGGTATGAGGGCGCGCGTTATCCTGGAGAAGAATACCACTTCGCGCTGGAATGCTCGTCCGTTTCGAGCGATAAGCGGGTTTCACGTGTGTTTTCAGAAGGTTAGAGTAGTATGCAGCATTGATGGAACGTTGTGTGCGCAGGAAGTCAACGTACAGCACTCCCCGCCGGTCCCAGAATACAGTACACATAACCTTACCCGCGGATCTGGTTGTCTTCGCTTTGACTGGTGCCCCTTCCTCCTTCTTCCTCCACTCTTTAGACGACACCTTGCTTTCGGGAGTGTAATAGTGTACCCATGTCTCGTCTGTAGTGAAGATTCGCGTCAAAAAACCGTCCCCCTCCACCTCGTATCGCGTCAGCAAGCGGCGATAAACTTCCAACCGTATGAATTTTTGCTCGAAGTTCAACAGTTTGGGAACCCATTGCGCCGTTATTTTGCGATATTGAAGGTGTTCGTGGATGATAGACTCTACACTACCAATACTAATGCCGACTTCAGCCGAAATGTTTCGAACATTAATCCTACGGTCCTCCAAAATGAGTTGTTCTACGCGGCGAATGTTGTCTGGTGTGATGCTGGTTCGCGGTATACGATCATGCGGCTCATTCTCGACGGTTTCGCGGCCATCTTTGAACGCTTTTGCCCATTTAAACACAGCAGACCTAATCAGGCACTCGCTACCGAACTGATTTCGCAAACGCCGAAGAATTTCCGTGTTTTTAACGCCTTCCCACGCCAAAAAACGAATGACAATACGTTGCGCAACGGCGGTCGTCACTTGATGTTCACTCATGGTCATAGCACGCGCGTGAAACGAGCGTTCGCGACGAAAACTCTGCCACACTATTCGTAAGAGCTACCACATACTCAAGCCGCGACCTTCAAAACATACAGGCGCGCCATCTACAGCGTTTGTCTCGATCATATTTGAACCGCGCTCGTACTACTAATCTATTAGATATTACTTTTCTTACGGAAAAGTGAAAAAGAATGTCCAATGAAGTCCTTTAGTATAGAATAGTTTTCAAATCATGCTTACGGAAGCATTTAGTTACACTAACAACCACTCAAGTTGTTAGTGTCCGAGGATAGCGTTTTGGCGCCCCCAGAGCCGTTGCGCTCGGGGCAACGGCTCCCTTCGCCCCCCCCCCCCCTAGCTACGCCATTGCCTCTACCCCAAAGTAATCAGCCCAAATGCTTTTTGTGATGCGGCACAGCAATTTCACCCGCACACACCATACAGCCCAACATTTTTTGGTTTTAAACCAGTCTATTTACAATTAAATTGCAGGAAAATGCGGAGAGCACTCCACCTTGCGGAATATCCTTACTCACCAGGATATGTTCAGACAATTTTTTATCAGGATTTCCCCAAGCTAAAGCAAGACCAAACCAACTGGATAAGTGAGGATGGAACCATTTAGCTAGGGAGCTACGATTTAACTTCTATTCAGAACCGTTATCTGGAGTAAACAGGATTGGACTTCGAAGCTCAATACCCTCCCCTCCAACACTGTCAAATGGTATACAGATGGATTTAAAACTGAAGAGGGTAAAGGGGCGGACGTCGCTGGACCGTCTCACAAGATATCCATTCGTATGAGAAAGTTCGCTACGGTATTTTAGCCGAAAGTTCACGCAATTGAGACCTGCGCGAATATATGCTTAGCCGGACACCGAGGTAGGAATATTGCAATCTTTACAGACAGCTAGGCGGCCATCAAAGCACTAAATAATTTCCCTATCTCGTCGGAATTGGTGCTTAGTGGTCGTGAAGCCTTGCAAAGATTAGGCCCCGCAAACAAACCATCTATTGGGTTCCCGGACACGGCAGCATTCACTCAAACGAGACAACCGACGAGTTGGCCAGAAGGGCTTCTGCAACCCCACCCGTCTGCCGAGAGAAATACTGTGGAATCCCTTCGTGTAGTATAAGACGGCACATCATGGAATGGGGGAACCCTGAAGCGCAAACGATTGCCTCACTAAAACTAGATTATTTGTAATGATTGGTCTCGACAATTAATCACTAATCTACATAGACACTGGGGTGTAGCACAATAGAACTTCTGGCCGCAGTGCTTGGTGGTCCTTCGGGACACCGCGCTCCATCTAACCTAACACCAGCACCATGAGCAGAATCGAAGATGAACGCGCGTTGCGAAGAAATCCACCCTTGTCGGGTACCTTTTGTATCCGCTATCATTTTTATAAATCGTTTCGAGTATTTCCTTTAATTTTCGATGACCAATTCACCAAACATTTTGGAGGGGGCCCGGGCCCCATCGGCCTCCTCTGGATCCGCCACAGGGCACACGGTCTTCTTTTTATACATGAGAAGTTAGTTTTATACTGAATATTGAAGGCATGATACCTTCAGTTTTTTTTTCTTTTACGTTTGTGGCGTATTCCTAAGCTTTTCAATATTCTCTCATTCTTTTTACGTGATTACTCTGGTCCATTTTTTTTATTTTAGACTATAACCTGGAAAAAACTACGAACATTAACCCTTTTGCTAAACTGTTTACTTCAGTTGAAGCCCTGAAACTAGTTTCAAATAATCCAAAATGTTTTCGAAATGAATACCGGAAATAAGCTAGAATCCTTTTCAAAGTCAGTTCAATGAATTTACAAACAAATACTGCAAGATTGTTTTTCACTTACTACTTGTACATGCATGAGTTTGAGTACAATGCTTGCTGTTAGTGAACTCAACGATTTGCATGAAATCAATTTTCTTAAAACCCTTTCCGGCATTACACCAATGTATCGAACATCAATGTTTATTGTTATGGAAATGCTGTTTCGCAACATTCATTCCATTTTCACACTATGCAACAATAGAAAATGCTGTTCCAGACACGTTTAAGATGGGGAAAACTCATGATTCTGTGATGTAGCCTTGTTAAATCTCGAGGGTGAATAGGTGTAGTGTATAGTGGCTGGCACTAACATAAATATGCATGTACATATTGCACATTGTATTGTTGGGTTTTAGGTTCCTCATAGCACAGGAAACTTTTGTGGTAGTTACTTTAAAACCAGAGAAGCACTGAGATTTCCCTCTAAATATGTTTGGACGTGTTGAAAGCCATTGTTTTCTGCAAAACAATACCTAGAAAATATGTGGGTCTTCCGAGTTTTAGCAAATCAATGAATGAATCTTGTCGAAACTCAAAGTTTAAATTTTTTACTTTATCCTAGATTTTTTATGTCATAACATTCCATGAAGAACTTAATTGTTTTTGTAGTAACTATGGATATATGGTGTAAGTCGTTGATTCAATAATGATTTAATAAATAAACGAGTCTGCAGCGTATATACCCGTGCAGACCTAGTGGTGACACTAAAACTTCAAATAGGCAAAAGCCATATGCATTATAGCAGCCATACATTATCCGATCCGCCGCCCGATCGATCGGTCGATGGATCACCACAAATTGCCAGTTGATTAAAAATTATACAGAACTGTCAAAAAAATCGTCCACGATAAGCGCATACACAAGCCGATCCATCGGCCGATATCGATATCGGGCGACGGATCGGCCAATTGATCGGTGTATGTATGGCACGTTTTAAAATATATACAGTGTGTTTCCTATACGATCAGGTTGAGCTGAGGTGAATCGATGCAGCTACGATAAAGGAACATTAGTAGGGAAGGTAGGCTTAATTTGAAACGAGTGAGCTCTTTTACCACAACTTTATAGAGGAGATAAGATCTTGCCTATTCTTAAAATCAATTAACTAATCTACACCCCAAATACTGGACAAAATTTCAAGTCGCTAGCTGCATTCTATCGAAAGTTTCCATATATTTGCAGGGGAGGTAGATGTTCTTTTGGTTCGATTATGTCCATTTCAATACCTACCAACTGGATCATTTTACAAACACTTGGCCAACATTTCAAGCCGCTAGATACATTCTATCGAAAGTTATCGCATATTTAAAGTATCATTTGAAGGGGAGACAGGGGTTTCTTTGGCCGGATCTTCTCCATTTTCAATGCCAACTAACTACTATCTTACTACAAACATCTGACCAAATTGTCAACACGCTAGATTCGTTCTGTCGAAACTTATCGTAGTTAAAGGAATATTTCATTTTTTGACATTTGTAGGGGAGGTAGATGTTCCTTTAGTCTGGTTATCTTACTAAAACTAAAGCAGCTTCTCCTTTGAAGTTTATATGCTAAAAATCAGCTCTCTACGTGACTTGGTTCAAGAGTTATAGATAAAAAAACGTGAAAAGTAGGGTAATGCGGGGCTTGTTGTAAAGAAGTACCGTTATTTTCCAACTGTTCGATCTCATTTTTGTAAGAGAGTATAAACTGAGCGTCTCGAGTCATCTACTAAAGTTAAAGCTTTTAACTTTTACTCAATCAAGAGGTATAGATACATTTAAATATTTTACATATATAGGGGAGGTAGGCGCTCCTTTGGCGGGATCATGTCCATTTTCAATACCAACAAGATCATACTACGAACGTTTGACCAAAATTTGAAGCCTCTAGCTTTATTCTATCGGAAGTTACCGTGTGAAGGGACAGACAGACGGACAGACAGACCTGGCTAAATCGAATCAGGATGAGACCCTGATTATACCTATATATATAGTGTTACAAATTTTCATCGTGACAATAATATGCCATACCTTATATATACGAGTCCATTATAAAAAAGTGGTCTAGAATTCAGGAGTTTGCTGTAAAAAGAATGTAGCTCCACTTCTGTCAAATTTTTTGCTAGATTTTCAAAAACATCTGGAAAGTCGATCGCGCAAAAATTCAGAAATTCTAAATTTTACGAGTATAAATTTGCGCACTTCTCCCGCATATTACGATCATATTTTCGTTAAAAAAAATATATTGCGCAGCGATTTTTCAAGCGTTTTTTTTTTTGCGATTTACCTGAAACTTTACAAAAATGGAGCTATCTCCTTTTTTTAGCAAACCCTTTAATTCTAAAAAAAATGGGGAAAATTAGAAATAATTCGATGCTATTCATCTCAGATGCATACACATTTTCAAGGGTAATGTATATATTCTGTCCATTACACATAAAACTTTCTAAAAATGCAACCCTCCTGTCTTAACGTGCAAACTACATAATTGAGAGTAGAAAATTAATTTCTGGAGCACGCTTACGAAACGTTGATAGCCAAAGAGGTCATGCTCAGTAAGTGGCCGTACGATTTCTTAAGTTAAAAACTTCCGTGTAGAGATTGCACATTTATTCAAATTAATGAGACCATGAAAAACATCAAAACTTCCGTCCGGGATGTGGCTGCACAAGGTGGTTTTGCAACCCTATCCACGACCACCACCACGACTACCGTCTTAAACGGATTAATTCCTGTCTGGAAACGGCAACGAACAAATAAAAGCAACGTTCATTTATTTGTTTGTTTATAAAAGGGAATAGTAGTCCGTTGTGAGTTGCAGGTACACAATTAGGAGAACAATAAACTCCCGTCCTCTTCAAATGGTTTTCGGCGCTCTACTAGTGGGTCGTCGTTTTAAATCCCTTAAATTCGTTTTTGGCGGCCGCTTTTCCTTTCCACCAGGTTAACTCCAGAAGGATCAGCATTGCCGAAAGTGTGTGTATGGAAAAACCGCCGAAAGCTCATACAAACCATCCGCCTTACGGAAAAAACAGTCCTTAAGACGAATTCTAATTAAAAATGTATGTTTCTTCCTCTTGTCTTCTTGTACCTGAGGATAGTATTTTTCTATCTGTTGGTAATGTTCGGGTTGCGTGTGTTTTTTTTTTTAATTGCTCCCAGTTTTTGGGGGCTGTTTGGCACAGCGATTAGGTGAATTTTTGTTTCATAGGGTTACCATTGAAAAGAATTTTAAAACAGGACCAAATTGTTAATTGCCTTGACCCCTCCAGGGGAATGGGCGTGTCAACATCTCTAGCATTTCAATGCCTTGTTGATGTTTCGATAGCATACCTAATTTTCGGAAGCGTAGTTGGTAGCATGCACCTCCTATCCGCGCCGTCTTTATACTGACAACTTCGGAGCACTGTGAGAGTTCTATTAGTACCCACAGGCAGTTTTTGGTTGCGCCGAGATTTGAACTCCGCGCTCTAGATTAGTAGCGTAGAGCGGTGACCGAACGACCACGGCCACCGAGCGCACCGAGAGCACGTTGGGAAGACTCGGCAGATGCTGACGCCGAACAACTGCTCGGCTTCCTAAATTGGAGAATGCGGTCACTTGACCGAGGTAATTGAAGGACAGTGATCCAGGCGACCCAAGCCCGACGTCGAGTTGTAGCGCCACGATGATGATCATCATCTAAATTTTCATCGAAACTTTCCATGCATTTGGTAACACTAATAACCTAGCTTTAACCACATGGAAGTAACGTACAAAATTGGTTAGGAGTTTAGCGTAGTAGAAATGATTAAAAAATAAACAGGCAACCGCAATGAGGGAGCCAGCAAGCAAACAACATTTAAAATGACTGATACTGATAGCGAAAATACCACGCCGAAGATACGAAAAGTTGGGTAGATAGAGATGGAAAAGCCGTTTGTGCAAAAAACCACTTGGAAACTAATCTGAATAATCGCGGTTACATACGCCGGTAACGTCTGCCTTACTTCGACCACAACTGATAGAGCGCCATGGAGGCTGACAAGTTAATGGTGGCACCCTGTGACACGCCGTAGTCACCGTCGACGTTGCGTTTTCAAATTACCCATGCCAAGACATGTAAAATGCCACTCACTCCACTGAAGATATCCTAGCGGATATCTGATTTTGATGGAATCTAAGTGAAGTATGGTTCCCTTAATGGTCAACGTCGCGTCGTCGGTCGAAGCTTCGAATTCTCCACTGGGGTGGGATATAAATTTATCAACAGTATGTAGAACATACTGCGGCCAGGATTCGAAAATGTATGGCGTTGGGAGTTGAAATTGTAATGGCAATGGGAATGATAGAGTAGTTTCAGTTGGTATTTGGTTTTGCCGATAGATTGTCATGGGAATCGTAGGGCGAAGACTAGACTAGACAATTCGTGTTGTCAATGGATTGCATTACAGTAAACACTTGGCACATTTGTAAGCTATCCCATATACTCGTCTGTAATAGACGATTTAGAATAGCAAATAAAAAATGACTTTGGGAAAGTTTCAGAGTACGCTGGTAAGATATGGTGGAGCTTACTTTAGGCGGCACACGCCTTCGATCTGAAAGAAGCATGCGATGCATTAGAGCTAAGTGGGAAATTCATGCCAAATAAAAAGATGCTTACAAGCAGGTAAAAGCAACAACATAACCGTATTTGCGCTGCAGATTAGTTTAACTCTTCGACGTCTCGGAAAGTCAGCTGCGGCATAAAGACTTTTGTGCGAGATACCCCTTTGCGTCGCGTCGTATCTTCCTTCGCCTCGTCGTTCTCACTGCTTTCGTCCGTTTTCGACTCGTCCCGGCTAAAGACTTCGACTTTTATCGTTTCCACCACGTCTTTCATTTTTGACCGAAGCTCGTCCCTGGTCCCTGTTGTTTTGAATCGCTCTCGTGTAGACGATATCTCCAGGTCACTTGTGTCACCTGGCGATGGGAAAACTGCGGGATTTGGGGCACGACTTGCTCGACCATCCCTTCTATGCTCCTGATTTGGCACCCTCAGACTTCCATCTGTTCCCAAACTTGAAGAAATTTATTTCTGGGAAGCGCTTCGTATCCAATGAGGAAGTTGAGAGGGCCGTAGATGAATATTTTCACAGCCTTCCAGACTCTCACTTCCGGGAAGGAATACTGATGTTGCGGAAACGCTGGACCAAGTGTGTTGAAGTCAAGGGAGATTATGTAGGAAAATTAAATCATTTTTTGACTGAAAATTGCAGTCTTTCATTGTCAGGCCGAGAATTTTTCACCTTACCCTCGTACCTTATCAAATTGTTCACGTTCACGACTTATTTTGTTTCGCCCACGATTATGCAATACTTGACAAAAGTGGCCATCGGGGGCGTTGATATTCGCTTAATTACCTTCAGAAGTCCGGATGGCGGAATGGTTAGCACGTTCGCCCTCAACGCACTGGGCCCCGGTTCGATTCCAGGGATTTACGTGTCGGACTATGAGCCCACTCAGCTGTTAAATGAGTACCCATTATGGGGTAAATAACTCGGTTGAGCGTGTTGCTGATCACATACCTCTGCACAAAAAACCGTCACGATCTAGAAAATGAGATGATGCTAACTCATCTCGAGGCCGTGGTTCAAATTGGACTGTTGCGCCAGTTATTTATTTTACCTTCAGAAGAAAACAGTTATGGTGGCTCATTGGGTACAGATTGGATCTCATAATTTGTGCGATCTGTGTTCAAACTCTGCCACAAGCAAATATTTTTTTTCTCACCTTGATACCTCTCGGTGAAATCATACATGACTCCTGCGAGTCCCTACATGAGTATCACCGACGAATTCGTCACGCATTAAAACGTGTTCGACAGTACGTGGTCGGGTTTATACGACCAGCATCTATACTACTCGTATGTATCCCGTGAATTGAATTTGAGTGTAACTATCTGTACCACAAAAAAAAGAAACTTACTTTTCCATACTTGCCATATTATTCAAACCCATTACGACAATCTACAGCAACAGGGAATGCGGGAAGGAAGCATCCTTGTCGCGTGATTCCTGTGGCGATTAAAGGATTCGAGACAAAGCAGATTTATGACTGTGCCATTACGTGGTTGTTGCAGTATGACATCAAAGTCCGGACGTAGGTGCAACAATAAAAAAACGTTGGAACGTTGCGAACAACAATATAAACGTGATAAAGAAAACTTTGAAAAATTGTTTCCTGCCTTGACGCTTGTGGAGTTAAGTATTTGATTAAAATCGTTGCTGAAAAATTCTTTTTTCCGATTTTTTACATGATTGAAATATGGATTATGATAGACCTTAAACCGATATGCTAATTTCCGGAAAGGGATTCTCGTAATCTTCGAAACTAAATGACAATGAGATTAAAGTCGAACACTCCACATTATTTTTGCGTAACAGTTGGAATTAAAAAAAATGTTTAAATAAAAAAAAAATGATTTACGTCTACCAGAATATTAAATCATACATCCATAATTCATCTGTTAAGATACCCGGTACAGATTCACTTTCCATGGAAGCCGCACCGAGGCTAAACATTCCTACAATTGAATTTACTGCCTTTTTCCCCAAAAACTTCACCGGCAAGAATAATGGAACGCTATAAATTATCCGAAATTTCACGCAGCAAATCACTTACAAAATTAATTGCTTATAAATCCGATAGTCTTAATCGTAACCAAATGTTACTTCTGTTTTACTAACGACCGAATCTTATGACCAATTTTGCACCCCTGTCGATTATAATTTCTGAAACTCTCTCGGCGGACGTTTGGCTGTTTCAGCTCAGCTCAACCCCCAAAAAGCAAACACCTCTTGGTCGTGATTACACAGAAATACCGCACATGCACTTAGCAGTGTTGTTTAGTCGGTAATTATGGCTGACTTGGAAGCATTCAGTGCTAATCTACAGTTAAATTAGACTGATGTCCCAGCTCATTCCTCGAGGATAATCGAGTGGTATGACGGAAATGGCATAATTCATTTGAAAGGATCAGAACCGTCGTTGCTTGGTGGGCACATGCATTACAGGCAGACTGAGTGGCCATGAAGTGTGGTCGTCAGGAGGTGGACGTGATACTTTCAAGCTTTATAGGTTTTTAAATTGTCCCTAATGAACAGGGTGTGTTGGAAAAGTGTGTTGACTATCGGAATTGGGGGTTTTAAAGACCGAAACTAATTTTCTGTTATTGGGCGGTGAATTTGGATATTTTCTAGCTTCTCTACGGAATTAGCGTAAATGGCAACAGCTGGCAAGAAATAAGGGTCGCTTCCCAAAATTCTAATGAAATTTTACCCGGCTTTAAAGTTTCATATTCATACTTTTAAGGCTGGTTTTTTTTTGTTATGCCGGTATATGATGCTTTCCATTTTGACCTGCAGCCTTTGTACCTTTCAAAAGCGACTTCTGTAAGAATCCATTTGCAGTTTAAGAACTTTTATCAGTTCTTCTGATCTTCTATCATTTACCTTTGCAATAAAATATCTGCAAGTACAGATATCTCTTGTCACAGACTGTTCGATTGACTGCATCCTTTCGCTATCACTAAGGGATTCAACACTTTCGCATCCATTTCCTGCAACATTCAAATAATGTTTTGCGATGTCACCTCAAAAGCGTAGCTATTTTCTTTATAAGAAGACCGTCATCATACGCCGATGATATTATCCTAGAACCTAGACAGCAGAAAATGGGAGGAGAAGCGCATACGGTGATTACATGCACATGTCACCACCATTGTGACTTTTCATTATAACAATTTCTTGTCGAGTGTAAAATTGGTTGAATAAGAAGAGAGTGTTGTGCACAAGAAGTAATTAGGATCATAAGCGTGTCTTTAAAATGAATTCCAAAGGGTTGTTGTGGAATTCAAAATTTATGATTTCAAAGGGCTGATGTTTCTTGAGGGGGTGCAGTCATATGGAATGCATCAACACTGATGACGAATAGAAGTAAACGGAAATGAAGCTTATGGTGATGTATCACTCACTCACTCACTCAATTGCCCTAACCCCGTGTGGGGCATAGCGCGTCAATTGTTCCATGTGGCCCAGTTGGCGTTTCGTTGGCATAAATTGGTTTCAGAGAATGCATTTGCCAGCATGCACCTCCTGCACATCCATGGCCACGAACTTCGTCGTGGACGGGACTCGAACCTGAAACGCCGGTAGTCAAACATGAGCCTGATGCCTCAACACACTGCGCTCCCGGTCGCCCGGTGATGTGACATATAGAAAAAATAAGAAAGAAGTAAATCAATTTTACACTCAAAACACTAAACGAGCCTCGTATACCACGGACTGATGCACCGGCAACGACCTTTGGCTAAAAATAACGGACCACGATCGGTTTTTGGAATGTTCGAACGATGTGGGGCGAGGGCGATAGAGCGAGTCTCACTGAAGTCGGACGGGAAATGACCGTATATGTATAACATCGTTATACTGGGACTGAGCGAAACAAGATGACCTGGATCGGGAACGACTTTATCGCCAAGCCTCCAAATAGAACTGCTCTACTCTCGAAATGATGACGAACGTCACCTCGAATGGCAGGCGTCGGAATCCTTTTGACTGGGAAGGAACGCCTATCTCTAATTAACTGGAAGCCTATTTCCGACCGTATCATCACAGAACGTCAGGTCGAAGCGAGGTGTTGATATTGGCAGCGATCACCAACTTGTTATCGCAGCAATACGCTTACGAACGGCAGCGATCCATCGCCCACAAAATGCACGAATCTCGCCACGTTTTAATGTGCAAGAGCTTAAAAATCCATCTATGGACTGGACGTGCATGTTTCACCGCCTTGCACGAGAGAGCTATTGCAAGACCACCTTTTGAGAATTTTACAATTGATGATAGATGGAAAGTCGCTAAGGACTCATTTATTTCGTGTGGCGTAACATTTGCGGGTCGATTGGAGCGCGGTAGGAGACCATTCATTAGCGACTCTACATGGTCTCTAATCTCAGCACACAAGAGAGTTAAAGAACAGATTAACTCACCTGCTGACGGCTCAGCCAAATACCAACTCAGAGCTGAATGCCGTTTACTACAGAAAGGTGTGCAAAGAAGCGTAAGACGGGACAAGCGAATTTACATCAATGCAGTAGCGGAGAAGGCAGAGGAAGCGCCTTACTGCGGTGACAGTGGAAGCTTATCAAGCTATTAACTGGCAATTCTTTTGCAACGGGACATCCTGTGAAAGATAAAGATGGGTCTCTACTGGTAACCGAAGAACACCAACAGCGTAGATGTAGAGAACACTTTATTGAGGTCCTCAAATTCACATTTGGACCTTCGAACGCATCTTCATTAGAAGCAGAAGATATTTCGCAAATAGCCAGAGTTGATACCAGCACACCATCTAAACTGGAAGTAACTGCAGCTATTAAGTCGATGGATGCAGGTAAGTTCCCGGGGATAAATAGAATTCTGGTAGAACTTTTTAAAGCGGATGCCAGTGCTACTTCGGATATTCTTCTCCCCCTTATCCAAGAGTGTTGAGAAACCGAAAATCTCCCTAAAGAGTGGAAGACGGGCATCATTATTAAGATCCCAAAAAGGCGACCTGAAGAAATGCAATAATTGGCTTGGGATCTGTCTTCTCCCAGCAGTCTCCAAACTGATGGCAAAAATAATCTTGAACCGGATCAAACAAACAGTTGACCGCACATTGAATGATGAACAAGCCGGCTTTCGCAAAGGCTTCTAATGTAGCGACCACATCAACACCCCCCGAATTATTATTGAACAATCCGCAGAGTGGAGATCCCCATTACATCTCATGTTCATCGATTTCGAGAAGGCGTTTGAGAACGTTGACCGGGAGTACATCTGGAGAGCTATACGTAGGAGAAGCATACCAGATAAAATAATTTTCATCAACAAGGAGTCCTACGATCAGATCCTTTCGAGGTGCTTAGTCGATTGAGACAAGGCTGCATTTTTTCACTTTTAATTGACATTAATGATGTACTAAGCGGCGCGCTTCAAGAACACCAGAACAAAGGTATAAGATGGAAGTTGTTCAAATACATACCTTCAACACAGACTATGCTGACGATATTTGTCTTCTATCAAATAAATCTGATCGAGTAGCTCAAATGTCTGAGGCTCTGCATTGCAAAAGTGGTAATGCGGGCTTAAAATCAACGCTACCAAGACTAAGTACATGAGCTTGGATCCAGGAAGGCAAAGCGGAATTTGTGTTTCGGTGCAGGCAGTCGAGAAAGTTGACAATTTCTGCTACCTCGGAAGCGTAGTTACGGCAGATGGTGGAGCGGATGCTTAAGTACAGTCTCGCATCAACGAGGCTCGAGTAGCTTTTTTCAGTTTGACTACTTTCTGGCAAAACAACAACATTTTCACACGCATCAAACTCCGAACAATATCGCTCAACAGGCCGATTGGAACCCGCAGGGAACCAACGCAAGTCGCCGTGTTGAACGAACTAGTAACACCTGGAGAAGATCAGTTAAGAGAGAGGGTGTCTCAATAGGCATGTCATGGAGTGAGCTGAAAGCGATGGCGATGAAGAGGACGAGGTGAAAAGTAGGCGTGTTTGATGCCCTATGCCCCACAAGGGGTTAACAGGAACCAGAGAGCGATAGTATACGTAGAAAGAAGATACAATTTTTACGCATATCTTTGAAAGTTTACCACTCGTAAACAAAAGAACTGCTTCGTAGATACCAAAATGTTCTTGCCGCTTTAAGTAGTCTTTGACCAACCCTGTCTTCCATATATATACAGGGTGTTCCGTTCCTGAGGGTAAGTACTTTAATGGTAAATAGTACTGTTCATTGTGAGGAAAACTGACGTACTACATGGACACTCTCTCTTTAACCGTTACAACTTGACTTGTCGAGCAAAATCAAAATTTTCCACTCCCCCAATCGGCACTCTCCAGTTCCGCAGCTGATGCTAGATATCCTCAGACACAAGAAGGAATATATCCAACACCTCCCGCCTATTGCGTGTGATGAATGTTGGATCATTGCCCACGTTGCATATCAGTAGGTTAGTACCAATAATGTAATCAAACAGCAGCTCCCCGTGCATTTGGATCACACAGGGTGATGCGCATTGACATCACACCCGAGAATGAGGCTGATTCTTGTTTCTTTGGCCTTTGTTTCTTGGCCTTTGCCTCCTTAATATTTGTAGCAGGCAGCAATCCTTCATCGTCATATGGAACGTAAGCCGATATGAACCAATATACCCTGCCATTGATATAGAGGCAGACCACCACAGACTCGCTGTTACTGTAGCCAGACACAAGGAAAGCCCTGAGGCTTTTCTTAACAAGAATGGAAGACCGCGGCTAGCCCTGTCCTTTAACATAAAAAATAATATATTCAGGAGAGCTCAGGGAAAAGTAAAGTGTTTTTTTTAATTCTATCAAACCAGTGAAGGAATGCCTTTCATAATTTTTAGGTTAACCTGAATAATCCGAGAGGTGGACACCATAAAGCATCAACCTAACTCACCGTAGACACCCCAGTGAAGTCTTTTCACTCCTCTTCGATATGTGTCTCGGAAAAAGTGTCTTGATTTACGCACATATGTAGAAATCTGTGCGAAAGGCCTATTACCAATATAAGATTCTGGGTCAGCCATGCATGTTTTACTAGCAACGGAATTTGCTTCTATCGGCTTCATTTACATGTCCTTTTCTTAACCGGTCAAACGCACTTAAAGCTGTTATATCTGGAACAACACGAAACGAAGGCACACAAAACAATGAATACACAGCGCCGCTAAACACACTTTCGAAATGTCGAAAACACCGAAAACGTCGAACATTTCAGCACATTCGCGAGTGTTAGGTATCGCGCATGTTCGACCCCGACGACGACGTTCAAAATGCAACTTTTGCCGGTCTAACGTCTTGCGCCAGATGTCGTGGTAAACTGATTTTCTGCCGGCATCGTTACCACTTAGGGAAATAGGTTCCGAAATGGGGCACCCGTCTGGATCCCCATTAAAGCCGAATGCAATAAAAGGGCGAATATTATCGCTATCGTCGCCATCGGCAACTATTTTCTACCATTCGCAACAGCCACCTACATCAAAGAACCGAACGAATCTGTCGAATGTTGTTGCGCTTTTACCGACGACGAATTCCCCATGACATTTGTGGGGGGCGGTTAACACTCGAACGGTGGAAAAGCGGAAGTGGCTGTGTACTAAAAAGAGCAGACTCCCCCGTCGATGGAAGCAACATCCACTCAATCGAACCCCATCCGTAGCGATAATGGGGAAATCGTTCTTTGTTATCACACTTTGAACGTAAATGGAAAATAGAAAAATTGCAGTCGATTTGAAGGGTTGGGAAAAGAGTTCTTTGACTATTCTTGAGACAGGATACATGTTTTGTCTGTGAGTATGATCTCGAAATATGCGGAAGTCTTTCATGTGCAGCACAGTGATTGACTGGGGATGGTTGAAGTGTAAACGGAAATTTGTTTATGGAGTTATGGGGAGGCATCCAGACAGCTTATCGTTGAAGCGATTGTGTCATTTAGAGAAAGGGAACATATGGCAGCAACGAAGTGCTCGGAACAGCTGGGATATTGGTTATGAACTTGTAATAAAATGGCTATGTGATTTTTGTATTCAAGCAACGTTTCATATTAACATATTGCATCTGATTCCAGTGACACGCTCGGTAGCCGTGAAGTCCTGGTCACCACATTCGAATGCTTTATCTAGAGAGCGTGGGTTTGATCTCTGGGGTGTCAGTAAAAACTGCGGAACTTTATGGATTTGGCCTAAATGGGAGAATTCTCTCTATTGTATTGAGAGAGAGTCCTTATTTACGCCATTTCCGCTTTAGGTAGTCCATTTCCGCTTTAGGTGGTAAGAGCCCATAACCCACGCAGGGAAATGAGTAGGTCCTAAAGCGGAAGTTCCTTGAGTTTTGTGAAAATTCTCTCTAATGAAATAGAAAGAATTTTCCAATTAATGACAAATCCATAACTGCCTGTGTGTATTATTAGAAGTCTCATAGCGCTCCAAGCTCGTCAGTAAAAAGACTGCTCGGAGCGAATTTGCATGCTAGCAACTGTACCATTCAAAATCTACATGCTATTGAAACGTCAAACGTCAAAATAATTCAAGAAATATGTTAGGTGTCGTCCGACGTTTGTAGTTGTCAACTAAATCAAAGAAGACGCAGCTTTCCCAAACTACAAAATTTTATTTATGTTGTATATATATATTTCGGGAGCGACTTACCCCCTTCTTCAGTACAAAAGCTACATGCATTCAAAACACCCATAACCATTATAATGTCACCTTTAGGTGTTCTTCTCTGAACGGCGTTTAGTTCTTCGTAGAAGGAGTCTTTCGCCAAGACATTTTCAGGTTCAGTTGGAGCATAGCATTGTATTATTGAGATGTTTCTCATTTTAGTCCGGAACCTGGCGATCTTGATTCGCTCGGAGACCGGTTCCAAGGATAAGAGACAGTTTCGATCGGCTCTCATTAAAAGGAGCCCCACACCTGACTCACGACCACGTATGGTAGCTCTACCGGAGTACCACATTACAGTGCTGCCCGTTGGAGAAATAAATTCTCCGCTGCTCCACCAACTTATCTCACTAACTCCTAAGATGTTTAAGTTATACCTCAGAAATTCACTCTCTAATTGAAGAAATCGTGCGTTCTGGAGACCTTCTGATCCATTGCCCAGAAGAGTACGCACATTTCAGAATTTAATCATTGTCCCATAGCCAAAAGTCGTAACCGTTGAGTCAGTCCTTATTCGAGGCATAGTTGACGTTTCGTTAGCATATACAAATTTCGGATAGTGCAAGTTGCTGGGATACACATCCTGTCCTTTGTTTGCCGGTTTTGACGACAGGCCGTCAAATGGAAAGACCGTGGTATTATTTTACGCCTCACACAACAGGGGGAAGATTTACCTCAACCAAATCATCGCATCATCAAAGCAATTAACAACATCTCATTCCCCTCACAGAGATCGCAGCTACTACCTAGGACGTCTCTTCAAATCACATCAGGAGGTGCATGCTGGCAACTGCATTCTCCGAAACAAGTTTATGTGAACGAAACGTCAACTGGACCACATGGAACAGTTGACGCGCTATGTCCCACAAGGGGTCAGGACAATTGAGCATGTAGTAAATCACTTAACAAAAGTTCAGTTTTGACGATTTAATGCCAAGGTCCTTATTATACATCTTCTCGCATTCTTAGTACGTAAAGTTTAATCAGGCACACAGTATGTTGTTTAATCCGGAAGATGTGGTGTGTACACTCGTCTAAATGAAAATATACATCTAAACAAGATAAGGTTCGCCGAAATGTCAGACAGGAAGTTCACAAATACGTGTAGCTACGAGTGTCCGTGTCAACGTCAAAGAATGACCTGTCTTTGACGCAGACATTTCCTTTATGCTTATTCGATTCTACAACTGCATTTCCTGACTCGCATCTAATTTGCTGCCGGTTGTTTCAGCTTCACTTATCCAGCCTTGTTTGGCTTAACATCTAATCTAGGTTGGCACATAATGTCAACGAAATAATTTGGATCGTCGAATAAGCATGCCATGTCAGAAGCCGCCGTAATTAGCCTTTGAACTGACAAGTGGTAATCCTTTTTCCATTTAATGAAGGTATTCCTGGCGAAAAGGATACGCAACCATATCAATTAAACTGACCCCAGGAAAAGGAAAGTTGTATGAATGGCGGGAGGAAGAAGGGCAATAATTGAATGAGTTGGAGTAGAGTGGAAATACGAGTATTTCGTATATCCAACGTTTTTCAGTTGGGAAGATTGTTGCTTAGCAATGACTCGGTATCTGCAAAAGGTATCGTTGCGTCGAGAATTCGAAAGCAAATATTCCCTAGCATAGTATACGATTAAATGAACTCGTAATAATACACTTAATAGTCTTAGTAGAAATCCATTCAATTTTTGAAGGGAAAAATCAAAATCAATAAAAGGAGTAAAACTTCCATACTATATATATAAAAAAAACATTTCGTATAAACAGCTCCTCTCCTAAGCATATACAAAAAGAAACTGAAGAAAGCTAAACACAAATCATGGTGATTTTTCTGTGAAAATATAGAGGCTGCTGGTGGAACTTTGTAATGGACGATGGAGACATCCTAAGGTGTGCGTAGCTCATATGACCGTGGAGGCCCGGTAGTGACAGCTGTCAAAAAACTTAATTGACACGCCTAGGTATGTTGCCAGACCTGGGACTATAGCACAATAGACCATTTGGCCTCGGTGCTAGTGGGGGCCTTTTGGGGCCCGCAGCCCCTCTCTCAATCTAATCTAAGCATAGGCCGCTGCTTAGCTCCTTGAGGGGCCTTTTTCTTCGCCAGATGGCACGGCCCGACCTTAATGGTCATTATGCTACATTAGGTTCCGTCACCACGGGTATCTTCGGATGCCCACCAAACCGTCCATTAAACGGTGTTATTTGACATCGCGTTTCTTTTCTAATTAAGACCACAAACGTAAACGATGCAATGTTAAACTAAACAACTGTACGGTGTTTTACTTTTCTGCGTCTAACTGTATGCACTATGAAATAAACACAAAACTTTCTCTTCAATAATTTGCTTCCTGCTACCTAACTGATACTCTATCAACGTTGGGTTGGGCAAAGAGACTTCCTGAAATGCAAACAATTAGACATTGGTCGAATTGAGGACTTCATCTGAGTTGAAACTGTCAACGGATTTATAATGTTGCGTGCAGATGATGAAAGGAATATTACGCTCTCTACCAAGAGATAATCTCACTGAGCGGCAGACTGTTGAAATACACCCCAATGGATGTAAACATCATTGAGTAGATATGAAGGTATCATCAAAAGGAATTTTCAGTGTAAATCAGTAATAATACAAAAGCAGTCCTTGAACTTTTGATTCGAACATACGATTTGTGTAAATTCTACTAGGGTAATACTAAAGCTTGTATTAGACGGTCAAAGCATTTGACGTGTTTGACATACAAATTTTGTAACATCTTGTCATTTTGTAACATCTAGTCATTACATTTTGGTGAGACTGTTTTTGGCAAACGATATGTTGGCTCTTTTCCACCAGGCGTCTGCTTCATATTCAATGATTGTAAATGACTTTATAGATCCATAAGAAGATGTGGAGTCTAGCGCCCCATGGCTGCCTGTATATTGACTGCAGATCCACATCGCCTTCTACAAGTCGTTCTGTCCAGATGAGTTTACTCTCAAGTGCATTTCCAAGGGAGTTGACTTAGTTTACAGGATTAACAGGGGAGGTATACATGGATACATGGATGGGCAGCTCAGCTCCCTGAGTTACCACTTTCTAGTGAATGGGACCATAACAACTTTTATTTATCCCATAGATAACCATTGCTGATGATCATCATTGTGGCTCGACAGTCCGACTTCGGACCTTAGTCGTCTGAAAACCATTGTGAATTTGAGTCTCTATGAAATTCCCGCTAAATACATTTGATTAAAAAAGAAAGAATGTTCACCAAACTTAACTTATTCAAATAGAAAATTAGAATGTCAAAACACATTTTCATTATAAAATGCTTCTGTTATTGTATTTCAATAAGTAGAAACATTCTGTCCAATGAATGATTTCAGACATCGCAGGACTATCGTCGGGACTAGTAGCTTTGCTACAATACGCGCGTTCATTTGTTCTCCCGTCAAATTCAGGGTAGACCGCCGTTGAAAAAAAAGGGTTTCATGTTAACTACTCAGGCGTCAAGTATCAAAATTGCGGCGTTAATTTATTTTTTATTGTTTTAGATTTAGTTCGCAAGACCAGAAATTAAGAACATGTCCAAAAAAATATCTTCGATATGTTGACCTACATATCAAACTCAAAATAAATTACGAAATTTCAACTTCCTTGTAATAAATTTGCAATTTAGCGATACGAGCGATATCTCAGGGGCAAGTGAATTTTTCCAAGGATTATTCAGGTTAGCGCATTGTTGTAAACCTGCAATAAACTACACGGGAGTAGAAAACAACGAGCCTAGTGATAAATGACATGCTCTTCCCCAAAAAGGTGTCAGCAAACATGATAGAAATCGTTATTCCATACCTTTTTGTTTCGTTAGCTATCTATATGTACGCCCGTAACTAGATAAAAAAAAACATTTTCGTATTTTTAATGGAATATATCTGAACTGATGCCTCCTTCACCAGTGGTTTTGTCATAAGGGATACTTTCAAAACATTTCAGCACAAAAGGAAGGGTATCACTATACATCCACGACATATAAATATATTTGTAGATTAGTAAGGTATGTCTACGTGTCCCTCTAATCCTTCAGACATTATTTATTGCAAGGGCTTCCATATTTCAGTGAAACAGGCAATTTTTTATATTAAATGGACATTGTATTGTGAATACGGCCATTACACGGTCTGAATACTTCCTGCTGAACATGTCGCTCGTACGTTTTCCTACGCTCCAGCTGAGTCTGAACAGTCTAGCTCCAATCGGCGGATTCTGCATTTGTTCGATCCTCTCTATTAATGTGTGTGTGTATGCGTTCAAGCCCGACAATGTTACTGTTTAGCATAGACTATTCCGCCCTTATTCTGCACAGATAATACACTCCTGTGAACCGTCGGGCATAATACTCCATGCTCTCGCTTTAATACCCGCTAGCCATATTCATTCCACATTATGAGATGCCTTTGTCCATATTCAATGTATTCTGATATTTACCTGTCCGTTGTTGGTCTCGTCTGCCTGCGTCTACTGTATGGCTCGACGTAGGTCCTTTCTGAGAGCCAAACGCCCTCAATTTTGTGTTGTTTTTTTTTCGTATAAGAAGGCCAACATGACAATTCAATTTAAATAAACTCGAGAGTGTACGGTGTTTGATTTCCCACAAACTGGAAAACTTTTATCCGCCCGGAAGTAATACAGAGTTTAATTTATATCTGGGCTTAGCATAGAGATCCTGGTAAATGGGGATAACGAATAAAATGGTCAGTCATTTTTCATAAATGCGGTGATTTGGACTGGAAAAAAAAACTATCGAGGCACATTACGTTTGTACCCTGAAGCTTTCGAACAGGGATGAGAGCTAGAACAAGAGTAAGGTATTGAATGGAGAGATGTAAATATTGCCATTTCGATAGTAAGTCTTAACGCACTGAGCTACCGGCGTCTGGCTATGTTAAAAGTATTGGCGATCGGAAAATACCTAGTCGTGCCATAAGTTCTGTCCTTAAGTTCTGTGAATACGCAAGTGTTATAGGACTGACGCTCGCGAGCGGCTTTGTTTACAAAACATAGAGTGGACCCTGTATTGCAAAATACATATTTCCAGTTTGGGTCATTTCGTCACGGAGTTAACATTAAGTGGAGCGTGAATGAAAATCGTATCGCTTTGCTCGCCCTGCACAAGTGCAACAAATCGCCAGTAGAGATATTCAATTTGCTAAAACCTTTGAGAATTTCTCAAAAGTTTACTTACCTCCTCAATCGACGACAGAGCTAGAAATGGCCGCCCGCGCACCTCGAGGACGCCAGTAGCTGTGAAAGCCGTAGTTGCACGAAATCGTCGAAACCCTCTCCGGACGATGAAAATTAAAAAAGGACGATGTCCCGCATTATCAAACAGGACCTGCAACTTGGGACTTACAGAAGAACCACAGGACAGCTGCTGACACCAGCTTTGAAAAAGATACGAACCACAAGAGCCGAAGTCGTTGCTTCAGCGTTACGCGAACGGGGGACACAGGCGAATCCTCTTCATTAATGCAAAAATTTTCACGGTAGAAGAAAAATTCAACCGGCAAAATGACAGAGTTTACGCTCACAGTTCTCGGGAAGCTGCCGAAAAAATTCGAAAGATCAGAAGAGGCCACCATCCTGCTTCAATCATGGTTTGGTGCGCCGCGCCGTTGCGTACGACGGCGTCACCCAGCTGCATTTTTGTGAACAAGGGGTAGAAACCAAAGCAACGAACTATCAGAGCGATATTTTGGTAAAGGTAGTGAAATCATTGAACGACGCTCTGTCACAATTATCGGCGTTATTTCGCCGTTTTGTCTTATATACTGTTTATGGTCATATTATCCAATTCAACCAAGGGCGTCCTGATCCATCGTTTTGGCGGATGCGCATATTCCAGAAACCAATCTTTGCAATAAAACGATATCCAAAAGTCAAAATCGCGTATAATATTAGTGGACGAATATGTATTTTGATAAAATGAGCACGCTGAAAAAAGTCGCTCGAGGCAAAATTCGAACCAATGATCCTTTGATTAGTAAACCTGCTCCCCACCCATTGATCTGCTTCACCCGTTCTGTTTTGGTAAGAAACTGACCTTATTCATCAAGATGAAAAAAAAACAAGCATTCGCCTCACCACTGCCAATCGTATTGTACCCATCTTGGCTAAATATCCCTTCATTGCAGAGAATGTCCTTTCGTCCTCACCAAAGGACTTAAAATACCATCAACAGTAGTCTAGTGCATTCGCATCATGATAGCAAGCCATCAACTTCCAGTCAACATCACCTAGCCATTTTTATAGCAACGATCACGCACAATGATCATACACAGAATGCATATCACACATTTAACTGCATTTATATTTTTATCACCCTTCCTTTCACAATACCCCTCAAACACACTACACCACATCAATTGCATATTCCACTACTCTACCCTACAGATACTAAATTGAATGTCTCTTTCTGGTATATGCTATCGAATCTCTTTTAGAACCACGTCGCTTTCTTGCGTCGCTTTTCTGGTCGCTTTCTCTATTAATCGCCCCCAATATATAGTACATTTTCATTGTAAAAAAAGAATGAAAAATATACTCACGTCACGACGGGAATTAGAACCTGGGACCGCACCGGACATGTTCTATAGTCTACCAATCTACCGATGCAGCTACGCAGCCCATAACGAAGACTATTATTTGTGCACACTAAACTTAAGCACGGAATACATACGAGTAAAGTTGAGAATTCAAAGAATGTTTACGCATCCCGCAGCTTTCAAGGCTTTACCCCGTACCGAGCGATAAGATGTTTACACATCAAAAATAATTGACGCGACAGTCCAATTTGGACCAAGGCCTCGATATGAGTTAGCATCATCTCATTTACTAGATCACGATGGTGTACTTGTAGGTGTGTGATCACCAACACGCTGAGCTATTTAACTCAAATGGGTAACAGTTGAGTGGGTAGCGGCAGAAGGCCTTCAGTAGGATTCCAACCAGTAGCCTAGTCCACAGAAGGTGATTGTCCTAACAGTGGCGCCATTCGAACTACGAAATACGACGGACTAGTTAATAAAACTAAGACACGACAATAATTTCTAGTAGAACGGGATACTTTTGGTGGTTTTCTGGTGCTTATTTTTTCGTCATCACTTTAAAGACCGTTTCCCAAAAAATTACAGCTATTATATTTTACGCTTTCCCCTCGATTGAAACCTTCTGAAGCAAGACCTTGGTAAATATTTCCCTGTCAGAAAACCAAGTTCAGTCAGAGTCAGAGGTGTAACAATGGTTGCATTCACGTGAAAATTTTCGCTACGGAACGCTACATCCCCTCCACTACACATTTGAGGAGACGCTACCTGTCAACATTTCCTTCGTGATTGAACCGCTACAATGGTGATTATGTTAACATGTTGAAATCCTCTCTACAACTTTCGTTCGCCAATTTTCCATTGCAAAACATTTCTTTGGCACATCACGAAACAAGGAAATATCAATTCAAACGACAAGAAGACAGTGAATTTACATAGACGGGGATTCTATTTGCGCTTTTGATATACACAAACGTCACAACGCACATACCAGCTGCGAATTGTCAAATGTAGCGGCTACATGCCCAGAGAGCGTAAAAAATTTCTACTACCAAGGGGTAGTAACCGCTCTGGAGCGGATGGAAGGAGCGATTGCAATCACGAGCGGGAGGGGTAGTAGCGCTACGGAGCGCTCCGTAGCGCTCCGGATGAAACGAATGTCGTGAATGCACTCAATAGCAACAGTCTGCTTCCAATCGTCAACACGAGGATGTTAAAGTCGCACTTCCTAGAGCCTGACAGCTATGGCAAATGAACGTGAAGACCATATAAGCATAATTGAAACTCGGAAAGTGAACAGTACATGGAGAGGTTAATTCGAATAGCTATTTAACTGATAATGGCAAACTTTTATCATCTCCTAATGCCTCTCTAACGGAGTCACAGTCAATAAAAGCGACTACTCGTGGAGACTTGATTTCCTTTCTAATACTTTATCGCCTTTTGTCTGCAAGAGAAGGCTCCTTTTTTCATTAAAACACCATCTCGCTATGTACTGTAAGCGTTCTTACTTATTCATTATGTCTGAGTGAAAATGCTGCTCGCTCTCACAGCCGACGAAAGAAAGCAAATGTCGCAATCAAAGGAAACTACAATCTGACGAATTCACTATATAATCGTACTATACGTATACCGCGTTATGTACCTTTCGAGCGATTTTGGAGAGTGCCACACGTATAGAAATGAGATCCTTTCTGCCTCTACTTGTACTGACTTGGTCTTATAACTTATTTCGTATAGATTTCTGCTGATGTAGCAGTTTTTTTATGTTTCATATTCGTCCTGAGACCAACAGAGCATTAACAGCAACAACAAAATCGCGATTTCATTCAACGAACTCAAACGAAATCTGTCTGGCATACCGTTTACACGCTTTTACTCGTAGTTATTCCGTTTTTTTTCCTTGTTATTCTGCACAGTAGTCGAAACCATTTGCAGTTGATTTTTCTGCTATTGGTAGTTATGGTGAAGGTTTTGATCCTAGAATTCCGGATAAGGGATTGAAAAGGATTTTCTATATTAGTGATTTCTTATTTTTTCGTAATAAGCTTAATTGTAACGAAACTTGAACACAAGTTTTTATCGTATCTTTGTTAAGAAGAAGGACAATCAATCAGAAACCAGATCTGTGCTTCCCAAAAGGTATTGTGGAAACATTTCTGTTTCGCGAGTAACAGGGATTCTCTCTATTGCACAGAGTTATATAGAAGGAGATGAAACTGTACACAAAATTATGGACGTATGTAATTCCACCACATACGAACTAGTAAAAAGTAAACAGAGAGACACACGCCCTCCACTGCGCAACATCCGCGCAGTCTATATAGAAGCACATGAGATGTCATCCCCTCTCCTAATTCTCCTTTGTGAACACTAACATTCCATTTTGTCTCTCCGCCGTGGAACACCCGCCCGGTCCATACAGAAGCAAACGAGATATCAAATTTCCATCCCCCTTCTTACTTCTTCACTTGTGCCGAATTACTTCATTTCTCTCGCTCTTTTTCGTTTCCTTCTATCTCTCTTTCTGTGCTCTATTGCCTTTAGAGCGAATTCCCAAAATTTCTTGAATACGGATTGTAACGAACACCTTTTTTGAAATATCCGCGCGCATCTATCACTTGACGTGACGTGACGTCAACTTCGTGTTGGATGTGCGATGGGTGACGCGCGTTGATAGCCGTCAAATGGGAACGCCAACAACATCGTCCGAGTTTTTACGTGACGACGATAAATTAATGGAATAAAAAAACCCTTGCCGCGAAGAGTGCCGAATCACCCCCCCCCCCCCCATCATAACCGGGGGTGTTTTGATATTTTGGACCCTGAAACGAGCGATCGTATTGATTGAGGCCTGATAATTAATTTCAAGCGCCGGATCCACGACTCGAGGACAGTTCACAGACGCGCAGTTACCGATGTGCTGTTTGACTTGCCTGGAAACATCCGTAATTTTATGTGGAGCTTTAAATGTATTGGATCTGGGGCGTTGGCGCTCTCCATCAATCCAATAACTAATGAGTTGGGGACATCGTTTAACATCAGGCGCGTCAAATCTGCGATACCCGTCCCATGTAAACACCAAAGGGGTTAACGACAACGCGTAACTTGTTACCTGACGAAGCGTACCGGAGCGTAAATACGCTTCTCGTGCAAATGCCAATGGGGTTTACGAATCCGACGCGTGAACATTTTCAAACCTATTGGAATCGTACGATCGTGTAAAATCGCTGTCACCTTGATTATACGGGCCGGCTTGTATTGTACATTGTGATAGGTGGTTGCAAGCAGTTCAGATGAGTCTCATGGGCTCTTCACGGTATATGAAATTCTAACAAAGAGAACTAGTGGCAGCAAGCTTTCTACACAAATGTGCAATTATAATTCATTCGTGGCACATACAAAGTTCCTTCGACACAGACGTTTTTTGAGGGAACACTCATGTATCGCGCGTTCCGTGTCCAACTGACCTTAAACCACTTATTTAGTCCCGTATTAAATTCATTTCCCGTTGATGAGTCGATTAGTCCAACTGCAAACGTATTAGCTGCGTTTTTTTTTCGTACAGAGCCGAGTAGAGCAGGTTAAGCGGCAAAACAACCATCGAGAGCAAATTGGGGTAGCGAACCCGGAAACGGGGCATATTTTCGGTGGGACTGTGTCTTGGTTTACTTAGAATTCAAATGTCAATTCAAATTTCAAGAGAAAACTCAAATCCTAAGTACATATACGAGTACATTTAGACAAATTTCCTTTGGGCAGTAAAATTAATTTGTAGGTTTACTATTCCAATCCAAATAATTACAAAAAACGAACATTTTATTTTATTGAAATTAACTTTAGGTGTTTCCCAAACTGTACCTGTACCGGTAGCGCAGTGTGTTGAGGCATCAACGTTTCGGGTTCGAATCCCGTCCACGACGACGTTCGTGGCCATGGATGTGCAGGAGGTGCATGCTGGCAACTGCATTCTCCGAAACCAGTTTTTGCCGTCGAAATGTCAATTAGACCACATGGAACAGTTGACGCGCTATGCCCCACAAGGGGTTAGGGCAATTGAGAGAAACTGTAAACTGCTCGAAAACGTTGACACCTGCACCGCCTGCATTTCAAAACGCAGACTACTTAACGGTAACGTAACGTATCCAAATTTAAATATTTTAACCGTTCACGTCTGAAAATCATTACAATTAGCATAAAAGATCCATTAAGTTTTGACAGCATCTTGATGAATCATAAGCAAATTACTTAATTGCCCTAACCCCTTGTGGGGCATAGCGCGTCAACTGTTCCATGTGGACCAGGCTGATGTTTCGTTGGCAACGACGGCTAATATCACACGGGTTATTGTGACCCGGGGGATCTGTAAAACACAAGATTCAATGGTACAATCCTCATGCGTCATATGTATGTTTATATCCTTCCCCATGTGTCATAGCTAAATAAGTGTTTGATTGTTTAAACGAAAAAACCGGGTGAGAATCGCTTATTGCTATTTAATCCTGAAATATTGGACCCTCATAGGGTTAATTTTCATCCGTTCTTTTTTTTCCACATGGATAACCGATATCATTGCATGTTAGATGGCTGCCTGTTTGTGTCTAGAGGAAATTCATTCGTTTCCAAGGGCCAGTAGACACAGACGAGTTTCACTTTTATAGACAGACACTAGCAAACGGAAATATTTACTTCAAAATGGCTTAGGGTCACAATATATTTTATTCAGTACGTTGACAATATGGACTGCCTGCCATGCGAACTGATTAAGTAGGCTAAAGGACTAATGTAAATTACGGCATGAATTGAACAGCTAGAGTGTTAATAAAGCCATTAATGTTCTAATGTATTTAATCAGTTTGGTATGTCCTAATGAACTACAAACTGCTACAAATCACCGGAAAACATCGACTGTGTAAATGCGGTGATACATTAGCGGGCAAGGCTTAATTTACATTGGCCGCATGAACCGGATGAACCGCATGCTCTCGCGCCATAACCATCTGCTTTGTAGTTGGTCGCCAATGTGGCTTGCACATGCGACTCATCAGGTTCATGTGTCAATGTAAATTGAGCCTAATACCGCAGTTTTGTTTCCTCTCCGGTAAAGCCATTGCCATCTAAAAATACAGGCCTGCACTCAGCTGATTGTGTACGTCATTAATTCCTTTGCCAAGGCAGTGACTGCACACGACGATGTCCCCGACACGACATATGTTTACAATTGGAATTGCGTCAGACGGCATTTTAGGCCTCTAAAATCAATCAGCTTTAAAAGAAACTAACTAATTTAATCAGGGTTCAATGCGAAATCCTTGTGGAATCCATGTCGAACTCATTACCCAAATCGAAATGAAACGAACGCACCTTTATTTTCGAAGGATGCTCTATAGGCAGCCGCCGCGGTTTGTTGAGCGGCGAGATTGCATTTAAATTTAATGTAAATTTGTAAACAGCGTCGGCTCTCGCGGCGAATACCGCAGTTTGTATAAGCTCGACCTAAGCCAGAAAAAAAGGAAGATTTTTAAAACGGTCTTTCAGCAGCAACTTGTACAGATATAACTAGTGCTCGTATTGACATACGCTGCTTGATTCTTTCGGTACAATGTATAAATTTCGCGAATTTTACATCCATGTTATCTTCCCCTAAACCAACATTCGATGTAACATCACGGAAAAAAAAGTTGTTCGTACTGTACGCAATTAAGTATTGAGTTCCATTACATGTATTCAAATCATGTCTACATCCTAACATGCCCCCAAATAAATAGCTCATCCCATTGCTAAAGGCTCAGGTAAGCAAATAGGTCAACCATAGGCACATATATGAGAGCGCCTCCTGCTGTTTACGCCGCGGGTCTCATCTCATGGCAAATGTGTGTATACGTATTCGACAACGCGCTTCCGTTTTCGACAAAATTGCATATAAACAATTTCAATTTGAAATGAACAGAAAACAAGTAACATTGTTGTATCTAAACAATGCCTGGCGCCTAATTCCATCCTGGGCTTTAGGATGCTCCGCAAGAGTAAACTTTGTTCACCGTCATTCACTTCACTAGATACGACTAGCAGCGAATGGTCCAATTCGCTATGATTCTATGAAATTTGGGCAGGTACTTTGAAGGTATGTACATATTTTTGGAATGACATGAAAATTTAGATAGACAATAAATGTCCACTGGGAATAATACGATATCACTATTGATCAACAACAGCGAAACATTTCAATAATTAATTCAATTCTCCCGGGGTGAAGCAGTGATGATTGTTTGCCATTTTTTTCAATTTTGAAATCCGATAGTTTGTTAGGTTTACAAGAGTATGTCCTTGTCGAAGAAAATCATTTATTTACATACACACGTAAAAAGCCAGGAACAGGGTTACTTTGACGTGCTCAGTAGCCGTGAGTTCTCGGTCGCCACTCTACGATTTTAGATTCAGAGAAGCATAGGTTCAATCCTCGGCGAATCAATAAAAACAACTGTGGATACTATTAGAACTCCCACAGCACTCCGAGCTTGTCGCTAAAAGATGGCTCAGACAAGATGTGCATGCCAGCAACTAAACCACCGGAAAAATGTGTGCTATCGAAACGTCAACAAGGCATAGTTATGGAAGAGTTGTTCACACGACCATGCCCGTGGAAAGGTTAAGACAAGTAAAAAGGTTGCTTAGAGTGCGTGCGTCAGTTGCTTTTGACAGCAAAACACTAGCGATGGCGAAAAAACGGGTCCCTTAAATGTACTAATTTTTGACGAGTGCCATCTTTAACACTAAAATTTGAATGCGATGGTCTTCCACTTGGAGGATTCCAAGTGGAGTTGTATGTATACCCATTTTTGAGAGAGAGGCGCTGCAATCCGCTACCGTTCTGCTGTGGTGAGAATGGACTCTAGGGCTTTCACTGCAGCCTGGCTGTACGTAACCGTGATAACCTTACGTTCTTGCTACAACCTTAATAATTGATAATTCTATATTCAATCGTTCGGAGAAGACCCCGGCTCCAACGCCCGCCTCGTTCCTAGATCTGTCCGTGTACATGGATCACAAGTCAGAAGACAACGGTTAGTCCGCGACCCACTGGCTCCGTGGTGGAATCTGACTCATGAAATTCTTATCAAAGACATAATGTGGTGTGTGTAGTGTGTAGTCGTGGTGGGGATATCCCAATGGATCGGAATTGTGGAATGTCTGTCAGTAAGCGTTGTTCAGTTACCGTTTCGGCCAGGATATCGAAAGGGGGTAGGTGAAACAATACAACAAGAGCGTCACTAGGATTCGTCCTAAGAACTCCACTGATAGCGACACTAGCTGTTCTTTGTACCTTTCTCAGCAGACTGCAATTTACCGCTGTATTAAGTGCAGTATCTGACCACAATGCAGTCCAATAGGGCGCACGATAAATACATAGAGCCACCGCACAGCTTTCGGCTGTAGGCCCTAGTTTCTCTCAGTAGCCTTCCTACGGCAGCATAGGGCAATAGTGGCTTTGTTCTCTCCTGGATATCAGATATCGAAGATTACATCCAGGGATTTTGTTTCAGTAAGGAGCAGTCAGACACTTTCCAGTATCGGAGGTTCTAGGAAAAAAAAACAACTTCCGCTTTTTTGAGTTGACTTGAACTCCATAATTTGCGGCCCATTTGGTTAGCAAAGAGAGAGCATTCTGTAGAACCTCAGTAAGCGTTCTTTCCTGAAACTTTCCTGAAACAGCAATGGCAATGTCATCCGCATAAACAATCAATTGGCAGCCCAGCTGCTCTAGGCCCAAAAGCAGGCGATTTACAGTGCCGATCCAAAGAAATGGAAAAAGGACGCCTTCTGCTGAGTGCCTCTACTCACGCCTCTCCTCACGCACGAGGTGCCTAGATATGTACAAATAGTCCTCGATGTCAACATGATGTGAATTAGCTTACAGATCGGGTCATCCACTGCCAGGTAAGATCACGCCTCTATAATAGAGTCCGGCTTGACGTTGTTAAACGCGCCCTCGATGTCCATGAAGAGGACCATAGTGTATTCTTTGTATGAGAAAACTTTTCAATACGTATTGAAGTGCAAAGCGGTATCCGCAGATTTACCATTCTAATTCGCATGTTGAGACTCAGACAGCAGGCGCGGAGGTATGATACTCCGTAAGTGAAAATCAATTTGTCTTCCCAACATTTTAAGTAGTGTAGATGAAAGACTTATAGGTCGGAGGTCCTTTGGACTTGCCTGAGAACTACTGCCGCCTTCCGGATGAAGACCAACTTGACATCTGTTCACATTCTCGGGACGTAAACCAAATCCAAACAAGCCCCAAAGGTAGACGCAAACCAGGGGTAAAGAATGTCTGATGAATTCTGTATATCAGCCGGGAGGATGCCGTCAGTTCCAACCGATATGTACGGCTCGAAGCCAGAGATGACCCACAAAATCTTCTCCTTCGAAAGAATGGACACAGAGTCGCACGGGGCTGATTTACCACCATGAATGATACTCAGCTCCGTAGAGTTTCCATACTGGTTGTAGTCCAGGATCCATGAGATTTCATCAGAAAAGTAGGAACTGAAGGGTTCGTAGCTGGGATTTTGAGAAGCCTAGAGGCAGGCCTCCCTCGACTCTTCAATGCGTTCGCAAATTAGACTCCAGAAGTCCCGCTTCGTTTTCTACAGTTCCTTTTTATATTTATTAGATGTTCCTTGTAGGCGATCCAATCTTAGTCAATTCTTGACGACTTTGCCCTATTGAAAGCTTTCCTGCAAGTTACCCTTAATCCGTTGATTGCCGCGCCGCACTACTCCGGTTTCTTTTTGACATGGATATGTCTTATAGCTGGGGGTCATCCTAAAAATCTGTCCGTCACACGAAATGTCTGTTTTTCTACTCGGGAGTCAGAAGAGGAAACAAGCCCATTGAAAATTTTTCCGAGTTCTATGAATGTAGTGGCCGATCCTCAGTCAATCCGAGTCAGTCATCAAAGGGAACTCACGAAAAACGAAAAACTTCGCATCATGAACTGACTAAACAACCAGGCACCCATAAAACAAGTCAACATCATTCAACTGCCATCCCCTCGTGATTCAAATCTGCTCACAACACCAGCCACATCCAGACAACCTGTCTCCCTCACTCGTGCACAGCGCTATGGCTCCTCCTTCACAGCAATCTTTTTGTTTTCATCAATTAGTCACTAACCTGACTCAGTAAGAAAATCGTTGGGGTAGGTCGGGAAATAGCTTCAACTTCACACACACACACACACACATACACACACACTCGTATGCAGGCAATGGAGAGACGGTTGAGTCGAAGAAGTTCGTCATCGGCGACAGTGCGAAAGAGATGCTTGCTCCACGGACTTTGGACTACACTTTCGCGGCGGATCCACCCCTTTCTTGTGATGGCCAATCCCATCCAGCCGACTGAAATCAGTGTCACCAAGGTCACCAACGTGTTTTTCCCGTGGATGTAAGGAACTTACGACCGTACTTGTATCGCGCATACCGCGTACTATCACGATCGATGATATATCAACTAACAGTGCACAATTCTGATTTAGTGAGGAGAATAGTGCAGATGATGCAGTTTGTGCAGCGCGGATAACGTAAACGTTAATGCAATAAAATTGTGTTGTCGCGCTTACCGTCTTTAGACTTAGACGAGTACTATCTAAGTATCTAATAGTAAGTGTGTTTAGCTAGACCGCGGCTTGACGCGATCGATCGCGGATTGACGTACTAACGAAGCACAGGCGCATATAAATATGTAGAGTGTATGATCGCTTGATCCACACACGGGGCAACGATTGGGTTAATTTGTATTCTCCTGTACACTATGCGGGACGGTATGTCTTGAAAATGATTCAAAGTATCTACACTGCATGCAGATACATCGGTACATCTTATGCCTACCGAAAGCGTGGGACGTGTTTTGTCGAATGAATTCATCCAGTATAACTATACTGGGATCTTTATAAAACTTACGTCGATATCTTCAACACAACAGGTTCCACGCAGTCGGTAGCCAAAGACATATCCATGTTCCGATGTATCTGCATGCAGTGTAGATACTTTGTATCATTTTACCTTTCGTTCTGTGGATCGGGCATGAGATATTTGTATCCTTTGTTAGTGCGTCTGAAATGTGAGCACCCTCCAACTCCGCGCCAAGTCTTGAACATTTTCCGGAACAAGGGATATATCTAGAACTTCCTTTCGGTTCACTGCCCACATTCTTGAGAAGTCAGTTTGCGTAGAAAAAGTATTCTAAAAACAACTCACCTCTGTCATTCGTGTTGGAGCTACCCCACACAGTATGGTGGGCATTAGTATCGCATCCAAGTACCCGGCTTATTTTGGCTGCGCTTGGCAATTTCCTCCCTCTGATTTGTAGGGGGTCGTATGGAAGGTATGCAGATATGATTTATATAGGTATATGATGATGATCTACAGTTAGTTTTCAAGCTGAGTACGAGAGTATCGATATTGCTGTGTGGTATAAGTAGAAAACCCCGTAGAGAGTTCTTTATGAGGATTCAATATCATGGCCTGCCCTGATCTCTCATGCATAATAGAACAAAGTATAGTTCGGAAACGTCATTCACGACCCATGGTTCTTGAAAACGACTTCCTCTACTACGTGCCAGCCGTAATAGAAGAGCAGCAGAGGCTGCTTTGGAGTGCTGGAGATTTATTCGCACGAATTAAATCATACAATCGGGGCGACCTCTGTTTCGACCACAGAAACGTCAGTTACTATTACTTTCTCCAAATCAGTGATATCAGAAGAGAGAGAGATATAGTGTTGTCATCTTCGATCTGAACTGATCTGGACTGGAGTACAAAAGAACGTGCCATGTTAACTTTTGTAGTGAAAAGTGAAATTACTAGGATTCAAAGTGTATATAAGTTCCGTTTTTGTATATGATTTTTCCACTTTCACAGATTGCTGTCATAGTACACATTAATTAGATGCATTCGCCACATGAGTTCCTCTCCACATATTGCATTCATGAATCAACAACAACGCATAAGAATTCCACTCATTTTTCAATCCGAATTCCATGTGGATGGCTCAATCCCTTTTCACGTTAACACAGAATGTTACTTCCCTGTTGATGGTATTTATTTCCACAGGACTCCTTTTCCATCATCCAATCCTATTTTATTTTCGCATTATTTGTATATCTCATTACAAGTCATTTCTGTAATTCCGCTGTGACAAAAGAAACAAAGAAAGACTTCCGCAAATCTGAGTGGTCATAGATGGATGCTGGATGGTGGTTCTTACTAGCATCATTGGATTCACGAAGTTACCGCAAAAGGATTCTGGCTTCTGTCCATGAATAGTTGAGGAGACGAAACATAAAGCTATTGCCACAAATCCCAAAGCAACTGAACAAGATTTTCGCATTAGCATAACTGCTGCGAGTGACAGCCGCTTCGGTATAATACTTCCCTACTGGTTGAGTCAATCCAAGTCAATTTTCCCAACCTGGATGGATAGGTAACTAACAGGATAATGTATGAAATGAGATCTTCAATATATTCGCGACTGTGGCCATGTTGCCCCCGTTGAGAAATCAGTGAAATTGTTGCCAGGTCGGTTGATTTACATTCATTTCGTGCACTCAATTGCGCCTTCATCGAATCCGGTTTGGATTGCTGATGAAGTGTTGTGGAATCACATTTTCAATTCGCAATGCGTCAAGTTGTAATGAATGTTGCATTTATAGTAGGTATAATAAGGAAACAAATGACATAAGAAGTTGCAATGGTAATTATCTGGGCAATAACAAATTATGTGTATCATGCCTATAAATAGTGAAAGCTTTTTGAAAGAAATTCATTTAGTTTTTGATAAAACTGCAACAAGCAGTAAAGTGTAGGTTGAGTGGAAAAAATGGAAACGAAAGCAATATTTTGGTTTTGGTACGAGAAAATCTAAGTACTCGCAAAATAGGTGAAAGACGGGATATTCCTCAGTGTGCTACGCAATGGTACTCGAAGAAGTTTCAGGAAATTGCTACCACCGGGCGGAAGAAAGGCTCTGGACGGTCAAGAAATACTACTCCAATGATATATCGCTTCTTACCTTTACAAAGCCGTTGGAACCGCTTCAGAAATTCATCTGATATATGGCTCGATCTAGTTTGTGCAGCCGGGAGGCAAATCTGATGAAATTTGGTGAGAAAAAGCCTTGTGATAGTGATAGCTGACGTGCATTGATACCAGTCTATGCCTAAATTTTACTTCATTGCCAAGAAGGTCCTTTTTTCCTGTCCAAAGGACTCAAAATGCCTTCAGAAGCACTCTAGAGCATTTACCTCAAAACCCCCCGTCATATGATACCCAATCACTTCATCACCAAGAATGTCCTTGTTTTTTTCACCAAATCATTCAACAGTAGTCTAGTGTATTTGTCTCATGACATACATTCGCCTCATGAACATACCAAAATCTGCGCAGCCGCAAACTGCACATATTACTCTGGCCACATACTATCGCACACGAACTCGAACATGAACACGAACATGGTACAAGAGGACAATTTTCTTTAGATTTGTGTAAAGTCTGTTTTGAGCCATTCTGAGGGAATTTTGTACGATGTTCATGTTCGAGTTCAGGTCCGACAGTGCGTGACCGGGCTAAGCCGTGTTCGATTCAAGCGGACAAGGATTCAGAGTGAGTCGAACGCCACAGGTATGCGACAGACGTGGCCACCATACAGACTAGGAAAAATATGGGGGCCAATTTTTTGATTCAAATACAACAAATTGATAGGGCCGAACTCGCTTTCATTTCCCAAAGATTCGAACAGCCTTGATTCACTGTGATCCATTATTAGAGGTAGATGAAGGATCCGGATGAAAAGACTACGTGCATTCGAAAATGCTGCATTGAACAGCCACAAATCGTAGAAGCCGCTCCATGCTCAATCATCATCGCGCCTAGACAGCACGTCCACACGATCATCATGGAATATATGTCCTTATTATTTGACTCTTCCACCTTCACAGCACAGCAGTTATCTCTTATTTTTCAAATAAGCAATATAATATTAGCTTATCTGTACTATTCAAAATACGTGAGTCTCGACTGCCGTGTAAAGGAAGGTACTAACCTCCGTTGTTCGTGCAAAATCTCATACAAAAACTGTCAAAAATCCAGTTCGTATGAAAATTTTCTTTTTTTTCGGTATTCAGTTCTTCGCACGAAAACCCTATACACAGACAAAAGTCTCCACACCGTTATGCGGGCAATTTCCACGCGAAAACAATTATTTTGCATTTTATTTTGTGTGAAAACCGATCATTACAGCGGATCGCTCTCTTTTGAGTGGAAAGGGGAAATGCAAGTGTCGTGTAGAGCGCCGCGGATATGTGCTGTGTGGAAATTCCCACAGTCACTTTTTCGTGGGAGCGATAAGTGCAACATTTTCGTACGAAAAGTTTAGTACCAGCCTTAAAGACAAACAGGTAAGGTTAAAGGTTTGCTATGACTATCCACAGCACACATAGACTGCATCTGGGTCCGTTGTGATACCCGACGGGATATGTTGTCCCGACCCATTCTAAACCTCGAACCAGCCCGAGCCCCCAACAAAACGTTGGAGCCGGCTAACAACGCCGTCCTGCAAGTCACCTATGTCGGCAAAGTAGTGCGCTCTAGAGTAGCCCTCCTAGAACAGTACAGGCTCGGGCATTCACAAAGAAGGTGGAAAGTATTCTCCTCGGCCTCCTCATTCGCATAGCTTCTACATAAATCATTATCACTTATGTATCTCTGTGAGAGATTCGCGGCACTCTAACAACATCCTTGATGTGATACGTACGGATTCCAGGGCTCTAATCGCAGCTTGACTGTTAAAATAATGATGTTCCTTACAGATACGTCATGACGATGGCGTCCCAGCCAGACCAGGACTTCCCAAATAGCTCCCAAATCCGCTTGCAGAACGTGTGATGGACGGTTTGGTGGGCCCGTGGGGACAAAAACTAAGGTAGCATAATGACCGTGAGGGTTAGGCTGTGCGATTTGGCGAAGAAAAAGGCCCCTCAACGAGCTAAGCAGCGCTCTATGTTTACTGTAACTCAGTTCGGGAGACGTGGGTGGAGTTTTCGTCGCTCGATGCCCCTGTCCTTTACTGCGCAGATGCCCACGAGCTCGCATCGGGGTCCAGGTGTAATAGGACCCTCGACCTCTGGTTTCGTACCACCGACAGATCATTACTCATCAGGTGCTGCCATCGATCTGCCAGTGGAAGCAGCACAACCAGATAAGAATATAGATCATAACAGGGCAGCTTCTAGTTCGAGGCCTGCAAAGAAGTAGAAGCTGTGGAAGCTGTGCTGGAAAAAGGGGGATAAGCGAACTGGGCTCCTGAGCAAGCTGGCAATCATTGTAGAGGTGAAAAATAGCAGGATTTCCCCATTATTCAGATGATCAACAGAGTTCGGGAGAATCCGCTGATTCTGATGAAATTAAGACAATATAAGGGCCACTGATCAATGGTGCCTAGACTTCCGCGATAATACGAATATTCTAAGATAAAGTTAGTAAAATATACGGAAGACAATTTTCTCGATGAACGGAACTTTTAGTGCTCCCGTTTTCTGTGGATATTTGAAGCCAACTTAAAAGTAAAAAGAAGCGGGGTGATCTCCTGTACAATGAGTGCTTCGATCATGCGATCGCAAAAACAAATTAATGTCGAATCACGCGAAAGTGATGCAAGGAACTTGGCCTGAGCAATTATCCGTTCGGGGGGTCCCATTTAAAAGTGACGCAATTTTCCTTACCTCAAATTCCACGTAGGCTGCAGCGCATAATTTCTGGTTGCCTAACGATTGAGGAAGCGAGAAAAATTCCGATATACGGTATCGATCGGCATACCCAATTGGATCTGGATAACGGAAATCTGTGGAAACGAGATTTGGCTACAAACGTGAGGCGAAAGTGGCAATGTATAGGTCACACATTTCGAAAAGGGCCGGAAAACATTGCTAAACAGGCTCTTGATTGGAACCCTTCGGAAACCGATGCAAGTCGCCGCGTTGGACGACCTAGAAACACTTGGAGAAGATCAGTTGAGGTCGAGGGTAAGTCATTAGGCAAATCGTGGAGTCAGTTGAACGCGATGACGGCGAACAGGACGAGGTGGAAAGTCAGCGTGGGGTTGGATCCAGAGAGAGAGAGAGAGAAGTATAATTACATATTTCAACGCAATTTAATCATTTAATAACAGTCGAATCAAAAGCCGAAATCTTTTCTTAAATAATTTCGTCCTGTACTGCATAACCCAAACCCGTTCAATACTTGAACATCAGCTTTTTAATTATGAGTCGGGTTTCAACTCGTTTTTTTACCCGGCCGGGTTTTTGATGAATCGGTTTTTTAACAAGTGGGTTTTAAATTATTTTTAACCATGGGCTGGTTTTTTAAAAGATTTGGTTGACCGCTAGAAAAACCAGTGTACACAAACAAACATAAAACCGATGTTGAAATGTTAGAACCAAACAGGTCTACTCGACTATGCAATTTTCAAAAATTCAACCATGTTTGATCCGAATCGAAGGCAATCACCACATTCCCGTTCATAATCCCAAAAATCAACAGAGTGTAAATAAACATACGGAAAAGGGCAGGGAAAATTGAAAATATGGACCCAAAACGCAACAAATCTAAATAATTTCACCTTTTGAAATCCCTAAATCCATAAAATGCAAATTTTCCTTCACGGCAGACTGGAAAAATACTACACTGAGACGTGGAATATATGATGGGACTGTGTAATTCGGTAGACCGCCACACGTTATTCCTGGCATCGAAATGATTTCATGAGAAATATGAGGCTCGAAAATGGCCGAGTTGCTCTCTATTTCCCGCAACATATTACTTTCTTTCGTGTAGGAGGATATCCTACGAATATACTCGTATATTATATGTACATACATGTGGTGATATATTGTGGGAAGAGGTTTCGCTACTTTTGTATAAAACAGAAGGACGACAGTTTATGGGGTACTTCGATGACCCGATGGGTCATTTACTACTTTGCCTTAACCCCTAGCGGGGCATAGCGCGTCAACTACTCCTGCGCGCCATCGTACTCTGTTCTGGGCAATAGGGCGCAACTCCCCAAAAGACTTACCCAGTACCTGACACTCCTTTGCCACAGATCGACGCCATGTGATTCGAGGACCCCCTCTTGGTCGGCCTTGGTTGGAAATGGGGTTCCATTTCATGGCATGCAAAGCAATGCAGTTATCACTCTTCCGCAATGTGTGACCTATCCACTGCCATTTTCGCCTGCGTATCAATTCGTCGATTGGCATCTGACCCGTACGCCGACTTAGCTCTTCATTTGATATTGTTTCGGGCCAGAAAATTCTTAAAATTCGGCGAAGACATGAGTTGACGAAAACTTGCAGCTTTCTGGTAACTCCTACGGAAACTTTCCATGTACTGCTCCCATACAAAAGCACTGATAGTACCAGGGAGCGAAACAGGCCCAGCTTGGTCTTGATGCTGAGATAACTGCTCTGCCAGATTTTTGACAGCATGCCGTATGCGCGTTTAGCCTGGTTGATACGACGAGCGATGTCCTGCTCCGTACCACCATTTTCGGCAACAATGCTACCCAGGTAGACGAAGTTGTCCACCTTCTCCACAGGCTGCCCATTAATATTGATGGCAATAGGTGTCGGATTTCTTTTTCGCAACGGCGGGCTAAGAACCTTGGTCTTGTTGGTATTAATCTTTAGCCCAACCTTGCTTGCCTCCCTCTCGAGATCTAACGCCATTGCGGACAGATCCATGATTTTGTGGGAGAGTAGGCATATGTCGTCAGCGTAGTCAAGATGTTGTAGATAAGATGTCAAAGTCCATTGAATTCCTCTGTCGAGTCCGGATAGGGCTGCATGCAACACATCGCCGATCACAATGAGGAATAGGATCGGTGAGAGGATGCACCCCTGCCGAACTCCACTGCGAATCTCAAAGTCCCCCGACACCTTACCTTTATGCAGAACGCGACACTTCGCGCCGTCATAGGTTGCCCTAATAATAGCCACAAGCTTCTCAGGGATGCCTCTCCTGCGCAAGGCCGCCCATATAGAATCCCGGTTCACACTATCGAAAGCCTTTTCGAAATCGATGAAAAGCAAGTGAAGCGGAGAATCGTATTCAGCGCATTGCTCGATGATGATTCGCAAGGTGTTAATGTGATCGACACAGGAGAATCCGGATCGAAAGCCAGCCTGCTCTTCATCAATTGTGCTTTCTAAGTGGGCCTTTAGTCTTTCCAGGACGATTTTAGCTATTATCTTGGCAACGGCAGGAAGCACACAAATGCCTCTCCAATTATTACAGTCTGTGAGGCTACCCTTCTTTGGAAGTTTGATGATCAAACCTTCCTTCCACTCAGTGGGAAAGGTCTCTGTATTCCACGCTTTATCAACAAGTGGGTGCAGCAAATCGGCAGTTACGCTTGGCGCTGCTTGATAAAGTTCGGCAGGGATGCCGTCAAGTCCGGCGGCCTTTCCTCGTTTTAGTGCAATAATTGCAGTGACTATTTCCTCTTTAGTCGGGGCAGTGGACCGTATACGCACATTTTGATGGTTAGCTAAATTATCTATATGAGGGGGAACTTCACCAGAGGTTACACGGTTCAAGACCGCGGCGAAGTGTTCTTTCCACCGCCTCATTTGATCTTCTTCCAAGATAAGTAGCTTTCCATCACTATCTTTCACCGGATGTTGGCAGGAGTTACGACCACCTGTAAACTCCTTGATGACACCGTATACGGCGTTTAAGTTGTTACTTCTAGCGGCTTCTTCTGCTGACGCTAAAAGAGAATTGGCATAAACTCTTTTATCGCGTCGCACACTACGCTGAACTTCTCGAGCTTTCTGACGGTAAAGGAGTTCGATGCTGCTTCGATTGTCATCTGATGCTGCAGCCAAACGAACTTTCAGCTCCTTTCTTTCAACAATCCGCTGCCATGAAGCGTCGGACATCCAGGGCTTATTCCGGCAATCCGGGTTTGGGCCAAGGATGGTATTTGCGCTATCAATGTACGCATTTTTTATGGCATCCCAGTTTTCGTTTATGTCACTATCTGGGTGACTAGTTATCTCAGCCGCTTTTTGCGCAAGATGGTCATTATATTGTTGTAAGACAGCTGGATTTTTTAGTCGAGCGGTGTTGAATTTGCGGGGCCTGGATCTTTCGTCGCTGGGGCGTCGCACGGCTGCAATACGCAATCGAACATTAGCGATCATAAGATAATGGTCTCTTCCCATCCCAATATCGGCACCCTTCTTGTTTCGCACGTCCAGGAGGCAACTCTTGAATCTTTTACTAATGGCAAAATGGTCGATCTGATTTTGTGTTCTGCGCCGATCAACAGAGGACCAGCTGATTTTGTGGTGGTCCTTATGCTCAAACATAGTACCACCGATGAAGAGACTGTGAAAGTTGCAGAACTCTACAAATCTTTCACCGTTGTCATTACGATCACCAAGACCGTGTCTCCCCATCACATGTCTGAGCCCATAGTTATCAGCGCCAACTTTCGCATTCAAATCACCCATAACCATTATAATGTCACCTTTAGGTGTTCTGCTCTGAACAGCGTTTAGTTCTTCGTAGAAGGAGTCTTTTGCCAAGACATTGTCGGGTTCAGTAGGGGCATAACATTGTATTATTGAGATGTTCCTCATTTTGGTCCGGAACCTGGCGGTCAAGACCCTGTCAGAGACCGGTTCCCAGGATAAGAGACAGTTTCGCGCGGCTCTGGTTAAAAGGAGCCCCACACCTGACTCACGACGACTACCGGTAGCTTTACCGGAATACAACATTACAGTGCTGCCCGTTGGAGAGATGAATTCTCCGCTGTTCCACCATCTTATCTCACTAACTCCTAAGATATTTAATTTGTACCTCAGAAATTCACTCTCTAATTGAAGAAATCGTGCGTTCTGGGGACCTTCTGATCCATTGTCCAGGAGAGTACGCACATTCCAGAATCCAATCTTTGTCATTGTACGATAGCTAAAAGTCGTAACCGTTGAGTCAGTCCTTATCCGAGGCATAGTTGACGTTTCGTTAGCATATAAAGATTTCGGATAGTGCAAGTTGCTGGCATACACATCCTGTCCTTTGATTGTCGGTTTTAACGACAGGCCCTCAAAGGGAAAGGCCGTGGTATTTTTTTTCACACCCCACACCACAGGGGTACCTCAACCAAATTATCGCACCGCCATCACTGGCGGCTTGACGTTGGTTGGCAATGGTCAGTGACCACTGCCGTTCCAGGGGGCGCCCACGCGGAGGACTATGGAAGAGGAGTTTAACGTCTCTATGACCAGTAATTTCTTCGGGGTCTCAATTTTCGTGGTAGTAAAACGAAACGGGAGCGGTGGTAATCACTTCGGTCTAAATTGAGAATTGATGCCACTGCATTCATCATACCACTCTTCATATAATAATCATCAAATACAATTAATCTAAAATGTTTTTTTGATACAATATGCTAGTCACCTTATGTCCTTGTTTTTTTGCAGATAGCAGTACAAGCGGTACGGTCCTACTCGAAGTGTCTGTTCGAAAAATGATGAGGGTTGGATATAATATCATTCCAGCCGGATTCCCTTATATCTTTCTTCTGGACCTCACCGACCGCTATCCATCACTAGTGAAATTTGTGATGGTAGCCACATCCGTAGATAGCGACGACGCATCACGGCAACCAACAAGGATTGAAAATTTCACCGAAAATAAAGTTAGGATGCTTTATACTCTTGACCCGAAAATAAAGTGGAAATTCCTGTTAAGCATTAAATCATATTTCACGTGAATAATTTCGGCTTTGACCTGAATATGGATGGGGCAGGAATACCCGACATTTCTCATCACCCGAACCCAAACCATACCGCAATGAAAAAAAAGGATATTTCTCCTATCATCCTTGTGGCGGTCAGACCGCAGCCATGTCTGATTTCGATCAATATATAGCGCTAATAAATGCTTCGGCAAAATTCGGTCTGGAAAAAAGGGAAGTATAAAAATGATGGATAGCGTTCATTGTGCTTCGAAGCACTGGATTTGTTAACATTATTAAGGCCATTAGGGTATCAAATTTTTCGACTAATTTAGCATCAAAATATGCGTTGCCAATGGAGCGCAGAATTTCGAATTTCAGTGAAAAATGGAAAGGTCAAAAAAGTTATTTCTATGATAATTTTTATTTTCTGTATTAGGGAGAGTGTGACGTTAAAGTGATAGGGAACAACGGTACGGATAATTTGCAATTGGAAGAGCCACGTTCTGTTTTGACAACCTTTCGGGTAGATACTCGTGGCAGCAAGTTTTGTTTTTTCACACAACAAAGAACCAAAGAAATGCTGATATCATGCTGACGCTAAATATCAATGTGATTTGGCTGTTTGTAGTAATGGAGACCGTAGGATGAGGTCTGGAATCGCTGTAAGGGCCTAAGCACACAAAAGTATAAGAAATACACTTTCCGATGACCACCAGTGACGTGCGCTGGCAGACAAGCTCAGCTGTCGGGAGTAGCGGGGTGGGTGAAACACGGCAGTCATCGGCCTCCTCCAATGAAGAAAGAAGAAACAGTCAAATCAGCGGTGAAACCAGGCGGCTACGACGGTCATGCTACTGGCTCAAAGTCTAAACTGCAAAGGACTTTTGCAGCAAATCCCCTGGCTACCGAGCTTGACTTAGATCGCACGGAACAGGGTCACGGTACTCATTTAATCCCAGCGGAAGAGGATCTCCTGCTTAATCCTCCCGGCGTACGACAGTAAAGCCGAAGCCGACTAAGGAGGAACTCAGGTCACTCAACCAATATAATACTGCCATCAGGTTGAAAGCGGAACTCGGTACCAAGTTGCACCTGACTCCGAAAGAGTCTGAAAGGCTGGTTTGGACCGACGTAACCATCGACGTCGGCAGAAAGCACTTCACAACTCGAAGCGCCTTCGCTGGTGAAGACCCGAATTTCTTCAACAGGATTGAAGAGAACGAATTAAACAAGCTGGCAGTTAAGAGGCAGCGGTCTGAAGAAGAACCACAACTCTCCACGAGTAACCGGCAATGTTTAGCGGTAAAAGACCATGCGGCGAAACGACTGCCCTTAAGTCCAACGAACAAATGCCCTGAAGCCGAGGGTGTGGCAAGGACCCAAGCGCCTACTCTTGCCAAAAAGCCAAGACAAACTAAAAGAACTGGTGGTAGCATTGCCGATGTAGCTAAAAACCCCCTAATAGTGGCACTGATCTACAGAAGCGAGCACATAGGCAAATTAAGCCAGGAGAGGTGGAAGCTTGTGGTGACAACACTATTCGAAAAGCTTATCACGAAAATGGATTATGATGATCTACACATGCCATCACTGACGGAGCGGGATGGTTTCATGATGTCAAGATCATAAATTGCAAGGACGAGGCGCTTAAATGGCGTAAGGACACTGTGGCGACGCTTGGTGAACTATGGGAATGGGCCCAACCTGAGATTGTCGATAGGGATCAGATCTCGACAGTACCTAAAGCGAAGGTTGTATTGCCAAGGATCCTACTGACACTTCGCTTAGACATCTTTAACGGCAAACTAACAAAGAGGCGGAGGTCCTGCTATACCCCAGATATCGGGAGATAGCGTGGCACTTAGGTAGTGTTTTCCTGAAGCTGAAAAATCACAATCCCATGGACGGCAACGACAACACTCTAGACATTCCTGCGGCAGCCGGTTCTACACACGGTAGCAACTCGTTTTACAACGGCCAAGAGCTGTCAAAACCCTTCAATGCAAGAAGGAAACTGTGTTTGTATGTTACAACACTTTAAAAGTCAACGAAGTAGAATAGGATCTAGGCATAGATACATTGACACTGGCGGCTGACAACATCACATTAAGGGAGAAGGATGGTGAGCTTGAGGCGCAACAGTAACGACAACATGCGAGAGAATGCATCCTATGCAATATGCTACGGGTGCTTCAGATAAACCTCCACTACATTAGTTCTGCATCGGCAGAACTATTGTACTTCGAACACTGCAGGTAGACTTTTACGATGTAGCGCTCATCTAGGCACCCTGGATTTTTGGAGAGGGACACATCAAGGGATTCTTGACGAACAACTGCAACGTTATGTGCACTCAGCCTGAAAGCTCTCCTTGGGCGACCAGTAGCGAAGTCTGTTGAGGTATCAGTTTTATGTTTGACTTCCGGCGTTTCGGGTTCGAATCCCGTCCACGACGACGTTCGTGGCCATGGATGTGCAGGAGGTGCATGCTGGCAACTGCAGTCTCCGAAACCAATTTATGCCGACCAAACGTCAACTGGGCCACATGGAACAGTCGACGCGCTATGCCGCACAAGGGGTAAGTGCAATTGAGAGAGAGAGAGAGAGAGCCTGAAAGCTCTCCTTGACTACAACAGGAGTACGAATGACCTAGCCGTGGTACATGTCGAGGGAGACAAAGGATCGGTGATAGTTGCCTCAGCCTACATGGCCCACGATACATCCGCACCACCGAAAGAACTAAAGGCGCTAGTGAAGTACTCAATCACGAAGAGAGCAAAGCTAATGATCGGCAGGGATACGAACGCACACCACACGCTATGGGATAACAAAAATGACAGCGCGATCGGTGAGCCAGTATTTAACTCTATTCTCAGTACTAACCTAAAAATAGCAAATCGCGGGAATAAACCTACATATAAAGGTCCTAACCGCGAAAGTGTCTTAGATTTAACACTTGACACCAATGATGATACCGTCGAGATCCAGAATTGGAAAGTCTCTGAGAGGCCTTCCTTCTCGGATCATAGGTACATCGGTTTTAACATAGGGTTTGCAACTCAAAAATAAGTCGAAACATATAGAAATCTGAGGAAAACTGACTGGGAGCTATTTGCGAGGATCGTATGTAATAAACTCGCCAATAAAAAGTATTGAGCATATGAATAAATTCTTAACCAATGCATTCAAAGCATCATGTCCCTCTAGCAGACCTTCAAAGAAAACCCGGGCGAAATGCTGGAATAATAACAATGGGGTGTCTCGCCGTAAAATGCGGACACTTTTTAGTATTGCTAAACATACAGGGAAGGTAGAAGATTGGAGCAATTATAGAGGCTCACTTCAATCCTTTAAGAAACAACTGAGAGCGGCCAAACGTAAAAATTGGCGAGACCTCTGCAGGAAAATAAAAAGCACATCAGAAGCATCTAGGCTAAGGACGGTCAACCGCAGAAAAATTCGTGGCACAAAATGGCGAAATTTCGCGTCAAAGTGATATTTATGTAAATTCAAGTCAACAGTTTTATGTTTTACTTCAAACTCTAACTTTAAACTAGATGCTTGGCGTCCAGTAATATCTAAAAAGAACTGTGAAAACTCGTCTCAAGCAAATGTCCATGAATTCAGTAAAAGACAGAATGACCACTCTTCCAAAATATTCTTTTCCAATTTGAAATTCCAAAACGAGCTGCATTTAGTGCATCCTTCAATATAAATTGCCATGAAAATTTCCACTCGACAATGAACAAAAACCATTTCGACAGTATGAATCCAGCGTCGTTTGATAATGCACACAATGCAATTGCAAGGAATTGGATTTACGGTGGAATTGACGAAAAGGGCGAAACGTTGAAATATCAATCGTCGTCTTCTTGCCGATATCGTCGTCAGCTAAGAGCTTTTCCGCCACTTTTCCATTTCCATTCTTGTTCTTATGCCTGGACTGGCGTTCGTTCGCTGCGAGAAACTCATTTTTGCCAATTTACACCTTTTTAAACATTTGACGTTGCATAAATAACCCAAAAGTAGAAATCCAATTGAGTTTACTGTCGCTTTTTCTATCCGGAATTTCAAAATTTGCATGGAAAGAATCATTCTATTTTGTCGATACGACTTAAGATATTGTCGAGTTCAGATCGTCGCTGTGACGGTAAAAAAAACAAGTCCTAGGTGTGTATGGTAATAGCAACACAGACGGGGTGTTTATTTATGTACATTTACGCAATGATCACCTCACTAAAATTGAAGAGAATAGTTGCAATAATATGTAAAAGATTGGCTAAAAAATAAGTTAATATAATAGTAATCACTCGGACGAGGCAGGACTAGTTTTTCGAAAAGAACTTCAAGAGCTTTGATTTACATAACATTCTGTTGAGCGGAAAACGTGACGGGGGTAGTTTCATCGATTGCAAAGATTATCTCTGCGTTCTTCTGCCAGGGTATTGCGTCAATTTTGGACGAAGCTGGATATAATATTCGGACGCCCAGCCCAGCCCTCTACACTTTTGATCGTTTTTGGTTATAAATCGACATGAGGGTAAAATCATGTCGACACAATTAGCAGCGTTCGCCGACGACATCAACATCATGCCCCGAAGATTGGCCGACGCAGAAGAACTTCTGCATACGCTCGATACCGCTGCAAAAGAAGTTGGACTACGTATCAACGAGGGTAAAACCAAAATAATGACGCAACCGACGACAAGGACACCTGCACAACCGATCATCAATGTGGGGGACCTCAACATCGAGTTCGTGAACAACTTCATTTACCTGGATTGCAACTTGGCAAAGGACGCCAACGAAGCTGACGAAATCAAGCAACGGATACAGCTAGTTAATAAGACTTTTTTCTCGGTTCTTCCCATAATTAAATTGAAGCGTGTCCACAGAAACACGAAGCTCCGCGTGTACAAAACCTTCATACAACCAGTGCTATGCTATGGCTGTGAAACATGGACCCTCACTCAAGCCTCCGGAAACATGCTAGACTCTTTTAAACGTAAGGTTCTACGGCGTATTTTTGGGGCTGTTTGCGATCGAGATGGATGGCGCATCCGGTACAACCATGAGTTGTATGAACTGTAGGATGAGCTGGAATTTTCAAAAATCATTAAACTATTGTACAACGACTTCAATTCAGGTCATGTACAACGAATGGACGATGATCGCATGACAAAGGGAGTAATGAACCAACGACGAGTCGACGAAGTGAGACTGCGAGGACGACCGAAAGCTCGTTGGGAGAGCTCAGTATATGCGGACGCGGCACAACTATTGGGCTTCAAAAATTGGAGGACGCGGTCACGTGACCGAGGTAATTGGAATATTAAGATCCAGTCGGCCAAGGCCCGACGTCTGTCTGTCGCGTCACGACGATGATGATGATGAAATTAATACTCGTAAATTATACAACTGTAATTTTTTATTCCTAATCGGCGGTAGAATTATAGAAGTTTTGGTCCGTGCCCTTAAGTCTTTTTCACTATTCTTTAGTAAGTACTAGGTTTAGCAGAAAATTGTGTATAAGAGGTATCGACAAATTTTAAGGACAAAACTCTATTTAACTGAGGACTCTCTTTATTTTTTTCGACTTTTAAAATCTGTACAGGAATATCTTTTAAATTGTTAGTGGGTATAAATCTCAATAGCGTTGCATCTCATTGGCAACTTTTCCCATGTACCAACCGGTATTGTCAAAAGAAACCACTTCGATCAGAACCATCCATCCTTCTGAACCAAGACAGTGTTGAAACGAAAAGCATTCATAGTGCATAGTCACTGCGATATTTGTTGAAAACTAGTTGGACTAGACGAACATGCCCCAGTCCGATCCCAAAGGAGTATAAATTGCATTCTTGCACCTGTTTGAGGAATTAAATTTATTGCAACCGATTGCAAAGGTATTGACTACTCTTGCTCTTTCGCCCAAAAAAAAGAATTTCGTTTTCATGCCTGCCACTTCCAGACGGATTCACTTGCTTTTCCGATATCTACAACGACGTACGGTGAGAGGTACAAAAATGGGAAATATTTCGCAAATCTCGACATTTTTCGGCATTGTAGTTGGCCAAGTTGAATTGAATAGTGGCGTGTGGGTTTTTGAGAGAGCTGTTTCATTGGAAAAGGATATATATGCACAGTAGTGAATTTAGATTAAGGAGGGAATGACTTATATACGTATAAATATTCGATTTAAGCATTAACATGAACATAAATAATTAATCTGAATTGTATTCATAGAATGAACAGTACCTAAACATTTAACAAATCAAGGCTGCCCTACATACTATTGAGACAACTCCAGGAAAACACCTTCAATAATCGCATTACCTTTAGATCGCTGAACACGAAAACAAAATTCTCCAGGATAATCCAGAGAAAAACTATATTTAGTTAAACATCATTTTCATTTGCAGCTTACTGAAGAATGCCAGATTGCGAAGAACTAACTTAACATTCATGCAAATAAAATAAAATAAAATTTCCCCAAAAGTCCTGGGCTCCTCCTTAAATCTCCTAAATTCACATGAAACTAATCCTTTTCCAACAGATACAAGGCACCAAAAATCTGCAACTAGCAACGAGTCTTTTGACTGCATGACTATATCTTATGTTTACGTCTACAAAAATTTATTAGGATTTCTGGGAATACAGTGCACTCGTTGTTATCAATTCTACGATTACGGTACGGTTTTCTCATAAGTAGTTACGTTATTATATTAAGTGTGAAGGTTTTGAAGAGTTTCATCGAGCAGAAAATAGATCTCAACATATTTGCATAAGAGAAATCGCTTTTTTGCTGTTATTGATACGAGGAAACAACAGAAGATCGACATGTGACATATCAAAAAGATTGTGGCGTCATTGGGGATATCAAAGACCTCAATTCAACAAATTTTGCATGAAGAATTGTGTTAAACAAATTTGTCAAGTTGGATACCGAATCTATTGACCGAAGAACAGGAGGCAGCTCGGGTCAATTGGTGTCAAAAAACTCTAGACCGCTTCAACAATTCAATTCAATTCCTCTGCAAGATCAAAGAACAGTTACTGCCGATTGGTATACAACCATTTGTTTGCCAAAAATCACCGCTGAGCTTCGAAAAACCAACCCCGAACGACGAATCATCCTCCAACAAGACAATGCAAGTTCGCACATAGCTCGCAAGACAATTGCATTTTTAAAGCAACGAACGTCGAATTGTTAGACCATACTCCGTACAGTCCCGACCTAAGCGCCAACGATTTATTTACCTTTCCGGAAATTAAGAACAGACTGCGTGGTCAAAGGTTCCAGTCGCCTGAAAAAGCAGTTGACGCTTTCAAAGACGTAATTTTGACTGTACCAACAAACGAGTGGAGTAACTGCTTCCAGTGTTGATTCGAGCGCATGGAAAAGTGCGTTAATCTTCGTGGAAAATACTTCAAAAAACAACAGAGTCTTTAAAAACTATATACTGTTTTAATGCAGCCCTATATGCAAAACTTAAAAGACAACCTACGTACAACGCGCCAATACATGATAAAATTAAGAGTTTAATCTGAATTCGTCCTCTGAAAAGGCCTTCGCTGAGGGTAGCCTTGTATCACCGAAGATAACAATTTGTCATAAAGCCTTTATGGGATCGATACGAAATCCCCAATCACAAAATCCCCAAATGAAAAAAAGTTCATCATCATCATCGTGGCGCGACAGCCCGACGTCGGGCCTTAGCCCGAAAAAAGTTCCCAATTACAAAATCTCCAAATCCAAAATCCCCAAATACGAAATCCCCGAATACAGAATCCCCAAACACAAAATCCCCGAATACAGAATCCCCAAACACAAAATCCCCTATTTGAAAAAAATTCTCATTTCAATATTCCAGTGGTAAAACTAGAAAAGGGCAAAATTAAACCTCCAAATTCACAGATTTTTTTTTTTTTTAAATTGTACGTCTAGCAAAAACCAGAAATTCAAAACCAAATTTGATATATGTATATAAGCTAGGTGCGTACAGCCGTATAGGAATTTCCGCTTTAGGCAGTACGAACCTATTTTGAATATTCACAATATTTTTTTTGCTAGTGATTATACTAACCAAAGTCCCTCATAATTCTTCTCAGCAATAAAATAAATTAATAAAAACATTAAATAAAAAATTAATTTGTCTACTTCATTACATCTCGACCACTGCAGTGTTAAAATCGTTGCCGATAACATGTAACGCTTCGTGATTTATAAGTTATGCTTCCACATACATTAAAAAAAAAAGGTAAATTATAAACAACTTCTCTTGAGTTTACCAGGAGTTGATAATAATTTTACTTTTCATTCTACCTGCATTCAGTTATATTATACTCGATAAACAAATCATTGGTTATTTTCTATTTAGTGTACCTTTGCAAGTTTCTACTGAAGATAAATGTTGTTTTATGTTTCAAATCTTCAATTCAACAAAACCTCCGATTTGCGTCCACACGCTTGGATAAGATGACAACGATAATGACAACGATGTCGTTGCTACAAAATGATGGATAAGTAATAACATCTGGATAGCGCTTAAGGGGGGAAACCACATTAGGAGGCTCATTTTCACTGATTTTTTACAATTTTTTTTTTGGGTGGAAAAAATTAAAATCAAATTTTGACATCTTTTTACTCATATAGTACTACAAACAACTTTTGTGAATTTTTTTTAAATAAAAAAATGGCGCAACAGTCCAATTTGAACCACGGCCTCGAGATGAGTTAGCATCATCTCATTTTCTAGATCGTGACGGTTTTTTTGAGCAACACGCTCAACCGAGTTATTTACCCCATAATGGGTACTCATTTAACAGCTGAGTGGGCTCATAGTCCGACACGTAAATCCCCGGAATCGAACCGGGGCCCAGTGCGTTGAAGGCGAACGTGCTAACCGTTGCGCCATCCGGACTTTTTATACCCTTCGTCAATGTGATAGGGTATATTAACTTTGTCATGAAGTTTGCAACGCAAAGAAGGAAGCATCTCTCTCCGACCATATAAACTATATACGACTATATTTTCTCAGTCAGTATGATGAGACGAGTCGATTAAGCTTTGTCCGTCTGTCCGTCTGGTTCCATGCAAACTAGTCCCTCAGTTTTAAAGCTATTAGAAAACAGAAAGAAAACTGCCAATAGTTCACCCTTTTTAACGTTTTTTACTACTTGTAAGCCCTCTAGTCTAAGGTCCCGTCCAAAGGACTCAAAATTCGTTGACAGTACTCCACTGGTTTGGTTTCATCACCACAAATCAGAAGGTACTTTTAGTGTTTATCTACCACGTTTGGTATTTGATTCATTTGAAATCTTTGACAAAACTTAAGGGTTAATCTCAATGAAATCCCACATTTTCGGTGTATCTTTTTTTTTCTACTGGACGTTTCAGGGCAGATAATAGCCTATGCACACCGCTGGGGCCAGAGCCATCTGTGAGAAAAGAAAGCGGATTTCGATACGCTCCCTACGAGGCTGTCAAAGAACAACAAAAATAACCTGGTCGAGGAAAAATGAAAAATAGCGACTTTCAAACTGTTATATTTCGGGTATTTTTCATCGTATCGACTTCAAATTTGCTACACTTCCTAAGACGATCCGAGAAAATGATCCTGCCACCTGGGTCCGATCTATAGAGACCCGAAAATTAGGGTCCGAGCTATAGAGATAAGAAAACCATTACTTGTTGTGTCACGTATGTAAATATAGTCTTCGCCGCTTTTTCAAATTTCGTTTTTCGCTTTTTACGATTTCTTCGTTTTTCTTTGGCGGGCGGGACGCCCCTACGCCTCCAAATATACATTAAACAGTTCACTGAGACAAAAGGCAAAATTCGGTCATTCCTAATAAATTTTACCTATCCGAAATCACTGCACATCATCACGGGCGATGGAGGGTTGAAATTTTAGAGATTATCAAGTGTGTAACTAACAATTCAAATAATTGCGTAGAACAATCGATATTAATAAAAAAAAATGATGGAAGACAAGATGTGAGGATTTTTCCTCCGCTTAGTCGCTCGATCGAAAATTGCCCAAATTTTAACCCGTTCTAACGCCATTCACCAAAAACAATGTTTTCGTGTTACACGATAAAAAAAACTCAAAATGGCCGAATTTTTTACCTTTTTCTTGAATTTTCCCAATGATGCAGCACTTTTTGTGAACTTCAAATTTGGATTCAGAACCCCAAAAAATATAAACCGAAATTGAGAAAAAAAAACCTGTGGCGTTCGATTCATTCTGGATCCCTGTCTGCTTGAATCGAACATGCTATTAAGTTTAACCAAAAATTGAGTATTTTCATACCCTAGTTTGTTTTTTCAAGTGAATTTCTTGAACTCTAAGGAAAAATACATCGCAAATGACTTGCGCTAAAATTACAAGAAAATAATAGTTCGGGAATAGTTTCCGGAATGTAATACGTATTAGTTTATAGAGCTGATATGTTATTGATAATTGCTTTGGGCCCTTTCAAGAGCATAGGCGCGTCAACATCTCTTACATTTCTATATTATGTTATATATATTTCTATTTCTGTAGATACGCGGCGAAGGTGGGGGCAAATTGCGTACCTATCCAGAATCGGGGCCCGTTAATTTTATGCGGTAAGGATATGGCCGGGTTTCTCAATTTTCACAGTCTTCACGGTGTCAGAATAAAACACTGTGCACTCACCTACGGTTCTCTAATCAAAATAAACTTCGTGTAAAGTGGAGATGAACATGTTCCAGTAGGTTTGGAATCTGATCTGTCTGGGATTCGTTAATATATATAAAAGGTGGATAAAAGACTTTCGATTTTATGTCGAATCAGATAACCATGTATGTGTTGATACCCAGATGTTCAATATGTTTTAATTTCGTTTTTAATTTGTTTCATCGAAATGGCGCCCAACGTGGGGCCTGCGAATATATATCGTTAGGATCGTTGAAGTCATAGGGGTGAATTGCCGAGAAACAAGTTGACGTTCAATAAATTCACTTCGTTGTCAGTCGTTTTGTATGGAAACGGATCTTTGTCCAAGTGAGTCGAACACGACTAACATCAAACTTGTACCATTTATCAATTCGCTTCTCTTTCAATTTGACTAAATGTTGAAAGGCTCTCGGTTGAAATATTTCTTCGATTCTGAACTCGATAACTTCTCTTTCTGTGCGTTTATTTCAACTTTACATGTTTGTTTTCACTCTACGTCTTCTTTAAAACTTTCCGACGACGTATTATGTCATTTCAGGGAAAGAAAGAAAAATTTTGAGAATATTGAAAGCGTGAAAGTTTGAGTTTTTTTTTTGTTTCTCAACATTTTTCCAATCTTATATATTTGCGAAGGGGAATGGTAAAATTGCAATGGCTGGAGTGGTACACTCAGTTTGATGGCGAAAATTACAAAGTTTTGCGTGGCGAAGTCCTTCGCAGTGATCTATTTACCTAGCGAATTGATGGGGAGCTAGAAGAAAATGATTTGGTGAAGAAAATAAGAAAAGTTTTCATTTTTCTGGAACTGATTTAAATTTGCATAGTTACGGAGCCCGCATTTTTTAATATGAGGAATTTTGATATCAATCATCGGATAAAGGCGTTCGAATTTCCATGGGGTAGAAAGTCGAACTTTGACTTTATTTTTCAGGAATAAAAAGTGGAAGCCCATTTTACTATGTAATTATGGCAATGTTCGTATTTTTTTTCGCTAGAAATTCAATATTTAAATCATTTTTTCTTTCATCTTAATGCGGCGAGGATTTGTTCTGTTTCATATTACTTAATTTGTTACATTCAAACATTTTCAATTCGAAAAATTTAACAGCGATAAACCTTCCGGAATTTTTGTAACTTAGTGTCGCGAAACAGGGTTCTAAAACGAAAAAAAAAGCTATAAAAACAGTAACTATGACACTGCACGTCGATGCACATAACACGAAAACTACCCATTTTACACAAATCTTGACCGTTTTTATCTGGAATGGTAGCCCTGAGCAGCACTTACAGAGGGTTTTTGGTAACAGTGTCGATTTGGTGGTGCTGCAGGTCCCTGTCAGAACAACAGGACCTTCTTGGACATGAAGTGAAATAGTAACCAAACTCTAGCTGTGACCGAATTTTCGCAATATGCATATTTTTGGAAAGCACCACTAGGTTTGCATGGGATGGGGCGGTTTTGTGCTAATAATGATAAATATTTGGTATATTGTATATTTGTTCGTCTTCCTCGTTTCCCTCGTTTTGACTCACCACTGCTATGTTGTTGCAGCTCACCTCACAGTTGAGGTAGATGTTGGAGCAACAAAGCCCTGCCTTGTTTTACCCACAATTCCGTTACCAGTTCTTTGTGGGCACAAGTTCAACAAAACAGGGGAAACAGGCGCAGTAAAGTGGTCACAGGTTTACGGCCATAATTTGAATGCATGGAAATTACCTCGTCCGGTTTACGGGAACCCTTCACGGCATTCGCGCATATGGAAGCGCTGCCTGGACTTGAGTGAATATCCTGTCCATGCAGCATGGCGTCTATCCATGCAATGGTAGCGGGCGAGATGTTCCTGAGTTCCAGTCCTCGGGATATGCAATTGTAGTCGGTGTTGTGGAAAGCTACATACCTCAATGTCAAAAGAAGCACACAACGCGATTTCCCTGAACTGCTATTCGCCACCTCCCGTACAGTGTTATATAGTTTCGTTGTGACGAAAATAATATACCCTCCAGGGGTATGGGCGCGTCAACACATCTGACATCGCTATGCCTTGTTGACGTTTCGATAGCATATTTTTTGGATCGCGCAGTTGCTAGCATGCACCTCCTTATAAGGTCTAGGTTGTAAACAGTGCCGTCGAGAGTGGGGTGCGGAAGCGGCCCGGAAATTTGAAACTTTAAAGATCAGCTTTGTCAAAAAAATAAACGAATCAAACATTGTTCAAGGATGGTGCAAGAATAATTCTTCTAACTGAGCATGAAAATTTCGATATTACAACTTGTTTTGTATAACAATTTTCAATCTCCTTTTTTCCGCGTTAAATTTTCGATTTGTCCAGATGCAGGTCCGGTCGATATTCGGTCCGCATTCGACTCGGTCCGATTACGAAGATAGTAACACCAGTGATCTGGGTCAGTGCAGATACGAGGGCCAGGTCTCGGAGTGGCGTTGAGTGGACTGGTACATAGTTACATTATTCAAATTACTCATCCTTTGACAGATATAAAATAATATTTCGGTCGTGACAGAACTTGAACCCGCCACCGCTCGAATTAGAGACCAATTCTCTACTCATCGGGCTGCCACAAACCCTCGTTTAGTATTTCGGTGAAAAATTTAAAAAAATCATTAACTACTTAGCTGATGAACGTCGTGATGAATTAATCAATTACTTTCATTAAATATTTCATTAGTTGCTGAGCGACGTTATGGTTAGCAGGGTATCTTCTACAGAATATTGATATGATTTGATGGAAACTAGTTTATTTATTAAGGATTATTTGACAGACAAAATGTATATAGAAATAAGCCCCAATCAATTCAGCAGCTGAAAGGCATTATGTCAGAGCAATAGAACCACTGAAAGGAAATTTTCTTCAAGTGCAATTTTTTTGGAAATTGAGACTGTGATTATTTAAGCAAGAGATACTATTTTTAATTATACATAAAAAAAAGTATAACAAACAAGAAAAAAAAAAAACAGTTAAAAGTATGTATTGTATTTGAAATCGAAATATGGGAAATTCAGTTTATAAGCCAATAGTTCTTCAGCCCCGAGCCCGGATTTCCTCTCTGGCCCTGGGTGTAAAATGTCAAGAGCTCTATTTTTAACTATTGAAAATCAGCTAAAAATAAGTTGGTTGTTGAATATATTACCGTCAAATTACGTTTAAACGACATACCGTACATAACATAATTTGAACATTATTCCAAATACTGTTGACTTACCTGCAAATGAAAGACAAAGAGATTAATTAGTTGTAAATAATAAAAGTTCAAAGATGAATCGAAGTTAATGCTATGTAACCCCAAGTAATCTTAGCAAGTTCGTACGATAAATTATTTGGAACATTCTTTCCAAATTGACCGGGCGACACATAGTGGTTCGTGGCTTTGACCAATAGGGCTGAATGCAACAGAATATACCGTTAGTCCAGTCGATGACCGATTTGCTGTCATCGTTCCGAGATCAGGGTCACTCAAGGAACCTAAATACCGAATTTGATTAAGATCGAACACGGAAGTCGGCGTGGTTAATGCACTATGCCCCACAAGGGGTTGACAGGAACCAGAGAGAAAGAGAGAGACAGCAAATCTTATGGTGGACATTTACGGACGACCAAAAGCCAAATATATCTGGTAACACTCTTCACACCGTAGTTGCTATTCTCCTCGCTCCTTATTTTTTTATCAAAAGAATCGGGTTCTTAACCATAAGTGAAGTGAACTGTGTTCCGATCTTCGCCTTGATCTAACCGCGATAGTGTCTATCAAAGTGCAGCTTCTATTTGGCCTTATACGACCTAAAAACTTAATTTTATACCTTCAATTTGTGCTTTGTTTTGCTCTATTGCAACATACAAGTGACATTTTAGTCATTTACCGTTTTTTCGTAAAACTTTTAAACTTTACACCATAAAATTTGGTTGAAATACATGCTAAGCGCGCTAATAGTGTTGTGTGTGAAACTTTAAAACTTTTGAATCAGTTCAATTATAGCCTACCACTAGGCGTTAATTGTTTTTTCACTGAAACTTAAACCCGGTGTGTGTACAAGATAGTGCAGGATTGTCCACATTTATAAGAAGAATCTAGCCATTTGACAAAACTATCATGGCAGAGTGTTCGGCATCCAGCTGTCTTGACCGATCGGACAAAACGCCCTCTATTGTTTGCGCTGGTTTCTGTGGGAGGCCGTTCCACAGTAAATGTGCTGGCTTTTCCGGAACAGTGGGCGACGTTATTCGCAACGCCGGATCCGGCCTGTACTGGTTCTGCAGTAGGTGCAGATCGGCATCCATGCCCATTTATGCCTCGAGATTGCTTTCCGCTAATCAGTTGCTCGAGACGATCTCGCTTGAACTAGCTGCGGTTCAAACGAAGCTCCGCTCAGCTATTACGGATTTCACTCCTCTTATCAATACGGCAGACATTGGACTAAATGGTGAACCAGTAGCCAAAGACACGACCATAGATGCTGTTGGCGTTTCTACCCGTCAATAGCAGCAAAGGTCTCTGAGATCCTCCAACCGCCAGTTGGAGATTCAAGTGCCGGTTAACGTACAACAGCAACAACAACAACAACCACTTATTTCTCCGAGTCTTCTAAATCGTAAGCAACCACAACAAGAGACTTCTCTCTCTTCTAGACTTCAGCTACCTCAACCTTCGCACGCACAGCAACCGCTCGAAGTTATGCAGTCCCCACAACCTATTGCAAGTCTTGCTATAGCTTCGACTTCTTCTAGGGCTGACATGAACGTTGAACATCCTGCTACCAGCTCTAATCAGCCTTTCGACTTGCGCGTTTGTACGCCGCCTAAACAGTTGTTCATATCTCGGCTTGAGTACAATACTACTGAATCGGATATAAAACGCTATCTCATCAACAAGCTTGGCTACGAACCGTCGCTTTTAATTTGCAGGAAGCTAACGAAGGACAACATCCCCAATAAGATTGTCTCGTCCTTCAAGCTAACCATCCCACCTGAACTGCTGTCGCCCTGCGAACAATCCTTTTGGCCAACAGGGATACTTCTCAAGGAATTTTCCAATAGAAATTTTCCGAGGCATCGTACCCCCACAACTCGAAAATAAGTTGTGCATTTTCATTATATTACCAGAATGTACGTGGGTTAAGGACCAAGCTTGACACTTTGAATCTCTCTGCGTTGACATCTCCTCATGACATTATTTGCCTAACTGAGACTTGGCTGTGCTCCTCTATAAATGATGGTGAGATCCTGGATGGTTACAATATCTTCCGCTGTGACCGTAACTTTCTCTGTTCTGGTAAGTCGTCCGGTGGCGGTGCTCTTATTGCAGTTCGTGATGATCTTGACTGCTCACATCTATCCACCACACACTCTCAGCCTTTTGACTGTGTCACCGTTATTCTGCCCAAAACCTCCTCTACATCGCTAATAATCTCTTGTGTTTATGTTCCATGTAAGTCTATTCTAGCCATCTACGACAGTCTTTTTACATATTTTTCCGACATTATTAATATCGACCACCCTGATTGTTCTATTATTATCTGTGGCGATTTCAATATTCCAAATATAGACTGGCCTACTCACCCTGGAATTCCTGTAGCTTCGTGTTTCACTTCTCTTTCATCCTCGCTCACATCATTTATGGAATTCTGTGATTTGTTACAGTTCAATGTAGTCCAGAACTTCATGAATCGTGTTCTTGACCTTGTCCTCAGCAACCTACCTGTTTCCTCTTTGTCAGCTTCCTGTGCAACTCCGGCTTATATCCCCCGCGACCCGTATCACCCCGCCATCAGTCACCAGCTTAACATTTTTTCTCCTCCCTCCCAACTTAATAAAAATCATCCGCGTTTGAACTTTAGGAGAGCCAACTATGCAGCCATCAATCTCAGACTGAATGGAATCGATTGGGGCAGTGTACTTGGTGGCCTCAACTGTGAATCTGCTGTGCACGCCTTTTATAACATACTTTACAGCATCATTTTCGAATTCGTACCTTTTCGTGAGTGTAAACCCCGCAAGGGTCCGTTGTGGTTCACCCCTCTGGTACGTAAAACTATACGCAAAAGAGACCGTGCTCACTCCCTTTATAAGAGATACAAGCGTTTTTCTGATCTCAAAACATTTCAGAAACTTAGATCCCAGACCAAACGCCTCATTAAATCCGCTCGCTCTGCTTACCTTATAAATGTTGAAAACAGTATTGGCAACAATGAGTCAAAACTCTTTTGGTCTTTTGTTCGTAACATGCGTTCATCTTCTTCTCTTCTTTCTACTCTTTGTTACGACAATCGTACTGCTAACACCCCTAAGGAAATATGCGAACTTTTTGCCTCGTACTTCTCTAGTACTTTTCGGCAACCTTCTACGTCTTTTGCTTTGCATGATCTTCAACAGGATGGTTTCCAATCTTCGTTTCCGTTACTATTTCCGTCTACCGTTGACTCTCTCATCACCTCTCTTAACAATAACTCATCCTCTGGCCCTGATGGAATCCCAAATTCTTTTTTAAAGCAGACTCACAGCTCCATATCTTCTCCCCTATCTATTCTTTTTAATAAAAGCCTCCAAGAGGGTGTTTTCCCTTCCTGTTGGAAATCATCCTTTACTGTTCCCATACCCAAGAAAGGTGACTAGAACCTTGCCTCTAATTACCGTCCTATTTCGCTTCTTTCTTCCTGCTCTAAATTACTTGAACGTATTGTCAATGACCACATTTACGATAACTTTGGTCACCTCATTAGTCCAAACCAACATGGATTCTGTAAAAAGAAATCTACGGTCACGAACTTAGTGGAGTTTACAGACTTTGTCGCTAATTCTTTTAACAAGCACCTTGATGTGCATGTTATCTATACAGACTTCAGCAAAGCGTTTGATACTGTCAGCCATAGAATTTTACTTGACAAACTGGTCACACTTAATTTCCCCTCTTGGCTTATTTCCTGGCTTGTCTCTTACCTTCTTAATCGGTCTTCTAGTGTTGTTTTTCAAAATATAATCTCTTCATCATTTGCTCAATTGTCTGGTGTTCCTCAGGGGTCTATTCTAGGGCCCTTACTCTTCATACTTTTCATAAATGACCTTCCTCCTCTACTCAGTTCTCTCTCCTTACTTTATGCTGACGACTGTAAGCTCTTTGCTGCGGTTTCCAGTCTCGAAAATTGTTTGGTCTTGCAGTCCGATATTAATATTTTAGCTTCCTGGTGTACTACCAACGACTTGCTCCTTAACGTCCCTAAATGCGCTGTTATGATATACTCCTTAAAAACTTCTCCCTTATACTTTTCTTATCATATCAACTCCATCCCACTTGTTGTCGTCCACAGGTTCAATGACCTTGGAGTCGTTTTCGACTGCAAACTTCGCTTCAACGATCATTACTCTCTCACTATCAACAAGGCTTCCAAGTTAGCTGGATTCGTCTTGCGATGCTCCCATGAATTTCATTCTACCAATACCGCCGTTAACTTGTTTAACTCACTCGTTCGTAGCATCTTGGAATACGCCTCAGTTGTCTGGTCACCTTCTACTATTGTTTCGTCCGAGGCATTGGAATCCGTCCTAAGAAAATTCACACGAGCTTTAATGTTCAGGTTTAAACTTCCCTATCTCTCCTATCCCGAACGTCTTAATTTCCTTAATTTAGTGTCTTTGCAGAAAAGACGGATTTACCTAGATGAATGCTTTCTATATAAATTATGCTGCGAATTTTTACATTCATCTCTTTCACGCCACATAACTTTCCGGTTTTCGTCCTACAATACTCGCACTAATGCCATCTTTGACCCTCCAACTGCTGAACTATCTGTTTATAAGAACTCGCCACTACTCAGAATAATGCACAATTATGACAGACTTGAGCTTGGTCCTTTACCCACATCTTTTGCTGCCTTTAAGCGTTTACTTTTACATAAGCTATCCATAACTAACATTTAATTTCTTCTTTTTTGTTGTACTTTTTTGAATTTTCTTAATTATTACTTCTAATTTACATTAATTTTCCTTAACCTTTTATTTATTTTAATTCTTTTTTTTCTGTTTACTCCAATTTTCTTGTCATATTACATACTGTATTTTTGGAACCAACTCCTGTTCAGTATTTCTTACTATTTTAAATAAATAAATAAATAAATAAATAAATCCCTGGGCGAAGCCAAACTTTCTCCGGTCGCACTATGGATTTGATAGGGAAATTTTAGGCTTCGACCAGCGCAAATGTGGGTTTGGACCGTCTGTAAATGTCCAGACTTAGAAACGCACAAAAGAGACTATTGTGAATCAGCAATCACTTGTGTGAGACCAGTATCGCACAGAAATACCCGCTCGCTTCGTTCGGTCTGGGTGCAATGGCTGCAACTGTCAATTCAGAATTTGTGGTGAATTAACTTGTCAATAATTGTCAAATCATTGTCAATTAGGCATTTGTGATGAATTAATCTGACACGTCGAGGTGAAACCCGAACACAGTATTATCCAGACGAAACTATCTTGACTAGGAATGCACCAAACCGCAATACAACTTAAAACTTTGCCCTTACGCCTAGTGGGGCATAGCGCGTCAACTAATCCATGTGGCTAAGCTGACGTTTCGTTGGCATAAACCAGTTTTGGACGATGGACAAAGGCTGTCCTGCTTCCATTTAGCCGTCTACCTACGACAAGTTGCAAGTTGGGAGATGTTGAGGCTTATATTTACGCCCGCGCCACAAGGGGAAGACAACACAAACAAACTTAGCCACGAATGCTGTGGACGGGGCTTGAACCCGTAACGCCCCTAGTCAGACATGAGACCGACGCCTCTACGCACTGAGCTACCCAACAGTTAGTTATTTAATAATTGTCTGATTGTGTATTGTATTGTAGTAACATGCTGTAGATGCCAAAAGGCGAAACGTTGATGGATAGCGAATAAAGTATCTGTGAAAGCTGTAAATTGTGAGAAATTCATTACATTAGTTGACTTAAGGGAAATAACAGTGATGAAATAAAACCGATTTGCACTGAGCTACCGGTCGCTCCCCAATTTAGGATTTAGGCTGAAGAATGGATTTATACCGTGCTGTCATCAGTGATACGTAATCAGTCGAGAAAATATGGTGACCTACATTTTGCCATATTTTATTCTCAATAAAAATCGCTTTATGACAAAAAAACGTTCCTTTAAAAACTAACTAATGCGGAAATGGCGGGAATCAAGTCCTAACTAAAAAAAAAAAATATAAACGATGGGCGATGATTCCCACCATTTCCGCATTGGCTCAATATTCCCCGATGTTGAATTATTTGCCATGAAAGTTGGTCCACTTGAAGAATCGCTGGACGGGATAGATGCAAGGTGCTTTGCATTAGTCACCTAGTCGCGACTAGTTTGGTTGGGTATACACAAGTTGCTCGCTACTTGGCGAACCACGAGTAATGTGTACGGCCTTAACAGTAGTCGCATCGCCCTGATAAAATTCTAATTTAATGACAACAGAAAATACAAAACCGGTTTCCCGGAAATGCTCAATGCTTGTTTCTTCCACAAGAGGTGTATTGTAACAGGTGTAGCTTATTACCGTACAACAACCAAACTCTTTTAAAGAGTCTAGAGAAAGATGCTTTCACTTTCTCCCCAAGAAAAACCAGAACAACCCTAATGTCATATGCACTGGTACTAAAACTGCTTCCAACAGAGGGTGGACTTGTTCCGGGTCAAATCTTCTCTCATTTCTTTGCCAGAAGTGTCTAGCAAACTCTCTGCTAAAAGTTGAAGGTAAAGAAGATATTTATCTTGGAAAAGGATATCCATCGCCGGTGGTTGGCGTTATGGAATTTCTGAATTGCCAGCGTGTATCATGAAATGTCTATCACGGTAGACTTACGAAGAAAACAGAAACAGTGTAGCCAGTTCCGGTTTTAATTTTAATGATGAATTGACATCTAGCATCAAACCTATATTCATAGCGAGAAGAGATGTTGATAGTCTCCGAAATTTTCACATCTACGGAGCCGTGGTTCTTAACTCCATGGCAATACGTTCGGCCCTGACTGCTTCCAGTCGTCGGAGTTTTTTCTTTTCTCCCAAGCGGTTACACTTAAAAAAATCGTAAAAAGAAATCAAAACAAAAATTGCAAAAATGGAAAATACCGGCATACACTCACCAAACACGACAGCGTGCGAATGCTATTTGCCTATGTTCCAGGACGAGAAAGGACTGAAAGTGTGTCTAGGAAAGGAAACGGACGGATGGTGGAAGCGCACTGGCAGCCTTCAATTCAACCGCACCGTCCGTCGATCGGGGGGTTGGCAAGCAAAGCAGCCGGTACTCCGTTGTTAGCCTTAAATGCATTTTTATGGAGTTTTATAAAAGTTGCAACATATTGCGTAATGGAAATTTATGTTGCCAGTTTCCAGCGATATTAAGACATAACGGAAATTTTCAATTAGACGTGAAAGCTTGAGGGCGAGATTGGAAGCAATTTATTGCACTTTTGGCGACACCAAACCAGAAGGGACGATGCGCATAAGTTCACGCGATCTAACAAAAAGTAACAACGAGGATGTGGGGTTGCGTTGTGGTTTGACGAAACAGGGAGCTCTAGTCCGAACAAAAGCAGAGTGCGGTGTGAGCGACGGTTGAATTTTATGGATGCCTATTTGAGTGGAATGAAGCGAAGGGAAGGTAATTCATTTTTGCAATAGGCAACAACTCTTTACTTTGTAGGGCGAAGTCTGTGTCAACGTTGGCCTTGCTGTTGTCGGTCTGCCCCCGAAAGACACTACTTTTGTTCTTCCTTGCTCGACAAAGACTCTTATTCAGTTTCCTATTCTACTTTATGCTGTTTCACCAGCTGGAAGTAATTGCTATTTGTCAAACTATTCAGGACGAAGTGTTGGAGTAAGCTGGGGAAAATGACGATGTCCTAATTACTTTGTAGCGCAAGAATTTTGTAAGTTTAGCAACTTGTGTCATCAATAATAATACTATCTAAAGTCATTCGGTGGAATAAATAAGGAACAGGAAAACTATTCTAGACTAGGCCTTTTTTTCCTAATATGTCAGGCTAAGTTACCCGTGTTGTAGGCACTGTGACCGAAGATCATAAAAAAAGGTTCTATAAGTTGTACTGCCAGGAGATCTCAAAGGTTGGAAGGGTATAGAGCTCGGAGTCCATTCCATCCAGACTCGGAGCAGTGTTAGGATATACATATGAGCTGGTCAACGGCCATGGCCTTTACATAGTTTTTCTTCTACTATTGCTATTTTTTAAGGTCATTAATAGTTAGGTGTAGGAAAGAACAACATACATCACACATTACTCCCATCATTCTCCTCCATGGATTCTGTGCTTAGCGCAAAAGGAGCTGATGGCATCACCGCAATCTGGGTCAAAAGGATGCTATCATCCAAACGGGTCATCACTAAGTTTGGGGACTGTACTTTAACAGCAAACGTCCTCGTGACTGCACACCAGGCGACCTAGTATCTCCTATCCCGTGGCGCATTGTGGTAGATAGCTTGATATGGAAATTAACTATGGGTTATTCAACCTAAAAATTTACTGATGATCTGGTGATAACTGTTATGGGAAAGTTTGAAGAAGTCCTAACGGAGATCCTCCAATCAGCCTTGAAATTAGTGTAAATACGGTGTATTTACAACGGCCTACGAGACAGTCCGCTCAAGGCAGTAGTCGTTCTCTGCACAAGCAAATGAAGTATCAGATCGAAGAGGTGTCCCACATGTACAACTCTAAAGTGCTCTTGGCAGATTCCGCATTTCATTCTCGGAGTTATTCTGGATAATAAAAAATACTGTGGAAGGAACACTTGAGGACTATTTTGGATAAGGCCACCAAGGTCTTTTAGATCCATTGACAATTCTTACGAAGACCTGGGACACTAACATTTGTGCAGTGGAAGGGCGTTTCGGGTTCGAATCCCGTCCACGACGACAGTCGTGGCCATGGATGTTTGTGTTGTCTTCCCCCTGTGATTGCGGGCGTAATAAAAAGCCACACCATCTCCAGACTTGTCGCAGGTAGGCGGCTAAATGGAGGAGCACGATGGGGGAGCGGCTAAATGGGGTAGCTGTCAACTGCATTTCCCGAAACTAGTTTAAGCCAACAAAACTTCAACTGATCCACATGGAACAGTTGACGCGCTATGCCCCACAAGGGGCTATGTTAGGGCAGCTGTGGAGTATGGATGGATGGATCTTCAAAGTGGTCGTCACACCTATAATTGATTATGCATCTATAATTTGGCGGAAGAAATATTGTACTAGGGAGGGCAAAGGTATTGTAATAAAGCCTTACAGTTGTTGTTAATTGCATTGAACTATCAAGACCCATGGGCACGTCAAAATTTCTAGCACTTCTATGCCTCCTTGACGTTTCCACGTCGTGTTTACTTGTATATTGACAAGCTCGGAGCACTGTGAGAGTTCTATTAGTACCTACATGCAGTTTTTGATCGCGCCGAGATTTGAGCTCCGAGTCTTAGATTAGTATCGTAGTGCGGTGACCGACCGACCACGGGTACCGAGCGCCTCACAGTAATATGTAGGTGATATTTGGAGTTGGCTTACTATTGCTCCTGAGGCACTAATGATTTTTCCGCCGCTTTACATATATCTAAAGGCGAAGGCAAAACTAGCAGACTATCCGATAAGAAGCAGGCAAATTGAACTTGGAGGAGGAAAAATGGCGTTGTGAAGACAATTAGTAGAGTTTAAAGTCCGACTATTTGACAAAGGAGGTGCATGCTGGTAACTGCATTATCCGAAAACTGGTTTATGCCAGCGAAACGTCAACAGGGTGTAACGGTTGCAGGAGCGGAAGTAATTGACGCTGCCGTGAAGGCCTGTCAAACATCAAAATGTCAAAACTTCCTGTTTGGATCGCGAAAGATCCCAAATTCGGACGGCGCAATCGAATCCGCACGAGATAACATGGTTTTCATTTTTGTTGCTCCATTTCACCCATGTTGCGCCCGATAAGGCCGGGTTTTCGTTGACCGGGAGTATTCTTTCCAGTTCTAGGATGCCGTCGACTATTTTCAGAATAGTTATGTGGCTAGATTGAGCGGAGACGGCCAACAGAGATGGGTTAAGAGGGTTTATACTGATTTCACTTATGTATTTTGTGGCTACATTACGGTAGCTGACAGCTTTTAAATCTGCGTATGAATGGAGGACTACGTCTCCGTTTTGAGTGCCGACTAGCAGGAAGTCATTATGCAATGTAATCGACGATACGTTCCGAATATTAGTGATGTTAGCATGTTGCGTTTTTCCATTCCATTCGTAGTAAGCGACTTTATCGTGACTGCATGCAAAAATCTGACTACCTCTCCAGCCCAGGGAGTATACCGGTTTTCCGGCGAAGGCCTGTAATGAACGAATTCTGATGTACGTCTGACATTTCGGCATTTGTCAGACTGGATTCCACAATTGCATTTATTTCGTCATAATTCGAAATATTTAGTGTATTTCGAATTGTTTCGAGATAAATGCGCGTGTTCTGTTGTCAAATTCCAAAATGTCAGATGTGTGTCAGATATGAACCGGCAGGGCGCCGAAATAATGCATGCGAAATTGTGCATGCACTATTTCGATATGCACTATTTCGGAGGGGCTTGTGTCAAAAGGGAACGCGTGCTCGGGATTGTTTTGACACAGCGGGGGATGCGGACAGCGTTTTTGGCGGGAACTGGGATTCTGAGGTTGGTGTGGTGGAGGATGGTAATGTTGTGGCGATTTCGGTGAGGACGTCAATTTCTTTCGCAAAAAAACCCTTCAACATTCGTCCGGGAATTGAAAAATCGCTTTTAAACGACCTCGCGCGATATGCGGATAAGTTTCGTGAGGCGACCGGTAATTTGTGCGTGTGAAGAGTGTGGAGACGAACGCGCTGTGTGAACGGGCCGTCCGCGCACCGTTCATAAACGTTTTAACCGAATCCGTGAGGGTGAAGAATTTGCATTCGGCGGAGTTCAAGTGGCCAGTGAACGAAAGTGGCGGCGAAATCGGGGAATTTGCAAAGGACTACCATCTCCGTGACGGCAGGAGTCGATGAAGAAGAAGAATTATTTTGTCGTTTTGTGAGGTTATCCGGTCAACAGCGTTGCGAGTGCGTGAGGCAAGGGTGTGTGTGTGTGTGGGGGTGTATGTGTGTGGGGGTGCATGCGTGAGGTGAGGGGGTGCTTCCCAGCTCAACGGCGGCGCTGATCGAGTCAGCTCACGGACAGGGGGTGAGTTAAATTTTGTTTTGTGCCGTGTACTGACTTTATTTTTATTTTCATATTTAAAATGAGAAGGTAAATAGTTATCGTGTGTCCCCAAAGCTCCTAATGTAGAGCTTCTCCCCTCTCTCTTTTCGGTTTAGTTTAGTTCGGGGTCTAGGAATTCGAGGCGCGACCTAGACATGGTTGGGAGGGACGCGAGCGCCAGAGCCGCAACATCTTGGCTCTCCGCGGTTCGCGGAAGTTCCAGAGGTGATGATCGACATCCCTCTCGGTGTAGTTACTATTGTGATTTTCTGCTGTGACACTTCGTCCAGCATGTTATTATCTTTTTCTCGATATTTTTCTCGGTCCAAGTGTCGTGTTGTCTCGGGCAGACGCGTGACATTTAAAGTGTCAACGGGTAGGGCCTGAGTTGGTCGTGTACCCACCCCACCACTCCCGTCACTGAGCAAGCCAGCCAGCACGCGTCATTTGACCAACTTAGGTAGGAAGTTTTGACATTTTGATGTTTGACAGGCCTTCACGGCAGCGTCAATTACTTCCGCTCCTGCAACCGTTACAAGGGTCAATTCAATGCCCCACAAGAGGCTAGGCCAATTGAGTATTTAACAAAGGAGTTAGCGTCAAATGCCCCTTCACAACCGAAATGTTCAAACAGAGTGGAATGGAATGCTGTTCATCACTCCTTTTCAATGTTGTCGAGTGGTAAACTGATGACTTCAAACCCTTTCGGACCCCTCTAACGATTATTTATTCCCATGAGGAAGCAACCAATGGTCTCTCAAGCCGAAATTCATGAAAATGCGATTTGTGCATGTGTAATGCATCTATGGAAGTCTGCTACCGTGGATGAAATATTACAATTTTCACAGACAGTCAAGCTGCTGCCCAGTCTGCCCTTGTTTATATAAAAATCCTGTACTTAACTGCTACACAGCTTTTTCAGCAATGATTGTTTTTTTTTCAATAAAGTCACCTTGTACTACGCTCCTGGTCATGTCAGTATCTTGGGTAAAGAGATTGGGGATCAGCTAACTATAGGAAAGCATCTGCAGTCTCGTTTATTAGCCCGGGACTATTTCGTACTACCCCCTATGCAGGGTTAAACACCATATTAGAGAACGGGAGTGAGTAAATATGGCCGCGTACTGGGATGGTCTCCGTTGGCTGAGACAGTCTAAGCTGTTCATGCGAGGCGCATCCTAGAACTGCTGAATCTGAGTAGAAACAGGAATAGAATCAGTTGAGACACAACCCGTAAAATATACGAGTATGCATTGTCTCTGACGCTGGCTGTCGCTTCTACGAGGCTGATGATGAGTCTTCCCAGCACATCCTCTACGAGTGTGAGTGTCTCGGTGGTCCTTGATGTGGATGCGATCGCTACACCTGAGCGCAACTGAGAAGTTTTGTTGACTGGATCTAAATTAGGGACCCCAAATGCAAAAGTCGAATCCATAACATGTAATGTTTTGTACCTATAACACCATCGGCTTCATTGTAAAAAAGTCAGGAATAATTTATCATAATGTACGAAGTCAAAAAATATGTTTAAGCCAATCTGGGCCCTTCTGAAAGCTCGGGCCCGGGGAGAAATCATATCGCCCCTCTCGTCAGGTGTGGATCGGACCATAGTATATGCAGACAATTTCAATAACTTGGAGTCCATGTTGTGGTAAATGGAGACAATTTTTTTAAAATTAAACCGCAAATCATTGCTTCATCACAACCAAATCTGTTGAGGACTGGCCCTCGATCTGTTTGACAAGAACAAATCTTTTGGAGATCCTAATAGATTGTCGCTTTATATTCCAAATTACAAAAGCGTATTAAGTATAAACTGCCTATAAATTCTTAAAAGGAAAGTTTCAAGATAGGATGTAGGTTCTTGTAGCTTGTCGTCATCAATGTCGTTTTTGTTCATTCTTGACGACACTCTACGAACTTTAGAAAGCACTTCATGCCTCTCGGCATCGTACGAGGTGTATTTTGCACACAATTCCATATTCTTACTGACGATGATGGTATACCGTAGAATAATCAAAGTATCAGGAACATAATACCGACCTATCATCGTGGAAAATAAAGGGGACATTCTCAAAGCCAATTCCAAACGAGAATAGAGGATAAACAACAAGGCAACGACGGCAAGGATAATCAGATCTTTCCCCCTCTTTATCAGAGGATTTGCTGGCACAAAGTACAAAAATTGAAACTTGTCGACTTTTAGTTAGTACAAAATAAGAGGCGAGAACTCCCAACACGAGGTGTATGTGTAGCTGAAGTACAATAGATAGGCCACACTGTGATTGACACTGAGATGGATATGAATAGAAAGTTAACTTTTCAATTTTCAGCAAGATTTGCTTTTATGGAAATTTCATTCATTCTTGGGGAGTACTTTGGGGCTATAAAATCGGATATTTTCCAAATGTTGTTGACATATTCCAGAACAATCACTCAAACCACTTTTCGAAAGTGTGTTCTCTGAATGGAAACAACAAATATTCAAGAAAAGTCAAACTTTTTTAATGTTGGGTGCGAACGAATAGAATGCGGAATTGAAATTAGATATCATAAACATATAAATTGGAAATATCCACATTTCCTGTCTCCTGATTATGTCGCATTCACCAGTATCAGTATCAAATTCCACTTCATTAGACTGCCGCTTCACCAACATTCTGGAATAGCTTTCAAAATCATAATCAGATTTCCGTTTTCCGAAAAGTGTGTACTCGTATATCGATTAGTACATAGCATAATGTTTAATTTTAATTTCTATTAAAATTCATAGACGGCACGGATCATTTGTTTCAAATTACATGGCGAACCTGATTTGGATAAAAGTTACAGCGGGCCATTTGATAAGCTCGTTGCTTTGTATCTTTAAACGCCACGCAAATTGCTTACGTGGCTAAATCCTCAATGAATCTATTGAAAATTATGAAAATAATAAAATCGCCTAATTTAAACCGCATAATTATTTGCCGCAGGCACATGTATGTACGAATATAACAGTAGCTACAATATATAAAAATTCACTTGTTCATTCATGCCTGAAATGGTACATTAGTCCTCCCCAGTCAATTTAGTCCTCTAATTTAAATATTTGATGACATGGCAAAATCAGTTTTCCAGTCATCGTCCTAAACCCGGTATAGGCTGAAATATTCGATTTTTTTCGCTTCTGTCATGAAGTGATGGGTGCGGTGTGGTGAATTCAACGGAAAGTTTTGAATATAATTTTCCATTCATTCTGTTGTTGATTTCTTTTTAAAATTGTTGATTTGGATATACATATTTCATCCTGGGTACTGGTAGTAGTACCAATCTTCGTCCTCATCAGGCTTCTGACAGTCAACTCAGTTCATAGTTAGCCGTACTCGTCGCTAGATGCCATGTCATAGTCAGATGTAAGGTATATACGTTACGTACTTATACTCGTGTACTCGTGCACAGCACAGTCACAATCCGCTTTTAGTGACAAAGTCACAACAGATCTACTGTTTGGGCAGTTACAGTCATCTGCATTTTCCACAAGTGTCTACTTCTGGTTTATGCAGATGGACAAAGTCAAACAGATTATGTTGCATGCAGATTGTTGACGTAAAATATTAATTGCCACTTTCAGAAATGCATTTTTAATTTGTCCGAACGAAAATGATGGGCCTGGAAATTATAGCAAAGCCACAGATAGGATTGTCGAACATTTCCACGTTGATATACAGCCGAAGTGAAAACATTCGGACGATTTGTACGAACGATGATGACTTTTCGATTGGATATAACACAGAATAATTGAAGCTGCTTGGGAAATTAAGTAAATTCAAGCAGTTAATTTGGATGTGCATTTAAGCCTTGTTCAGTTGGTTGGTTGGTTCAAGTGGCTGTCCTTCCGCTATTGCGGGAAGACACAAATAGCGCTGTCTGCGTCGTTTTGATACCACATGCCTCGTAGGAGGGAGAAAAACCTTGGTTATAAAAGTCTATTAATGGTTGTAGTCGGAAAATGTTCTCAGAACCATCTCGTCGAATTAAGGCAACGTAGTATCTCCCCAATCGTCTCCGAGGAGATGGCGGATATGCTAGCGAAGAATGATTTGCCCAGTTCTTGGTGCCTCGCATTAGCTAGAGCCGGATATGCAAACAGGAAGTGGATCAGGGTCTCCTTTTCCACTTCATCCTTGCAGCTCCGGTAGTGCACATTGTATCTCTCTCAGTTGCCCTAACCCCTTGTGGGGTATGGCGCGTCAACTATTCCATGTGGCCCAGTTTACGTTTTGTCGGCGTAAACTGGTTTTGGAGAATACAGTTGCCAGCATGCAACTCCTGTACATCCATGGCCACGAACGTCGTCGTGGACGGGATTCGAACCCAAAACGCCGGTAGTCAAACATGAGACTGATGCCTCAACACACTGCACTACTGGTCGCCCCAGTGTGCATTGTATGGAATACCCAGAGCCCTGTTATAATGGCTGTGACCCGGGCTACGTCCGGTCGGGCTCTCCTTAGGAGCGCGCCTGTCCTTCGTAAGCCGTATGATGGCCATGTCACTCTAGACGTGATGCACGTCGAGAGCGAGCTCCAATTGTCGCTAGCCCGTTTCAGGTAGAGTCTATGGATCTCTCTTCTTACAACATTGAGCGATGCGTGGATCACTATATCGCATAGGACTCGTGAAGAGCGGAGCCTTGTCTCGCAAGTTCATCCGTTTTCGTTATATTACTGTGTCCCGGAACCCATAGGAGAAATATGTTGTAAGCTCGGCCAGTCCGGCCAGCTCCATGCGGCATTGTCTTACTAATTTGGATGAGATTAAGGTTGGCGATAGAGCCTTGACCGCGGCTTGGCTGTCGGTGAAAATGGCGACGTTATCTCTGTTGATCGACACGCCTCCCTTACCGCCACTATTTCAGCTTGAAACACACTTGCGTGGTCTGGCAGATGTAAGGATTTTAATAGGCCGTGATCTGCAGAGAAGATCTCCGCGCCGACCCCACATGCAATTTTTGAGCCATCATTGAAGATTTTGCATTCGTACTTCCTGATCACTTCATCTCTGTCCCACCGCCCTTGTTGGGAAGCCAACTGTGAAGTGTCGCTGTTGAAGTTGGGTACCTAAATAGACCCTCTATTTGGGTACCCAAATAGTCCCTGAGGCAATCAACGACCACAGGAAGCTGACAAGGTTCCTGACTGAGCGCAAACACAAGTACCATACAAATCTCCTCCCGGAGGGGATACATTTAAATTTAATTATTCGCGGTCTGGAGGATATCTCTCCGGAAGAAATTAAAGCTTAAGGGTTTCATACCATAGAGTGCTTCAAGCGTAAACTAAAGAAATCCCAAAGTTCGAAAAGTGGCCAGTTTCAATGCCATAACTGCCAGCAATTCGGGCACGCGGCCAATAAGTGCCATTCCCAACCGCGGTGCGTGAGGTGTGATGGCTTCCACCACTTCAAAAACTGCACTCTAAAAGCAGAGGAAAAGCTGAAATGCGCCAACTGTGGTGGTGAGCACCCAGCCAGCTTCACCGGCTACCCGAAAAATCCTTCCAATATCAGGAAGTCGTTTACAAAGACGGCAAGTGCCGCTGTGCCTCCTTCACGCCCCTCCCAACCGATAAACACAAAACCCACACCCATCCAAGCTAGAATCCCGATCTCCGGTCAAGTTGAGACCTTCTTGGGCCAAATGCAGGCACAATGCCGGCAAATGATGGAGCAAATGGTGGCAACTATGATTTAGCGTTTCTTCGCAGCCCAGAACATGGCAAATGTCCCAACCCAAGCATTAAGATGGCTGTCAGTTGTGTTTCTGTGGTTTCATGGAACGGCGATTCCATCCAACAACACAAGGGTGAGCTAATCAACTTTTTACAGGAGTATCAAGTTGATATCATGCTCATCCAGGAGACCTTTCTGAAACCTGGAAACAACTTCCGAATACCCAACTACAATCTATACTGTAGTGATAGGATGATAGGGAGGGGAGGAGGTACAGTCATCTTAATCAGACGAAATATTAGCCATCATCCAATTCTTCTCCCAGACTCACAATGCATAGAGGCTACAGCCATAAAAGTGCAAACGACCTTCCTAGACTTCACAATAGTTTCGGTCTATAATAGACCAATAAACAGGAATTTTCCAGGAGACCTGCGGGCGTTCCTGGAAGTTGGAGGCACGGTTTTTTCTCGGAGGGGATATGGATGTATTGTATATCACCGTGGGGTGCTGTGAGAAGCAATAAAGTCGGAAATGAACTGTTCAGATTCATCAGAGATAACAATATCATATGCACTCATGTCACCATAGAACTGACGCATTTCGGATCGAGACACGACAACACACTTGACATAGGCTTATCCAAACGTCCTGGACGAACAATCGTCGGATCATAAGCCGGCCCAATTCCTCATAGAGGAAATATTCATCGATAGCCCGGATCCTATTAAAAAGACAACAAATTGCAAAGGTTACTACGAGACCCTGAGTACAATAGATCGCTAACACCGATACAAACAACCAGGGACCACAACAACAACAACCAGGGACCTAGAAAACGCAATGCAAAGCCTGATTTCCACGATAACATTGGCAAAGGAGTCTAACACGCCTCAATAATTCACGGTGAAAAATCCCTACAAACTCCCTTAGAATATTAAAAACTTAATAAAGAGGAGGAATCGAGTACGCAAACGGGCTAAGCAAGCCGTCGAACAGCCTGCGCCAATTAGCCAGCAGTCCAACCAATCAAATAAAGGTGTAAATCGGTGAACATCGCAATGAAAAATAAGAAGAATTCCTTGATAACATGGATCCGGGCGACGATAAATAAATAATAATAAGGATTAATAAGTAGTTCAAGAAAAAAATCCGAAGAATTATTTCTCCAATACATGGCCCTAACGGCCTGAAGTACGAAGACTTAGGGAAGGCGGAGGCCTTTGCGGGCACTCTGGAACTTCAGTTCCAAGAGAACAAATTCCCCGACGGCGACCTTGACGAGGAGGATGAGATCAGCAATAACGCTGAAGAGATACTTTCCAGACCCGCCATCCGGGAAGAATCCAATAGGTAGACTGACCTAGACGAAGTTAGAAGTCTTGTCAGCTCCATTAACAAACGAAAAGCGCCAGGTCTTGACAATATAGCCAACAATTGGATGACACACGTACTGAACAACATTCTCGAGACGATCACGGCAATAATTAACGCGATTTTCCATTTCCGGTGGTACGCACAAGTATGGAAAAAAGTGGTTATCATTATGATCCCTAAACCTGGGAAAATCGCAAATTCCCTCAAAATTGGAGATCCATAGGTTTCTTGTTATCGATCACTAAGTTAGCAGAGCGACTCCTTCTTTGTCGGCTGCTCGATCAAGTCAATGAGAGGAATATTATTCCAGAAGAGCAATTCACTTTTGCGAGCTCAAGCTAGCGAGTGTGGTTCAACATATTCGCAATGGGCTTAGTCAGCGCAGGTCAACAGGCCTCAATATGTTCGACGTAGCGAAGGCCTTTGACAAAGTCTGGCATGCAGGACTTATCGTCAAAATGCATGACTTTGAGATACCGCTGCCTATTATTCAGTTAATGGGTTCGCTCTTTTCTTTTTCTTACTTTTAAAGTAAGAATTAACTCCACACTTTCCCCGGAAAGATCCATGAAAGCTGGAGTCCCACAGGGATCACCACTTTCCCCAATATTGTACTCATTATGCACGGCAGACTTCCCTCAAATGCCTCGAAACGCATACAGCTCTATATGCAGATGACATGTGCATCTTCAACACTGTAAGAGCTGCAAATACAGCAACTTTAATACTCCAGGAGTCCATAGACATACTTCTGGATTACTTCCTGAAATGGAAAATACAAGTGAACGCGGACAAAATGCAGGCGTTTTTCATAACGCGACGACCCAACCAAGAACCAGACAATCTGACAGTAGACGGAGAAGAGGTAGACTGGCAGGAAACTGTCATCTACTTCGGACTGACGTTTTACAAATCACTGACGTGGACTGAACACATAAAACGGCGTCGTCAAAAATGCAACGGGGTGCTCCAATACCTGTAGCCCATCATAAACTCCAGGCGAATGAACAACAAAAACCGATCGCTAATTGTCAAACAGACAATATTACCGACTCTACTCCAAAAACCTCGGTTTTCCTCATATCATCCGAAATTGATGCCAATCCCCCCAATCCATTTCTTAATGTTGGATATTCTTTGTGTAAAATCAAATTTTCACTTGGAAAAACGAAAGGCACGATGAAAGCCTCACACTCACTTACTTGGGACCATTCCTGGAGGACGACTAATGCTATTTGCACGTAATCTACATTTAGATAGAGTGCGAAAGATTTTGCCCCGAGGGCAACGACTGAAACGACAACACAATAATGACGACATCTATCTGGGAAAATGTAGTCCTTGTACCCATCGTCATGATTTTGTCCTTATTTTCCGACTTTTCTTGTGTACTTAATGTATCTTCAGCACATTCTCTCTTCCCTCTTTGAATTTTCCTTCCCTTTGTATCATCTCGTTTTTGTTTCTTTGGCTTCATTTTTCTCAGAGCTATAGTCCTTTTGATGTTTATTGCAATACTCTGAATGAGAAGGCATGAGATGTCCTTTGAATACACACTATGAGTTTAAGAAAATTAACTTATGGTATTAAGGGCAAGCCATACGTTTAGGGTAAATTGTATTTGGATAGCTAAATGCTTTGACGTGATGGAAAATGGGGAAAAGGTTGGGAAAATTGAATGTAATTACTCGTGTTACGAGCTTTTCGTTCTTATATTGTGGATCGACGAATGGACAGATTCCTCGAAGACAGGACAGGAAGAGCGAGGAGCAGAATGGCAAAGGAAGTCACAGACGATGAAATATTCTTATTTTCAGATTTCAGGCTACGGTTAGCTTTGATGTTGCCGCAGTGGAAATTGCTTGTCGAAGTGAGGGGAATTGTACGTATCGTGCGGAATACTTGCAGCGGAGGAACATCGAATTGGTGACGTTTTACAATAACAAAACTAAGCCCAACAAAATGTCCCGGCTCTTAGCATAGAAGATTGAACGATTGGGACCAACTTTGTTTAAACGTAATAAAAAAAATATTTTGTCCCACATATAATATACGATCTGTACAACAAATAAAAATAAATAAATAAATAACTGGCGCAACAGTCCAATTTGAACCATGGCCTTGAGATGAGTTAGCATCATCTAATTTTCTAGATCGTGACGGTTTTCTGTGCAGAGGTATGTGATCAGCAACACGCTCAACCGAGTTATTTACCCCATAATGGGTACTCATTTAACAGCTGAGTGGGCTCATAGTCCGACACGTAAATCCCCAGAATCGAACCGGGGCCCACTGCGTTGAAGGCGAACGTGCTAACCGTTGCGCCATCCGGACTACTTGTACAACAAATGGTTTAAGCAAAAAAAAAAATATGAACAATGTATGATTTTGAAGTGCCCCAAGTAGTTTTCTAACAAATTGTCAGCTAAGATAAAACATGAAATTACATTCTCACTTCCTGGTTCCCACCCGATTGAAATGAAGCACAATAATTACAGTTGCACTTACCTGGTGACAATTCCTCCGTTATACCACGGATGGTGGCTACAAAGGCGAGCAGCAGTATTGCTTGATTCCGGACCATTATCCTATTCATGGGAAAGACCAAATGAAGAGTGTCGCTTGCTCCTTTTTCTGCTTTTAACCTCATTCACGACGTAGTCGCCCTTGTCGTCGTATTTTCGATGCACAGAGCCAATGCTCAAGTTTCGCCTTTCGATCCTTGCACCAGACAGTATGCCCAGTATGCTTGACTCTTCTCTCCACCACTTCAGATTAATTTAGAATTGAAGTTGGCCGAGGCAAAAGAATAATTCCGCGTTCGGATTTCCTGAAAAAATAAAAAGAATTATATGAAAAAATAAAAAAGAAACTCTTGAGTCGGAAGCATGTTCTACAACAAGCTTTGTAGTCGCCACATTTTGAAAAAAAGGATGCACTACAGTTGCAATAAAGAGTATGGATTTATGTAAAATTCACAAAATAAAATTGTGATTTTGTAAAGAATATTATCAATAACATAATTTGGTACGGAATGCACTGCTCATCCGGCATAGCTGAAAGAACAACAAACCAACCACCACCTCTTGGTTTAACAGAGATTCCAGAGAGGCAATAAGGAAAAAAGAAGCGGCTACTACCGGCGTTTCGGGTTCGAATCTCGTCCACGACGACGTTCGCGGCAATGGATGTGCAGGAGGTGCATGCTGGCAACTGCATTCTCCGAAACCAGTTTATGCCAACGAAACGTCAACTGAGCTACATGGAACAGTTGACGCGCTATGCCCCACAAGGGGTTAGGGCAATTGAGTATATCGTGTATACAAACGACGCCCCTGTGCCAAACTGAGAAAGATTCACAATTCTACGCGTAACATCTGCAAATCTATTATTATCCGTAAATTAAATTTGGTTTTAATTTTAGTTCGACAGTTAAATCAGGCAACAAGTTTACATTGAACGGAAAGGTAGCAAAAGTTTCTGGTCACTTGTTGAATTTGTGAAAAATAACTTCAGCGCATCTTCAACTCCACCATTTGTACACGATTGCAAAATACAAAGTGAACCTCAAGAAAAGAGTAATTTGTTCGCTGAAATCTTTGATGCAAACTGTTGCTTACTACCCACTTCTCAAACTCCACAAACTACCTATATATCCTTATATAATTGACACCAGAGGCCTCTCCCTTTCCGCACTAGGGAAGTATTTAAAGTACCTTTGGAGAAGGTGGACAACTTCGTCTAACTGGGTAGAATTGTAACCGAAAATGATGGTTCGGAGCAGGATATCGCTCGTCGTATCAACCAAATGCGCAAACGGCATGTTGGCAGAGTAGCATCAAGATCAAGCTGGGCCTACTTTGCTCCCTGGTACTGTCTGTCCTTTTGTATGGGCGTAACGGCAATTTTCCGTGTACTAAGTTGCCGCAAAGGCTGCCAGAAAGCTGCAAGTTTTCGTCAACTCATGTCTTCGTCAAACTCTAAAAATTGTCTGGGTCGAAACAATATCAAATGAATAGCTAAGTCGAATGACGATAACTGCATTGTTTGACATGCCATGAAATGGAACCCCATTTCCAACCAAGGCCGACCCAGAAGGACTCCCTCTTGGTAACATAGTGTCCATTTGTGGCAAAAGAGTGTTTGAGTTGCGCCATATTACCCAGAACAGATTACGATGTTGCGCAGATGTGGTTGACGCGTTATGCCCCACTAGGGTTTAAGGCAAAGTATAGGGTTTTTTTTAATAAGGACGATGCATTTTGTTTTTGACATTTCTCGAACAGAAGTCAAGTTGGCTTCTCAATTTTTTCACATTTTGAAACGTTAGCCTATGCCATTTAATCGTGAAGAGATACACGCTTCAACAACGTTTGTAGATTGTTCAACTTTTTTTTATCAAAGTTACGCACTTACGCCAATATTCGGTCGACGAAACCGTCCAATAAGACGGACTATTGAACGTTTGGTACAAAAATTCGAAACAACTTATGCATTGCATAATGTGCTAGTGCCTGTGCGACAACGTATTGCTCGAAGTGAAAAAAATATCGTGGCCGTTCGAGAGAGTGTGTGAGCAGTCAAGGAAGTCGATTCCACGCTGATCGCAAACATTGAACATCAGTGTGACCAGTTTGTGGCGAATTTTGCGGAAGGATTTGGCTCTCCGCCCGTATAAGATTGCGTTGACTCAAGAACCGAAGCTAACTGACCACTTTAAGCGTCGGACATTCGCTAATTGGGCTCTGGCGTAGATGCAAGCTGACGACGAATTTCACAAGAAAATCATTTTTTCAGATGAATCTCACTTCTGGCTCGATGGTTTTGTCAATAAGCGAAATTGCCGCATTTGGTCGAGTGAGCAGACTGAAGTGATGCACGAGACACAACTTTATCCGGAAAAATTAACTATTTGGTGCGGTTTTCATGCCGGCGGCGTTATCGGCCCGTTTTTCTTTTTTGATGAAAACAGCGCGCCAACAACCGTCAACGGCGATCGCTACAGGGCCATACTACTCAATTGTCCTAACCCCTTGTGGGGTCAACTGTTCCATGTGGGCCAGTTGACGCTTCGTTGGCATAAATTGGTTTCGGGAATGCAGTTGCCAGCATGCACCTCCTGCACATCCATGGCCATGAACGCCGTCGTGGACGGGATTCGAACCCGAAACGCCAGTGGTCAAACTGGAGACTGATGCCTCAACCCATTGCGCTACCGGTCGCCCCCAGGGGCCATGATATCGGAGTATTTTTGGGACCAGCTTGACGCTATGTACTTGGACGATATGTGGTTTCAACAGGACGGCGCAACGTGCCATACAGCGTACGACACAATCGAATTATTGAAGACCAAGTGCGGCGAGCGAGTTATCTCAAGCAACGGGCCTCGCTAATGGCCGCCGCGTTCGTGCGATTTAACCCCTTTGGACTATTTACTTTGGGGTTACATTAAATCGCTGGTCTATGCCAATAAGCCAGCAACGTTAGAAGAGCTGCAGGCCAACATCGAACGCGAAAATCCTGGTATTTCGACCGATTTGTGTGCTCGGGGCATGGAAAATGGAGTCCAGAGTATTCACTCGCGCCAGCGCTTCCGCGTCCAACATTTGAACGATTTTGTATTTCATAATTAATGGCATTGATTGTACTTTCATTTGAAATAGAAATCATTTTCATGGTTTACCCAAAAGTCTCTTAGTTGAAAAATCAAAATGCATCGCTCTTAATGAAAAACCACCCTATAGTAAAGCTCTCCTCTTAGTTCTCAGATATTGCGCTTCTTCCTCTGCTAAAACTCTTTTATCTGTCCCACTCAACAGGATTATTTACATTATCATGGAAGCTAGTTAATAGAAACACCAGACAAGCGTATAAACTAGTAAATACAATTAAGAACGGCTATCAACCCAGGACTAGCCTCTGTAAGGACAAGGGTGGAAACGTCATCAGCGACATCAATAGCATCAATCAGCGACATCAATATCATCAATAAACGATTTCTGAATCCAACAGTTAACGTCCCCATACAGGAAGCCCAAATCGATGGCTGTATTATTGATCATGGCCCCACTATACAACCTCCGACAGTAGACGAAGTTGATATCGCCTTGCGGTAACTCAAACCAAATAAAGCGCCGGGCGTTGACGAGATTCCAGCTGAGCTGCCAGAGTCCGCTGGAACTTATCTACTAAAAGCCATACACCAAGTACTTCTGCGAATCTGGGAAGGCGAGGTGATACTAGACGATTGGCGCAAGAGCGTCATCTGTCCCATCCACAGAAAGGCAGATAAATGGCGGTGTGAGAATTGCAGAGGCATTTCACTAGTCTGTACATCCTATAAAATACTGACGAAAATTCTGGAGAATAGAATCAAACCGTACGCCCAACGAATCATTGGCGAGTATCAAGGCGGTTTCAGACTTGGCCGCCGCACTACCGATCAGCTTTTTACGGTTAAGCAAATCCCGCAAAAGTGTTGGAATACAACGTTGTCGTTTACGAAATCTTTTTCGGCTTTAAGCAAGCGTACGACAGTATCGATCGTGGTGTATTGTACAACATCATCATATACCAGCAAAACTGGTACGACCAGCAAAGATGACGATGACCAACTCCGTCTCACAGTTCAGGATCCTTTTGAAACACGTACTGGTTTGAAGTAGGGCGATGAATTGGCGCCGACGTTCTTCAACCTAGCTATTCAAGGTCTAGGTTGAAGAGCCATTCGGGTAATGGATATGAACACCAGCGGAACGCTACTCATCAATTTGATATAATTTACAGCGTACCCAGACACCATTAATATCATGCCCCGAAAACTGACCGATGCAGAAGAACTTCTCTGTTGGACTACGCATCAACGAGGACTAAACAAAAATAATGACGTTTCGTCCCAGGACGCCAGCATAATTGGGCATCAACGTAGGGGACCCCAGCATCGAATTCCTAGACGACTTCACATACCTGGGTAGCAACCACCTGTCAAAGGAAGCCAAAGAATCTGATGAAATCAAGCGAGGGATACAGCTAGCAAATAAATTTTTTTTTTCGGTTCTCCCCATAGTGAAATCGAAGTATATGCACAGAAAGACGAAGCTCCGTGTATACGAAATCATCATTCCACCAGTGGTATGCTTTGGTTGCGAAACTTGGACCCTTTTCCAAGCCTTCGAAAACATGCTAAACATATTCGAACGAAAAGTCCTTCGACGAATTTTCGGAGCAGTTTCCGACCGAGATGGATAGCGCATCCGGTACAACCATGAGTTGTATGAACTGTACGATGAACTGGAAGTTTCGAAAATCGTCAAACTTTTGTACAACGACTTCAATGGGCAGGGCATGTACAAAGAATGGACGATGATCGCATTCCAAGGAGAGTAATATGTAAATGCAGAACGAGTCGATAGAGCGAGACTGCCTAGACGACCGAAATCTCGTTGGGAGAGTTCAGCATATGTGGACGCCGAGCAGCTACTGGGCTTCCAAGATTGGAGGACGCGGTCACGTGACCGAGATAATTGGAGGACAAGGATCCAGGCGGCCCAAGTGATGATGATGAACTAACAACAAAAAGTCCTTTGGTATACACATTTTCCGATGATTGTACAGTCATAATTGATTTCTATAAGTAAAACCGCCAACGGAATTGCGATTTTTCATTAATATGAACATATATTATTTTCGCTGCTACTACACGGCATATGGCAGCTGCTCACTCTTCCAAACCTTTCGGTGAACTACCGCTTAAACCGATAAAAAAAATGCTTTTAATTGAAACATAATTAAAACTTTTCCATTGCTCAACATAAATCCAATGCTAGTCGCTCTAGTACCATACACTCTAACCGCAGACGTATATTTTTCGACATTGCAAAAAATATTAGTGCCGAAAAGGAGGAACAGGACTAACGAATTCAGCAACTAAATTAATTTTGCAGCACAATAGTCGTAGACGATGCGATGTGTTAGTGCAGTGTTTTGTGAACGGGAGGAGCTCGACAGGGATAGTCCTTTTTTACCTTGCAAGACTGGGAATGTGTTGCAGACATAAAGAGAAGGTCGTAAATTCACCTGAAAATCTGAAAAATGCAATTTTCTCCATTGTTCGGCTGTTGTTCGTTGCGTTACTGGCAATAGAATAGAGGCGACGGATCGCGGAGTTTCTCTCTACACGTGTAAGCTTTACGTTTATACGGTTTCACTGTTGGTGTGACGGGATAGTAATATTCCCACGACGCGACATAATGGAGCAAGTCAGAAGTTTTGTCTGTTTTCGTTTCTTAGTCCTTTTGAACGTTTGCCTTGGGTTCGATTCATGCTGCATCGACGTGGGACAGCCGGAAGAGATGCCTAGAATTAACACGACTATTATGCAGCTACAACACCAGACAGGTAAATTGCAGGTTATATGTTTCAGCTAGTGAACTCTTTTGGACGAAAGTTTGTTTGTAATATGTATAAAGTTAACCAGTTGGTGCAACATTTTCACTGGACTATCGCGAGAGAGTTGAGAGCTGAGGTCAGGGTAGTTGTCTGTACGACACTTTGTATCGTTTATTTTTACGTTACGACCTACCTAGTAGCCCAGTGCGAATTATTAATGCACCCATTATATTCTTCGCTTATTTTCAGTCAGCAGGTTGCATCTGTTCAGCAATTTACAACCCTGTCAGTTTGACAAGCACTCGGCTGCCACCGTGTCAATAAATTGTATTATGTGCTATGTGTTAAATAATCTTGTCAGAAATGTGTGCTGATATAGGTCTCTATGTCCTTTCTGTTTTTACTTTTACTATTACCCAGCAGTTTCTCTTGTCACACATTCCTTACCCAATTCTTTGATTTAACATGCATACTTGTTCAGACGATAACAGCCGAGTATTTGTTGAATTGGCCGAGTTGCAATTGAGTTGAGTAAAAACTATTGTAATGTTTTCTCTGCTGAGCGAAACCAGAACGAAACCAGGTTCGTTAGATATTCTTGTGCTGAATAATGAAAACACTTCAATTGAAAAACACACACACTTTATTTACAAAACGAACTACACACGCGTACTAATAACCAACGTCAAAACGTCAAACTAGCTCTAACAATAACGACGGCACTACTTTCCGGTTCCAAGCGGATACTTTATACCGATCCGACTGTCATTGAGTGTCGAGTCTGACTACTTCTTTCTTCCTTTGGTGACATCTGCCTTTTATATAGCTGCTAGACCCATGCATTCGTCAATTAGCGAAGACTCTAGATTTTTCGAGATGTTGCAGTCTCGGGTTTCCACTACTCAACGAAGGTTCGAGAATCCGCTTCATTATCGATGGTTCTGTTTCGAGATGGATCGAGACTATGGTAGAGCTTAGTACAGTGTGGGTCGTAAAAGATACCCACTCCGTACACGCAACACTATCTTATCAACTTTACACTCTTTTCTTCGAATAGAAAACGGTTTATAGAATTGCGTCAAGAAGGTTAGGTTTTAGGTAAGAGAGTTGTCGCTAGCGTAGCTCACATTAGGCGTCTGATTTGGGCCTATTCGACACTTTCCGCTGGCTAATTAGAGCTGCCAGATGACAATTCCGGTAAATTGAATCAGCTGATTCAACGATATGGCACTGGCCGCTTTAGCCAGCTCTAGAAAACTATAAGCGCTAAAATTTGAGGTGTTTTCAATTTATGGCTGGTCACTTACACAAGGTATGTTCGATGGTGTCCTCTTTCATTTCACATCTTCTGCATAAGTTGCTGAACGTCAATCCCATCCGATTCCCAAAGGGATTGAAAAGTCTTCTTCTTATAGCGATATCATTCATATCGATTTGTCTCCAATTCAATTTGACAATAGTCATCAATTTTTTATAAACTACAGTCACCGATTTTACACTGACTCAAGTTATCGATGTTGAATCGATTCCTTTTTTTTCGGTATCGCAAAAGCGGTCAAGACCTTGCGAATGACTCCGTGGTTGATCGACTCCCTGCTGGTTAGCTTTTGATCTAGAATCGACCCCCTTTCGATCCATTTCTGACTGGGGGGCGGGGATAGTCGTTCGTATCTCTCGTACCGTACTTGGACAAGAAGAGTCTCTAGTCCATGCGGAATAATGCGGAATTTTGGAGTTTCCAGTTCATACGGAATTATACGGACGTTGGACATTTCCTCTCCGCTTTTATTCCCAATACACGGACTTACATGGCAACGGATCTGGCAGCCCTGTTCGTATGTCTGTCAGATATGACAGAAACGACCGATGAGCAATTTTGTAAACCAAGAATGCGTAAAAACTCCATTTTTACAACCAACAATATTAAGGTTGGAAGAATACAAAGATGCTGCACTTAGATTTAGGGCCGGTGTCTTAATGTCTGGTTAAAGTTTTAAAGTTGATCGTAGAGATAATGTAGCTAACCGTAGCTAACCGCCACCTCTTCCGGTTAAAAATTAAACGACACGACAAATTTAAACAGCTGGTATTGGCTGCTGAGATTTAACAGCTAGAATTGTTTCAGTCTGGACAAGCCCCCATCGGAGGGAGGAATTATATATTCTGGAGTCTGTGTTCGATCCTTTTTATGATCAGCTCTTTCCTAGGATCTGAAGAATTTTCATGCCCTTGTAAACTTCCAGATCCGAAACGAATTCTATCAGCCATCTTCTATTTCGATTGCACAGCAAGTCTACGATTAATATTTCGTAAATCTAAATGTGAACTTTGTAACAAATCATAATCTGGTCTGGTAGTGCTGCTTCCACCGGAGGATCGAAGGCAGCACCTGCTCAGTAGTGATCTGTCGGTGGCACGAAACCTGAGGCTAAGGGTCCTATTACACCCGGATCCTAATGCGAGAGCGAGGGCATCTACGCTGTCCGCCAACCATTCCATCCTTGTCGCCTCATTTTTTATCATTCCCAATTTTTGCCTCCCCTGTTTGTGTTGTCATCCCTATGAAGTTTTATTAATACGTAAAGGACGGGCAACGAGCGACGAAAACTCCGAACACCTCTCCCGAACTGAGCTACAGCAAGCATTGATCGCTTAGCTCGTTGAGGGGCCTTTTTCTTCTCCAGGTGGCACGGCCCGACCTTCACGGTCATATGCTACCTTAGGCTCCGTCCCCACGGGAACCTCCAGATGCCCCCAAATCATCCGTTACAATTTTCCAACGTGAACTTAAATTGTTCGTGCTTAAATTTATTTTCCCATATGACTTCCAGGCGGCCAGAGCCCGACGTCGGGCTGTTGCGCCACAATGTTGATGGCTTACTTTTAAATATCCATCATAAGCCTTTCCTTTTGCCGTTGCTTTTATGGCTGCTACAGACAATGACTGGCAATCAAAAGCCATTGTCATCGTGTATCTAGTGGTTAGTGGTAGCTATCATCGCGACAAGCCGATATCTGCCCAGATTCACGATAGCAACTAATAGCGATGGGCCATTGTCTGTAGTAGGTATTACATTTGCCCCTAACGACTGGATATTTTCAAATCATCCGATGTTGTTGTATTCAAGTACATATTTCTAATCTCGCAGTTTGGATATCTGTTTGCATAACTAAACTACACTACTGAGAAGAGATGCCTCATCCCTGCTCTGGTTTAGAGAACAAAACTTGAGCGAAACGTGTGTGGATTCCCTTGTCGGAATTGTAGGAAATGTATAGGGAGGCTAAAGCAAGAAGCTCGTTCATCCTTCATCAAGTGCTATCCTTTGTATTCGCTTCAGTAGATATGTATAATCGCACACAAAAGCATTTTCTGATTACGTTTTGCACGTGACACCAACAGAAGGGATTCACTGTTTACCGAAACACCATAATTAGAAATAAATAAACCACTTGAGCAGATATTGGACTGGATTGCACAAGATGACGAAACGAGGAAAACTAAATTGATTCAAGTGGTTTATTGGATGGAATAGACAGAGGACTTTGACCTTGGATTTATTCAGAGTTGACAGGATATGATCTAGCTACTTGTAAGGAATAACACATAAGGGATAATCATCTGGCGAATTAGTGTGCGAGACTGTTTTTTCAGTTATTTCTCATTTGACGAGTATCAAATGTGATTGAAGCGAACACTAGAAGAGAGAGCGAAGCCAGCTCTCAAAAATGATAATGGATGGGCGTGAGGCTAGGAATAAGGGGTCGTTCAAGTTCACATAGGCATCAAAGGGAGGAGGGGGTTTCGTCTTTGCTTATTTTTGATGACAAGGCTGGTTGAGGGGTTTGAACGGTGATTATGCCAACAAATTGTCTCAACTTTCATGTTTTCCTCCGAAGATTTTATAAATTCGGAATTAAATTCATGGTTACCCTTTGTTGGTTTGGAGTGGATATTTTGGGACTCCCCGTTTATCGGCATCGGCAATAGCAAGCTTTGTTGATTATCATGTTCATCATCGTTACGAGGCGAGCATACTCGGCTAGGATGCCCGAGGCGGTGCGTCTGATATAAGGTACTTAGGAGTGATGATTGACTCGAAGCTGAGCTATGGATTGCATCTTAAACATGTACATATGTGAGAGGGCAACGAATACCACCGTCGCTCTGACAAATATCATGCCAAACATCGGTGGTCCTAGAACGAGAAGGAGGCTTCTATTATCAAGAGCTATAACCTCAATTCTGCGTCACCGGTGTGGGGCAGTGCGCTAAGCTACAATTGTAACATCAAGGAAAACATTTCGGTATATCAGAGGAGCGCCTTAAGGGTATGCTGTGCATACCGACCAACATCCTATGATGTGGCCTACGTTGTCTCTGAAATGATCAGAATAGGCATTCTAGTAGTTGAAAAGGAGAGACTCTACTGCGATCGACATCTGGTGCCATTTTCAGATTCAGAGGGACTGAAAAGCAGGCAATGGGCCGAATCACTGAGAATATGGTAGGAGTATTGGGATCAGGCATCCACAGGTCGTTGGACGTACACTGTCATCCAGCGGATCCACGAGTGGGGAAACCATAAGGACGGTGAGTTAAAGCATTACTTCGCTCAATTCCTTACGGGCCAAGGTCGATACAGGGAGTGACCCAAACCCAGCCCTGCGAAATAATACAGAGAGGTGGTTCCGCAATGTTGATGGGACGGCAACAGGAGTTCAGATTTTAGTCGGTAAGAATCTGACATCGCCGGATATAACCGGCATTTTATGCAAGATTTCCTACCTGCTCTAACCAAAAAAAAAACAAGGTAGTGGGGGTTATCACAGAGTACGAGTAGTGTGCTGTAGGTGAGTTCACCTGGAGGCAAAGGCGGAGGAAATTTTTGGATTCCTGTTTGTTTTCCAGGTTCTGGAGGACCTTAAGGATGTGAGCGCAACACAGTTTAATCGCTATATCGCCATTGCAGGCTTGTTTGTAGCCTAGCTTTGATGAGGTGATATTGTCGGTATTATTGCAGCTGTTTTACCTAACATAACCCAAGAGTAAGCCAATGGCTTTCCCGGCTTGCCCGAGAAGGCGACTGAAGGAACAGGATGTTTATGCCTTCAACATGAATTACCCGATATCTATTATTTTATATTCGATGGAAATGTCATCGAAACCTTTTAGGGAGTAGTTTTGGCACTATGTCCCACAATGGAAACGCAAAATTGTAATGGGTGTGTTCGGAAAGCGCAACCGTTGCGCAAAGATGGGGTAAATTTCTCCTGCCTTGGTGAAAGTACTCCCGCTCAATTTGTTGCGCATGTTGAGACAACGATATTGATGTTCCATTAGTGATATACGCACTGTCAGGTTGCAAGGGAAGACTGGACTTTTGTGGACACACACTCAAGAAAAGTTCGGAAAGCGATAAAACAAAACTTTACAGCTGATTATGCTTCATGATATTGCGAAGGGGCTAAATGCATTATTGCGCGCCGCACAACAGTGTACGCCTTCTGAACCCATGCATTTTTTATTTTACTGCTCGCTAATGGCTTCCTTACTTATTAGAGCTCATGGTACATATTGCATACGCAAGTTCGTCAACTGTTTCAATATGTAAAGTATCTGAAAATGTTTTCTCTGCTTCACAAGGAAATATCTTTTTCGTCGCATTTCCCTTGGCTTACTTGCTTTGGATGGTTACGTACTATAATACAAGTACATTAATGTAGTCCGTACATATGGTTGGGAGAGAATGAGTGGATTCTCAAAGCTTATGGATATGGTTAGGCATTAAGCGAGGAGCAAGTGCTTTTATAGTCAACATTTTGGTTTGCATCACTCCTTCTCACAATGACGGTCTACTACCTTTTCTCTACTCCTACACATACTTCTCATTAAATTGGCATTATGCGGCAGAGTGCTTTTACTTTATCTCCTTACATTAGCATATTATGTGGTTTATTACCGACAGTCACAAGATAATAGTGTTCCCGAAGAAGGTAAAATGTAAGGGTTCGATAAAATGTGCCGGTTGTCCTAGTTTAAGTCAAGCATTTGCACACACTTGTATGGATCTACCAGTGCATATACATATGTATACGAGTATTTACTTCCTCTATGTGAAATTTTCATATTGTATGCAAATGTCTTAAGGGAAAAGCAACTTGAGAAGCATGTAGAACATAAATCGATTTAAAACTATTATTCTATTACGGCTCCTGTTAGGGAAAATAGCGATAGTGCAATAATTGATCCTTGTCCTACTTACAAATCTTGTTAAGGACGATAGTTGTATTTAACGAAATGACGCTGTAAGGGATGTTGATTGGAGAAGTGGGTTCCTGACTAACTCACCACGGTATAAACTTCTCATTGTTGTATTTTCAACGACTGACGTTCTGTTCCATTTGTTATATTTTTGTCACTCTGTTCCCAGCTTAAAAAAATAGCTAAAGTTCATCCAAAAGCGAAACTTAGTGAGCTTTAGTAAAGGACAGTGAACAAAGCAGATATTTTTATTTGGAGGATACCAATGCGATTATTTGGAGAACCACCAACGTGAATGTAACCAAAAGATATCATTGCAATTCGCTAAAAACCCGCTAAGGCCCGGCATTCAATATCCAACCAAACCGCACCGAACCATATCACTTTCCTAGGATCATGCAGGAAATTCTTCGGAATCCGCATTTCCTATGGAAATGAAGTAGCCCAGTGCGACCAAAAACTTGTTCTGTGCGGTAGTGAATGTCGACCATTTTTCGAAAAAACTTCACCCTTGGTACAACTACTACTCTGCCCTAACCCCTAGTGAGATCAACTATACTCCTGCGCCATCGTACTCGGGTCTGTGCAATGGGACGAATCTCCACGAGACTCACACTCTTTTGCCACGGATCCGCGCCATGACTTTCTAGGACAACCCCTTGGTCAATGGGAATGGGGGTTTCATTTCATAGCATGTCCACCAATACAGTTATCACCCTTTCGCAATATGTGACCTATCCACTGCCATTTTTGTCTGCCTGTCACTTGGAACATCGGCATTTGACACGTACGCCGACTTAGCTCTTTAATTGATATTGTTTCGGGCCAGAAAATTCTTAAAATTTGACGAAGACAAGAGTCAACAAAAACTTGCGGCTTTCTGGTAACTCTCACGGAAGCTTTCCACATACTGCTCCCATATGAAGGCACAGAAAGTATTGTAGAGAGCGGAGTTATATTTTAATTTTTTAGGAATGTAAATTGTAAAGTCTCGAGGGAGGATACCGAAGCCTTATTCATTAACATTTTTTTTTTACAATTCGTATTCATATTTCAAGAGCGATCAAAAATTATAAGCAATTATTTATTTGATTCAAACATGTGTATATTGATTGATGAACATTTGTTAAGTTGAATCATTCTTCAAGACGTCATCTCTTGGGCATAGTCATCTCATGGTGGTAGGGGTTAGCCCGTATGGGGAATGTTGTAAAATCCTGTAGAGAATCAAAGAAGTAGTTATCGTTTAACACACTGATTCCTGTGAACTTCCCGATACGCCCTCATTTTGACTCCTGAGAGGCGTTGAATATGGTCCTGGGGCGACGCGTGGATGCTCGTACCAGCTTCCTATTCTTTTGTCTTCAGGTGATAGATGACTGATGAAACTTGGAGGTGGTTATCGCCATCGGAAAGCACATCGGGCGAAAAGAACAGCTATACTGATGATTACCAAGCTCGTCAAGGCGATTCCACTGATAAGGGTGTAGTTCCACTTCCATGAGTCTTCCACGGCTCCCTCGATCTCATCTTCCAGTATTTTTTTCAACTGCTCAAGAGAACTATTGGTAGTAGTTAACGGTGCGACATCGATGTTGATCGGTGATAGGTATTCTGTCCTTGATATGCTGTGAACCTACGTCCAGTTGGCTTTAGCGCTCAATGTATTCGGGTCCCGTACAGTGAAGTCTATTGAGCTCATTTCGCAACCTTGGAACTCAATCAGACAAACGGGGTGAGGTAAGAATGTTTCCGTTTCATTGCATTTAATCTTCACTTCGTCGTGCTCTCTTGTGAAGATTATACCGAGATGCTCTCATTTGTCGGTAGCTTTGACATGCGTAGTAGTTAGAGGATTTGCTGAGGTCAACGCGAAGAAGCAACGTAACAGTAAAGCCATGGTTTTTGAAAGAAAATTAATAGTTGACCGCGTTTGCGGCCGCTTTGTTATGCGGTTGTCAATTTCATTCTGATTTTGCTTCGACAGGGTCTCTTTGGTTTTCGAGCGTGTTGTCATTCGCTGAGGTTTATCGTTTGCCTCTTCCTTATTTGGCTCTTCCCTGGATTTATCGTCTACAACATTTGCTTCGAGCTCTTCTTCCTCTGGAAGAAGAGGCACAAGCTGATGCACAGCTCGGCGGACATTCTTTCTAGTACTCAATTGGTCTAACCCCTTGTGGAGCATAGCGCGTCATGTTCCATATGGCCCAGTTGACGTTTCGTTGGCATAAACTGGTTTTGGAGAATGCAGTGGCCATCATGGACCTCCTGCACATCCATGGCCACGACCGTCGTCGTGGACGGAATTCGAACCCGAAACGCCGGTAGTCAAACATGAAACTGACGCATCAACGCACTGCGCTACCGGTCGCCCCATTCTTCATAATATTCTTTCTAGTAGGTGTTTTTAAAGCCACTTGCCTGACGACTCCTTTGGGATCGGGATAATTCGTGCTGTTGTCCAAGTAAGTGGGGAGCTGCTGGTATTTTTCGACAATGCTAGGTTCCCTTCCTTTAGTTGCCGATCAGAATGCTTCTGTTTATAACGTTTCTGGAGATGATAGTGGTACTCAGATTCGAATTTATTCCAAAATTGTTATGTAGCTCTCGAATTTGGAGCCATCTTTTCGTAACTGGAAGGTTTTCTTTTAAGCCGATAGGTGGGGCAATAAGGTTTCGCTGAATGATAAAATGAGCTGATGTGAGAGCATCGACGTGGTTGACATCGTTTGACATCGGGTAGAGCGGTCTGCTGTTTAAGATTGCCTCCCAAGCACATACGGCGGTGTGAAATTCTTCATATGTGAGGTTTGCAAAACACGGCATTCTTTTGATAAACTCGTTCAAACGACCTACAGCAGCTTTAAAGAGTCCGCCGTAGTGGCTAGCTCTTGGAGGGTTGTGTAACCATTTGATAGGTATTCCTACGAGCTATGCCTTGATTCCAAGCCTAACTTCATAACAATAGGTCATCTAGTAAAATGCGACCTTTATTTTATCTCAACGAGTGAAAAATTTAACGAATTAGGTATATGTAATGTTTGAGTTTAATTGTACTCCGCGCGAAAGATGAAGGGTTAAAGATAACGCATGATTTTGGTCGGGCCACAGGATAAATGCAAATAGGGAAAAATAGTTCATCATCAAGCATATCCCCTAAAGGCTTTGAATGGGTTGAGAAAAAGGAAAAACAATATTCAATTATTCACCAATTGTCACGAACACAAATCCAAAGCACGTTTGACGCCGTTCAAATAATTATAAACGGTCGCTCAAAATTCTTTGATATCTTGCAAACATTTTAATTGAAACAATGCCGTTGGCAATGCGATTGGTAGCCCGTATCGAATCCATTTTCGATTTGAAATTCTGTCGTGGGCAGAATAATTCCCTCCAAGAAAATGCTTTGTTAGGGTGTCGACGATCCGCCCATTCAATTTGTTTAGCGGCTACAAGTATTTATACTTTGTAGAGCGAAAGTATCGTGTTTTTAGAAATTTCGAAAGACAGGACCAACAATCACAATATCCGTTTCGATGATTGCTGAAGAAAGATTATACCATTTCATAGAATCAGATTATTGCTTTATTTAATCACAATTAGATTTGTTATACAATTCATCTTCAGCTGTTTCCGATTCACTCAGATGAAAATGCATTGCCATACAAAACGACTGAATAGATTCTCACTGGATCAGAGTTGAAAGCGAATTGGTTGAATGTGTGTTTCATATATGGTCCAATTAATCAGTAGTTGCCCGGTGAGGCTACGATGATGGAACCTTTGTAGGGGTGGTAGGCCTCATTTTGATTCGAGTATTAAAACCAACTAACTAACCCACACTACAAATATTTGGCCTCAATGTCAAGTCTCTAATTCCATTCTATGGAAAGTTATCGCATATTTGAAATAACATTCGTAGGGGAGGTTGGGGTTCATTTGGTACGATGATGACTGTTTTCAATACAAACTAAACTGACAAGATCCTAATATAGCATTTCCGAGTCAGATTCATAAATTTTTGAATCAAATTCATAACATAAATTCATATTTTTCCGAAAGAAATAACAAGGAATTTTTTCAAGCAATTTATGTTCCTTGAGGACTTCTGTACTTTCCCGACTAACATTTATTAGAATCTATTTAGTACAGTTTTTCATTCGATAATATGTAGCAACCTCGAGGCTATGCCAAAAATTAGCTCTTTACGTGAATTCGCTCAAAAGATATAGTGAAAAACATAAAATATATGGTAATATTTGAAATTTCGTGAGGAGAGGGTTTCCTTCCCATTGATCTCATTTTTACAGGAAAGTTTAATATGGCGCTTTAAAGTCATCTACCGAAGCTCTAGCTTTTCGCGTGTATTAGATCGGAAGTTATAGATACATTTTTTTTATATGTAGGGGAGATAAGCGTTCCATTTGTCAGATCATGCCGATTTTCAATACCAACCAATTAGAGCCTGCTACAAAAATTTTACCAAGAGGTCTGTAGCTTCATTCTATCAAAAGTTATCGCCTATTTGAAATATGATTTGTAGCGGGGATAGGGGTTCTGTTTTCAATATCAACTAACCAGATTCACAACAAACAACGGGTCTGTTGGTTCGCATGATAGCTTTCGATAGACTAAAGTTAGCGACTTGAGATTTTGATCATATGTTTGTCGTCAATCTGGTTTTGTGATATTAAAAACAAAACCCTATTTTCGCTACAATGATATTTTAAATAGGCGATAACTTTCTATAGAGTGAAGCTACACCTTTTGGTAAAATGTTTGTAGTACAGACGGACAGACAGATAGACGGATGGACGGGACAGAGTGACATGGCTGAATGGATTCAGGAGGTGACCCTGACATTTCTATGTACAGTAGTTGGCATAAATATTTTAACAAATGAAAAAAAAAAAACATTTTCAAATGTACCTATATTTGTTGAAAAATTCAAAAAATAAAAAATAAAAAACTTATGGATTCTCTCAAATAAAAGAAGCAATATCAAGAAGAAGACTTTGTGCAATATTTCAGCTCGATAGCTTCAAAACTGAGGGACTAGTTCGTATAGAACCAGACGGATAGACAGACAGAGGGAAAAAGCTTAATCGACCCATCTCGTCATACTGACCTAGAATAATATATATTTTATATGGTCGAGGATGGTTTCTCCTCTGTGTTGCAAACTTTATGACAAAGTTAATATATCATAAATTGGCATAATTATTTTGTCAAATAGTATTTGGGCAACCTTTAAGTTTCCGAGGCCCCGGGTGGGGAATTTCACTCGAATTTTTGTTACTTTTCACTCTTTTCACTTTTTTATTTTTGTTTTAAGTTTTTCATTGTCTACTTTTTTTACGATTTATACTGAATGTTTGGTATATTGAAAGCATGGAAAATTCTAATATTCACAAGTCCCCTAGCAGGGGCTCAGCTAGCTACGCTCGCTCCGTGCTTAAGGCATCTCCATCCTCAGTATTGCTCGTGGAACAATCGCTTCGCTCGCTCTGCTTGCAACAGCGTTTTGATCAGTTTAGAACATACCAAACATTCAGCATAAATCACTGAAACAAAAAAAAAAAAAAAAAAAAAAATGAGAAAAAAAAGAATAAAAAAAATTAATGGAATTTAAAAAAACGCCGATAATGAACAGTACGGTTTATCAAAATACTTATGCCTACCATTGTAGATATTGCTATACCTACGGAGAATTAACATATGTACCGTTATTTCATGGAATTTAAAAAAAAAACGCCGATAATGGACAGTACGGTTTATCAAAATACTTATGCCTACCATTGTAGATATTGCTATACCTACGGAGAATTCATTGTACCCTTATAAGGTCAAGGGTTATTGATGTCGAAGACTTTTTCAGATCAATAAAATAATAATTACATATAACCTTTGCTATTTCGTTGTTCGTATATACAACCTACTCCGTATTTTATTGCACTAGCACGGGCCAAAAACCTAAGGACTGGGCACTTTCAACTTCCATTTGATTGTCCATTAAAATTTCAAATGTTTAAATCTCTTTCCCCAACAAAATGAAAGAAAAAACATTAAATTCCGACCATTTCGGACTCATTCGCACCCTACCCTGCGACATCAGATTAATTTTATAAAAGACAAAGTAATATTTGCCACCCTACTTGAATAAAAAGCTTCTTTAAAAAAAAAACCTTCGCCATCCTTTCCAGCTCACCATTTGATGAATCCCAGATTAAATTTGCGAAACCTTTTAAGAGTTGAAAAACATTAATGTTGTGATTTTTACACCCCCATCTAATATGACGAAAGCCGAAGTAATGTCTAAAATGTTTCACAACCCCCAAAAATCAAAATATTGAAGATGACCCTCTTAAAAGCTAATTCAACAAAAACGTGCACGCCACTATTTGTATTATTACAGGACTAGGTAGGTTGGTTGATGCATCAATAAAATGCAGAAACGCAAATTCAATGGGGAGAGTCCTGGGTGAATTTAATTTGAAGGGACGCGCCACCGACAGGGAATCTCTGATGCTCTTGATTGCGAGAGCAAACATCAGTTTTCAGTTTATTTGTCACGGGGAATTCTATTTAATTTCTCTTTGCTTGCATCTATTTTTTATGATGATGTTGTTGTTGTTGGTACATACGCGGAGGAACAGTTAGTTCTCTCGATGGTGGAAAACAAACTGGTTGGATCAATGCAGAGACGAGTGGGTTTTCATGTCAAATGCATGACAAGTAAACATCTGTATAGTTTTGGAAAGGCGAGCCGTTTATGTCTCCTCAGTCCAATACAACGGAATGGGATCAGCGCCTCTCCTCGGCTGACTCAGGTCCTTTATTAAAGATTGCCAACGATATTCGTGTGTAACAGGATGAAATTTGATTCCGAGGAAAAGGCCATGAAAATTGATATCTTATTTGATTTGTAACGTGGTAGAGCGAGCGGTTCGTGCAGACATTGTGTGCGTTCAGAAGGAACTGAGCAACTTCCGCTCAGCGAACATGTTCAGAACGAGCGGGTTCAGAAGTGACTGAGCAACTTCTGCTCGGGTGAGCATGATCAAATTTCACCGAGCAAGAAATATTTCTGCTCACTGATCAGTGCTCAGGTTCTTCTTCTTCTTTTTCAACCTCACGCTCATGTTGCGAGTTTCCGAGTTTTGACAGTTATCAAATTGGTGTTGTGTTTTCGCCGTTTTCGGCTTCTAGTTCTTTGGTTTTCGGGTGCTTTTGAATTTGTTTTCTCGTTGTTCGTGATTTTTGTAATGGACAGCATGGGATTCATGTATTTTCCACTTTGACGTCTAAAATTGTCATCGTCAGCTTTCAGCTGGTCGATTCGTCAGCTGGTAAAGTAGCGTTCAGCAGGTGCAGACTCTAAACCGAGCAGCTCCGGAGCTGCTCGCGAGCGGTTTCTGCTCTTTTGCCACCTTCTGAACGCACTCATTGATGATTTGATGATTTTATCTAAAATGCGATGAGTATGGACTACCGGCTTCCAATTTATTTGACTACCAGTCTAGTCATATTCTGAATTGGGAGAGCAAAATATATATATGTACATGTACAATACATATAAAAGTTTTTTTTTCCTCAATTTTGGCTTATATTCGTACATATATTTTAGGTTGCTGAATTTTAATTTCAATTTTCGTTGGAAAGAAAAAAAACCGAATTTACCACGGTTATAACAGATGCTAGAAGTTTGCGATTTCTACAAAAATAGAAGGTATGATACCCTTCGCGTGAAGGGTATCATACCTTCGTTGTGACTTATGGTGCATTCGCCACTTTGAAATTAGTAGTAAAACTTGTTCCGATTTCACTGTTCCTATGAGAGGTATATGGAATAGTGGGCCGATTTCAACCAAATTATAAGAAACGTGATTTGGCAGTCAATGTGATTGAATAGTATGGAATTCCGTAAAGATATCTTCCGAAACAAAAAAGTTTTTCTAACAAAAACTTGCTTTTGGAACGGTGGTTCCTATGACAGCTATATGATAGAATAGTCCGATTTCAACCAAATTCGGGAATGTGATTTGACTAGAGATACTATTGATGAGTGAGAAGTCTGAAAAAGATACGAGTATCTTTTGAAATAAAAAAGTTTTTCTCACAAAGACGAATTTTTGAACCGGTCGTTCCTATGGCAGCTATATGACGAAGTGGTCCGATTCCATTGGTTTCGATATATTTATAGCATGCAATAGGAAGAAAGCTTTGTGTAAAATTTGAGAAAGATATCTTTTGAAATAAAAAAGTTTTTCTCACGAAGACGAATTTTTGGACCGGTCGTTCCTATGGCAGCTATATGACGTAGTAGTCCGATTCCATTGGTTTCGATATATTTATAGCGCGCAATAAAGGAAAGGCTTTGTGCAAAATTTGAGAAAGATATCTTCAGAAATAAAAAAGACTAAAGACTAATTTTTGGACCGGTCGTGCCTATGGCACCTACATGACGTAGTGGTCCTATTCCGTTGATTTCCACATATTTACAGCGTGCAATAGAAAGAAGGCTTTGTACGTTGTACTTTGTTTCAGCTAGATAGCTTTAAAACTGAGGGACTAGTTTGTATAGAACCAGACGGATAAAGCTTAATCGACTCGTCTCATCATACTGACCAAGAATATATATACCTATATAGTTTGTATGGTCGGAGATGCTTCCTTCTGTGCGTTGCAAACTTCATTACAAAGTTAATAGCCTATCACATCCGTGAAGGGTATAAAAAATACCTCAGTGTGTTGGCTTCCATATGGATTTTTGTTTTGAAGGGGATGATGTCCATTGTATTGTACGCCAACCGAGTTTGACACTCGGATGCTAGTGCGGGTCATAGAAAGCGTCTTTAATTTGCCCTAAATTGTGAGGCATACCGGGTCAGCTACTCTCATGTGGCTTAGTCGACGTTTCGCTTAAACTGGTTTCGGACGATGCATGTTCCTAGCATGCGCCTCCTCCCCGCAGAACTAGCTTGCATTTATGTACATACCTGGATTTAATCACACATGGTTGCCAGAATTTTTTTACTCATTCGCCATAACCCCTAGTGGGGCATAGCGCGTCAACTGTTCCATGTGGCTAGCTGACGTTTCGTTGGTATAAACCAGTTTCGAACGATGCACGTTGCCAGCATGCACCTCCTCCATTAAGTTTAATTCTCTTAAGAATAGCTGCGTTCTGGATCCCGAAAGTTGTAAGTATTCAGCAATTCAGATGCATGTAAATCTGATATACTGGATATTGTCCGGTGTTTGTTATTTGTTCTAAAATAATACCTGTCCAAGACTACAACTTTTATTTTGCATGTAGATATAATACTTGTATTTCGAGAGCTACTGGAGAAGAAAATGTTCTTCAGTACAATGGTTACTATTGTAAAACTATGGTAGAATTACAACTCGTTAAATGCTCCACCTATATTAATTACAGGTAGACAGGGGATCATTATTTGGCTTAAAAAAGAAGATATTTGGTAGTTATTTACTTTCTACCTGTTTTCATTATGCTTATTTGGTAGAAATTTAATTGGGCGTGATTGGCAATTCCCTTCGTCGGTGTTCAGCAATTTTTCCGGACCTCCGCGCATAATTTCAAGACTTTCCCACGGGCCCAACATGCTTCTTTATGTGTCGTAGCAGCTCCAGGTTCTCGGTATGTCCTTCATGCAAGAAATGTTCGAGACTCAAAAATTTGTTAATTTAAAAGAGGTGGTTCTGTTCGTACAAGGAGCATACACTGTACATAGTGTAGTTTCTTTTGGAGCTTTTGACTTTTTGTCTAAAACTTAGTATTTTTAGAGTTATAAGTAAAAAAAAAATGAAAAAGAGCGTCTTTCGCGCAATTTCAGGCAGTTTTCTCGGAAAGAATCACTTTTTCCAGTTGGAAAATCTGAAATTTGGATTTAGCACTCTCTTTCTCTCATTCTCTCTCTCTCTCAATTGTCCTAACCCTTGTGGAGCATAGCGCGTAAAATGTTCCATGTTGCCCAGTTGACGTTTCGTCAGCATAAACTGGTTTCGGAGAATGCAGTTGCCAGCATGCACCTCCTGCACATCCATGGCCACGAACGTCGTCGTGGACGGGACTCGAACCCGAAACGCCGGTGGTCAAACATGAGACTGATGCCCTCAACACACTGCGCTACCGGTCGCCCCAACATATACATACCTATATAAACCAACAACAATGGTACACTTATTCTCCGTTAAACCACTACTGTCTTTAATCCATTTATGACAGAATTACTTGATTTTCCTCTATCAGGAAATAGTTTTTGGCACTTACGATTAGTGCAAAAGGAACTTTTTGACGTTTAATTATAATTCAAGTTGACATAATGGGACAGGTGGAAATAAATGAAAGTGTGGGGATTTTGCGGTTATCACACAATTTAAACAGAAATTCCACTCTGCGTACATACGTGTCGACATATACATATCTGTGTAGTTCCTCTTCGTTGCAATTTATCAGGCTGAAGATTAATAAACTTTTCGCAGCTTGAGTCAGCCATAAAAGCTTTCTATGCTCCAACCTGTCAAACTGTCAGAGTTTATTAAAAAACAGAAGGCAGTAGGAAACGCAATTTTCGCAGATATGTTGCTACAGGCAGACGAACGTATTAACAAGGAAAGGGGCACTATGAATTAAAAGCAGAGTACGGTTAAAGCAATCTTGTAGGTAAATTCAGGCAATATACAGTTAGTGCTTCTGCAGATACACGTTGAGAGTTGCATGCTAGCAACTGTACCTTTCGAAATTTATAGGCTATCGAAACGTCAACAAGGCATAGTTGTACAAGAGATGTTGATGCGCCCGTGCTCCTGGAGATTTCGTGGCAATTAACAACCACAGAAACACTTGGAATATTATGGTCTCTTTTAAATCTAGAGAGCTGTTTACACATGACATGTAGCACAATAGATCTTCGGGTCGCAGTGCATGGTGGCCTTAGGGCGAACCATCTGCTCAGCAGATTCTTGTATGTGCTCTCTGACTTCAGAGCAAATTACTTAACTGCAGGAGTCCATAAAAGACGTCACGCCAGAGCAAAGGCAAGGCGATCAAGCTATTGATTTTGAATCCTGTCCTCGCGGTGGACGATGTGTCTATGAAGCGGATTTTGGAGCGCAAGGGCGAAGTTGCTAACCGCTTCACAACCTAAATCTGGCTAAAAACAAGCGGTTCAGAGATTCTGTGAACGAAGGCCTGTCGACGCTTCAACAGGGGTCAACCGAATTAAGAATTCTCCTAATTTTTCCGAAACAGGAATGTTCCAACGTCGCAGCCTAGGACTGGAAATAGCCCAGGTACCTGGAGTAACTCGAAAAACTCGGCTGGTGTTCGTACAGCCTATATACATAGCTCAGGTATTATCAGTAGCTCTCGCCGAAAGGAGCGACACCGAAAGAACGACGGAGAAGCAGGTTTCGGCAAGGTGGCCGTGATGGTTCGGTCACTGCTCTACGATACTACATCTTGAGCTCGGAGTTCAAAGCTCAGCGCGATGAAAAACTGCCTGTGACTACTAATAGAACTCTCACAGTGCTCTGAGCTTGTGTCAGTGCACAAAAAAGTAAACCGAGATTTTGTTGCTAACCGCCATTCTATCGCCCACGCGCGCAAAATGTTGTGATTTGGAAATATGAAAAGCGCCCGCGGACGTTATTATATCCGCGAAAAAATGACCATAGGTCAAGTCATCTGTACAATGTTGATTTGAACGACATTTGATATAGAACGCTCTCCAGCGCTGCCAGATAGTACGTTTTTTTTATTTTGTACTATTTTCAGCATCTAATACGGTTTTACGAATTTTTGGAGCAGTTTGCGATCAAAATGGATGGCGAATCCGATACAACCATGAGTTGCACGAACTATAAGCTGAAAGCTTTACAAATCGTCAAGCTTCAACGACTTCAAGACTGTGCACTTGCCGATGGTCGATTTGCGACGTGACCTCTGCCATCGTTTTCGTAACATCAAAATATACCAATTTTCTGGTTTTTTACATTTACACTTACAGGAGTACCCTGAACCGAATGGAGTCAAGTGCGTCCATTGTTTCATGCTTTTGATGACAAATGACATCTGTTACCGCTTTAGCAACGCCAACGCGGGCTTCTGGTTGCCGACCCCCGTTCTATATTATTATGCGATGCTTTGTTTGTTGCCTTTGTAACTAAACCGGAAAGGAACATTAAACATGAATTTGTAATGTTTTAAACATCGGCCTTTCCTTTCTGAAACTCCCCACTACCCAAATTTCAGTCCATCAGGTAGGGACCTCATAGTTTTTGTTACTGATTATGAGAGGTACTAAATTTTCGGCCGTGATTCCTCATAGGCAGGGTGGGTAGAGAGGCCGAGGTCTGTTCCAGCTCTACCATGAGCAGGTCGACGGCTATTGGGTTTATGTTTTTCTTTTTTAATATTTTTTTAAAGTTTTTTTCATGACCATGGAGGTTTGCTTCTGCAGAAAATTTGCAGACCTGATCCCGGACCGTACGGGATTGGAAAATGGCAATCCCCAATCCAAAGTGTATTGGACTACCGATGGGTCTAAAACTGAAAAGATGGAGATGGTGTTGGGGTCGATGGACCAAACATCAGGGTTTCGATTTTCTCTGACCGGAACCCCGCTGTTTTCGGAGCCTCACTTCAGCCAGTGTTTATTAGAGAATGGTTTGAGGGTTAAGGCAGCAATACTGGGATTATATTCCAGGGCTGTGTCAATCGAAACATGCTAGACACATTTGAAGGTAAGGTTCTGCAGCGAATTTTTTGGGGTTGTTTGCGATCGAGATAGATGGCGCATCCGGTACAACCATAAGTTTTATGAACTGTACGATGAGCTGGAAGTTTCGAAAATCGTCAAACTACAACGACTTCAATGAGCAGGGCATGTACAACGAATGAACGATGATCGCATGGCAAAGAGAGTAATGAAAGCAGAATGAGTCGACTGCCTAGACGACCGAGATCTCGTTGGGAGAGCTCAGTATATGCGGACGCCGAGCAGCTACTGGGCTTCCAAGATTGGAGGACGCGATTACGTGACCGAGATAATTGGAGGACAACGATCCAGGTGGCCAAGGCCCGTCGGGCTGTCGCGCCACGATGATGATGTGTCAATAGAAGGAGCTAAAAACGCCCTTCAAAAACAGAAGCATTACTCGCATGAATACAGCCGATCTTAGGTTTCTTATGGGCTACTTATCGGGCAATCACTGGGTGAGATATCACATAAATATAATGGACATGTTTAGATATATTTTGCAATAATATGGGCTATCTATGACACAATAGACTTCTCCATGGTCGCAGGATTCACGGAATGGATAAAGTGGCCCCAATTTAATGAAAATAATAATCTGCGGACAAGTTTTTTTGCCGGACACAGCCGGATTATTGTCTTTGAGCGCAGACTCTCGAAACAATGCACGGGTTGTAATCCAAATTTATGAATAAAATCATACAACCATGCTAAAATCACTCGATAAAATTTAACGAACTTGATAATAAACTGCATATTACAAATTGGATTGAACTAGTTCTGCAATATCCGCCACACTATTAGCATATAATGATGTACTCCCATTACACGACCTAATTGATATCATTAAAAAATTAGGCTTTTTTGTCAGATTACTAGTTCGACCTGACCTAGTTGGCAGCATGTCCAAGGATCTTATCCATACACGCGCTCAAATATGTTTATTATGAAAAATTCTGCATTGTACTTAAATATCATTAATGTATAGTATGCATTACGGATTTTATGCGCTGAACACTGCGTCACAATTGTAGTCAGTAAATTATTGGCAACATATACACACACATCCTAGCCAGGATTATTCCATGTCGATGGCAACAACAAATCATGGAATTAGTATCCTGTTGGCTCTACATATGCAGCTGCAATCTTTCGCAAACAATCTTAATGAGATGAGTCGCCGTCTGAAGACATATTACAACAAATTGCCATTTAACAACGATGTAAACTTCCTGAATTAATCCCATATCTGTTTCCTGAATACAATGGGACATCTGATCTAGGACATACGTGATTACATTCTGCATTTATTGCCTGGCCGTAGGTCATGAGATATCGTGGGAGTGTGCACATTTAGGAGCCACAGACCTCCGGTCAGCCAGCTAATCCAATTCGTTTAGACATGAAGGCCAGAAGGGTGGTCAATATTTCAACTTACCTTGTGCTTCAAGTTGCGAAGCCTTAAGCCGGCTGTTGTTGCTTGCCGGAATTGTAAATCCCCTCAAGCGTAATGCAGTTCTTCGGGGCAATGTTGTGGCTGTAATTTACGACGGAGAAATTAACTGCAATCGCAGATGCGTTCCAGACTCGTTTATCACGTCGACAGCCACTCAATGGTTGGACATTACTTCCAGGCCAATGACAATGGGAAGCAACCAGATGAGGTTGTACTAAGGATATGTATGTTAGATAAAATGTTTGGAATAACAAAGTGTACGTTCACACGGTCCTTTCTATGTACAATACATTCCGTTCAATTAACTCGGTACTCCACTAATGTGTTCGGGCTAATTCAAATTGAATTCTCTACGCGCTTCACGTCACTGAAAGTCGCATCCGCGATGTATACATTTGAAAATCAATTTCGACGAAAATTTATTCCAGTGAATTCATAATACACACACATTCTATCGTCTGTCATGCTGACGGACACATTAGCATTTTCAAACAACCGAACAAAACTCGAGCAACAACACCAACAGTAACCCGAAAGGAAGAACTTTCCAGCAAAATAAACGTATGTATTGTATACATGTGCGAACTTCACCGGATCATGGCAGCATAAATTCCAAACAGCCTGCGAGTCAGCCTGCTTTGGCAAGCTATCATGTTCCCATCTATCCTAGTCCTAGTTCCTGACGGCTCACTGCACTATAGAGTCTTCAATGAGAACAGCTCCATATTTGGTTCATGTTCATCCATTCTCCAGTACATGCTGAAGTCCCTTTTCGCATATGCTTTTGACAGAAAGGGTTATATGTGTGTTATCCCGAGGATTTTAAATCAATTACTTGCTAGTTTAGAATATTTTTTCGCTACATCCTATCAAATCCACATATACTTGTAGTACGGATACAATTGGTTGGTGTGAAAGCTGTCGTGCGAAGCTCGACCGAAGAAAAGGGAGCAGTTGGCAACAGCAAAATTCGAACAACAGTGTTTTCTATTAGTGGAATGAAACGAGGACGTTAATAATAGTGAAAAATTCAAATATACCATACATTGAGGAGATTCCAAGCACTTCAAGGACACTTTTCGTAATTTGTACTGTCAAGGCCCTCGCTAATTTGTCGACATTTGGCAGAATTTAGCGTGTCCTGCACAATGTTTTCCACGTTTCCAGTGCCTCTCGAAATGCTGATCTTCTGTTTCCCCTAGAAACCACCTAGCCAACATAGAATATCCCTACGTATGTATATTCCCATATGAACGTTCCAACCGCTGGGCATTAGCCGGGATAAAGTGTAAAAGGCGGCATCTCGTATAGTGGTCCTTCATCATGGCTGGCGTCATCCCAAGCTGCTGTAGCGTAGAGAGTTCGCTTTTGTCTTGTATTTAGGCAGAAAATGAAAAATTACTGACGAAATGGAAGTTTATGGATGCGTGAACACATGCTATGTGGTGTCTATCCATTGATAAGGGTCTAAACGGGTCATAATTAGAAGAGTAGAATGGAAATTTTTAGCGAATTTTTATTGTATCAAGCCGACTCGAAAAGGTTAAGACAAAAGATCGATTGAGGGATTCCAAATTGTCGGAAATGTATGGAGATTCTAATTGTATACTATGCAAATCAAGATTGCGAATGGAATATAGTAATTAGAGTTATGTAAATATGGACTTTTTTTGCGAAAAATATCAGCTAAGTCTGCTTTAGATCAGGGCTTGGCTATTTTTTTAGGATAAATGGACACTTTTAAAAGAAACAAATTTAGGCGGGCCGCACAGCCCAACGCTCCGTTGGTGTGGTGGCCCAGAATTGCGGTTTGTTTTCTTGCACTGACACTTAATGTTTCTTATTAAGTGAGTCGCCCATTTTTTTGTTTATTAAATAAAGGCAGGCTAAGGTACCCAGTTGGTAGGCACTGCGACCATAAAATTGATTGTGCCATAGCCTTAACTAATCCAAAAGACCCTCAACCAACCTGATAAAGGCCAGTAGGTCCTTTGTAGCAGTACTCTTAGTGACACTGGAGCTCACGATGGAATCTTCAAGAAACATGAACCTGGCGCGAGCAACGGCGGGGCATTCACAGAGAAGGTGTTTGGTGGACTCAATATCCTCCAGGCAAAGTCGGCATTCCGTCTCAGTGGACAGGCCCATTTTGTTTAAGTGATATCTCACCCAGTGGTGTCCCGTGAGGAAACCAACGACCAGTCTCAGGTCAGCTCTGCCCAATCGGCTAGCTTCTGAGAGACCGTAGGGGTTGATAAGATATTTGGACTGTTGTAACCCCGGGAGATTATTCCAGTGCCGCAGCCTTTCGCCCGCAGATCAATCCCTCACCAGCGCCCTGGCTGTGGCCCAGCTTAGACCGCAGTAGGGATCATGTCCGAAAAATTTGTCCGATGAACCCTGCCTAACAAGTTCATACGCAGCTTCATTGCCATGAATGCCCCGATGCCCAGGTACCCAACAAAGAGTGACCCGGTTAGAGTTTGCCAGACATTGAAGGGTATCAAAACACTCTTTCACTAGTTTCGGTGAGAACTTATGTGAAGAAAGAACCTTAATAGCTGCCTGACTGTCAGAGCAGATAATGATTATAGCGCTAGTGAGCTTCTTGAACACAATTTCTTTAGCGCAAACCTCAATTGCATGGATCTCAGCTTGGAAAACGCTGGGCCAAGTGCCCATAGCGATTGAGATCCTGGTGTTCGGACCAAAGACCCCAGCACCAACTCCTTGTCCCGTTTTCGACCCATCAGTATACCACATGATACACCCGGGGTCAGTACAGATATTGCCAATATCCCATTCCGATTGACTAGGGATGGAGACCGAGAATTTCCTACCGAAGCAGAGTTGCCCGCAAAACTGTTTTTTTTTTTCAATAATGTTTCTTAAATAACAAGAAAACGCGCATAATATTTGAGCATTGTCATTGTATATGCGTCTTAGACAATTGAAGGATATTCTGCTTCGAAATGTCATAACCTTCTTGAAGGATACCCTAAGGCTACCTTAAGGTTTTTTTCGATCCTATGTCAGTGAAAATTTACAGTAGAAATAAAGCATGCAAATATTGGGAGTCAAATGTGGGGGTAGATGTGATTTTTTCAAGACATTGAAACTGGAATGGACAATCAAAATAGGCGTTAGTAACATCAACATTTTTATCTGCCTTAAAAACAGTTCAACGCTTTTTTAGCCTACGTCAGTAAAAATTTTAAGTGGAAAATTGTCGAAAATTGGTTAAAAAGGCATGAACATTTTCAGTGCCCAATGTGAGGTCACTGTAATTTTCTCTAATCAATGAAATCGAAGTGACAACAATCGAATTGACTCGCTGACCGTTGGTCACGAGACACATATGGCGTTTATGCCAAATAAAACGCTGGCTCTTTCTTAGCAAGCAGCTTGGAATAGCCGTGGCCCACTCCACTCAACTCGATCTCAAGACTCGAACATGGATACAAGGTTTGTATCAGTATTTGTTTGCAAGGGAATAGAGTGCCGCTTAAATACTTTCGACATATTGTATACGAGAATAATGAAAAATTAGTTTTCCTACTTTCACTACTCCTCTACGACAAAAATTGATAAATTCCAGACCTGTTTGGTTGGTAGATTTGATCTCTTAAACTCATCGAAATTTTTAAAGCTTCGGCCATCAAGAATATCATCATGTAACTATCTAATGACTTTGTCGACAACACCCTCACCGAATATTTCATCAGCTAGTTGTTGTTCTTCTTTGGGGGACACAAGACCTTTTCCATAGTCCTCCGGGTGGGCGCCCCCTGGTAACGGCAGTGTATCAAATCGCTGACGGCCAATGTCTTAGCGATAAGACAGTTTGGAAAAAGGCAGATAGCTGTAGCCTGAATGGCTGACCAACACCTAAGCGTCTCAGGTTTAGTAGGATGGAATGACTTGCGTAGTTGGATCTGCAACATAGTTGTGTGAACTCCAGCACGTTTATTAAACCATCTGAAGCAGCTATCTTCCGAGGCCATCCCCTGAATGAGGTTAAGCGACGTGCTAACAACTCGTCCTTGCGAAAACCACTCCATGTCAAGAAACCTGGAACAAAGGCCTCGGATTGGACGGATCAACAACGACGACCACGCAAACGACTAAAGGATTATTCTTTCGGTTCCTGGAATGTACGCTCCCTGAACAAACCGGGGGCCGAAAAGGCCCTCCTTTAACAGGTCATTGTGGCGCAACAGCCCGGCGTCGGGCCTTGGCCGCCTGGATCGTTGTCCTCCAATTATCTCGGTCACGTGACCGCGTCCTCCAATTTTGGAAGCTCAGTAGTTTCGCGGCGTCCGCATATTCTGTGCTTTCTCAACGAGCTCTCGGTCGTCCTCGCAGTCTCGCTCCGTCGACTCGTCTTCCGTTCATTACTCTTTGTGCATTGCGATCATCGTCCATTCGTTGTACGTAGTTTGACGATGTCGGTCACGTGACCGCGTCCTCCAATCCTGGTAGCATATACTGAGCTCTCCCAACGAGCTCTCGGTCTTCCTCCCAGTCTCGCTCTGTCGACTCGTCGTCCGTTACTTATTTGTCTAGGCGTGCGAACATCGTTCATTCGGTGTACATGCCCTGCCTATTGAAAACGTAGTAGTTTGACGATTGTCTCTGTCGCAGCTCGTATATATATTTCATACAACTCATGGTTGTACCGGATGCGCCACCCATCTCGATCGGAAACAGCCCCCAAGATTCGCCGCAGAGCCTTGCGTTCGAATGTGTCTAGCATGCATCCGGAGGCTCGAGTTAAGGTCCATGTTTCACAGCCATAGCATAGCACTGGTCATTATGATGGTTTTTGTACAAGCAGAGCTTCGTGTTTCTTATTTGCTACCTGTATCCGTCGTATGATTTCGCCCAGATATGTGAAGTCGTCTAAAATACGATGCTGGATTCTGACTTGTGAGACCGAGTTGGTCATCGTCATCTTTGTTAGTGGTACTACGTAGTTTTACTGGTATACCAAATTGCAGCATGATGGTTTTACAGTACACCGCCATCGATAATGTCGTACGCCTGCTTAAAGTCGACCAAGTTTTGGTACACGTCAGCGTTGTACTCCCAGCACTTTTGCCGGATTAGCTTAACCGTAAAAAGAGGATCGGTTGTGGAGCAACCAGTTCTGAAACCACCTTGACACTCGTCGATGATTCGTTCGGCGTACGGTTTTACTCTATTCTCCAGAATTTTCGTCAACATTTTGTAGGATGTACAGGCCTATGTAATTCTCACAACCTTCTATATACGTATATGGAATATCGAACCGACTGGTAATCTTTAAACTCAGCAAAGATCCAATTCAGTGTGAACCCAATGTAAAAATCTCGATCTCGGTGCTTGATATCCTGTAGATCGAGATCGAGCTACGCCAGATCAAGTGATCTGCTGCTTAGTTTGGCCCAGATCAATTGATCTGACGCAAATCAAGTAATCTCGCTCCTAGAGTGAACTCCATTTTACTTTTAAGTTGTGACTGACCTCTCCGAAAGATATAATCGGCTGAAGCAAGGCGATGGACTGCTTTTTGGCCTTGATAAAATGTATCCGCATATAATTCGGTGCATTCTTTTTGTTCGTTAGATCGTTTTTTTCGTTTGTCCGGGCACTTCCCGCTTTTTAATCCTAACCAAGTTTGGTTTGAAGGTTCCTTGTGTGACCCTGGGCACAAATCAGTAACCGCAATTTTGATCATCGACTGGAATAACGGTATATTCCACAATTACTCGCCTAAGTGTTTTCTAAGATCGCTCCTCCAGGTATTTCAATGGTCCGATTTCAACCAAAGTTGGTACGTAGCTTCGTGGGTTATTATAAATACCACATGGTGATATTATGGTCCTGCAGCAGGTGAACGTCAGGACAAAATTACTCTCTTGATAGTGAAATGTAACAGAAACCACACCTGGTAGGCATAGGTATCTCCTGATTCGGGGTGACGAGACCAACGCATTCGAGTACTGTTGAAGGTATTTTAAGTCCTTTGGTCAGGACTGATGCCATTTGAAGCCCTTTGATGAGGAAAACAGGGTATTCTTGGCAGTGAAATTATATCTAGGCAAGATGGGTATCATATGACTGGGGGTGAGGTGAGGCGAAAGTACTGGCCTGTTGATGGTATTTTGAATCTTTTGGAGAATATCTAGGCTGAATGGGTGTCATATGACTGGGTGATGGCAAGTGCAACAAACTACTAAAGATGGTTTTTTCGAGTCCTCTGGTTTCGAAAATAGCAAGTTTTGGCATGAATTGAAACAGCAACTAAACCTACCAAGCATCGGTCATTTTTGGATGTAAGGGATTTGTAGGGTATAAAGTATTTTACATAACGGACATAAAAGGCTGAAAGATACAACATCCTCGAAGACAACTCCAAGTTATGTGAAAAGCACATTTACTTAAGGATGAACACCTAAAGAATTAGTTATTTAGGGATAACATTTTTCAAAGCAAATCATAGACAACTTGAAAGCAAGTGATTCAAAATGATAATGTTTTTGCATAAGACGAGCCTAAAGTGCCGACGAAATTCGCTCTTTTTGTGTCATTTAACTTAGCGTGCCAGGCATACACATCCACCTCTGTCCAAAGCCGCCTTCTACAACAAGCCCGCAGAGGTTATCGCTTATTCTTACGAGCAATACCACAAGGCGGCATTTATTTTACATAAACTTGCAATACGGATATTAAGATGCCTCATCAAAAATTGAAAATGTATGTTTTTATATTACATTTTCTGGCAAAATTTGAAAAGGCATCAATGATAGTTCTTCAGTATTTTGTTCTGTCAAAATCTTAAACACAATTTTTAATCTAAAATCGATGAGGATAGTAGACTTCTACGAGTATTATCGGAATTATAATTGAAAATCAATAGGGCGAGTAGGGCATTCAATCCAAAAAGCGGGGCTCATTGCATAAATACTAAAGGGAACAAGCTTTCGTTTTGTACGTAAATTTAAAGAAAATATATATAGCAATATAACATATCACCCTCATTAGGATAAACCCAATGCCAATCTGAAGAGTGATCTATTTATACTAACTAGCATGTATGCTGCTTTTGGAATGAGACTATTTCGATTCGATTATTATGAATTGATTCGAAGAAATTTTCTATCCCAAGTCTTGTTTCAGCCTTGAGAAAAAGATGACATAAAGTGGGTTAATCAAATAATCTGCAAAAAAGATCTGGAATTTTCTGCTTCTATCGGTCGTTTTCTATTTGCCATACCATTTCAGTCGCTGACTAGTTCTTTTTGTCCTTCGATTTCCACCCCAGTATAGGACAAACTTCATTAGATTTTTCTCTCTTTCCTTGGAAATTTAATTATCGAACCTTTTCCCACCGGTCGAAGACGAATGAATGCTGAAGTTTTTGTGGCCCACTCTTAAGGTTTATCCTCAGGTTCCAATAGGAATTCCCTGATATATTCCTCAGCATAGCCGGGACACATGCTGGAAGAAGAAATAAAAAACAGTACCAGTACATGATAGAATTCCTACTTTTTTTTTTATTATTCGCTTCCTCGTCGTTCCCTATTTCGTTCCCATATAAAATCGACATTAAAATTCAAAGCTGAGCTCCCTAATGTTATTATCCTTAAGGGGCAATTAAAATATTTTTTATGATTCCGACTAGGTCTTCTGAATTCTAATCGCGACAGGATGTGAATTTCACTTTGGTTTTACATTGCCCGCAGACGATGGAGCTCATTCGTTCGTTCATTTTCCATTTGGCTTGGCTTTGGTTTGTGCCCGATAAAAATTAATACGGAATTTAAAATACTTCCGGGATACCTGAGAATGGACTATGCTTCAAACGGACTTGGTTGCTTTAAACCATTGGTCGTTCGTGGAAGTATCTTCATTGCGGAGTATTTCAATGGGGATATATTCCCGAGAATTGAAAGAAATTTAACAGGAATGGCCCATTATTGCAGTAGGTATCATTGTAATTTTATTGTTTTGTTAAATGATATGACTGTGGGGCATATTTGAACACGTGAACGTGTAGTGAATTCGGAAATGAGGCAGATTGTTGGAATTTAATCGCTTTTGTCGATTGTGGTTGAATTCGAAATTTATTAAGTTGAGTCAAGTAAATTTTCAGGCGAAAAGAAAGAGAGACACTTAAATTAGACTTACAACACAATCTAAAATAAGAGATCCATCCACAAGTTTTGTGTCCCCATAATTTTGCCGCAAGATTTATTAAAATATATTTATACCTGTAATGAACCACCTGTAATGAACCATATTATGGTCTGGTAGTGCTGCTCCCACCAGCATATCGAAGCAGCACCTGATGAGTAGTGATCTGTTGGTGGTACGAAATCTGAGGCCGAGGGTCCCATTACACCCGGATTCAGGTGCGACCGTGTGGGCGTCTGATCCGTCCGTCAACGGTCAACCATTCCATCCTTATCGACTATTTTTTTATTCCCCATTTTTACCTCTCTTGTTTGTGTTGTCTTCCCCAGGCCTATTAATTTTTGTTAATACGTAAAGGACAGGGGCAACGAGCGGCGAAAACCCCGCCCACATCTCCCGAACTGAGCTACGACGAAAAACGCGATTCAAAACGAAGGGGTTTTCGATAGGCGGCATTGGTTGAGAGCTTTCGACTGTTTGCGCAAGCTATAGGAGGAAACAAACTTGCTGACGTTTTTGCCCATTTGGGCCCAAACGTTGCAGCGCTTTCGATACTCCTCCACGGGCACATAGCGAGTGCTGGTGTGCGCGCTTGATTACGTTAGCTCGAAAGCTCGTCTGGAACCCATACTTTCCTGGCCAGCATTTTATTACCGCACGCATACTGTCTGTGCACGAATCCATCTACCGTTTTCAGATCCGGCAGAAGATGTTGGATTCCATCAACGATCGTTAAGTTCAGATCGATCTAAACCGTACTATCGAAGGGGTGCTGTGTCGATAGAGATTCTGCGTAATAAACCCGAGACAGAGTGTCTGGCATAACACGTTGACTGCCCTTCCGATGCAGGATATAAATCAGAAGCCTTGCAGCTTCAGTGCCCAACGAGCCAGCTTTCCTTGCAAATCTGACCGAATCATCAGTCACTTAAGCGATGCATTGTCAGTCATTATTGAAGACTCTTGCTCTACCACATAAGTCCTCAACTTTCTGATCTCTGTCGCCTCTGCCAGACATTATTTTTCGGTGACCGTTTAGTTTTGCTGGGTTAAATTAAGCTTCCTGGATATGTAAGTGATGGGCACTTGGGAAACGCCTTCTGTTGTCTGTGTTAACACTGCAACGATGCCATATTGACCTGCGGACTTTGGATGACAAACGGACGCTAGAAGTCAAGGCTGTGCAACACAGGGGCCCGTATCAAGTAGCGTTTTAAAGCTTAAAATGTCAGGAGCACTAGAATCAAGTAGTCCATTAGCCGTTGCATTGTTTATGGTGCATAAGTGTCACCATACACTGTCGAACTCGAACACGAACCTGGTACAAATGTCGTCTGACACACACATACACTTCACATAGGTGTGAAGAAAACCGGTCAACTTGTACTAGGTTCGTGTTCGAGTTTGACAGTGTATGGTGGCACTTATAAAGGCCAAAATGCATGGTCACAAACTAGTAAAACGGCCTGCCAGGAACACTGAAGGTTTTTTTTAATCTTTGGACGCTTCATCGAGGGGAATTTTTCAAAATGCATCCCTCAAGTCTAAGCTCGTGCAGAACTCAGCGTTGCGGCGGCGGCTCAAAATCCCATTGATGAGCGGCAAAGGATAATTATCCTTTAAAGTCGCTGCATTGACATTAAGTGCATCCAGGTACATGCGAACCTTGTTGTCTTTGATTACCAAGGGGATGACTATGCACCCTTGGACTCCTCAATTATCCCCATTCCAAGCATCCGATCCATCTTCATATGGAGGAGCTTTTCGACGGCGGGAGAGACCGGGTTGCTTGACGGGTTTATTGTTTCCGACGTCGATGGCGTGCGAGATGCCATTCATACGCCCTAAGCCCTTCTTGGCAAAAGACGGAAACATTGAAATTGAATTGAGTCGTATTTGTTGATCTGCTATCAGAGAATGTGGACGGACTGTCGCCGCAGGTCACGTTATATCCGATATCTGTTGAGAAGATGTAAATAAGTCAGGAGCCAAGTCGAAACTTCGAACAAAATCGACCCCTATATATAATTTCTGACTGACAGTTCACCTGAGAAGGAAATTGCGCGATTTGGTAAGTCCGCAAAACGTGACGTTCGTACGGATTTTATCTATAGCTGTTCCGCTGAGGTGAGGTGCTTAAGAAATAGCCTTTCCCGGCTTGTCGTAGATTTGTATGCCGGCAGCATGCATCATCCGAAACCTGTTATATGCTAACAATACGTAAACTATTCCTCTTTAGAGTAGTTGGCGCGCTATGTCCCACAAGGGGTTAAGGTGAATAATACGGCAAGTGCCATCAGCAATTATAACCTCAAGTCGAAACCTTTCTCATGGGATAACGGCTATCCTTCAAAACCTCTTCAGCAAAGCTCGAAGTAATAAAACTACAGGATGAGCTTTCATCGACCAACACACTCACTATTTGATCAAGGAGCGTGACAGCTGCAATGGGCGGATATCGTCTTACAGACAATCCGACAGGATTACATCGCAGTATCGACGAGGTTTTATCCAGAATCGCTGACAGCGCATGGTCGAGCGACGATTCTAGATTTTTTCGGTGTCGAAAATTCGTTGCTGGGCTGTCAAGTAATTCTTGTGTTGCTCATGTAGTGGTCTGAAACTGTAGTGAGTGGGGTTTGACTTCGGTACCCTAAGATTTTTTGATAAAAATATTCACAAGCACTAGTCTTGAAACTATCGGGAAAATAAATTAGAAAGCGTATCACTAGGAAGTCAAGATTTTTGTAAGAAATTTTTACTCGTAAGTAACCTTAGCCCCGCCACACACTGTCGAACACGAACTCAAATACGAACATGGACTCAGTGGACAATTTTCTTCAGATATGAGTGAAGTGTCTTGAGCCATTCGCATGATGATGACCTTTCCTCAAACGATGCGTCAATGACCAGACACTTCACACAAATCTGAAACAAAATTGTCCACTAAGATCATTTTCGTGTTCAATCGTGTGTGATCCGGCTTAGAAGCGTTATTACCGAAATTTATTTGGAAGGTATAGCGCGTGTCTATGAATGAAACAGTAAACCAACTACATATAAACTGTTTTTAGACTATCCCGGCAAATATGGCAATCAAATGTTACCGAGTTTGAGAATTCCGGAAACTGTTCCCGAAGCCATAACTCTCTCTATGAATTTCTAAGCATTCTCATAAATCCTCCTTAGAATATTTTAGTCGGGGAATAAATTTTGCAGCAGCAGAATTGTTTATTGTAGGTGTGAGGCGTAAACTGTAAACACATCTCCAGCTTTCTCCAAATTGTCGTTGACAGCTTGTGAGACCCATCTCGACAATTTATCATACACAAGGGTAGTAGTCCCAATAAAGGACAATATTTAAATTATGTTACGTCAATATTTCATCGGAATTCAATAAGCTTCCAAACGATTACGTATTGGTGCAATTTTCCACACAATGTTCAGCTTCAGTGACAGTAGGAAAATTTAGAGTTGAGGTTATGGCACAGTTGAAGGAAAAGGGATGAGTAGGTGGTTATTGTTTTTCACTGTTTACTTAGACTCATGAGTGATCATCAGCAAGTGTTGCTGGTTCCCTAAGGAGTATTTAATAACATGCAATATAATAAGTTGTCTGACTATGAAATTCTGCCCAAGAAGGCAAAATCCAGTTGATCCTTTGCTAAGACACAACTGAAATTTCACTTACTTGTGACAGGCAGTTCTGTTATTCCGACTATGTCACCATTTGTTTACAATATTCAAGGAAAGGACATTCCATTGTGCACTTTCTATTGCCGCCCGACGATTTTTCCAATGCAAATTCTTATTTTTGTTTTGATTGCACCTCACACGATTCACACTAGACACAAAACACTATCGCACTTAAACACACACACACGCAAAAATTATCGCAGCACCCGCCAAATGTTGGCAGGACGGCCGCAATTTGACATAAGGCGACCCAGTTCGCCTGCGCTGAAATTCCTCCAAAGACACGAACACGAAACGCAATATCCGATTCGAAAAAGGACCAGGATTCACTGAAATTTCCGATAATATGAGCCCCGAACGGACTTCAACCAGGACGTTAATGATTTCCGATAATCAGGCAACTGATTGAGGCGATTTAAGGAACCAGATAAAAACAAAACACTCACGGCGGACACAATTTTTGCAACACAGAAACCGCACACGGCCAAAAACTCTTTTCGCGACTGGAGAACGCACCGGGCCGTGCGCTGAATGGATTTCAACCCCGAGTCCTGGGTGGTACAGTGCAGGAGCGAAAAACCTTCTCACGTTAGGGAACGTTTGTGCCGAAAATAAGCGATAGTCCTTACGATTCCGATTGGAGCAGGGTAGGATAGTTTGAAAATCACTGGGAGATTCACGAGCACAATCGCATTAATGAATTTCAGTCTTAATGAAGGCCAAACTGATATGTTTGTTCAATGCGATGGAAAGTGCGGCAAGCTATCGTTGTTGAGCTTAACTGGTAGGGAAACCGCTTTAAATCTGAACAAGAGCAATAACGAAATTATGTACTGCTATGTTCAGAATTTCAAGTAGTATAACGCATTTTTCCCATATCACTTAAAACCAAGCCTTGACTGAAATCAAACTTAACAACTTTCATACAAAGTATCTACGTCCCTGAACTGCCAACCAATTATGCGCACCCTTCAACTAAACACCACGCACATTCGGATTCGGATTGCCTATGTCCTGAAATCATTCATTGCATTCACTGAGCAGTACCAGTGCTCCCAATCCCGGACATTCATACCGTGCGACAACTACCGGGCAACGTGAAATTCTATCCCCTTCAATAAGGGACGGACATCTTTCCTGTATAACTTTCCAACGAAGAATGACACCATGCATATCTTTGTCCTGTTGCCAATGCCACCAATCCTCACAGGACCTTTCCTTATCCATCGTCCGAAACGAGAGCATGAGCGTAGGGAAAATGGACGATTTTTTCAACCCCTTAACTTGTGCCATACATCACATTCATGGGACACGAACATATTTCTATTCATCATGTTCCAGGTGAAATTTATCGAGCGCGCCGTTTCGTGGGCAGGAAGTAAGGGAATGAAAAAGGACACACTTTTTTTCGACGAAAATTATTACCAATTCCGTTGCAAAGAAGAGGCATATTCTACTGTGCCGGATTTGTGGCATAAAGCGTTGAACTGATAATGAATTCGGCCGAAATAAGTTGTAAAAGGTTTTTGTTAGCCAGGATTTTGGGGGATGATCAGTGACGCCGGAACGAAATATTTTTGGGAGGGCACACCAATTTTGTTCGGTTCGATTACCAATGTACCCCATGCTTATGAATATTCTGAATCATGTGGAATTAGTTATATTCTAATTTATTCCTTTATTAACTCCACTATAGGCATAAAATCAGTACAAACATGATTTCTTTTTAATAAAATAAATAAATAAATGGCGTAACAGTCTAATTTGCCTAGAGATTAGTTAGCATCATCTCTTTTACTAGATCGTGACAGTGTGTTTTGTGCAGAGGTGTGTGGTCAGCAACACGTTCAACCGAGTTATTTACTCCCTAAAATGGGGTCCGACACGTAAATCCTCTTTTTTATCGGTTCGATTCCCACTGAATGCAGTAGAATCAAGCCGGAGCCAAGTGCATAGAAGGCGAACATACTAAGCGTTGTTCCATCCGTACTACACTTTCATTATAATGGGACAGTTAATTTGGTTAATGGCTAATTTGGCTAAGGCGTAATTTAGTTAAGAGAGGAGTTAATATAGTGGGAAGCTGAAGCTTGCAAGCTTTTAACCTCCAATTCATGAGACCGTTTAGTGTGTTGTCTCAAGTGCTAATCTGTATCTGTTATTTCTTGTTGTCAGCAGCAAAGTTAATCGCTTGTAACGAGAACCGCAGGAGCTATCGTCGGCCGCGTCGGTGGTACACCCAGCTGCAAGTGAATCGGGCTAAAATATTCGCCCGGCCCACTTGCAACTAATTGTGTCAGCGCGACCCGATCAGCGATAAGTCAGCGCTTAGTCAGCGCTTCACAATTACTGGCCGGCACATTGTGATTATTTCGCGTTTTGGAAACGACATCATGTCTGTCTAATGGTATGTTCAGTTTGGCATTTAACAGAAAGTCCGATATTTCTTGCTTTGATGAGTCCATGGTGACACACAACGTATGGTAACAACTTTCGATCCCACAAAAAAGGTTTAACAGTCACGCTAAAGCACGATCATCAACCTTACACAACACAACCGAGGTTAGAATTGAAGTTTGACAATTGTCTCAAACGTCAAATATTGCACTGAGCCGTAAAAGCTAGAACATTTTACGCTGAGTACAAGTGCAAGCGCTTAGAGGCAGCGCTTAGCTCAGCGCAAGCGTTGCTGCGACAAATTATCATGCAGCACTAATCGCTAACACTCTGACTCAGTGATGGCGTTTTATGAACGCAGCCTTGTTCGGGTCGCGCAGACACAATCAGTTGCAAGTGTGCCGGGCGAATATTTTAGCCCGATACACTTACAACTGGGTGTACCACCGACGCCGCCATAAATACAGCTCCATTTGTGGGGAAGTAGCCGCTTAGACATTTGAATTTCGAAAACAAAACAAATGGAATGCCATCTTCGACGTTCTAGCTGCAGCTTGGAAGGTGGAATTGTCAAATGACAGCTGTTGAGTAGGTCAAACGTTGAGTAGGAGGCCGCATTCCCAGCAAAAAGAGGCCCAAAATTCGGGGAAAAAAAAGTAGATGACTGTTTTTTTTTATTCCACGTCACGGGTCCCATACTAATTGGCGTATTGCAGGACGAAAACGATATTTCGGCTGACAGGAACGCCGTACGCTATGCCGAGAGCGGCAACGAACGAAATCTCCAAGGCGGACGGCGTGTGTGCCGGCCGAGAAGAAAAAAGGTAACCCGGCAATAGCACGGGCTATAACACCTGCAAAGCTCGCTACCCGGCCGCAGCACGGGCCATAACAACCGCAAAGCTCACCACCCAGCCACAGCACAGGCCCTAACACCCGCGAAGCTCGCCCACCTGGCCACAGCACGGGCCATGACAGTCACGAAGTCGGTAGGAACACCGCCCGCTCCATCGAGACTTCCGTATTGGGTTCCGCGACCACACGCCGTTCGAGGCGGGCAGTGTGCCTGCCCGCCACGCAGACCAGCGGACAGCCACCCGAGCCTAGCATACACTACGAGTTGAGCTAGGATTGCGTCGTTGACACCGTTCTCCGGAATCGCATCGTCCGCACAGCTGTGTCGCCATAATTGATTGGTCACCACAGGTACTGTGCCATAAAATTTCGAACTGCACTAATCCGAACACACGATTCTTGGTGGTCACTCCCAGGACCACCTACTTGGACGTGCCTCCATGCATGCGTAAGCGATAGGGACTATAACAAACTAAATAAAATAACAAGTAGAATAGGATGTTGAGGTTATTTTTTTTTATTGAATTCATATTTTTTCGGTGCTCTGCCAAAGTTAGGCATAGTAGTTCGGATAGTGGTTTTCTCTATTTCGGTTCGGTTTGAGAGATATTTAATTTGAAATCATATTAGTGTAACCCACTCTTGGAATAGTGGGGACCTATTTACCATAATTAACGGAATTAAGGAATTAACTAATTAAGGAAATTAAAGAAACATCGCACCAAATTATGGTAACCAGAATGGCTATTCTGTATTAGCCTCGATCTCACCTATACGAGTAGGTTACATGAATATATAGTTAACAATGGCTGCGTTCATAAAACGCCATCGCTGAGTCAGCACTAAGAAGCGATTAGTGCTGCATGGTAGTTTGTCGCTTTCACTTTTGGTTAGCAGAAAATTTTCTCTCTTTTGTGGCTCTGCGCAATATTTGATATTTGCGACAATTGTCAAATTTCGATTCCAACCTCGGTTGTGCTATGTATAGTGTGTTTTCAACGTAATCGTTAAACCTTATTGTGGGAAAAAAGTTGTTACCATATCTTGTGTGTCACTCATTAAAGCAACAAATTTCGAGTTTCTGTCAAATACCAAACTGAACATGGCCTTTGACAAATGAGACGGACGGCATGCCGTTTCTAAAACACGAAAATAATCACAATGTTCTGGTTAACAATTTATGAAGCGCTGACTCAGCGATTTTTTTTATGAACGTAGCCAATTATATTTGATATTGTGTGCGTTCAGAAGGAACTGAGCAACTTCCGCTCAGCGAACATGTTCAGAACGAGCGGGTTCAGAAGTGACCGAGCAGCTTCTGCTCGGGTGAGCATGATCAAATTTCACCGAGCAAGAAATATTTCTGCTCACTGATCAGTGCTCAGTGCTCAGTGCTCAGGTTCTTCTTCTTCTTTTCAACCTCTCGCTCATGTTGCGAGTTTCCGAGTTTTGACAGTTATCAAATTGGTTGCTGTGTTTTCGCCGTTTTCGGCTTCTAGTTCTTTGGTTTTCGGGTGCTTTTGAATTTGTTTTCTCGTTGTTCGTGATTTTTGTAATGGACAGCGTGGGATTCATGTATTTTCCACTTTTCGGCACTTGACGTCTAAAATTATCATCGTCAGCTTTCAGCTGGTCGATTGGTCAGCTGGTGAAGTAGCGTTCAGCAGGTGCAGACTCCAAACCGAGCAGTTGCGGAGCTGCTCGCGAGCGGTTTCTGCTCTTTTGCCACCTTCTGAACGCACTCATTACCTGGAGGTGAGACATATTGTGAACCATAATGTGCGATGTGCTTGATTCACTCGCGTTAATAACAGAATCTATTTTTAAGTCTACGTAATCATATAATTACAACGATATATTTTATACAGATACGAGTATCTATAAACACAAATTGTAGGAACGAAAAGAAAAAAAAAACAAAAAAATTAATACACGAATTGATGAACGTTAAGTAAGAATCTCGTTTGCTTCCTGAATCCCTGAAGGTCCTCCCCTTTTCCTCCCTCGGCCTGGTAGTTTTCGACACTTCGCCAAGGCGGTTGAGCAATATCGCGCCGTTTAACTCAAGGTCGGGGAGGGAGCGCGGAGCCTCATCGCCATTAGGGGGCTCCCGTGCTAGTAGCAGGGACGTAGGAATTTCGTCGGCCAATTTTCTCTTTGCGTTTTACTTAGCCTGTGAGGCACTTCCCGTGTTGTTTAGGTAACGAGCAGACGCGTAAAATTATTTTTTTGTAGCGATGATGAGGTAGTTTGACTTTCAACCACCCCGTCCGCACTACCGACAGCTGAGCTTGTGTCGAGCACGCGTCATCTAAGGTCATTACTGAGGAGATTTTGGCACTTAGGTGTCACAGCGGGTCTGAACGACCAGGCCTCAATCTCCGTCTCATTTGAGGAGATAAAAAAATAATAAAAAATAATTCGCACTTGCACACATTGCAAGAACCTTGAATACATACCTATATAGTAAATTTGGTTTAGTTGGTGGGCGGATGCTTTTATCAAAGTTTGATTTTTGTGGAATTAAACTAGAACTAGATTCCATTATTTTGTAATAAATAACAAATCAGATAAAGCAGTCCCCTCCGTGGTATACTGTCATGAATTATTGGATATACGCGTATCTGCTTATTATTCCTATACGCACATTTTAACTAAATACATCATATATTAAGTTTCCATTAATTCACTCCCCTCAAAAACGGGATAGAATTGTAGGACTATAGTAGACACTCCCATATACCAAGGACAACACATCGCCCTTAACATATCGATGGGAGCTCGGCCTTTTTCATCTGAACATCACTCTCTTCGAGACATCTCAAGATAGTCAACGACTTCCTAAACATTCACAATGACACGGACAAAAGGAAGATGAGTAATAAACCGGCCACTCACTTTGGTGTACCGTACTTAAAAGAGACGACAGACTTCAGTACAGACTTCTGGGTGGGTATGACTCTCCACCGTTCTTGGCTTCTTCAACAGCCCAGCCAGCCCCACTGAAGGTCACGCCAAGTGCAGTCATAATATACTCTGAAGTTCATTTAAAAAGGCCACAACTAATGACCTGTGATGGGATTATTGTTTTCTTTGTTCACTTTGTCTTGCCCATATGCCTAATATTGTCCATTAAACACATTGTACTCGTCTCGTCCTATTGTCCGATAGAATATGGCGACTGGGGTCGGTATAGGATAGTAAAAGTTGTCCTCCCTTTATTCGAACTGTGTCGCTCAGGATTTCTTTACGTATAATCGATGAAAACGGACAACGGACGAGAAGAATTATGGCAGTAATAAGCTAATGGGGAGTCCGGTTAATGTTGTTATGTGATTTACTTGGCAAATGGATTCTTTTCGGTAAACGAATGATATGTTAATGTTATTATGGGGATTGATATGACAACGTCACGTACGTACCAGAATATAATGACAATATGAGGAAGCTTCAGACGCGTACACAACAAGGAAATATAATAAAGTAACCGCTTTTTCTAATTCCATTGGAGTTTTTGGTTTTCACTTATAAGTTTTTGAAAATCAATAGCTCGTCGAAGGATCTCCTTTTTAATACGTTTCGCAGGGTAAGAGCAGGGAAGCTGATGGCAGATTTCCTCTTCCTCCCGCAGCTTCTACAGTAATCATTGTGCCGGAGTCGAAGTTTTCCAGCATGCTCCCTGATTAAGCAGTGTTCACCACATTTTTTTCAAATGCCTTCTTCTTAGCATCAACATCCCGTAGAATCGGCTGATCCAGCTTAAGCATATTTGCCTAGTTGCATAACATACTCCATCTGGCACTGGCTCTATCATACGCCACATTCTGGGTAACCAATTCACAAACTGCTAGAAACATTCCCGTTCCAGGCTAACACTCCCTGATGCCATTTCATCAGCTTTACAGTTGCCGTCTCCGTTATCCAGCGCAGGGATATGTTGGAAAAACTTCCCACCATCATGAGAGGGTTGTGACAGTTCAGTTCACCGATTTAGTTATCGGTTGACTATCCGTATAGATTGCAATATCCCTAGTAGACATAACATTATGCGCAAGCCAGACCTGGTGTTTCGCGAATTGCTACTACCTCCGCCTCAAAACGCTACTGTATAAGGCGGAACAACAAACCAATATTCAACTTCTCCGAAGATTCCCCAGCCGCATCCCCTTCCTCAGTTTTAGAGCAGCCAATGAAAAGGCTAATGACATCAGATCCTGTAATATCGTTCTCTGACCACTCATTTCTCGATGTAATCGGGCTTGGAAAATACTTGTCGAACCTTTTTTGCATGAAAGTTCCATTTCTTGCCTATAGCCGTCTTGCACGAGTATAGTGCAAAGATTGCCTTTGTCGCACGTTCCTAAATGTTCGCCTTCCAGCATAGTTTTCAATCCACAATGAGACCAAGGAATTTGGCTTTATCAGTCAGCACCCTTATGCCACCATAAACGGTGGTTCAAATGGTAAAGATAAAAAGCCGCGTTTTTTTACGAATTTACTCCAACACCAATCCCATCAGTCCATTTCGCAAGGTTGGAGAGGACATTCTGCATTACGGCGCCCAGGGCGCAGGGAAATTCCCCTGAGATTGCAATAGCAATATCGTCCATATAAGCGATTACTTGGCATACTAACCCTTCCAGGCTTAGATGCAGTTTATTTATCATCAGATTCCAGAGAGGGAGAAGTCGTAAAGTGTTGCTTAAAACATGATAACTTTTCTAACAATTAATTCATACAGAATAATTATTGCAAATACAATACACAAGCAATACCCCTGTGACACGAGATGTTACTCTTTCAATATTCTCTCATCACTTTTTTTCGGAAACAGTGGGGTAAAGGTGTGTTTATTTACCAGGGCTTTAACCTAATTCGTCAACCCCCCAATTCCACGAGGTTTACAACTTTTTTTTTCTACAGGACCCTTTTCTCTTTAACAAACATTATTATTCCTTGCAAGGATATATATTACTTGGTACACACGCCACCTTGAACGCAATTGATGCACACGCAATATTGCGTTTTTTGCATAATTAGCCTCCGAATACGGGTAAAAATGTGAAGATGGCGATATTGGTTACACAGGGAAGACGGACTTTTATTTTGGTCATGAAGAGTGTCTTCAACCACATTTCCAACCATTTTCGACAGGTTAATCACCATCACGTGAAGTGCGTTCCTCCACTAGCCGGTTATCAGATGTCCATATCGATGGTGTTTCCGCAATTTAGGGGGATAGGTTTCGTTACCTTCTCGTCTATTTTATGTGATTAAGAATTCGCCCTTATCGGCAATGACGTGGTTACCGGCGCGGCGGCGGATCCATCAAAATATATGGGGTGGAAGTGAGTAACATCCCGATTGTTGCCGTTGTAGCATTCCTGCATGTTGCAAAACACTTTAGTTATTAACGTCACGATCTAGGTAGGTGAAAAACAGCGTGGTGCCACCAAGCTGTATGTTTATTGTAATGTTAGGAATCGTTGGTTTTTATGCAGTTGTTTTTAGTATAATTTTGGAATGTGATATCATGGGGTAGGCAGCACACGAATGATGTCCTGAAAGTTTAATGGGCGGTAGGCTATACTATATTTTTATGTATGCACCTTCGTGGGGGAAATCCTACGCTCCTTGAAGATAATAACTACAAATCAAAACTAGATTAATTATGTTGCATTTACCCATGTATCAGGTTTTCTATTAGTTTGGGCTAGTGAAAGTGACATTTGGAAGTGGGACACCCAGTATATTTAGAAGAAAGAACGCCTTCACCTCTTATCAGGAAAATTATACGTAATGCGGATATTGACTGAAAACCCGCCTGCGCCTGGTGTGATGAACATTTCAGCATAAGCGAGTAGGGATAAATGTACCGAAGCGAGAATAGCGCCTGAATGATACAATTAACAGTGCTATTTTCATTGAATTACATTATATTAAGGGTATTTTCCGCACCAAATGCCACTGATTGCTTTACGGTTTATTGTCCCATAAATTCTTGAAAAAAGTCACCAACTGACTTTGTTTAATTACACGGGGGAACAGCATTTTGTTTATTTCGATTTGATATTCATTTCTCATTACTCATCAAGTCGACACAATTAGCAGCGTACGCCGACGACATCAACATCATGTCCCGAAGATTGGCTGACGCAGAAGAACTTCTGCATACGCTTGATACCGCTGCAAAGGAAGTTGGATTACGTATTAACGAGGGTAAAACTAAAATAATGGTGCAATCGGTGACAAGGACACCTGCACAACCGAGCATCAATGTGGGGGACCTCAACATCGAGTTCGTGAACAACTTCATTTACCTGGGTTGCAACCTGTCAAGGGACGCCAACGAAACTGACGAAATCAAGCGACGGATACAGTTAGCTAATAAGACTTTTTTCTCGGTTCTCCCCATAATGAAATCGAAACATGTGTACAGAAACACGAAGCTCCGCGTGTACAAAACCATTATACGACCAGTGCTATGCTATGGCTGCGAAGCATGGACCCTAGCTCAAGCCTCCGAAAACATGCTAGACACTTTCGAACGTAAGGTTCTACGGCGAATTTTCGGGGCTGTTTGCGATCGAGATGGATGGCGCATCCGGTACAACCATGATAAGCTGCAAGTCTCGAAAATCGTCAAACTACAACGACTTCAATGGGCAGGGCATGTACAAAGAATGGACGATGAACGCATGCCTAAGAGAGTAATGAATGCAGAACGAGTCGACGGAGCGAGACTGCGAGGACGACCGAGATCTCGTTGGGAGAGCTCAGTAGGTGTGGACGCCGCACAGCTGCTGGGCTCCCAAAATTGGAGGACGCGGTCACGTGACCGAGATAATTGGAGGACAATGATCCAGGCGGCCAAGGCCCGACGTCGGGCTGTCGCGCCACGATGATGATGATGATTCATTTCTAGCTAATTTTTGGTCGTAGAATCCGGAAATGCTAACCGTTTTTCTCCTATACGTCCAGTTTTTTGAGATACAGGGGGCTCAAATTTTGGCCCCCATTCAAACCTTCCCTTCATTGAAATCCAAACAAACGAAACTCGTTACAATTTTTTTATTTATAAATTTTGATTTTACATCTTAACAATATTACCTAAGAACAAAAATGGCAAAAATTTTCGTTTGTAGCTTTTCCTGGAGTGTTCAATTTCAGGACAGTCCCGTTTTATGCTCCGCCATCATATTCGCATCCCATCTGCCTTGATATCGAGTTTCCATGATTTTTAAATCTTGATGAAATCGCTCTCCCTGCTCTAAATTGGGATACTGTATCTTATTTTTGTTTTTGTGTGTGTACCCTGTTGTTTTAGTACAACAAAAGTAACAATCACTTGTGTGGCTTGAGGGCTCTCGCCATATCATTTTCACACCAAATGGCAACTGAAGTCGTTCTGCTTTCGTCCAGGACCTCAAATGTGTGACACAGCACCTGCACACTTTATGAGGGACCCACCATTTATCCTGATTGCAAATTGGAGTTTTGAAGTAGGCAAGATATGCCTGGTGAACAAAGGGGCCTATTTTTGTCCTCTGACTTAGAAATGTATAACTGCCACATATATAGCAAAATGAATCCGGAGCGTTGAGACACTTTCGACGAGGGATAGTAGAGGCTTCCATTACACAAGTTAAGAGCACAATAATAGAGTAATATACTGGAACAGAGGCTTTTAAATACATTTTTTTTACATAAAAGAGCCTTAAAAATGGCCGAAGAATTTCACAACTTTTAACAAACAATCCAGGTAGCGAGAAATTACTTTTTTTTTATTGCTTTTAATTTTATTGTATACAGGTACTAGAAGGTCCTGCACAAGGATGCAGCCCCGTAGCTTTTAAAAAAAGTTGTTTTTTAAGGGGGCCTTTTGTAATTTTCCGTAAAATTAAAAAACAAACGATATCTCGAAAACCTGACGTATAGGGGAAAAACGGACTGCATTTTTGGAATCAGCGAGGCCGTTTTACTATAAATTAGGTGCAAAATTCAAAAAAAAAAACAGAAAAAAGTGTCAAAATTGTTCTCCCGTGTATTAATTAGGAAAAGATTAATGTTCCGCTAGAGGTTAGGGCGAATTAGTGATAAAAAAGAGATCCCGTTCGGTTGAAAGCTACGCCTACCTACCATACATCCCTTCCTCGTTCCTATAATTTGTATGATTATCAGAATATTCATATCAATTACTCGCATATTTTTAATTTACATTATACTGTTTGGGCAAAAACGATGTTCTTATTTTTTGCGAAGTGTCGGCAACCCGTCCTCTTGAAGTTACGCCATGTCAAGAAATCTGGAAGTAAAACCTCGGATTTGATGGATCAACAACAATGATCACAAACGCTTAAAGGCCTATTATTTCGGATTCTATGGGATGTGCGCTCCCTAGACAAATTGTGGGCTATTATCTTCACAATCAGGTCGATGACGAGAAATCGCATATAGTTTAATTATAAATTAATTCATAGTGGTAAGCCAATGGGAGGCAAGAAGCTTAGTGTCGCATTCATCGTAAACAAATATCCCAAACTGCACGTTATTGAGCTCTGTGAAGTTGGCACCGTCACGTTTGATTTTTCAAATTTAAATTGTGCAGTTCGTTTGCCCAGGAAACATTTTCGTTTGCCCACCCTTGCAGAGAAAAAAGTTATTAACAAAATACTTTTTGTCAAATTACAAAAAACAACGAAATTTTTTTTTCCAAAATTGGGAATTTTTTTTTTCGCTATTTCGTTTGCCCAACGTTAGTTCAGGATTGCTCAACCAAAATTTTCGTTTGCCCACCCCTCAAATTTTGTTTATTAAAAAAAAATATCCCACATTGGGCGCCACATTATACACCCTCACAACCATCTAATTTAATTTAAATTGCCCAGCCCATTAGCCCATTATACGCCCTCGTATGCCCCGTAAATTTTTTTGGATGTTCACCCTGCAGAGATAGTTATTAGAGAATTAAATTTTTTGGGTTGCGAATACTTATATCGTTAATTTGGCTCCTTAAGGGATAATTTTGTAGTGCAAACTCATCAGTTCGATTGCCCATCGTGCATTATCGTTTGCCCAGGAAAAAGTTTCGGTTGCCCACTCTTGTAAAAAAGTTATTAGCAGACAATTTTTTTAAGGTTGGCAATAATTATACCGTTAATTTGGCTGCTTAAAGGATCATTTGGTAGTGCAAGGTGGGCAGTTCATTTGGCCATCGCGGAATTTCGTTTACACACCCTTGCTAAGAAAGTTAGAAGCCATATTCAGGATATAAGTATTCGCAATCCAAAAAATTTAATTCTCTTATAAATTTTTTTTGCAAGGGTGGCCAAACGAAACTTTATCCTGGGCAAACGATAATCCGCGATGGGCAAACGAACTGCCCAGCTTGCACTACAAAATTATCCTTTTAGGAGCCAAATTAACGATATAAGTATTCCCAGCCTAAAAAAAATTTGTCAGCTGATAACTTTTTCTGCAAGGGTGGACATCCGAAAATTTTTACTGGGTAAACGAGGACTTATAATGGGCTAATGGGCTGGACAATTAAAATTAAATATTATCGTTTTGAGGGTGTATAATGTCGCGCCCAATGTGGGATAATTTTTTTTTATTTTTTGAATAAAAAAATTTGAGGTTTGGGCAAACGAAAATTTTGGGTAGGCAGTCCTGGACTTACGTTGGGTTTACGAAATAGCGAAAAAAATTCCCAATTTTGGGAAAAAAAATTTCGTGTTTTTTTGCAATTTGAAAAAAAAAAGTATTTTATTAATAACTTTTTTTGTAAGGGTGAGCAAACGAAATTTTTTCCTGGGCAAACGTGAGCCTACGATGGGCAAACGAACTGCAAAATTTAAATTTGAAAAATCGAATGTGACGGTGCCAACTTGACAGAGCTACGTTATTGACTTTAGACCTATCAATGAAAGGATGTATGTGATTCGAATTAATAATGAAACCGGAATATAGAGGGCTACGCCCGCAATTCGAGGGTTTTGTAGCAAGCGCTTATTTTGGCATGTAAATACTGGCTCCCTGTTCTTCTTGGTACCCCTCAGCTGAATAAAAACACCATAATTAAATGTTTTACCCATGATATAGTATCTTACATGCCGATTCACAAATAGACTGCATCTGTCACCTCTCAAAGTAATAGTTTTAATACGAGAAGCTGTAGATAGATATGTATGTATACGGGATAAACTGTCCCACTCTTCGAGATGCTTAACCATTCATATTAAGACGACATTGCAAATTGCAAACTTGTGTAACGGCTTCGAAATTCAGGGCGGCTGGGACAAATTACGGTCTAATATTTTTTCCTCCTCCACTGTTCCCCTTTCTACAAATCTCAAGAAAATGCCAAAAATGGAATGTACTCAACATTACCTTTCTCACGACACCCCACTTGGCTATACCAGTGGATAAAAAAAAATTTACCTTAATTTCGCCTCTATGTGGACCCCCCCCCCCCCTCTTAAAGTTGGCCAATTACAACACAACGCTATCTCCAGCAAATTATAGCATTTCTACACATTCTCGCCGAATTATGTGTGCAGCTTCAGCCGTTCGTAAGATATTCTATGAACAGACGGACAGACAGGTATTTGACCGATTTTGTAAGATTTAAGACACAAAACCCTAAAAAAATTAACTGTGTGAATAGTTATTGTTAGGATCACCAATCACCAATCTTCACCCTTCCAAAGTTGGTTCATTAAATAACTGCAATTCGCACTACGAAAAACAACATGTAAGTAGTACACGCATATCTATGCGTGAGGCCGGTAGGTGTATTTTTTGTGTGGATAGTGTCAAAATGCATAACTTTAAGTCAGTGTACTATTATTAAATATCATGTCATTGTAATGAAACTTAGAGGTATTATTGCCTATGATGTTGGTTATCATCAGCCATCAATATTTTTGACCTAGGGTGTGCTTGAGGGGTGCAGGGGTGTGCTAACTGCAACTATAGAAATGTACTATTATTAACCTTTTTAGATGAGATTTTGAAATTCTATTATTTTCGGTTTTCTACGCTAGTGAAATGCCGCTTTTCTGTAAATTTTCATATGTCTAGCTATAACGGTCTCGAAATGCAAGGGGGGGGGGGGGCAAACTCGGACCACATATTTTCCCCTCTCCCTCTTTTCCCCTTTCTTCAAATTTGAAAAAAAATTCCAGAAATGGAATGTACTCAACGGTACCTTTCTTACGATACCCCACTTGCCTGTACCAAACGAAAAAAAAATTTCGACCTTCATTTCCCCTCTATGGCGACCCCCCCCTTAAAGTTGACCTATTACGACGCATCGCTTTCTTCAGAGAATTATAGTATTTCTACATATTTCCACCAAATTTCATGCATGTAGCTTCAGCGGTTCGTGAGATATTTCATGGAGAGGTGGACAGACAGACGGACAGACGGACGCATGACCGATTTCATAAGGTTTTTGTTTTTATACAAAACCCTAAAAATTGAAAAACTTTGATAGTTTTTGTTTAAAACTAGATGAATCTTGGTTAGGAAAAAATAAGGCACTGAATGGTCGTAATTTCGTTAATCCTTGATCGAATTTAATAAATTCACAGATTGTTTACAAGAAAAAACTTATGCAATTTAAACAAAAAAAAGTTCGTTGAGCTAGCCTCAATATTTACAGAGTTATGATGTAACTAAAAATTAAAAAATTTCTTCCGATTTTTCGACTGAGACCCCTCTTAACGAAGTAGTTAACCCGGACCATTTATTTTAACGCCGCTTAATCTCCACTGGAGTACAAAACAACGTACCTACTGTACATAATTTGAAGTTATGGTATCTTAGAAACATAGAGAAATATAAATACATACTCGTACATATTTCCATCTCCCATTCTTTTTATAGAAGTTACGCACCTTGAAATAATGAAGACGTGGTCACTTTCAAATGCAGTTGTTATGACTCAAGTGGCATTATTCATTATGAATGGTGGTGGTGCTACAAGAAGGAATCCATTCAGGCGGTTAAAATCAACCTGGCTTCTCGTTCAATACCGATTGCTAACCCTGAAGAGCTTAAGGAGAATGCACATTCCTTTCACATTCATCGGATTCATCTTCTTTTGTTGTAGCCTTTCATTAAGTCAGCCGCAATCCAACATCCAATATCACTTTCAGGATTTGGTCGTTCATAGTCCCCAACGTCCCCACTCAGAATAAGATGGCAAATTCAGGATACCGGACAACCTCTCGCGAATAACATCCGGAAAACTTTAATTCCTTGAATATGCCCGCATTTATACCTATATAGCAATCTGCTGCTATCTTATGTTGAAAGTTACGAGTTAGCTTAGCTAAGTCCAGAGTGCACTTCTTGGGTAAATAAAATTTCATCTGAACATTTCTATCTATTCAAAGAGCTATAGGAGTGGCTGCTCTTCGTGGCCGTACGTGCATTTGTTTGTATTTCATTTGCCCAGAAAACTTAATCCCAATGAAATTTCCAGGATCACATGAAGGTGAAATGCTCTATCCATTTGCTTCTATTACGTCCACCGCTCTCCGCAACCATTCATTTCGCTTCCATTTTCTCCAAATCTCGGAATAGAACACGGGTTTGCACAGGAATCAGTTTCACCTATGTACGAGTACAGCTCGACACGATTGCGTTAGAAAAAGCATATCGGACAGAGCATATCGTCCGTTTTGGTTATTCGGAGTGCATAAATATTCCATGGGATTAACACAAGATATTCTCCTGGCCAGCATAGAAGTAGTTTTTTAAATAAAAATCTAATCGACATTATTCACCTTTGCTGAGTAGCCAAGTGTACGAGTATCTTGTGCTTATTGCGAAGAGGGAAAATCCCGTATTGGTTTAACATACGACGGAAATTTAACCCTGGGCAAAAGGTGGTTGTTGCAAATGGATTTTCTTGATCAAATACTTGTACGGAATATATTCATTTCTGCATCGGAATATCTGCATTTTCTTTTTATACCATCCTTGGATAAATACTTAATTGTACATGCTTCGCTCAAATGGGCACAAGGTAAGTTGAGGCTAACTTTGAGGTTGAACTAATTTCTTTTTGGATGCGTCCGACCTAGTTAGTGTTCGAATAATGTCGTTTTTTCCTTTCATTACATGTCACACCACAATTGAGAGACAATATAAAATAGTATCGTTGATAGTAACATGGCTGAAATGAAAAAAAAAAACCCAAAGCAAAAGAAAAAAACTCATTATCGACGCAATCCATTTCATTTTCAAGTAAGTGATAACACTTGCAAAGTAGATAACGTACAATACATTCCGGGTAGTGCTACTAATCCTTCGTAATATAGTAAGCTTCCGACGTATTTGCCCAACAACTTGTGGTTGGTTCAAGGGATAATAGTTCGTATAAATTCCATTTCGATGTCACTTTCAGAAGTTTCATGAAATTGTTAATTAATTTCGGTATCAGTTGAAGCATAAAGATGATGTTTAGACATTCAGTATTGATTTGAAAGATGAAAAAATTTGACCGCTGTCTTAATGTTATTGTGTAGGCCATCGGTCGGAAAACTTTTCAGGACAGTGTGCCATATGTTTAGATGGGCTGCACAATAAAAAAAATTAGTGACAGAATAAAAAAAAATAACTGGCGCAACAGTTCAATTTGAACCATGACCTCGAGATTAGTTAGCATCATCTCATTTTCTAGATTGTGACGGTCTTGTGCAGAGGTGTGTGATCAGCTACACGCTCAACCGAGATATTTACCCCATAAATGGGTACTCATTTAACAGCTGAGTGGGTTCATAGTCCGACACGTAAATTCCCTTTCTTATCGAAAACTGCCGCATTCAGTAGGAATCGAACCGGGACACAGTGCGTTGAAGGTTAACGTGCTAACTGTTGTGCTATCCGGACTACAGTGACAGAATACCGACCGAAAAAATGGTAGGGGTTCTATAGGAGGGGTACATGCTCCAAAAATTAATCGGAAGTCGATAATACTACAATACATCGTAGACAACTTTTCTTGGTCTGAAATTGTTCAGTTTTTAGTCTTCTATAATCTTACCTCTGAAGGTATCCATTCACAATCAATTTAACTGACGAATTTAGAAGTTCACTATCAGTTTACTACGGACGAAAATTTTGTAGGATACACGGACGGAAATTTTGCAAGGAAAACGGATGTAGAAATTATTAACGATAATCTGAAGCGATGTCGATAAACTGTAGAAATAACTGACGATGATTTGAAGCGCTGACGAGAGTCTGCAGGAACCACTGACGATGACCTGGACTGCTTGCGGTTTTCTTCAGTCCTGCAGGTTCTCATCGGCCGGCGGTTCAAATTGTTGTCACTTGTCGGTTATTCCTACAAGATTCGCGTCTATTTTTCCTAGAGAAATATTGTCAGTTGGATAGCACATGAGCTGCTTTAGACATTTTTACGAAAAAAATACTGATTCATTCATAATTGCCCTCCTTATGTAAGCAAACCCTCTTCAGTGAAAATAACCATGCTTAATGGTTTCCACGTCAATTATCCCCAACAAATATTTCCAATCATCGATAACGATTTTTGCAATTTTCTAAGAATACCGTAAATTTTCCTTTCGCTATTGTCTGGTGAATAAATTCCTATTAACAGCCTACTCTTCCTATCTATTTGTATTTTTTCAATTGAACTCATCTGGGTCAATTTACGCGACACCTTCAAATATACATATACACCGGAAAATCTTGCACAGATGTCCTTCACGTTCCTATTTCGTTTTTATATTCCGTGAAAATTAAATTTACTTTTAACAAAATCGCCATGGATCGAAAAATGCCGTGAGGCTTGGTTCGAAATATTGTCGTGACCGTGTACATGAAACGATTTCGCACGGTGCGAATTTTCTTAAATCCAATAATCAAGTTCTTTGGAAAAATGCTAGGTCGGTCCTCATTTGTGTACCTTACCTAGTAATGCAAAGTACTGGAGGATGAAACTGTTTCTGTTCATTGCTTCCTGGAAAATTGAAAATTTTCATTTAAAATTTTATTTTCTTCGCAGGAAAGTTACATTAAATCTTACGAAATGTGGATTAGTTGTAGGCACCTTACACTTGTGTCGAGGTAGGACAATGATTAGGGAATTGGTTGGACTTTCACTTGAATATTTGTCTGGAATGGCTGAATGTACTATAGTGTTGTCGAATGAGATAAACTTGATCACAAGTACAGGAATTGAAAAGATTATCTTGAATTACATATCTTTAATGATCCCACGAGTTGACGCCTTAAATAAATTTTCACATGCACAGCAAATCTTTTTTCCAGTAAAGTTCAACTAGAGGAAATCTAGTGAAAATTTCCTACTGATAATCTAGTGAAAAAATATCGTATGGCCATAAATCTGGTGAAAATACCTAGAAGTACAGTTCGTGCCCAAAAATCAAATGAAAATAACTAGAAGTACAGTTCGTCTAGTCAATTAAACTGTTTTTCTAGTGTTCACCACTTAGTTTCTAGGAATAAAAGTTTTGCACCTAGAAAACTCGATAAATTCACTGTTAAAGCGGTGGCGAAGGCAAGCCAGGCATCATTATATTCTTTGCGTTTGGAGGCAGAAGTTCATAAGGTGAAAAGTGAACTGTTTGTTTTCTCAAAACACGCCCTCCTTTTCGCGCTCGGTGGCCGTGTTCGTTCGGTCGCCTCCGTACGATCTAGAGAATGGAGGTTCGAACCTCGACACGAACAACGGAACAAAAACCTGCCCATGGGTACTAATAGAACTCCCACTGTGCCCCGAGCTTGTATAGGTATAAAGATATGCTAGCCCCTGGAGGGGTCAAGGCAAATAACAACATTTTGAAAGCAGCCTATCAAAATTACCCCGAAAACTTGGCTTCGAATAAAATGTTAATTGTGGCCTTTCTGCATTAAACCAACAACATATATGTAAGGTACCACTGTCTACACAGTTTCGTATACTAGATTATCAGTGTTTATACCTGTGGTACTACTATCTACTCAGCTTTGTTTCCTAGATTACTAGTGCATTTCCTTTCCAGATTTTTGTCAAAATAACTGAAATTCTAGTAAATAGAACTAGATTCTCAACGAGCTTCTGATAGAAAATCACTAAAAAGATTTCCTGATATTCTAGTGGTTACTTAAACACTAGATCTTTACTAGAATATCTAAGAGTTAGATTCTAGTTGTGTTTAACTAGAATCTAGTTGAAAAAAATTTACTGTGTGGTTTGTCAAAAAAGCCACATTAAAAAATTGCTCATATTGTAATCGAAATTTAAATATTACGGAAGGTTTTTTTTTTCACTTTAATTAATATGCAAAAGCCTGATGTCAAGGCACTTAATATGTACTTATATCTTTCTCTCCCTGGTTCCTGTTAACCCCTAGTGGGGCACAGGGCATTTAACACGCCTACTTTCCACCTCGTCCTGTTCATCACCGTTCCAGAGGGTACCCACGGGCAGGACTATGGAAGAGGTCTTTGACCCTCCAGAGGTCTTTTGCCTTCCATGATATGTACTTATATACGAGTACTTAATTTATTGTAATTTTTCGTACCCTAGACCTTATTTATATTAGGGTAGTCGGGGAGAGATGCCGCAGTTTTTAAAGCATATTAGTTTGTTTGTAAAAGAAATGCGCCACTATTAAGGAAAGTATTGTAGAATAAAATTTGGGATATCTCATTTTATCAGCTAAGCCTTAAATGCGAAAAAAAAGTAACATACTTCTTAAAAAAAATGAAAATCCATTCAATTCGGCATCTCTCCCCGACATCCTGGTATAGAAGCCGCAGCACTTTTCCTGTTGGTTTCTGAGGTAAAAAATGTTCTGTAAACCATCTCATAAACAGCTCAGTGCTTATGTAGGCAGTCTTTTGATTCATGTACACACGAGGTCCAGGAGGCAGGCCATCTTCGAATTCCTCTTTCTTATTCACTCCTTTGAAGATTAAGAGAGGTAATAAAAACTGACCGGCAGCATTACAGCACCCTACGACTGTCACAGTTTCCTCCTTTTCACCAGATGTGAACACATGAACGCCTTTTGACCATTTTTGTGTTATAACCGCATCTGGTTTATTGTTAGCCTGTACACTACTTTCATCCATGTTGAAAATATTACTAAACTTATCGAAGAGGCCATTTTCTTGAACTACTTTCTCTAACAATGTTAAAGCGGCATCTACACTCTTTCTGTTCATTCCTTGAGCTCTAGCAAGCGATAAGCCTTTTGCTTGTTGAATACTCAGTTCTTTATTTCGTCTTAAAAACATGTTAAACCAATCATGTCTCCTCTACCTAAAAAATGTCTTCAAATTTTGAAATATGAAAATTTTAACTAATTGCGCAGGTAGCAAAAACACCTGTTTTGTCAATTTTCGAAATTTTCCAAAAAAAATCGCTGAAACACCGAAAATTCTAATAGATTTCATAAAATATCTACGGGACAAGTAAATTCGAAACGTTTTCTTTGTATTGGTCGAATTTTGTTTCAATCAGGTAACACAAAGTACTCAGCAGGTGCATTTACAAAAAATGTTGCGAAAACGACACATCCGCGCCACAACGACATCATATTTGCATAGAATCATGAAGTGATTCTTATTTGTGGAAATCAAGTGCATTTGGAATCAGTGTCAGTTTAGCATTCAAGCGTTCGCGTATTATTTTGAATCGATCTTTGAACTGTTGTAAAATATATACTGTTTGCCATTCTTGGGTATTGTTCGTTAGTTTAGAAATATTTCGAAAAAAGTTTTTGACGCAAAGTAAATTAGTGGAGCCAATGAATGCTGATTCCAAAGATAACGAAACTCTACGTGGTGAAGACGAAGAAGTCAATTTCGTTATCATCCCTCCAGCACGAGTTGATGACGTGAGCGACGAAGAACAATTGGATGAGGACCAGCAACAACTCGTTGATGAGAGAGATTTCCCAATAAGATTGCGGGTGAAATTGAAGTGGAATGTGCACTTCCTGACGGATCCAAAACTTTAGCTGAACGCGAAAGAGAGGAGTCTGACGATGGACTTTCTATAGCCCAGCCATCCATAAACTGATGTGCCGGCCCACAAAAAGAGGCTATTTTGCGTCCGGAACAATCGTTACTGTAGCTTCAAACCATGAGCCTCCGGTTCCAACTCATCACGTAAAGCACTACGACCGCAAGGAGATACAAATGAACACAGTAGAGATGCCTGTGACCTTGAAAGCATATAATCAGGGAATAGCAGGTGTAAATCTTGTCGATAATGTGACGAATAATTATAGGATAAATGTCCGAGGTAAGAAATAACCAATGCTTTGGATGCGGCGATGGTCAACTCGTGGAAGCTGAAGTGTGCGTTTACAAAATATTATAATAATTTAACGGAAGGCAAAAATGTCCAAGTAATGTCTCAATTAGACTTTCGCCTTTCTGTTGTCAAAGCTCTATTAGGTCAAGATTTGAGACGATCATTGACACAAGTGGATACTTCATCAACCCTCAAACGTAAACGTAGCGAAGTAACAACACCGACGTTGATACCACGTTGTACGAGAAGCAAAGTTTTGGACATCATCCGATTCGATGGTATAGGCCATGATATTTTTTCAATAGAAAAACACGTTCGCTGCGGTCTGTGTCAAAATCAATCGGTTTTCAAATGTACCAAATGCGATAAGAACCTGCATCCAAAATGCTTCCAACAATACCATCACAAGAAACTATGAATGCAGTACGTCCTTTTCTCTTGCAACAATATTCTCTAATCATTTACAAACATTCCGAACATACTAAACAATGTAATAGAATATCCAATCGCTTTTACCTAAACTATGAGAAAACATTTTTTCCAAAAAAAGTCGATTTGCATTTTCCTTACAAATTTTGTGCCGTTGTAGCGCGGATGTGTCGTTTTCGACACATGTTCTGGAAGGGATCCACGAAGTCATACGTTCAAATTTGTCCGAAATTCCGAAATTAGTACCAAAAAGTACATGTTATACCAATTTTCACCAAAAAATTTCCAGTGGATCAATACCAGCAAATAATGGGTTTAAAAAAAGCAAAAAATCAAAAGTTATGAAAAAACTTCGGGTTCGGCAACACTGTTCCACTGATTTCACCTATCCATAGGTAAGTAATCAGCAAGGACACCTTCGTTCCATTTAATTTCGTTCAACATTCTGTGAATCCAATTTCTTATCGTTCCATTATTTGTTTTGTAAATACACTTTTCTACCTGGACAGAGAGTGTCCCGAAACTTTTATCCTGGACTAGTGTACCAAGCAGATCTTCGTATTTTATTTGAATGAATCCTTAGGGTTCTATACTTTAATGACCATTTCTTGGAGAGAGTTTGGAAAAATAAGGGCGACAGACATAGAAAGAAGTATACGTAGTAGGAAGAAGAGATTAAGCGAAAAGACGAATGCAATTAAAATAATTTCTTCTTCCGTTCAGCTGGCTTTCATTGACATAAGAAAATATTTATGTAATTATGTAATATTAATTCGTATGGCGAGATACACATATAACCCAGCAAAAAATCGTTCCCCCACACATTTGGCTGCAAGCAGGGTACCCCCCAGTAGATTTGTGTACACATTTGGTGTATAAGTAGGCAGGGTATTTCGAATTTAGTTTACCATCTACCCTACCGTTCCTAAAGAAATTTTCTGAAAATTCTTCAGTTTAATATGGAAACAAATCTGTCAATCCAGCAAAAAACCGTACCCTCCAATACAGCTATGCTATACTACCCAAAATTTTCACTCAGCCCATAGGCTTTCCAAAAGATCTACAGTTTTTGAGCTTTGACCATGGCGCGGTAGATAGGTATTCGGGCGCTACGATGCTCATAATTTGGGTAACCCAGGTACGTGCCCAACATGATTTTTTTATTTTTTCTAGTTACAGTAGGTATTTAGGGGACCAACTTAGGAAAGGTAAATACGGTAGTAGCCTACGTTAGTAACATTGGAGGGCACCCTTGGTTGGCAAAACACCGGTGACATTGATGATTTTTTTATTGACCTTTCCTTACTATTTCGTAACATTCCGCATGGATGTGGTCTAGAGGCTGGTCTGATGCGTGGTTTAATGGGCGGTCTAATGCGTATTCTAATGGTGGGCCTGATGCGTGGTGTAACGGGTGGTCTCATGCATGGTCTAACGGCTAGTCAGTCAACAACATACGAGAGAGAGGTGGAAAACCCTCGGCCTGACAATGAAAGACTGCGATTTTCAGTTAAAAAAATATTTTATTTTTCTACATAATCTCCCTTGACTTCAACACGCTTGGTCCAGCGTTTCTGCAACAAAAGTATTCCTTCCCGGAAGTGAGAGTCTTGAAGGCAGTGAAAATATTCATCTACGGCCCTCTCAACTTCTTCATTAGTTGTGTAGCGCTTCCCTGAAACAAATTTCTTCAAGTTTGAGAACAAATAGAAGTCTGAGGGTGCTAAATCGGGAGAATAGGGGGGATAGTCGAGCAAATCGTACCCCAAATCCCGCAGTTTTCGAATCGCCAACATACGCTTGTGTGCAGGTGCGTTGTCCTGGTGAGAGCTGAGAGGTGATTTTTTTCTTTTTCAAGCCAGGCCTCTTCTCGCGAATTTTGGCGTCCAGCTGGTCAGGAAGTTTGGAGTAATATTCGCTTGTTATTGAATTGCCTTTTTCAAGGTGTTCAATTAACAGGATTCTTATTGCATCCCAAAACAGGCTGGCCATGCCCTTTCCGGCAGATGCGATCGACGGTGCAAAGATTGCTGAGAAAATCGTTTGCGTATTTGCTTTTGATCAGCATTCAGCAAATGGGACACCCATCTTGCACAGAGCTATCGCATCTCTAATTGTTAGTGCAAGATGTTTCGCTTCCTTTCTTCCGATATCCCCACAGCATCAGCAATATCACTCACTTTCATTCGCCTATCGTCCAACACGATATCGTGCACTTTTTCCGTGGTTTCCGGTGTGGTTGCGGTTTTTGGCCGTCCTTCACGTGGATCGTCTTCGAGGGACGTGCGACTACGTTTAAATTCAGCTGCCCATTTTTTAACGGTTGAAATCGAAGGAGCAGAGTCCCCGTAAACTTTTGTTAACTTCGGATGAATTTCCTTAGGGGTAAATCCATCTAAAACGAAGAATTTTATGACCGCACGATATTCAAGTTTCTCCATTTTAACGAAAAACACGTATGACGTATGACGTATGACTAGTTTAAAAATTCGTGTAAACAGACTAGTTGAGAGAACAAGTTGAAACTTGTCATACGACCTAATGACACGTGCACTCAGGCAGGAAACATAAATTTTTGCTGATTGTAACTGTATTTCTGTATCAGGCCGAGAACTTGTCACCTTACCTCGTATAAAAACTTCTTCAAGCATTAAAATTGGTTCAGTAGTTTAGTCGCAAAAGTTCATATAGAAAACGTTTGTGGCTTAAATATAATGATTTACGACTGGTACTAACCTTTTCATGCGAAAATGTTACACTTATCTGTCCCATGAAGAAGTGACAGTGTAAACTTGCACACAGCACATATCCGCGGCGCTCTACACGACACGTGCACTTCCCTTTTACTCAAAAGACCGATTTTCAAGCGAAATAAATGTGTAAAGTAATTGTTTTTGGTTGGAAATTGCTCATGATGGTGAGCAGACTTTTTCTTTGAATCAATAATGTTAGTACTGAGTGAGCGAAAATTTCTCGTGCGAACGAAACCTTTGACAGTTTTTGCATGAGATTTCGCACGAAAAGCCGGCCTTAGTACATTACTTTACATGGAACAAATCACTGTGCATTACACATTTTTGAGGTGCAAAAATTCACTCGCAATTTGCCGTTTTTATTATTTTACATACTTGATTTTTTCTCAGCACTTCCATTTCACTGACGTTCCCTAACCGTTTTTCAACATATGGTCTTCTGCACAACATCAACCTATTTTCCCATTTACCGTGTTTATGCAAAACATTTTACCTGAAATCAGACATATTCAACCCACTCAAATCTTTGTCCCGAAAACGCATTGACTGTAAATAAAATCCCATTCGAAAATCTATTTCCTACATCAAATAAACATTATTCAAACTTTTCACGAGAAAAAATCATTCCAATTTTTTCGCAAATATGTCGCATTCGTTTTCTCTTCACAATTTTCGACAGGGTCCCGACTTTGAATCGCAAACAATCATTCCCTTCGATGTCCTCTCTATGGAGAATACACAACACACATGTGGCACGATTTTTCGCTTGTGCTTCCTTGATATTGTACGTACATGTGTGATGGTCTCGGCCAGGATGTGTCTTACATCCATCACTGTTACATGCGAACACTGTCGCGTCGTGTAGGCCCTGTTTTTGAATTTCCCTGGAGTTTTCGCAAATAACCGGAGGCAACTTCCACACATCACTTTTATCTTCTAAAATGCAAACACTTGATATCAGACAACGACCGAATGCTAGTACGACAGCTCAGGAGACGAGACAATACGCTGGATGACAACATCCTTGAGAGTCCTTAGGAAATTTGCAGATTTTACTTTCACCGATTCGCACGCAATTTTCCACGTGACCCCCGTCGGAAAGGCTAAGTGTATAGGCTGAATATTCTCTCGGCGTGCACTTGACACGATTGCTTGCGAAATCTTCACACCTCCATGTTTGATTTCGATTTTAGAAGTGACTTGAGTGCGCAATTTCCAGCTTCTTCAAAGTTGTGTGTGGGGCATTCCAACTGGGGTCTCATTACTTATGCAAATGCATCATTCGTGCATATTAAAAATGTGCGAAAAATTGGTAAACAAAAATTTGTTTCGTATGCAAGGAGCATTTTTCACAAGCACTTTTCTCAGCCCTTACACAGAGTCCTTGGTAAGCATCTAAAGAAGGTGTACATACTAAATCACACACTTGATATGGCGAAGTGGGCAGCACAATACTTTATATGGCGAGTAACATATTAATCGTATCGACAAATTCAGGGAAGAATTACAAAATATTTTTGTAAATCATTGAAGATAGAGACACCTTTATATTATGCATATCAATCGTAGATTAGACGTTCAGTACACTTTTTTGTTTGTCGAACTTGATGTCTTTGCCTTACTAATTTATTGGTTTAGATGGATTGGTGAAGAAACTTCTAGGCTGAAGTTCGAGGCAGCAAACTTGATTTGAAGAGTTCCCTCAAACGGCCAAGTAAGGAACCTCAAAGGGCTATAACCCAGAAACGGCATACGGACAGAGGTTGAAGGATTCTTCCAGAGTCATATAAAAGACAGCATGAAGAGTTCTACTCTTGAAATTTATCTCTAGTAGAATACTGCAAGAGTCCTGTGAGAATTTTTTGAGAATTATACTTTCTGGACAATCACCTCAAATCGCATATTACTGACTTCAAACCCATAAATGAACGGCTGTGTGCGATTCGCATCAAGACTCGATTCTTCAACCTCTGGCTCATCAATGTGCATGCCCCCACTGAAGTTAAAGAAGACGCAGTAAAAGACGAGTTCTACGCCCGCCTTGAAACTCTCTTCGACTCACTTCCAACAAACGACGTCAAATTGCTGCTGGGAGACTTTAACGCGAAAGTCGGGAATGAAAGTTGGCATCGGGGGACCTCTGGAGGCCACAGCCTCCATGAAGAATGTAACGATAACGGCCAGCGACTTATCGACTTCGCCTGCAGCAGGAATCTAGTCGTAAGCTCTACGTGTTTCCCGCATCGACGCATTCACAAGCAGACCTGGAAGTCTCCAGACGCACATACCGTCAACCAAATTGACCACGTCCTCATTTGCAGGAGATGGGCGTCTAGTGTCATGGATGTCCGCTCCTATCGAGGAGCAAACTGCGACTCAGATCATCACTTGGTGAAGACGACCTACAGATGTAGAATTTCCTCAGTGCACCAGTCAATAATCAGCCCTCCCAAAATCTTTGCGGTTGATAAGCTCTTGAGTGATGCTACAGCGGTGGCGTATACTACCGCCCTTGAGGAAGAACTATCACCTATGCTACACAACATCAGCAACACAGGCGTCCATGGGTTCTGGGAAGAACTCAAGGGTACCATCAAGGATGTCGCAGAGAAGGTCGTGGGATATAAAGCCCGGCGAGCGCGAAATGACTGGTTCGACGAAGAATGCAAAAACTCACTTGACGCGAAAAACGAGGCCTACAGACAATGGATTCAACGAGGAACCAGAGCCAGAAGAGAAAAATATGACGAGCTACGGCGAATATCGAATAGAATAATTAGACGTAAGAAACGTAAATACTTTGACGAGCAGTTGCTGAACATAAACGAAAACTTAGCTAATAGGAACACCAGACAAGCGTACAAACTAGTAAATACAATTAAGAACGGCTACAAACCCAGGACCAGCCTTTGTAAGGACAAGGATGGAAACATCATCAGCGACACCGATGGTATTAACAAACGATGGGCCTCTTATTTTGAAGAGCTTCTAAACCGACCATCTAACATCCCCACACAGGAAGCTCTCGATGATATTGTTGATCTAGGCCCACCCATTGAACCCCCGACAGTAGAGGAAGTTGATCTCGCGTTGCGGTCACTAAAACGAAATAAAGCGCCGGGCGCTGACGAGATCCCAGCTGAACTGCTAAGATTCGGTGGAACGAGTCTAGTTGATGCCATACATCAATTACTCCTGCGAGTATGGGAGAACGAGGAGATCCCAGACGATTGGCGCAGAAGCATCATCTGTCCAATTCATAAAAAGGGAGATAAATTGCGGTGTGAGAATTACAGGGGCATCTCACTAGTTTGTACGTCCTATAAAATTTTGACGAAAATTCTGGAAAATAGAATAAAACCGTACGCAGAACGAGTCATTGGCGAATATCAAAGCGGTTTCAGACCTGGTCGCTCCACAACCGATCAGCTCTTCTCAGTCAAACTGATACTCCAGAGGTGCTGGGAATACAACGTAAACGTATACCAAATCTTTGTCGACTTCAAGCAGGCATACGACAGTATCGATCGTGGAGTACTGTACAACATCATGCTGCAATTTGGTATACCAGCAAAATTAGTGCGACTGACAAAGATGACGATGACCAACTCCGTCTCACAAGTCAGGATCCAGAATAGACTTACTGATCTATTTGAAACACGCACTGGTTTGAAACAGGGCGATGGACTGGCACCGACGCTCTTCAACCTAGCACTGGAATACGTTATTCGGGCCATGAATATGGACAACAGCAAGACGCTACTCATCAAGTCGACACAATTAGCAGCGTACGCCGACGACATCAACATCATGTCCCGAAGATTGGCTGACGCAGAAGAACTTCTGCATACGCTCGATACCGCTGCAAAAGAAGTTGGATTACGTATTAACGAGGGTAAAACTAAAATAATGATGCAATCGGTGACAAGGACACCTGCACAACCGAGCATCAACGTGGGGGACCTCAACATCGAGTTCGTGAACAACTTCATCTACCTGGGTTGCAACCTGTCAAGGGACGCCAACGAAACTGACGAAATCAAGCGACGGATACAGTTAGCTAATAAGACTTTTTTCTCGGTTCTCCCCATAATGAAATCGAAGCATGTGCACAGAAACACGAAGCTCCGCGTGTACAAAACCATTATACGACCAGTGCTATGCTATGGCTGCGAAGCATGGACCCTAACTCAAGCCTCCGAAAACATGCTAGACACTTTCGAACGTAAGGTTCTACGGCGAATTTTCGGGGCTGTTTGCGATCGAGATGGATGGCGCATCCGGTACAACCATGAGTTGTATGAAATGTACGATGAGCTGCAAGTCTCGAAAATCGTCAAACTACAACGACTTCAATGGGCAGGGCATGTACAAAGAATGGACGATGATCACATGCCTAAGAGAGTAATGAATGCAGAACGAGTCGACGGAGCGAGACTGCGAGGACGACCGAGATCTCGTTGGGAGAGCTCAGTAGGTGTGGACGCCGCGCAGCTGCTGGGCTCCCAAAATTGGAGGACGCGGTCACGTGACCGAGATAATTGGAGGACAATGATCCAGGCGGCCAAGGCCCGACGTCGGGCTGTCGCGCCACGATGATGATGATGATACTTTCTGAGTGTTATTGTATTTTATCTTGTAGTAAGGCTGCGCGCACGTTGGCACACGTTGGCGTGTCGCGTTCACGTGTTTTATATCAAAGGGTTTGAATCTATGGTTTGCAACCAAAGATGCGAATCTGTCAATTTGACGAATGCTCGGCTATTGTCGTATCACCAAATTGGGTTCATTATAGGTGTGTTAACGCCAATGATTTAGTATGAAATTTGTGCTTATGTACATCCTACTACTCTCCAGTCGTTTGTTTTGCAACTCAATTCTTACTTAATTATCCGTTTTAAAGCACAATAATGAACCCAATTTGTTGATAACAATAGCCGAGCATTTGTCATATTAACAGATTCGCATCTTTGGTTGCAAACCACAGACTCAAACCGTTTGACATGAAACACGTGAATGCGACACGCGAACGTGAGCCAACGTGCGCGCAGCCTAAGGGTTAAACTCTTCTAATTAGAGTTACACATGTCTCATAAGACTTGTAAAATTATCATACAAAGAATTAAACAGTTATGAGCAGAGGCACCGACTGTTGGAAAATATTAAGGAGAGGGTCGACGTAGACTTTTTAAGGCAGGCAAATATTCGATGTCGATACGAATGTACAGTCTCATAAAGTCAATCAAAGTAGTCTCCTGATTCAAGGGAACAAATTTGGAACCGATCATGCAAATCATCAGCGTTGTACGGAAATGAAATTTATTGTTTGTTTTTTAAGACTAAAGCATTAAGATCCAGGTCAATTTTCAAGTATTTGCTGACCAATCATAATGCTTTTTTGTTTGTTAACTTAAACTAATGATTTAAATTTTAATTAAATTCAAATATTTTAACCGTCCACTTCTCAAAATAATTATAATTTGCACAAAAGATACATTAAGCTTTGACAGCATCTTGAGGAATCATAACTAAATTAAGCGTCGAGTTTTAACGCCTCATATGACCATTATGACTCGGACTAATATCAAACGGGTTCCCATGATCCGGGGCCCGGGAGATCGACGATCAATGGTACGATCCTCATAGGCGATATATATGTCCGTAGAAGCGCCTTCCTGCCCTGTGTGACATAGCTAAATAAGTGTTTGATTGTTTGAACGAAGACGTCGAGTCGGTTTTCTTGCTAAACGATTTTTGTGCCTGAAATATGGGGGGCTCGTTGCCCCTTCAAAATTTGGATTAAGGGGACAAAAAGTGCTTTGCCCCCCCTTAGTCGGCGCCTATGGGTATGAGAGCTAAGCTTTCCTTACAAGTGTAACTGGAAAGAGAGAATATCATACTAAAAAATGTATGAGTTTTGTTTGGCAAGTATGGGTAAATATAAGCTCATGAGAGTTTGTATTTACTCTCACTCTGTGTCATATTCTATGACGAATTAAAAAGTTTTTGCATTTGAAAAAGTTATTGACTGCTAAACGTTGTTTTCCACAAACATGGGCCGAAATGTTCATGCGATTCAAATGTTATCCTTAATAATAGGCATCTTGCTTCGAAAAATTGCAAAGCCCCAAAAATAATCCTCTTTTAGGTCATAGGAAGAAGGGGGAGCAAAAATGATATTTATCATACAGTCCAATAGCTTGCTTCAAATTTAATTGAACAACATTTACGACCTTTTAGAAAGGAAATCATTGTCATTTTGTATACGTAATGGCCCTAATCACTCAATAACACATATTTGTATTTTCACAAAAAAAACAATCCTTTCAGAAAAGCCATTGGTTAGGTCTTCTTATAAATTTGAGAACGCGACTCTTCTTACAGAACTAAAATCCTCATAGCGAGAAGGCGACTCTTCCTATAAGACTAAAACTCTCTTATAATAAGACTTGAATTCTATGGACCGGTTGCTCAATGTCCGATAAAAATGTATCTTAAGAATAAACTGCCATTTAGCACAATTTGATTTGCTCAATATCTGTTTAGCGTTATTAATCGGATAAACGCTAACCGTCACCTAGCCTTCGGTTAATCTCTTATCCAGAGCATAACCCAGCCCAGGCGTGCCATCGACGCTTCTGATATCGTCGAGTATGAACTGCTGAATGTTGTTGCAACACAATTCTAAAAATTCATTCTGAACGCGCCAGGATAAATAATGGGCTTGCATTCGTTAGCGTGAACTTCTGCCCTCAGTAATATTATCCAGATGATATTTCATATCAGGAGAATACTTCGCGGCCAGTTGCAGAGTTGAAAGGAAAAGACCAAATGTTCCACTTTCTCCGGAATAATCTTCTCGCTGTCCCCTAAATCGAAGGCCTTTTCGAGCCAAAAATAAGACAACATCGAGGATTGTGGTCAAAATTGTTGTCCATTTTCTTGTTTCTTCTTTCAGGAGATGCATTGACGTTTGGTCGATAGTACATCCCGCTGATATTCTCTGGGCCAGTTCCTTCCATTTGATGTATCGGTCCTTGTGAATGACATTTCGATCGTGATCTTCAACTTTCTCGTATAGTTTTCGCCAATTATCCGCTATTCAATTTTTTTCACATAATTGTGATGTCGATGAGTTTGATCCAACGTTCATGAGGCAACATGGGAAGTAATATAATGATTTACCTTCTGCGCTCCAAACCAACCAATCTCTATGGATTTTCTCTTTATAGTATTATGCAGTTATTTTTGAAAAAAGTTGATTGGAAACGGCCTATCATTAGAGTCCCGAGGAAAGCTCCACCGGTTTGGAGGAGGTCCTTTCGAAGCTATCAATTCCATTTTTCTAGCATCAAAACGACTGCGCATGAAATAAATACGGGTCGTTGTTGATTAAAAATCTGGAGTCTTGGTCTTCGTTGTCAGCACCCAAGTTGAAATCGATAGCTTCCAGCGACTGTGGTTCGACTATATCTATACTGCCAATATTTGCCATACCTTGCGTTGAATTGTTATGAAACGAAGTTCCAGAGTCACTATTCGAACATGAGTCGATGGCAGTCTTCAACTTTTTCCAAAAAAGGTCGAGGGTTCTCCTTCCCGACTTTTCACAGATTTCTTTCTCTTTTCTGCATCTTCTTTTCTGGGCTCCTGAGAGATATTTTCTGTTCATTTGTTCACATAAAAAAAAAGAAATAAATAAGAATTAAGATGAGTAAAAATCCATATTAAATTAATATTTAATACACCAGTTTATCGTTCGAACTTCGTTTTTACCTTGTCTGCGCTCTAAAGTCAACCGGGAGGTTCAGGCACAAAAAGACAATTGGTTTCCTTGAGGTCGCCACACATGAACGAGGCACGTTCTATGAATTTGAAGGTTCGATGGAAGTTTGGTCGTGGTTGTGCTCGTTCATGTGTGGCGAACTTAAGGCGTTGTTTATTAGCCGGGTTTGTTTGTTTACTTTCCACTCTGAAAATGAAAAGAAAAACAGGGGAATGTGTCCGTGAAACAGACAAAATATACCCAATGAATAGCAATTCATGGCTATATGGCATGTAGCGCTATTCGTCATAATTATTGTACAAATTTCACGCACACTGTCCTGTATGTTTTTTTCATTTGCAAACCAAAAACTTTAAATTACCATTATTTTCATCCTCGCCAATAGCATTAATATAACCCGCCAGCAAACATCAAATTAAATTGCATTTCAATTAAAAGCCTCAAACTGCCTTGTGGAAACAGTTGAAATGAAATCAAAACTTTTCCCCGGTCTAATTTGCAACACTCATAAACCCAATTATTAAATTCTTGGTATAAGAGGCGGAGAAAAACAAATCTTTCCATCTTTCCGTTCGACCCGATGCGCATCAGGAGAAGAAGGAGCGGGACATGACAAACAATTTGAGGTTAAATTAAAGCCCTTTTCAGCTACTAGCCGAAAAACATTCCCCGGTATGAGTATCCAAAGTTTGCGTAATTAATTCCTGATATCTTAGCACTCTCTTACGTTTTACATCCGTCTACGATATGGTCCCATATCCTACGGCCCTTGAGTTCCCTGTATAGTTAGTCGGACTGCAAAGGATCGCGGGCATAGTCAACATAATATTTAACTGCTCCCAACAAGTTTAGCCTGCAATAAAGAACATTTCCATAATGTCTGCCGCCAAGTGCTTTGCCGCTTCGAATCGCATCGCTTCACTGAAAAATCAGAGTTCCGCGAAACTTTTTGTCGTTGTTCATTTTGGGCAGGAGTATAGTAAGTAACGAATGAACGGAAAACTTATTTTCCGCATCTTGTACGGCTACCGACAGCTCTTTCCAGCATGCTATATATTTTGCATCTGTCAAAGTGTTTACTTGGTGAATTCAGGGTATCCTTAAGATGTTGAATTGCGATTGGACTATGGTTGGGTCTTTACATGTATTCCCAGGAGGAAGACGACAATAACAACAGCGGTAACATGATCATCATGAATAAGTGTTGCCTGCTTAAGTAATGGAAGCAATAATGACCTGAATGTAACCGACCAAACATGTAAAAATAGGAAGGAACTGATACTTTAATATAGAATCTGCTCAAATAATCTAAATACATTTAAAAGTATCCTTTGCAAAGGATTGTTGTTGTGCTTTCAGTTTGTGACCACTCCAACGACATCCCTCTCCTGGAGACTGGGGGTTGACCATGGGGCGAACGTAGAAAATGGGTCCCAAAATGCCGTACTTTTTCCCTTCCTGCTGAATCATGCCAACCATTCCTCAAGTGCAAATGCAATACACTCTGTCGAGGAAACTGCAGCTGTTTGAAAAAGGCACCAGAAAGTGTTGGCCTATGTGGACTTGTCCCTATTTTACGTCGTTATTTTTCATTTAAAAAAGTGTTGTGATTTAATTTTCTATGAAAGGCATCCCTTGTTATAATAAGTTCAAAGTGTCTAGTCACTGTTACGGTAACAGTTTAGAAACTTAAGAAGTTTAAACCAGTCATAACCGTATATACCCTAGACTTGTACAGACCTAGTGGTGATACCAAAAGTACCAATTGGCAACGACCATATGCATTAAAAGTGAGTTTCCTATATGGCCAGTTTATAGGGGAGGTTGACATACATTCATGAGGATCTTGGCCATTCTAAAAATCAATTAACTAACCCATTCTACAAATATATGTCGAATTTTTCAAGCCGCTAGCTTCATTCTATCGAAAGTTATTGCTTATTTGAAGCCTCACTTGTAGGGGTGCTAGAAGTTCCTTGGATCGGATCTTGCCCATCATAGCCACCAACCAATTAGATCACCCTACAAACATTAAAAAAAAAAGATGTCAGGTGTCTAGCTTTACTCTATCGAAAGTTATCGCTTATTTGAAGTTTCATTTGTAGGGGAAGCAGGGGTTCCATTGGTCAGATTTTACGTATTTTCAGTATTAGCCAACTGGATCCTACTACAAATATTTGACCAAAATTTCAAGTCGCTAGCTTTATTTTTTCGTAAGTTATCGCTTACTCAAAATTTTATTTCTAGGGGAGGTAGGGGTTCCTTAGGTCTAATCTAACCCATCCTTAATGCCAACTAACTAAATCTCACTTCTAACATTCGACTAAAATTTCAAGTCGCTGGCTTCATTCTCTCAAAAGTTATCGCTTATTTGAAGTTTTATTTGTAGGGGAGGTAGGGGTTCCTTAGGTCGGATCTTGCCCATTTTCAATACCAACTAACAGGATGTTACTACCAACGTTCTGCCAAATTTTTAACTCGCTAGTTTCATTCCATCGAAAGTTATCGTAATTAAAGTAATATTTAATTTTTTAAATTTTGTAGGGGAGGTAGGCGTTCCTTTGATCTGATTATGCCCAACTTACTAAAACCCAAGCAGCTTCTCACCTCAGGGTTACATACCAAAAATCACATGTCTACGTCAATTTGTTCAAGAGTTATGGGCAAAAAACCTGAAAAGTAGGGTAGTACGGGGCTCTTTGTAAGAAAATTGCCGTTAGTTTTCAACTGATCGATTTTATTTTTCCAAGAGAGTATAAGATCACCCTCACGAGCAATCTACCAAAGCTAGAGCTTTTCATGTTTATTTAATGGGGAGTTATGGATACATTTAAGTATTTTACATATGTAGGGGAGGTAGGCGTTCTCTTGGCCTGATCATGCCCATTTTCAATACCAACCAACTAGATCATACTACCAACATTTGACCAAAATTTCAAGGCTCTAGCTTCATTCTATCGAAAGTTATCGTGCGAACGGACAGACAGACGGACAGACAGACAGACGGACAGACATGGCTAAATCGAATCAGGAGGTGACCCTGATCATTTATATGTATATACATTGCTATACCTCCGGAGCCTCCTTTAAGGTGTTACATATTTCCGTCGTGACAAAAACAATATACCCTATACTAAAAGTCTAGGGTATAAAAAGGAAATAGAACGGGGTTTTCCAATAAGTTTTGGAAAAGTAGATACTTTTCCCTGATTGCCTCAGCGTTTAATTGCCTACCGACTCGTGCACCGTCAACTGTGAAGCAGTTGGCCTCTTTCCCCGTGGCTATGTATACGACGAATACGACGCAGGGTAACAGACAAGTCTGTTTAGTTGCCTACGGTGCAATTAGACCCGCCGACTCGATGTGGCACCTAAACAGGTGTAATAGGGCGTTGTAATGCGAAAACATTGAAGCGTCGGGTCTAGGCGGAGATACACGATTATTTGCTCCTGCTAGACAAATAGGCAAGTCGAAACGTAAACAAATATTCATCACAAATTGTTTTTAACGCAAATTTATGGCAGCATACCAAAAATTATAGAAATCGGCCGGAAAATAGCAGAGTTATCGCGAAATTACTGAAATTACTCCTAAAGTATAGGCAGGGCCCATGCAAGGGGTCCCGCCTTGACAACATTTCATAAAATGAATATATGGGTATGAAAAGTGTTCGTGGCAAGTGGGAGCTATTTGTGCCTCTTATTCTCCAGATTATTAGGTGATCGATCAAGTTTTAACTTTTCTTTAACGGAATTGTTTCACAAAATGCTGGTTTGAACCGTTCGGTTGAAATTTTTGACGTAAATGACTTTATTCAAAATGTCAACGAAGATGTTAGTTGGTTACCGGCCGGTGGTACCGAAAATTTCAGATAGGGGAAGTGAAGCAAAAAAATCTAAATAAAATTATCCTGCTCAACTCTGCTCTGTACAAAAAAAAAAGAAAAAAAAAAACGCAGCTATTATCTGGCTTAATAGAAATTTATATGGATGTAAGACTGAAGATGGGGTGGCAGTAGGAATTTGCTCCCATATATCGTACTAAACTTAATCCTACGTTTCCAACCCCGGGATAACTGCTGCGTTTTCCGGGCGTAAGTTGCTGCAATTTTACAGGCTTTTATACGGCTGAGGCGGCACGCCATAGTCTCTAAAAACATGGCAATCTACACGGAGTCAAGCTGCGATCAGATTCCTGGTGTCCGTCTTATTTACATCCAGGATAGGATCGTTAGTCATTCATTGCGATAATGGGTGAGTTTTTAAATATTGTCTTATATTGGATTCCAGGCTACAATGGATTATCCCCCTTGCGCACTACAAAAGATTTGGGTAAATCTCTAGATATAAGCGAATCTACCCCCAATTCCCAAAATTTACCATACATTTATTGATTTATTAATCTATAGATTCCGACTGAGACTTAAAAAAAGTCTTGTTGAAATGCTTTTTTTTCGCTAGCTTTACACATTTCACCATACTCTGCGCGGTATGTTCTCTGAAAAAATGTACATGTACAGCACAATTGTCAATCTTGGTGGCGGATGAAGAACGGATGGTGTGCATAGGTTTCCGGATTTGCAAATAAATCCAGATTTAGGTGTCTAGTGTGCATATACTATTAGGTGTTAACTGCTACGCAGATGTACTTGCTAGACAACGTAATAGCATTTTTCCGCCCATTAGGGCATGCAAATTGTTTTTAAAATCCGAGGCTGTCAGTAAGTCGAATGACTGGTGGTTAAGCGATAATACAAGGTGGCGCAAAATTAATCACCCTATCGGAAGATGTTAATTTTTGCAAATGGCGTCGTTCGTGAATCATATTTGATATTTGGGAACTAGACAGCTGCAGTATACAAACAGACAAGCAATGGCGCGCTATACTCCGCAAGAGCGTGGAATGATTGAGTAAATTTTTTTGACCCATAATCGGTCGGTGGTATTGGCGCAGCGTGAATGAGCAAACAATCCGGCGCTTAGTTGCTTGACTCGAACAGACTGGAGCCACACAAGACCTTGCAGGGCGTGGCCGCCATCGGACTGGTCGTCCGACCGAGAATATTGCGGCTGTGGCTGCCGATGTCGCTGAGAACGATGAAACGTCAACCAGACGACAGGCCACGCAATTGGGCATCACCAGACGGACCCTACAGCCAATTTTAGTGAAAAACTTACAGAAGTTCCCGTACAAAGTGCATCAGTTAATGCTTGCTGACCGTCAGTCGCGTGTGAATTACTGTCAAGCCATCCTCAATCTCATCAACGAAAGGGAACGATTTTGTGTCGAAAATCATCATGAGCGACGAGGCGCATTTCCACTTAAGCGGTTACGTCGTTTCTGGGGCACTGAAAACCCGCGAGTGATGCACAAACAGCCATAACATCAACTCAAAGCCACTGTGTAGTGCGGCGTTCACGAGGGAGAAATGATTGGGTCGTATTTTTTTGAGGACGCCATCGGCAATACGGTCACTGTTACTGGCGAACGCTACAGGGCCATGATAAACGACTTCTTACTGCCGGAATTGCATGAGTGGGGCTTGGTGAACATGTGGTTTCAACAAGACGGTGCAATCGTACACACAGCACGAGCCACAATGGATATTCTGAAGGAAGCGTTTCCTGGTCGCGTAATCTCTCTTTGGCGATTTGGCATGGCCAGAAAAATTGCCTGATTTAACCATGCCAGACTTCTTTTTTTGGGGCTACTTGGAGTCGCGGGCTTATGCCAACAAGCCTCAGACAATCGCAGACCTTCAGGAGAATATTCGACAGGAATGCGAACAGTTATCACCGGAAATCTTGCGGAAAGTCATGGAAAATGCGATAAATCAGGCACAACTGTGTATCATCACTGGCGGCAGCCACTTGATGGATATCATATTTTCCACCTAAACAGAAAAAATTGTAAAGGTTCAAATAAAAATTTCCATCACTCAACATCATTATTTTTATTTACTAAAACAGTTATTCCAAAAACAAAATTGGATGATTAATTTTGCGCCACCCAATACATGCCTCGCGACCAGGTCCATGTGGCCTGGACTGGATAGGGCTTCTCCCATCTACTATCTCTGAAAATACAGCACATCAGCTTTTTTGTGGGTGTGAGCACTGGTCACTGCCGTTTTGATGAGACTTCGTCTTCCTTTCAATGACTTCTGCAGAAACGGTGGAAATATTAAAGAGGAGGACAGATGCTACCACCTTCTTTGCGTTTGTCCAGTTTTAGCTGAAAGAGATGTTTTCTTGGCTACCATTTCTTCCTGGAGCTGAAGGAACTAAGGTATGCCAGTATTGGTTGTCTTTTTCGGTTGATCACTAGCTCAGGCTAGTTTAAAAAATAGTATGGTTATGGGACTATGAGTTCGATCCCTGGGGTATTGCAATAGGCCAGTCTTATTGTCTGTGCTATGGTTTGTGGTCTATGGGGTTTTGTAATGAACCACCTGTAATGAACCATATTATGGTCTGGTAGTGCTGCTCCCATCGGCAGATCAAAGCAGCACCTGATGATTAGTGATCTGTTGGTGGTACGAAACCAGAGGCCGAGGGTCCTATTACACCCGGACCCAGATGCGACCGCGTGGGCATGTGATCCATCCGCCAACCATTCCATCCTTATCGACTATTTTTTTTTCATTCCCCATTTTTACCTCCCCTGTTTGTCTTGTCTTCCCCAGGCCTATGAATTTTTGTTAATTCGTAAAGGACAGGGACAACGAGCGGCGAAAACCCCGCCCACATCTCCCGAACTGAGGTACAGCAAGCATAGGCCGCTGCTTAGCACGTTGAGAGGCCTTTTTCTTCGCCAGATGGCATGGCCCGACCTTCACGGTCAATTAAGCTACCTTAGGCTCCAAGGGCATCTCAGGATGCCCACCAAACCGTCCGTTACAGTTTGCTACCAATAATTATCTCGCAATTCTATAACAGTGCAGACATCTTATTATTGTCTCGGAAAGATTTCTTTTGGAACGCTTTAAAATTATATTTTAATTTTCTCTTTTATGAGATAGTTGGCGATAATTTGCGATATCATTGGAATATTTTCTATCAGATTATCTCCAAAAATGTTTACTGGGACACTTTCGCTACATAGTTGCCCAAATCTCTTAACCTGGCAACCCTCACTTCCTTTAAAGATGCAAACAACCAAAAAGGGTGGCAAAAACTTCAGATTATGTTCAAAACTACAAACTTTCCGCTTCAACAAAAAAGAGAACAACTTATGTTAAACATCCCCTGATTTTGGGTCTAGTCAACTTAAAAATGTCTTTTTAATGTCCCTCATCTGCGGAGAAAGATGATTCTCTTTACGAACGGGGCACTTTGCAATCCTTACTTGTCGGAAAAGGACTCTTAGGACCAGTCTTCCGGAATGCAGTATCGTCGCAAGTTTTAGAAGTGTTGATGTGACAAAAATGAGGGTCGTAGTATCGCAAATATAGTCAAAGTTTGAACTCTGGGGACCATCAATAACCGCTGGCTGGCAAGTTTGGGGACGAGAATGTGAAAATGGAAAATGCGTGAAGGAAATTGAATTTACCAGATATATAGCAGAAAGTTTTGTAAGTTGTATTTTTAGTTTTTTATACTCGACAGCGTTCGACAGTATAACTGGTCGTATCTTCAATGCTAAAACACCTTGACATCTCCATAACGCATATAAACTGAAACTTGCATATGTATATTCACACTGAATTGAAATAGATCACCACTTTGGCAAATTCTTTCCAGGCACGACATAGTCAATTCAACTCTACCACCACCTTTTTCATGAGTCGAAATATTGCAGTATTTTCAATATTGTCATGCATACCTTCTCCAATAAGCTCGTCGTATTATCTGATATAACTGTCACCCAAATAATTATTCCAGTTATTTCCTATTCATTGGCGGTCATTCGTAAAGTAAAGCAGTAAAGCGGCAAATTGCGGACTGACAAGTGTTGATCAGTTTATCTTCAGTTCATATAATGCCAAACGCGAAGTAGGAAACGATGTGGCTTCGATTGTAAGAAGTTTTGGCATTTTTTAAGATACTCGTACATCCCATTTTGAAAATGCGTTAAACCATAACAAATGGTTTCTTCGTATGTGAAAGTGAACCCCTAAATATTCCTTGTGAAATTAGGTAAGTGGTTGGTGATTTTAGTGATGCATGTGAATTCAAAAATTAACAACTGTTAACTCTCCGCACGATCTCCTCGAGCAGTGATTTTCGCTACATATGTATGTACATAGCTATAAAAAAGAGCTAGAATACACAAAAATCAGATTCTCCGTTTACTATAGTTTGCTGGATAACCAGGTTTAGTACAGTTGTGAATCGTCATTGCGGTTTTGCCATTTTCGTAAATGTCGCTCTTTGTTCAGGAAGTGGTGTACTGTTATGCCCTTGAACTTGTTCCTTACCTAATCTAAAACATTTATCGGTCATAATTTTTGCGTTTTCATCCCACAGTTCTTGAGATACCGTAATGGGGAATTTTCGGGAAACATGTTGAGTGAGTGCCAAATTTTACTCAATGGTGGGTGAAATCGCCGCTGGTTTTGCATGTTCCGTATAAACTTTCTGAGAAGTCTTTGTTCGGAAGGCAGGCTTTTTAGTCCTTCACGAAAAAATTGATAGAGTTCCTCAGTCAAGCAGCCAAACTTTCAGTTTTTGACATGAACGAAATGTTGCGATTACTTTTTGGCCCGTCTCATATACTGTCGAACCTGTCTAATTGGACCACTGACGGTGCCAAGATAATATGGTCCGATTGTAAAGGGATAAAAAAAATGCATAAAGCGTTAATTTACAAAGTCTACTAATTGATTATTATTTTTTGATAATGGTATGTTATATGTATATAACAACAATAACAAACAAACAAATGTGCGTCTGCACGCATTCAGTTATTATTGATGCTTTCTACAGACAATGGTCCATCACGATGGTGGCTTTGGGGCCGCCATCACACACAAAATGTCGATTCAAATATCGTCCGTCCACACAATGATCTTCGATGGGCCATCATGAAATTGCGCATTGTTGGCCATTGTAATTGAAAGCTGGCAGAAGGTCGATGATAGTAGCATTGCGATAATTGTGTAGTAGCTTAACAACTTAAGTCAGCTATTCAAATTTGCATATGCAATGGGCCATCGCTTGGAAGAAAATAGCTTTGTTGTTGTGGTAGCGATGCTTCGAAAACTGCAGTTCTTCTTGCATCGAGGGGGTTTGGCAGCTCTTGGCTGTTGAAAAACGGGTCGTTCCGGTACGAAGAACCGGCTGCCGCAGGAACGAGAAGCCATTTGTGGCCATCCCATGGTCCATCGCTGTTGACAGTAATGACGGTTACACGCCATTGGCCACTGAACGTCATCTGCCCGTCCACACAATAGAGATGGCTACAAATCACCGGGTATTGGCCATTGTCTATAGCAGGCTTAACATGGATATGTCTTATCGCCAGGAGTCTGTAGCAGGCTTAACATGGAAGACATATCCATATCCATCGCCAGGAGACATCTCGTAAATTTGTCCGTCACGTAATATGTTCGGATTTTGTTAAGGGAAGTGTTGCTCCGTTAGTTTCTATCCCACGAAAATCGTTCACACATCGTTGAAAAGCTGTCAATATATCTCAATAATTAGTGCTACCAAAATCCATCCTCCTCGATCTCATACTCCATAAAATTGAATTCAAAGTTCATAGAACTACAAAAACAATGCCATTCTGCTCGATTCTTGTCACATTTACTTGCTATACCACCGGTACCGGTATCGTGCGTCCAGATTCCCATAAGATGAATGTTATGCAGAACAGTGGTTGTCGTTCGATCTGTTTCTCAAAATGTTACACCCCGAAAACCACTCCACTATGGTTGGCGATCACAAAAACACTATCAAAAGACACAATCGGATCCAGCTTTAGGATGAAAGTAGTCTACGGCTTAGTACTCGTATCCTCTTACCTACTGGTAAACTGGACGAGTTATCGCAGTGCATGCAGATACATCGGTACATGGATATGTCCTATGGCTACCGAATGCGTGGAACATGTTTTGTCGAAGATATCGACGTTGGCTTTTTCAAGATTCCAGTATCATTAATTACCGTACCGATGTATCTGAATGATGTGTAGATACTTCAAAAAAAAAAAAATATTTTTATGTTGGCATTTGGCTGATTTTCATTTAGGCAGCTTTCACACGGAATCGGGGAGCCGCAGACAATGCTTTTTGCATATTACCCGAAATCAACAAATGTACTGATTTAAATAAGAGCTTTCACATGCGTGAGTCGCTCATGGACTCTCCGGCTCAAGGACTCACTGATTTAACATGGGCTTAAATGGAGGCTTTCATAAGACCTGCCCATGAGTCGGAGTCATAGTCTCACCAACTCGCTGAGTGAAGGTATCTTTCAGACGAGAGGCGTTTCATGGGCTCATCCATTTGATTCCCATATTAAATCCATCTGCCGTTGATGAGTCGATGAGTCCAAAAACAAACACATTTCGCGCCAATTTTACATTCGCACTAGTAAATTTGAGTGATGATTTCAGTCCCGACCGACTTTCTATTCGAGTGGTAGATTATGAGGAGGGCGGTTGGCTCGATGGGCTACCATGTACTGCCACCCGAAGGTCTATTGTGCTAATTGGAGTGGTAACAATATTGTTGGACTCATCGACTCATTGCTTTCACACGACCGACGTTGCACGGGCTCATCCATTTGATCCCATGTTAGATCTATCTGTGCAACTTTTATAAGGTAAAAACTCCCCGTCTCTTGGGCTATATAAATACAGTGGTGGGCAAAGAAATCCGGATAGTTAGTTTTTATGAGTTTCAAACATGATGAAGGGATACTCTGGTAAACGAATACGAGATTATAGTAGTTGTCAATTTTTGATATGTTGTATATGTCGGTTGATTAGTAAAAAATCCAAGTTAGTGTCAACCACGCCCCCCCCCTCTTCCCCTGTTCCCCCGCCATTTTGGAAAAACTGGCACTTTTTTCAAATTTTTGCCTACAACTCCATTCCGGTCCATTTTAGCGCAAAATATGAACAGTCCCTTTTTATAGAGCACAAAATTTCCTACAAATTTCATTTCATGTTTTTTTCCTACAACCAATAGCAATAGCTAACTGAATTAACGAATCAAATAAAAATTAATCTGTGGAAAACTGGAAATAGTTTTGATCGGTTCATTTAGGCCTAAAATGAACGTATAAAAGTTTACGCCACCCAGCTCCTCGACCTTCAGAGGGGGGAGGCGAGTTATTTTTGCCACGCACAAGCCTCTTCCTAATGTATTAAGAAGCATCAACTTCTTCGTCAATTGCACCTAAAACATCCGATTCAGTTGAGCGGTGTTGCCAAAATCGGCAGTCAAAAGACACCCATTTTTCCCATCTTCGGCAACAATCCCAAATCACCCACCTTTAAACGGCCATAAATCGGAGTGCTCAACACGCCCTCGATTGGAACCCGCAGGGAACCAACGTAAGTCGCCGTCTTGGACGACCTAGTCACACCTGGAGAAGTTCAGCTAAGAGAGAAGATGCCTCAATAGGCAAGTCGTGGAGTGAGCTGAAAGCGAAGGCGATGAACAGGACGAGGTGGAAAGTAGGCGCCCTATGCCTCACAAGAGGTTAACCGGAACTAGAGACAGAGAAAGAGAGAGTATAGGTGAGGCGTTTGCTATTCAGAGACCGGCGAGCATGCATTGAAATTTAAAAAATCTTTCATGACTACCGCTCCCCTTAACCAAAGTTCAAGTTTTAGGCACTAATTTTACACAGAACTCGATGCTCTCTAAGAAGCTTTTTTCAATTTCTCATTTGGATCATCGTTTCCGATTTATGGCCGTTTAAAGGTGGGTGATTTGGGATTTTTGCCGAAGATGGGAAAAATTGGTGTCTTTTGACTGCTGATTTTGGCAACACCACTCAACCGAATCGGAAGTTTATAAATGAAATCGACGCATTTAATGTTCTTTAGTACATCAAGAGAAGGCTTGTGACAAAAATGGCTTGTTTACAAGCTATAGCCGAAAAATTGGAAAAAGTCCGAAAATTTCTCAGTTTTTCGCCTACCCCCTCTGAAGCCCGAGGGGCTGGGTGGCGCAAACCTAGGTTGATTTATTTTAGGCCTTAATAAATCGATCAAATTGTTTTCCAGCTTTCCGGAAATTATTTTTTATTTAGGCCTCTTTTGTAGGTTCATTCAGTGGGCTACAACGGAACTAATATATTTTGAAAAACACTTTTTGTCGATTGCTCCTTTGTTCCCAGAAAGTGGGAAAATAATCTTTTTTAATGTATTTCATCAAATAACGTGTAAAATATTAGTCCAACGAGGAAAATTATAAAAATCGCTTTTTATTAAAACTAAATAAACTTTAATTTGAGATAAGTGAGATGCCCGTAGCTATGATAGTTACGTAGAAAAAAGGAAACATTTTTAAAAGAATAGATGGTTTTTCCTTTTTGTAGGTAACATTCATACCTACGGGCATCTGACTTAGATATTTCAAATTAAAGTGAGATTCAAGAGAGATAAATTCAATAGCTTTATAATTGTTTGTAAGAAATTAACGTTTCCCTTTCTATAATTTGAGGTAGGGCGAATATTTCGGATTCCTGCGTAGGGTTAAACTGACGTCCATGTACCTCAATATTTGACGCCAATAACGCAGCCGACATTTCTTGTTTTCTTATTCTCTTAATTGTCGAAACTCGGGATAAGCGTCCGGGTTGATTTTTCCACTATTTCTGAGCAAAAAAAAATAAATATTTCTGGTTTGATGGATTCATCTAATTTTGGTCACTATCTTGCGTTTTTAGTGTCCTTTTCCTTTCAAAGACTTCATTTTCAATATCTTCTCTTCTAAAAGCCATTATACAACGTAGTAGACCACCCATTAGACCACGCATTAGACCATGCAGTAGACCACTGCAATAGGCCACCGAATAGGCCACCGAATAGACCACGTAATAGACCATGCAGTTGACCACCCAATAGGCCACCTGATAGACAACGCATTAGGCTACGCATTAGACCACGCATCAGACCAGCCATTAGACGTATCAGAGCATATATTCGTTTTTCTTAATTATACCCTAGGCATTATTAGCGTCAATTGTTTTCAGAATAGGAATCTCACACTACCAAACTTTTGCATCAACTGTTTATACCTTGAATGAAAGTGCCGTAAACGACAGAGAACATCGCTTTCACGTTAAACTTAACTAGATTACCCTAACCCAAAAGCATCAATCCAGGCTTCGTCCTTCTTCGCGAAACTATCTATAGGCGTGTTTTTTTGTACTGCGGTGCAGGTTAATTGGGGGCTATCCAGGTTAACTTACACACACACACACACACACACACACACACGTTAAACTTAACTAGATTACCCTAACCCAAAAGCATCAATCTAGGTTTCGTCCCACTTCGCGAAACTATCTATGTATCTAAAATTCGTATTGCAGTACACAAAACGCGACTTGTATTACAAGCGCATGGTGTTCAATAACGGAAATGGATGAATATGAATTTAGATAGATAGATGCTATATCTACGAAGTCTCCTCGTTGTGATAAAAAACAACTTTGTATCTACAATAAGGCATAAGATATAATTATTGAAAACGAATAGCTTCTCTGATACGTGGTCTAATGTGTGGTCTAATGACTGGTCTAATACGTGGTCTAATGGGCTGTCTAATGCGTGTTCTAATGGGTGGTCTAATGGGTAGTCTAATGACTGGTCTGATGCGTGTTCTAATGGGTGGTCTAACGGCTTGTCGATCTAATATCTCAAAACCTCTTAACTCCTAAAGTACACTTCTTTTGATAGTTTTTGCTACTCTCGTCTCCAACGGTCAACGCTGAGTAATTTCTGATGACCCTATTTACAAAAAGCTGAAATCCTTTCATTTCGTACTTATTTATAGTACGCCCTCGATTTTTTTATTTCATTTCATTGTAAATAAAAGAAAAACATTTCTAGTGTTTTTTAGATATACATAGTGGCCGCTAACCTATGTTTTCGTGAGTGATGACTGCTGATCGAAAAGGACCATTTATTTTCCTACAATACGGGATGTGATACTAGCAGTAACTGTGTACACTTATGAAAAGCATTCTAATCAATTCTATTGTCCGTTATATTAATTTTCAATTTGTAGGTAAGTGAATCGCATATGATTTATCGTCTGCATCCTTTAAACTATTTTTTTTTCAGGTGTTTGTGCAGTAATATCCTTTTAGCTATAAACTACGAGTAATTTATTCTTTGATCATGATGATGTGCGAAGGAATTTTGAAAATAGCTCCACCCTCTGAACAAGCTTTCGATCCCGATTTCTGCATGGAGGCCATCATTTTTCTCGAACGCGAAATTAAATTCCTGAAAGTACAACGATCGAAAGCCCAAAAAGTATTCGATGAACTCTTTTCTGGACGCATGATAAACCCTATTAAAGTAATGACGGTTAACGATGTGGAGAATTTTATCGATAAAATGACAGCTAAAATTGATGCTGCAGAAATGAGCATCTGTGAGTTGAACATTCGAAGACAGGATTACGAGATCGAAAAATATTCATTGCATGAAATGCCGGACGATGTAATGATAGATGAAGAATCTAGGAGTCCCAGCCAAAATTCCGCAGGATCCACCAATCTAGTGATTATCAACGCAATTGTGCCTTCAAAATTTACCCACGTCACTATTCATAGAGGCGAAAAACCACTCTCAGATAATTCCAGCGTAGATGATTTGTCCGACTCGGATATCCTCAACGAACTTCAAGTCAACAAATCGTCTAAATCGAAAGCAGTGGGATCTGAGAAAATGGATAAAGCAAAGTTGGGAAAACCTCGGGTAAGAAAACGATCTCGCACTAGTACCGATTCTGGATATTCGTCGTCAGCATGTTGCTCGCCGGATTTGCATGCACCCTGTACTAATCCAATAGCCGCATTACTTGGTGGAGATTTGCCCTATTTTTCTTTGGATGAAAATGCCCTTCCAAAGTCTTTATTTGGTACCTACGATAAACCAGAATTAGCGTCGAGTTCAAAAGGTATTTTATTTTAGAATAACGTAAGCTGCCTTCATTGTGGAAAGGATGGTTTAAATTGGACAATGATGTTATATGTAGTTTCCATGTTAAGTTTCTCTTTTTGTTTTGCATAGTATTTGACAACGATTTTATTGTATAGGTATATGTAGACAACTTCTGTGATAAGTCTCCCAATACTTTTTGTATTTGTATTGGGAGCATATGTATTTTGTCTTTTTTACCATGAACAGTTGTCTTTTTTTATAATGTTAAAAAAATAAATAGGACAGATCTATATGTACAATATATCTGTCACAAGAAGGTAGAAAGATTTTGCTATAGGTGTTGTATATGTATATGTAATTCCAATGGTGCATCTTAAATACACCCTTAGGTATTCTGAGCTTAGTTCTGAATGGGCAATCGACAATGGCGGCTATCTTTTGTTCCAGTAAAATGCCTTACCCATAAAATGCCTTCAACTATCGAAAAGTCTAAATTATTGTTAGGTCTTTTTATTCTATATATTTTATTTATCGAACAACTTCGGACTTTTGGCCTGATTATACGCGCAACGGGTGCAAGCACTAAGCTCCTGCGCTCGAATGCACTTGGTTGATGTTCTGCCTATATACAAAAGTATCTTATGTTCAGTGTAGGTCACCGAGCCCCTTCAGTGTGTCAATAAGGCTGTGTGGGAGATTCAGTTTGTCAAAGGAAGTGAGAAGGGCTTTCAGTGGGAACCTCGAGAAATGCTCAGCGATGAATGTGTTCGAAGACTCCCTCCAAAATATTAGGGAGTTATGGTGTTGGGAAGTTTATCCGATCAAGTGGTCAAATATGCTTCCTTGCTTCAAAATCAGCGGTTTGCTTCAAGTCCTGGAAAACGAATTAGAGCCTTGTACGTTAGGCATTCAAAGCGTTTAAACTTTCTCGAGGTACCCGCCGCACAAGGATTTTTCCGTCGTCAGCATGTTTTTGTTTTTAATTGCCACTCGTCCGAAAAGTTTTCCACATCTCTTGAGTTCAGTGAACTCAGGAGCCCATTGCATATGTTTTTGCCTAACCCTTAACGAAAAGTCTGGCTTATGGACAGGTTTCAATGCACGTTAGCCAGCTTTGCCAAGCCTTTTACTCAACAAAATTCATGAAATTTTCTTACCCGTTGCTCGAACTAGATCGTTCCTAATGTGAGAAGAAGTTTTCAATCGGTTCCGACGGCTTTTTACAAGTAAGAAGCGATCGACGAGTGGAGTGTTTTTTCTTGACCGTCCAGAGCCTTTCTTCCGCTCAATGGTGACGATTTCCCAAACATCTTCACGTACCATCTGTCAGTTATCGCTGAGGAGTATCCTCTCTTTATTTTCTTTTCTTGGAAGTAGTTAGATTTTCTCGCGCCATAACGAAAATATTACTTGCGTTTTCAACACTAACTATTTACATTTTTTTCCACTCAAATTGCGCAGAGTTTTCAGTATTTGTAGGCAGGATACACATAATTTGTTATTACTTGAGGCAATTGAACACAGACACTGTAACTAGTTTCAGGAATTTTTGCGAAAAAGATTTAAATGTTTTGAGCTAGCTTTTTTCCCCAGGAATGTATATGATAAATGTTAGGGTAGGTTGGGTGGCAGCTTAATGCCTGCTACAGACGATGGCCCATCGCTGTCAGTTGCTATCTCGAACTGGGCAGATAGCGGTTTGTGGCGATGATGGCTGCCAGCAGTTGGCTAACAATAGCTTGCAAAGAAATTAACCGCTATGCACGTAGATAGACGATGAAAATGGCTTCCAATTACCAGTCATGGCCCATTGTCTGGAGCAGGCATAACGGCTTCGCAACGACCACTTTTGCTCCTCGAATGTGGAGCGGGTGAACAGGGCTACTGTGGCCCTTTACTCTTGCAGGAGAGCCATAAGCACAAAATGGGCATGCAGCCAAAAGTTGTTTACTGGCTGTTCGTGTCAGTCTTGCGTCCCATACTCTGGCATGGCACTGTTGTTTGGTGGACGGCGCTGCGTATAGCGGCTTATCGTAATATGTAGGGAAAGTTATAGCGTCCATTTTGTATAGCTTGCATAGCAATGACAAGAGCTGGATGTCGCACTTGACATACTACCGATTGACATTTATGCTGAAATAGTGGTTGCAAATACGGCCATTCTTCTTCGTGAGACTGGTTAGTGGGTAACGATTTTCCTACAACGGGCGACTACACGTCTCCTAAGCTTCTATTCGGAAAGAACTTTACAAGCCTGATTTCATCACGGAGTAAGTGGGTAGATGCTGTCCCCTCAGAACAGGTTTCTACTGATTTTTGTACAGACTCTAAGACTGGGGAAAGAGTGGGTCCGGGTTTATACTTTGAAAGCCTAGGAGTTATTATCTCGTTTCTCGGCGATTGCAGAGGTTTTGGCATGGCTAGGATGTCACATTGCAATCTCTAGAGACATCACTATATACTCGGATAGCCAGGCTACCATAAGATCCATCGACTCCATTTCCACCTCTTCTAAGCTGGTGGAAGAGTGCCGCTCGTCCCTCGTTGAGCTCGGAAGATTCTTCATCATTTTATTGTGCTAGATCCTTGTCCATAGTGGTTTCGCTGGCAATTGCATGGTTGACGAGCTGGCTCGTTCAGTGACTAGGGAGCTCATGCTGGAACCTCATGAAATTGGAATACCCATAGCTGCTTACATAACGAAAATAATGGCAGAGGCGATTGGCAGGGCTAATTCAATATGGAGTATCGGCAGCACCTGCCAAGTGTCGAAACTGGTATGGCTTAGAATTGATCCTGGTCGGTCGGCAGCTCCTGCCAAGTAACTAAACTGAAATAGCCTTGAATCGATCCTGGCCGGTCGTCCAAACTTCGATCAATGGATAGACGGCATATTAGCGTGTTGGTGGGTGTTATCAGGCCAGAAGACTCCAACTTCCTTGCCATGATTTTTGTTGGAGTTGTGATGACGAGGATGAGAAAGTACTTCCCGTCTTCTTTGTACCTGTCCTGCCTTAGCCGTAAGGAGGAATGAGATTCTTGGGTATTTCTTCTTCACAGATTTGGATGACCTGAAAAATTATTTCGTTTCATTGCCAGCGCTGGCTGGTTCAATGATTAATCTTGTCTATGGAGGTTGGTAGATACCGTCGGTGTCAAAACTGATTCATTTGTGGTTGCTGCAGCAACGCCTGCTGGCGTTGAGGCGGTCACGCAGCCCTTGGCCGTTGCTGATGAACAGGTCGCTCCGGTGCGTAGAACCGGCTGCCATGGTCTAGGTGAGCTGTGATAATTCATGGCAGCCGCTCTAACCTAATCTAACGTACATGGTATGTAACTTTTTACCACACATAAAAATCAACTCTCTCCACTCGGCAGTTCAGAAAGACGTAAATGGGGTTAATTTAATAGATCCATTTGCAAATATGGTTGATTATGCATCTATGTACCCTCAACATGCAAAAATTCCGGCAAGAATCGAAAATATTACCCAAAGTGCCAAAAGAACATTCGTGCAAATTCAATAAAGTGTAATCTTCCGTGCAAGGGCACTGCCTATTCGTGAAACAATTTATAGAATCGATTAAGTAATGGTCGCTGTCAGTTTCCTGAACTTTTGGGAAATGTGGCATTCGTGTCTCGCTTTCATATAAAGCCATTATCCGAAAACGCCACTACATAGAGTGCCTTCGACAGATTCTCGCAATAGGCGAGGGGGAAAAAGTCGGTGCGGCATTCAGGTCAGTGTCGAGGGACTACATGCAGCGATATGGCCCCGGGAGAGAGGAACTAAATGATAAACGATACTGTTGCCATTAGGAAATTATTACGTCAATAATGTAGTAAAGTCATAACATGTCTGGTATCCTGCTACGTTGACCGGTTGACTATTACCCCCTGCTCCTTGAAAAATCAATTTTCGGTCAAACAGAAAAACGTTACGGTACGGTTTGTTTGTCGCTTATGGCTTTTCAACTTCTCGAGGATAGTGTTACCGATTTGATTCGTTGTTTTATCCATTCGCGTAGGCTTTAGGTTTTCTTCCAGAAGAAGGTTGAATTCTCAAGGCGCATAAGTCTAAGCTGTCCTAGTAACACACTTCGATATTTCACGAAGCATATTTCTTACGTAATTTCCAGGAGGCCTTCTATGTTGCCAACCCCATTGCAATGTGTAACATGGTGTGACCACTTGGCTCTGGTACATCATATATACATGTATGTAATAACCTTTGACCGAACGTTGGTTGTTCCCATTAATCAATTACAGAAGTGAATCCCGTCGCTGGATAGGACGCAGACCGGGAGGGTTGAGTGTTAAATTCGCAAGAGTCGTGTCCCCGGTGTAGCAACAGTCTGTCTGGTTGACTTGAAAAGGCAGAACTAAGCATTAGGAGCAACACCGCATGGCATCACATAGTTCATCCAGGACTCAATGCTGGCGGATGTGGGGTCTGTAAAATTGAAAATCTCTGGAGAGTGTCAGGAACATAAAACAAAATTAGGATATGATTTATAAGAGCCCGACTCAAGAGGTGGAGGATTTCACTATTCTCGTTCTATGACTCGTCGCTTCAGCTGTACGTTATAGTGTTTGCAATATTCAACCCTCACAACACTTCCATTTTGCAGCTTTGAAAAATCACTTATTCTGCAACAATGTCATTCAGTCGGATTGAAATGCAATCAGACAGCTTTTAAGGGAGAATAGAGGGTGACTTTGCTATTTTGAGGGATTTCTTGGGCACAAGTTGCCATTTCATGTATTTGCAGGATTTAATACGAGTCAAGAGAAACACCTCAATCACGTATGGGAAGTGAAATCCACTTTTGAGATTACAATTTTCATTCGAATCTGATGGTTTTCTAGTTATTATTTGATTGAAAAAAAAAACCCTGGGTTTAGTATTTTGAACACTACCAGGATTTTATTATTTTTAAAGAAAATGTTTGATCATTCTTTAGTACACGGGACTACAATAATAAGGATTGTAACGCTAGCTCCCCCATTTTTTATACAACATCTATCGAACTTCAATTTGATACAAAATGAAAGTCATAATTAATTGCTAATTTGTTGCTCTATTCCGGAAATGCTCCTGCTGATTTGCCTGATTGCTTCAGGTTATATGTGGAATTACGTTGCTCAAATTGAATGTATGTATAATGAAAGTGATGCTTACTTTCTAATTTGTTGCTATATTCCGGAATATATTGCTCCTGTTGATTTGCCAGTATAACTTTTTTTGTATGGTACAGTCAGTATGACATGACATATTTACCGTTTCTTAAGCTGGCAGAGCAAAAGTAGCAGATATAATTGAAAAAAGTATACTAAATTTGGGCCTATTTAGTGGTTATTTTGAACAGTAAAAAAAACCCCAAGATAATTACATCTTTTTCTAAAAATTTATGTTGTTGTTGTTGTTGTTGTGGTAGCGATGCTTCGAATACTGCAGTTCTTCTTGCATCGAGGGGGTTTGGCAGCTCTCGGCCGCGTCGTTCCGGTACGAAGAACCGGCTGCCGCAGGAACGTCTAAAATGCTATAGTAGTATAATTATAGTCCAGTGTCTAAGGGGGGCAAAGATCTTTTCCATAGTCCTCCGCGTGGGCGCCCCCTGGTAACGGCAGTGTATCAAATCGCTGACGGCCAATGTCTTAGCGATAAGACAGTTTGGAAAAGGCAGATAGCTGTAGCCTGAATGGCTGACGAACACCTAAGCGTCTCAGGTCTAGTAGGATGGATTGACTTGCGTAGTTGGACCTGCTACATAGTTGTGTGAACTCCAGCACGTTTATTAAACCATCTGAAGCAGCTATCTCCGAGGCCATCCCCCGAATGGGGTTAAGCGACGTGCTGACAACTCGTCCTTGTAAAAACCACTCCATGTCAAGAAACCTGGAACAAAAGCCTCGGATTGGACGGATCAACAACGACGACCACGCAAACGAATAAAGGATTATTCTTTCGGATCCTGGAATGTACGCTCCCTGAACAAACCAGGGGCCGAGAAGGCCCTCCTTCAACAGGTCGAAAAGTACAAACTGAGCATTACTGCAGTCCAGGAAACAAATTGGCTTGGCAGCGAGATTAATGACAAGAAATCGCACACAATTTTTACAAGTGGCAAACCATCGGGCCGCAAGGAGTTTGGAGTAGCATTTATAGTGAACAATCACCTCAAACCGCATATTACTGACTTCAAACCCATAAATGAACGGCTGTGTGCGATTCGCATCAAGACTCGATTCTTCAATCTCTGGCTCATCAATGTGCATGCCCCCACTGAATTTAAAGAAGACGCAGTAAAAGACGAGTTCTACGCCCGCCTTGAAACTCTCTTCGACTCACTTCCAACAAACGACGACAAATTGCTGCTGGGAGACTTTAACGCGAAAGTCGGGAATGAAAGCTGGCATCGGGGGACCACTGGAGGCCACAGCCTCCATGAAGAATGTAACGATAACGGCCAGCGACTTATAGACTTCGCCTGCAGCAGGAATCTAGTCGTAAGCTCTACGTGTTTCCCGCATCGACGCATTCACAAGCAGACCTGGAAGTCTCCAGACGCACATACCGTCAACCAAATTGACCACGTCCTCATTTGCAGGAGATGGGCGTCTAGTGTCATGGATGTCCGCTCCTATCGAGGAGCAAACTGCGACTCAGATCATCACTTGGTGAAGACGACCTACAGATGTAGAATTTCCTCAGTGCACCAGTCAAGAATCAGCCCTCCCAAAATCTTTGCGGTTGATAAGCTCTTGAGTGATGCTACAGCGGTGGCGTATACTACCGCCCTTGAGGAAAAACTATCACCTATGCTACACAACATCAGCAACACAGGCGTCCATGGGTTCTGGGAAGAACTTAAGGGTACCATCAAGTATGTCGCAGAGAAGGTCGTGGGATATAAAGCCCGGCGAGCGCGAAATGACTGGTTCGACGAAGAATGCAAAAATTCACTTGACGCGAAAAACGAGGCCTACAGACAATGGATTCAACGAGGAACCAGAGCCAGAAGAGAAAAATATGACGAGCTACGGCGAATATCGAGTAGAATAATTAGACGTAAGAAACGTAAATACCTTGACGAGCAGTTGCTGAACATAAACGAAAACTTAGCTAATAGGAACGCCAGACAAGCGTACAAACTAGTAAATACAATTAAGAACGGCTACCAACCCAGGACTAGCCTTTGTAAGGACAAGGATGGAAACATCATCAGCGACACCGATGGTATTAACAAACGATGGGCCTCTTATTTTGAAGAGCTTCTAAACCGACCATCTAACATCCCCACACAGGAAGCTCTCGACGATATTGTTGATCTAGGCCCACCCATTCAACCCCCGACAGTAGAGGAAGTTGATCTCGCGTTGCGGTCACTAAAACGAAATAAAGCGCCGGGCGCTGACGAGATTCCAGCTGAACTGCTAAGATTCGGTGGAACGAGTCTAGTTGATGCCATACATCAATTACTCCTGCGAGTATGGGAGAACGAGGAGATCCCAGACGATTGGCGCAGAAGCATCATCTGTCCAATTCATAAAAAGGGAGATAAACTGCGGTGTGAGAATTACAGGGGCATCTCACTAGTTTGTACGTCCTATAAAATTTTGACGAAAATTCTGGAAAATAGAATAAAACCGTACGCAGAACGAGTCATTGGCGAATATCAAAGCGGTTTCAGACCTGGTCGCTCCACAACCGATCAGCTCTTCTCAGTCAAACTGATACTCCAGAGGTGCTGGGAATACAACGTAAACGTATACCAAATCTTTGTCGACTTCAAGCAGGCATACGACAGTATCGATCGTGGAGTACTGTACAACATCATGCTGCAATTTGGTATACCAGCAAAATTAGTGCGACTGACAAAGATGACGATGACCAACTGAAACAATTTGAAACACGCACTGGTTTGAAACAGGGCGATGGACTGGCTCCGACGCTCTTCAACCTAGCACTGGAATACGTTATTCGGGCCATGAATTTGGAGAACAGCAAGACGCTACTCATCAAGTCGACACAATTAGCAGCGTACGCCGACGACATCAACATCATGTCCCGAAGATTGGCTGACGCAGAAGAACTTCTGCATACGCTTGATACCGCTGCAAAGGAAGTTGGATTACGTATTAACGAGGGTAAAACTAAAATAATGATGCAATCGGTGACAAGGACACCTGCACAACCAAGCATCAATGTGGGGGACCTCAACATCGAGTTCGTGAACAACTTCATTTACCTGGGTTGCAACCTGTCAAGGGACGCCAACGAAACTGACGAAATCAAGCGACGGATACAGTTAGCTAATAAGACTTTTTTCTCGGTTCTCGCCATAATGAAATCGAAACATGTGCACAGAAACACGAAGCTCCGCGTGTACAAAACCATTATACGACCAGTGCTATGCTATGGCTGCGAAGCATGGACCCTAGCTCAAGCCTCCGAAAACATGCTAGACACTTTCGAACGTAAGGTTCTACGGCGAATTTTCGGGGCTGTTTGCGATCGAGATGGATGGCGCATCCGGTACAACCATGAGTTGTATGAAATGTACGATGAGCTGCAAGTCTCGAAAATCGTCAAACTACAACGACTTCAATGGGCAGGGCATGTACAAAGAATGGACGATGATCGCATGCCTAAGAGAGTAATGAATGCAGAACGAGTCGACGGAGCGAGACTGCGAGGACGACCGAGATCTCGTTGGGAGAGCTAAGTAGGTGTGGACGCCGCGCAGCTGCTGGGCTCCCAAAATTGGAGGACGCGGTCACGTGACCGAGATAATTGGAGGACAATGATCCAGGCGGCCAGACCCGACGTCAGGCTGTCGCACCACGATGATGATGATGTCTAAGTTTTAAGGTGGCAGACAATCAACACTTTTTTTAATTTTTTCGGTCGAAAACAACTTATTGTATTTAGCGCTAATTTAGTACAGACGAAAAAATGTATTACACTTGTTTTTTAAAAGATATGGTAGTGTTTGCCAGCTTAAGACTTAAGCTGGCAGACAACTGAAAAACAAAACAAAAATTTAGTCAAACACTACTTGTTGTATTTAGTGCTAATATCGTGCAGTCGAAAAAATTAGCTACACTTTTTTTTTTCAAAAGTCACGGTAGTGGCTGCCAGCTTAAGTCTTAAACTGGCAAACAACTGAAAATTTTCCTTTGTTTTCAGTCAAAGTCACCTTCATGTATTTAGTGTAGCCTGTGCACTCGGAAAATAAATACTCGGATGCCGTGTTTTTCGCGAAAAAAAAAGTATACACGTGACTATCCTCTACATTGTAAATCAACAGTCTCTTGCGTGGGCTCCGCTCGCTACGCTCGCTGCGCGCTTAAGGGATCACAACCCTCAGCATCACAGAAACATGAACGCTACCTCTGCATCCAATAGCGTCAACCCACATAACCGTTTAATTTGAATAATGTCATGTGGATAACTTTGATTTGCGAAAAACAATGCTTACGGGTGTTTTCCGAGTGGGAAGGCTGTACTAAATTAGCACTTAATATAACGAATAGTTAATGACTAAAAAAAAGGTTTTCGAATGTGCTTACGACTTAAGCTGGTAGACACTACCGTAACTTTTAAATAAAATTAATAACTGGCGCAACAGTCCAATTTGAAGCATGACCTCGAGATGAGTTAGCATCACTTCATTTTCTAGATCGTGACGGTATGTCTTGTACAGAGGTGTGTGATCAGCAACACGCTCAACCGAGTTATTTACCCCATAAATGGGTACTCATTTAACAGCTGAGTGGGCTCATAGTCCGACACGTAAATCCCCTTTTTTATCGAAAACTACCGAATTCAGTAGGAACCGGGGCCCAGTCCGTAGAAGGTGAACGTGCTAACCGTTGCGCCATTCGGACTATTTGTGTTTACCATTTATCCGCAAAGTGTTGGTCGTGTTAATCGCTTAAATCATCATCATTGTGGCGCTACAGTCCGATGTCGGAACTTGGCCGTCCGGAATCGCGCTTTCGTAATAGCATGAGCAGTATTCATGGCGATTAAAAGAGAGGTTTAGGTTGAGTTCGTCAGAGAAAACTCTTAGGTTAGGTTAGGTAGAGTGGCAGCCTAGACGACTCCGCATAGACCGCTGAGGTCCATAGCGATACCACATATAACAGGTACTCATCCCGTGTCGTTGCTGGCCCCTACCAGAAGATCGTCGTTGAGCTTGAAGGAACCTGACTCGTTGGCGAAGCTCAAGAGGCTTCTCCAGCTGACTTTTGCGACTCCTTCAAGATCGTTGAAGAAGTGAGCTCCTAGGCGCTTTTATCTCCTTCTAGCGAGTACAGGACAATCGCATAGGAGGTGCTTTAGAGTTTCTTTCGTGTTTGGTATTTGGCAATTCCTGCAGCCATCGCTGGTTATTAGCTTTAGTCTGTGGGCATGTTCCCCTATAAGGCAGTGGCCCGTTAGTATGCCCACTAATAGTGCACACTGACTTCTGGGCAGTCCCAAGAGGCTTTCAGTTTTCCTTTTGTCATAAGAATTCCAGAATATTTTCGTTACTCTGGAGTCGTTTGTGTTGAGCCAGTTAGATATGGCCTTTTGACGCATCCTGTCGTCCATTATTTTCTTGCATGTTTGTATTGGCGTCGGCAGCTCTAGGGCTGTCCCTCGTTCGAGGATAGCCCCCTGTTTAGCTAGTTCATCCGCTATTTCGTTACCTAGAACCCCGCTATGGCCCGGAACCCACCAGAGTTCCAGGATCCTAGCTGATCCCAGAGCTTGTAGAGCTGTTAGGCAGTTATGCACTGTCTTCGACTTGATTGTGACGCACTGTAGCGCCTTTAGTGCTGCTTGACTGTCCGAGTGTATGACGATTCCTCCCTTTTTCCGGGATGAAATCATCACCTCAGCTGCCTTTTGGATCGCAAGTACCTCCGCCTGGAAAATGCTGCACTCATTCGGCAGTCTTTAGGAAAGGTTGCAGGAATTTCCGACGAGTAGACTGCTGCTCTGACTCCGGCTTCCATCTTGGAGCCACCCGTGTAGAAGTTCAGCGCCTTCCTGCGTCCATGATGAACTACCGGGATCTGCTCCCTATCGGGTATATTGACCACGAAGTTTGTGTTGAAACCTACTTGTGGTTTCATATATGTAGTCAGTATTAATAGATGGCAGCCTAATACTGCGGTGGCCATATGGCCTCTCTTTGAAGTGCCCTGCCTCTCTAAGCCTTAGGGCACATTTAGCTGCCTCATTCTTCAGATATAGACCGATCGGAGGCAGGTTTAGAAGGGTGTACAGAGAGAGCGTAGATACTGTTCTCAAGGCACCAGTGATTCCTAAGCAACATAGTCTCTGTACCCTCTCCATTTTCTGTAGGATTCTTTTCGTGTTGAGTGCTGTCCACTAGACCACAGCTCCGTACGCTATTAACGGTCTTACGATAGCCGTGTATATCCAGTAAGTTATTCTTGGTTGAGGCCCCACTTTTTGCCAAGCATGCTTTTGCAGGTGCAAAATGCGATGCTGGCTTTCCTGTTTCGTTCCTCGACATTACGACCCCAGTTAAGTCTACTTTCTAGGATCATCCCTAAGTACTTTGCATGGGTTGACAAAGTTAACTCGGTGTCACCCATCTTTGGCAGGATAAATTCCTGAATTCTGGTTCTCCTTGTGAAGAGGACTAGTCCAGTTTTCCGAGGATTTACACTTAGACCTCTTCTATCCGTCCACCTTAGCAACTTACTCTTACTCCCTCAATCCCTCAATGCCAAGAAGTATAGGCTAAACAGAATGATGAAGGCAGTAGAGCACAACATAAAGCAACGCAGGCCAATTTTTGAACCTTCCTCACCAAGCTACCTTTAGCCTGTGTGCTCGGAGTATTGTACCATACAACTAACCCATAGACGAGTAAAACAGCCACGCAGAAACTTCCCCTTATCGACTAAAACTAGGCTCGTTCTATGAAGCATAGTATGATTGACTTAAAGTAGCCTATACTTGTGAAGAGGAGCTCTGTTCTGTTCGAATTAACCTTTGTTGTGAGAGAGCACTCCGCATTACTTCATTGAGAACACCAGGACATTTACCATTTATGACAACAGTTACACTTCATATAGCATTAAAGCAGTAAACTAACAACAGAGTTAGAGTCAGAGAAAGGGAGGGATTACCTTGCGCAATATCCCTGCTCCTAAGTCTGCCAGATCGTGCTCCTAGACAAGTGTGCTAACACAATCATCATGCGCCTCATTAAGCAAAATCGGGTATGATTGCGGTCGGGTATACATAGGTATTTAGTATTGGCTGTCATTTTTGAAAATTATTTTCAAGTATTTTCTCGAATATTCCACTACCAAACTCTATAGTATATACCAAAAATTTTGGGGCTGGGCGTCCATGGCCCCCCTCTGGATCCGCCAGCATATTTAATCCCCGTTCAGCTACCCTTAAACATTGGGACCAGGATGGAGCTGAGAATAATAATACTGAATCGTCAGCAAATACAATAAATAGCATTTGCCATAAATTTTATTCTCAAGAGAGACCAGATCGTTTACGAATACTAGGAACAGCATCGGATCAAGAATAATTCCCTAAGGGATTCCATACTTTATTCTAATTAAGGTTGAACTAAGCGTATTTTGTAATTTTACGTGTTGCTCTCTTCCACGCAAATAACTCTTAAGCCAGTCAATTTTTTTGCAAATTCTAGACTTTTAGAGTGATGCGAGTGGAAAGCGACAAAAATCCGAGTCAAAAGTTATTTTTTCAGCCCGGGCACCGGAAAATAAAAGGTTGCCATTTTCGTCCATTACTCAGTTGCCCTAACCCCTTGTGGGGCATAGCGCGTCAACTGTTTCATGGGGCCAAGTTGACGTTTGGTTGGCATAAATTGGTTTCAGAGAATGCAGTTGCCAGCATGCACCTCCTGCACATCCATGGCCACGAACATCGTCGTGGACGGGATTCGAACCCGAAACGCCGGTAGTCAAACATGAGACTGATGCCTCACCATACTGCGCTACCGGTCGGTTTTCGTCCATTAGTTAGTAAGAAAGGTTGTTGCGATTAAGTTTGAATCCGATGCAGCCGGTGTTCCACAAAATCCAACGCATATAAATCACGTTAGTGAATTGGCTAAGTCTTTTGGCAGACATTTGAGCTTACGAGTACATAATTATATTTCCCACTCCAGACTACCTTTTTGACCCCCGCCACCAGCATCAATGTAAGAATTTCCAATAAGCCAGCAAGTGAATAGATTGCAACCTGCGGACAGTTAATTTTAGTAATTTGAAAAACGTTATCCTCCATAATTTTCGTAATTACTTCGGGATCAGCCACACAATATGTACACATGCAGCTCATTGAATTTGTCGTGCACGAAAGTCCTGGCCAGCCCCCAAGCTTCTGTCGATTATTGAAATATGAATGCGATATTGGACATTAACGAAACCTCTGATAGCAGTTTCGGTCTATTCGTAATTAAAGGGAAGACTCAGATGGCGATAGGTACGCAGCAGACAAAATAGGATGCGAACCGAACCACAAAATGCACTCATCAGAGACAAAGTAACAACGGATGAATGACGGCGCCAACTATAGGAGAAATGATATAGCTGATGCTGCTTATCCTGAAAATCCTTCGTGCTTATCTGCTCCGTTTGTTTCAAGTGCATTCAAATTGTGGATGATTCTGGTTCCTAGACGTTCATGTGATTCGCATATGTGCATATTTGCACAATAAACGAACTTGGCCTCGGGACGTTTAAGGTAAGTCGGATACAAATAACTGAGCCCAAACGGCTGGATATACATTTTCGTAGCTATGCATTTCGTCCGGCAGGATATGATGATTGAATGCATGACACGGTAACTAAGTGGTTTGAGGTTACATCAATAATGCTATCAAGATTCTGCATCTGGAATGAATACTATCAGAAACAGAATTTGGGGATGAGTAAACTGCACTTTAGAGTTAACGATAACTGAATCGGTGTTAGCACATCGGTTTATATAATACATTTTATTTATACCTTCAACTGAAAATTACTCAGTGAATTTGTTCCTGGTGCATATGTATATAATTAATTACACATGAAATCAATTATCCTGGATTCAAGGGCTATATTTCAGGTTTACGCATTCTTGCAAATCAGCTGAAAAAAAGCTTTAAGTTTTCTATGACATGTTTCAGAATTACATAAAGTGAAACGAAACATCCCTGTATTCATCAAAATATTTTCTCAGGTGGTCCTAACATACGCGTAAACTACAATATGATGTTGCGTTCTTGCAACGCCAACCTTTAAGGCACCGCTTCACACGGGGATACTGAAGTTTCCAATACTCGGCGGCTGAGAGAAGAAGATTTGGAGTCTCGAGACTGTAGTCGTCCATCATCTTCACACGGCCGCTACTAAAGTCGCGAGTTGTGGATGTCGGCTGACTGAAGTGGTTATTGCACACACGGCTATTGCTTGTGGATCCGCGGGGGCGGCTTGCTTGCGGGGATCTTGTGTGTACATGTTGAGACGATGATAGCGATAAAGCTTGACGTTGCGGACGGCAAGAAAAATATGGTTTTCGGATAGCTAATGGATGTGCAGGGTCGACTTGCTTGGGGTACTATCGTTGTGGATGTCGCTGTTGTATATTAGTACAGTCTATGAACGAACCCGATTGCGTGTTAATCTTTTTCTTCAAATGTTTGGGAGTTGAAACGGATTGCCAACAGCTTCATGGAAACCTGGAGTTGCACCTGTACGGTAGATTTTGTCGGTTGCTATTGAAAATAGACGTGATCCAGCTAAGGGAGCGCCTACCTCCCCTATATACAATGTACCATGTACTATGCTTCGCCGGTCAAATAGGAATGTTCCTTTCTTAAATAGTTCATTTTTGCAATTGATGGTGCCAATATAAAGTTAATATAAATATAAAGTTAAGAATTGACACGCACTAAAATTGTAGAATTCACATGAACATTAAGTGATATAATATAATAAAAACGTTGGAAAGGTTCATAAAACAAAACTTCTGTTCAGCCGTAGGGTGAGCGAGAAAAGTGAAAAATTTTGTACACCGTCGTGTGAGTTAAAAAGTCAAAAAGCGGACCAATATCGACTTTCACGTGGAGCTTACAGCACTTTCTTAAAGCTTCCCGCTTTTGAATAGTTTTTCAAAAGCCATCAAATTTATTTTATATTTTATCGAAATTTATAATAATAAGCCCACCAAATTTCAAACTTTCAACATCATAAGAAAGCCGCTATCTTAACATTCTCGTATCATTTTCTTTAATGATTATTAAAACTTTTCGTAAATTACTTCCTGACAAGAATGTAAAAATGACCGAACGATGTGATTGCTCTTGTCTGACCGTTTCACGTAATCCTCGTCAACCCCACCCGAAGATCAAATAGCAGGCTGCAAAGTAATGGAATCCATCACTTCATCTTAAAGCGAATAGGACGACGGACTATGGAAATTCAAAGTGGTGGTTGTTAAGGAAATGACCCTTTCATTTATTTTAATAAAGTTAACGTCGGGATCTAAAGTGTTTACCCTACTACAGGACTCGACGTCTGGCTTTTGGCCTTTCTCTTGTCTAGAAAGAATGTCGGGGTGGAATTTCGTGATATCATTCACCCGCTATGAATATCATATTCAAAAATGGAGAGTAAAAAACGAGATGTTCATCCCCAATTTGCATCTCGAATACGAAAAGAAGGCGTCATGAAGCATAACCGGAAAATGGCAAAGGAAACGTAGAAGTGAAGAGTAATGTTTCGCAGTAAGTCATACGAAGACTAATAGCAGGAGACGGCGCGGCTTCATCTACCTTTTGAATTTTTTCACAAGGGGCGACGTTTATATGCAGGGTGAATGGGAAGTTGTTTCGACTATCCAGATTTATAACTCCGAAAAAGAAACGTTGATGGCCAAAATCAAAAATGTCTGCCTGAATGATAATTTATACAATGACTATTTCGAAATGCACCTGCGATCCGGAATTCCTCTCCGGAAAACTGATCAGTTCTGGCCTTGAGGAATTCCGTATCGTGTATGCCGATATTGGGGGGCGGATTGTAGGGGGCCACCGGTAGCGCAGTATGTTGAGGCACCAGTCTCATGTTTGACTACCGGCGTTTCGGGTTCGAATCCCGTCCACGACGATGTTCGTGGCCATGGATGTGCAGGAGGTGCATGCTGGCATTGCAACTGCATTCTCCGAAATCAGTTTACACCGTCGAAACGTCAACTGGGCCACACGGAACATTTGACGCGCTATGTATGCCCCACAATAGGGGTTAGGACAATTTACAGATGCCGATATTTGGCCGGTCCAGGCGGGCTCAAGGCGGATGGATGCACAATTGAAAATCAATTCGAAAAAAACTGAGCGGACTGAATTTTTGGAGTTTATTTTAATGGATGTACCAATCATCATGCCATTCGGAGTATTCGTCCTGAAAAGTCAGTTTTCAAGAGCCAATCAAGTGGATGAGTGTCTGGCTTCCATCAACATAAGAAAATGCGCAGATTCATTCATTGTTGAATATCCAGATACGAGTATCTTGTATCTGAAATTACGTACCTATCTTGTATTTGAAATTACGTATGTGCACACAGCTATGAGTACGTCTAGTCAATTGAGTTTTATTTGATTGTGCATCCGGCCGCCTGAAGGCCAATCCTACCGCCTGAAGGTCGATCCTACCGCCTGAAGGTCGATCCCTTGAACCAGTAAATTTCGAGATACACGATCCGAAGTTCCTCTCCTTGAGTCTGTGGTGAAGGCTATATTCAGGCAATCCAGAAGGCTAGACCTGATCAGGTTTTCCGGAGATTTCCCGATCGTCTATTGCGGGTTTTAGTTGCTACACGAACAAAAATTAACCAAAGGTTAGCTAAATATGCTCTTGCAGGTAGTATGAATGACACCCTTGGCTCTTATTATTTCACAGATCTGGACGACTTGAAGGAGGTGAGTGCGTGTCAGATTCAGAGGTTCATTGTCCGCTCCGGATGGTTCGCGGACTAAGTATTGGTCGGAAGGGCTCTCTGTCGAGTCCATTTTAGTGGTATCACAACGGACCCAGTGGCGGTCTATGTGTGCTCCGTTGGAGGAGCATCCCCTATAACCTAACCTAACCTAGCTAAATATGTACATTTGCTTAATCCTGAATATTTCCTAACGCTCGAAAAACCTGTAAAACCTCATTTCAAATCACCCTGTACCGACCAATTCTGACAATTCATCCAAATTGTTGTCCTCCCTTTCAGTCTCGAATCATACTTTCGCATAAATGACGAGAAGATTTTTCATTTTCCAGGAAACTTTTATGCATGAAAATTCATCCTGTCTCGGTGTCGTAGTTAATTTACTTTCTGGTTCAACCCGCCAATTAGATGTGACAAATTCGTTCAATGACGAAGGCTAAGACAATGACAAAGCTCAATGCTCTTAGCAGAGACATCGGATAACAAACCCTGTAGGTGGAAAAGAAGCGAACAGTTAAATGGAAATGACATTACGGTACGGGTATACAACTCTGGAACCATAATCATTCTTGATTTTCATCCCTTTCGCTGAATTATTGAAGGGGACTAGTGCAAAGTGCATAACAATTATGTGGGGCGGATTTGATGTGGTTAAGGTTAACTAAATAATCACCGGGGATAGCCCCGTGAGCCTCAGCAGCTTACTCCATTAATCATAAACTGATTATGCAGTGTATCTTTGGTGGAAATGAATTGTCTTAAAGGGTGGGATACAATTACAAGTTAGAAGTTAAAATAAACAAAATTTTAACGTCAATATGAAAAATAACCGTTTGAGTTCAGAATATACATTTTCAAAAAGACCCATTAATTAGTTTGAAGTTTCCGGACCTCAAAAAATACAATTTCCTAGCCAAGTTGTTTAAGGACATTTCCTCACTTTTCGGCACGGCAGCGGTGTAGGATCGGCATGCTCGGTATACGCGGTATCGAAAGCTTACCGAGCGCCTTCATTTCAATGAGTGTTTCCTGATTGGCTCGGTATTTGCGGATGCGGGAAGGGACCGAGCCAATCACGAAATACTCATTGACATAAAGGTGTTCGGTGAGCTTTCGGTACCGCGTATACCGAGCATGCCGCACCGCTACCGTTCCGACAAGTGAGGAAACAACCTAACAGACTCGTGGTGACAGACTGGCTCAGGGGAGATTTACGACCAAGTCAGGGCCTTAGGTTAGGTAAAGTGGCTGCCATGCTACCGCACAGCACACTTGGACCACTTCTGGGTCCGTTGTGATACCGCCAAAGTCACCTACTTAAACCTAGGCAACAAACCAGCCTGTGCTAGCAATATAGCGATTGAGCTGCATTACACTCATATCTTGTAGGTCCTCCAGTTCCCGGAAAAAACAGGTATATGAAGTCGTTCAGGAACTCGATGTTGGCGCTCAATTGTGTTGGCGCATTTTTATAAAAATTTACAATAATGTCGATGCCAGCGGGCTGATCTATCGCACATCCTTACAGCGTTTTGAGGTTCCGCAATTTCCAAGTCAAAAGAAGCTTTAAATTTCTTTAAATGTTATCATCAGGAGAAACACGAATCATAAAATCAGCTGGCGTTGTTTTAATATCAGGTTAATTATCTGAATTAGAATTAGTGCATCAGAAATTGCTTTAGACTTGACATTTTTGAAGACACCCTCAAATCAGGGCCTTACAATATACCCATAAGATATAAAACAGCAAGGGTCCGCTTGATACAAAACGAAATCCGGGTTTTAAAAAACACAACAAAAACTGTCTACGGTTAGATTTGGCATTTTTGAAGACACCCTCAATATCCAAGAAGGTAATGCAGGGAAATTTTAGTGTGAGTTACAACTAAGTGTAGAGCTGTATCCACCAGCCTGTACCTGGTGTTGGCGTGCTACGAAGCAGAGAGTAGGTGTGTTGGAATGGTGTCGCTTAAATGAATTTCAATTAATCTCTCTACCATCTTGAAAAGTGTAGAGGACAGGCTGATGGGCCTTAGATGTTTTGGGTGTGAGTGCGAGCTCTTCGCCGCTTGAGGAGTGGACACTAAATTCACCTCCATCCACATATTGGGAATGTGAACTAGGGTCAGACATGATTTGAAAATAATTTCTGGCCATGGAACCACGACGTCAGCTTAGTGTTTTATGTCGGCCAGAATAATGCTATCAGGTCTAGCGGACTTAAAAGTCTCAAAATCGGTCGCACATAGTACTTTATCCCTTGAGATGTTTGAATTAAAGTTACCCGACGCCAAAGCATTTAGCAGAGAGCAGGTTCTATAAGTAGGCACGGCTGGGCTATCGGGAAAGTTCTCGCTGATCAGAATCTGCTCACTAGAGACCGTGCTTCTGAATAAAGGTTGACATGGCTGGGTTAGTAGCTAAAATTTTACAAAGTCTTGAAGTCTTATTAGATCCTTCAATACGTTTGCTGAAGACTTTCCCCGTGCTTCGCTTCACCTTCTTAAGCTCCTACTTGAGTGCTCTAAGGAGTTCTTTGTAGAGGATTAAGTCTGATTCCGTTCTTGAAGCTTTAGCTTTATTAAACCCCATTTTACAGGCAGCTCGGTGAAGATCCAGCTCCACACAGGCTTCTTATTCCCCTTAAGTCTACAGTGGGCATGATATTGGTTTATAGCTACGCTTTACCATTATGCATGAACGTTGCATTCCTTAACCTCTAGTGAACTTGATCTCTAGAGAACAGTGTAACCGGAGATTTTAGGCCGCGAACCATATTATTCATGATCCAGGGGGGTCCTTTAATTATGGCGATGGCCTCCGCACTACATGCCAGACGGAATAGAAGAGCATGAAACGCCGCCTTAGTGTGATATAGACTTATCTGCGGGAGACATGACTGAGTTTGGATCCTCATCTCAATCACACCTCCGTCAAAATCAGAGTCCAGTGACTCATTCAGAATTGAGGGAGCTGCAACATCTCTAGGTACATATTATTGGATATAATCTTTGAAAAGTTCCGCCTTAATTTCAAGTGGGTATTTTACCCACTCGGAATTTTTCGAGTGGCTACTTACTATACCCACGTTATCTGCGCGGCCCTGATTCTCAGAATATTTAAGTTGTTTAGAATAGCAGCGTATCCAGAGCCTTAAGTAAGCCACTGACCAGTGTCATAGAGCCCAATCATCGTATTTGCAGCCGTATATTCACCAAAAATGTCAAGAAGATGCAGGTTAAATAATTTATTCAAATCAGAAGAGGTAGCTGTCTTAAGTGCGGCACAAAAAGCAACGCAGACCAACCTTTGCTCCTTTCCCGGGAAGCTACGCTTAACCTGCACCAAAGACTTCCTCAAGCGTGAGTAAAACAGCTGCAAGTAAATTTCTCCGTATTAGCAAAAACTGGGCTTGTCCCATGCAACAGAAGACGGTCGACTGGAAGTATCCTATGCAAGCTTTTGTTCGGAGTAACTCCTATCCCATAGTTATTACCTGTACGAAGGCATCCTACAATACCTCAGTAAGCGCAGCAGGAAATGTACTAGTTACGGTACGTAGGTTGCCTTTTATATTTCGGGATTGGACAACCCTAGTGTTGCAATCTGGCAACTGACAGCTCTATCGTAAAGTTTGACATTTTTGAGGTTATACGTACTCAGAACGTTTTGACATACGAGCGCTATTTGTGTTTTTTACAGTAACTTAAAAGATTAATCTCGGCCAAATAATGGAAATCAATCGTGAACATTTTCGTGCGATTATTTTTTACAACTTTCGACGTGGATTAACTCAGCAACAGTGCATGGATGAACTGAATTCAATTTTTGGCGATGAAGCTCCATCGAGGAATAGTGTTTATCGATGGTATGGTGAATTCAATCGAGGTCGTAGTTCACTCCAAGACGAATTTCGTGAAGGTCGTCCAAAAGGTGAAGGTCGTCCGGAAACTATTGATGCTGTGCGCGAACTGATATTGCAAGATCGTCATGTGACCTATCGTGAGATTGAGACAACCTTAGGCATTAGTGGGACCAGCATACATTCAATATTGCATGAACATTTGACTGTCAAAAAAATTTGTTCGCGTTGGATCCCACACAATTTCTCAATCGCTCAAAAAAAGGCTCGTGTCGATTGGTCGAAAGAAATGCTCAAAAAATACGATCGCGGTGCTTCGAAACACGTCTATGACATCGTGACAAGTGATGAATCGTGGATTTACGCGTATGAGCCCAAAAGTAAACAGCAGTCGACTGTATGGGCGTTTCAAGATGAGCCAAACCCAACAAAAGTTGTTCGCGCACGAAGCACTTCCAAGCAAATGGTCGCCTGCTTTTTCGGAAAAACTGGACATGTCGCAACCGTACCACTAGAACAACGCACAACAGTCAATTCTGAGTGGTACACAACCATTTGTTTGCCAGTTGTCTTCCAAGAAATCAGGAAAACCAACCGCCGAAGACGGATCACTCTTCACCACGACAATGCGAGCTCTCACACATCAGCTCAAACAACTGCATTTTTGAGCACTCAAAGCATAGATTTGATGGGTCATCCGCCGTATAGTCCTGACTTGGCACCGAATGACTTCTTTTTATTCCCGTACGTAAAAAACAAACTGAGAGGTCAACGTTTTTCAGCACCTGAAGAAGCGGTTGCTGCGTTCAGAATGCATGTTTTGGAGACACCTCAATCAGAGTGGCAAAAGTACTTTGACAATTGGTTCAAACGCATGCAAAAGTGTATAGATCTTCATGGGGAATATTTTGAAAAACAATAAAGCGATTTTCAATGATTAATATTTGTTTTTGTTCTCTAATCCCGAAATATAAAAGGCAACCCTCGTAATAGCAATCTCGAATTCGTAAGTACACACTCCCTGCTGCTCGTCACTTTCTGGTTTTATAGCAGTCTATTCACAACAAAGTTTCACACAAATGGAGAGTGCACACGATGTTTCTGGAGAAGTGTGCCGACACTAGCGCCCTGAGCTTAAGAAAACAACATCGCAGAGAAACGCGTAGCGCAAAGAAATCTACCCTTGTCGGGTATCTTTTGTATTCGCTGTGGTTTTTAAAAATCATTTTGGAGTATTAACTTGAATATTCGAAGACCAAGCTCTAGGTACCAAACAGTTTGGCCTCCCTCTGAGTCCGCCACTGTTTCCATTTCCAAGATACAAGTATTGAAATGATGAACAGGATTCGTCTATAATAAATTCATTAGATCTAATTAGAAACATACAGCCTTGGCCAAAAGTATTAGGCACCCTGTAAATAACTGAATATTTTTTTGTTTAAATGAAAAAACAAAGTTGTTTTTTCGAAATTATTATGTATCGATGAAATTAAACTAAATACATTAATATCTTGTGGGTCCACCCTTTGCTTTTATTACAGCAGCAATCCTCCTGGGCATACTCCTAACGAGCTTTGTACAGTCAACGGTACTTATGGAGTTCCACTCGTGTACCAAAGCTGTTTTTAACGCCACTTTTGTTGTGATGGTGTATTTCTGTATGTTACGCTTCAGAATACCCCAAAGGTGTTCGATAGGGTTCAGGTCTGGGGACTGCGCTGGCCAATTTAATAATTCAATATTGTTGTCTCTAAACCAGCGCATCGTAATCGCCGATTTGTGACAAGGAGCATTATCTTGTTGGAATTTGACTCCACGTAGATTCGTGTCACAAAAATGGGCGTTAACAAAGTCATTAGTACAGTTTCCAGCACATTTATGTACTTTTCACTGTTCAAACGGTCTTCACAAACGAACATCTCGCCGATTCCACCAGCAGCCATGCTACCCCAAACCATGATACTGCCTCCTCCATGTTTAACTGTAGGCACCACGCAATCTGGATGATATTCCTCACCAACGCGCCGCCTAACAAAAGTCACACCAGGTGTTCCAAATACCTGTTAGAAAATACAAAAAACCTGTTTCAATTTTTTGGAAAAATTTTCTGAAATCGAGGCCTCCGTAAAAAATTACGGTTATTGTTGTTTGAAAAAGGTTATAATTAAGCTTACCTGGAAACTAGATTCATCGGACCACAGAACATTTGCCCAATCCTCTGCTGTGAAATGCTGGTACCGAAGAGCCCATTCCAAGCGATTTTTTTTTGTTGGCTGCTGAAAGCCACGGCTTCTTTCTAGCTTTACAACCTTTCAAGCCTGCTTCTGCGAGACGCCTTCTTATCGTTCGAGCACTTATTACTTTCCCCAAGTTTTCCGACAGGTTAGCAGCAAGCGCAGAAGATGTTTTTTTACGCTCCTTCAAAGAGTCGCGGACAAGTTTTCTGTCCTGGCGTTTTGAAGTTACGCGTTTTCTGCCTGTTCTTGGCTTATTTTCATGGGAACTGTCTCCGCAAACCGCATGATAGCAGATTGCACTGCGCACCGAGAACATTTCACTAGCTTGGCAATCTCAACTTGAGATTTGCCCTGTTCATGTAATAACTGAATTCTACAGCGTTTTTCAATACCAAGCTCACTCGTTTTAGGCATATTGTATTATACAGAGTGTCTAGTTTGCAAATAAATTACAAAAACAAGCAACCTCACCCTTTAAGTAATAAATGGAGACTGACAAAATGTTATCAACAATTTCTCAAATACCCCATTTCCTGGAATTTGCACGCCAGATGTTTCATGGCTCTTCAAAGAAGATCATTTATTGCTGTTATTATTGTTTGGACAAACCAGTATCGTAAATATTAAAAGAAATTATCAATTTTAACACACGTTTCAAATTACATGTGTTTTGAAGGGGTGCCTAATACTTTTGGCCAAGGCTGTATGTGTATAATTTAATTTAATAAGTCGATTCCTTTGTTTGTTCTACTCATAATACATTCCGATCAACTACTTGTACAAACTCTGCACCATCTTCAGAATTTTCTTAATTTGTGCACTGTCCAATTAGCACCATCATGAACAAAGTTTAATGAATTTCTCTTGCCGTAAAAACATGTCGTCTCAAATTATTAAATTACACTAATCTCCTGTTGGAAGGATACCTAACGAGTTTGTACCTTCAGGTCGAATAATTGATATGCCTGATAACAACCCGACGGCATTTCAGAGAGTGAGAAACTGGGTGTGAGATATAGAAACATATAGGAACTGACACTATGGCAGATCCGGAAGATAGTTCTCCAAAACGTCTGACTTTATCGGGACAAACATCGTTGCACAGCGTATACAGGCAGGATAGAGTCCTTAGCCCGTTAAATGCCCTCAAAATATCATTACTCGTATTCTTAAGCAGCCCACAAGATATGAGATATTACAGACATACGAATTTCATACGAGTACGGGCATGACATGATGTCATTAGACCATGCACTTTCCAATTATAAATAAACCTGATATGTCTCTGTACCCGAGGCTTTCTTGTTGAGTAGAGATATAGAGGATATGATACACACAGGACCGGAAGGATCTTCGTGGCAAAACTGAATGAAATTATTTGAAGCGAATATTTCAGATGGTGGAAGAACAAGGAGAGAGATATGCATTGGAATATGTTAGTGCTTATATTCGCAGATATGCATGCACGACTATGTTGAAGGCGACAGGTTCCCAAGACTTTCAGTCACGTTTGCAAATGCTGATTAAATTAATCACCGAACATAACTAGGTCTGGATAAAGGAAACAAGTCGTTGGAGTTCATATCTGCGAGTACCGTCTATAATTTAATATATTTAGGTTCTGGTTTCGATTACATGCAAGCTGAAGGGAGCAATCAAACTCGGAGAGAAGGAATTAACGCAATTTTACAATAGAGTTTCGAGTGTTTCAAAAAAACTACGAGAAATTCAAATACACTAGGGAATACAAGTATTTCTGATGAAACAAAGCAAACAAACGACGCTCATGCGCCTCGAAATCCTGAGACTTTCTCCTTGTTGGCGTCTAATGAAGAAGGGGTTCCATCGCGTCCAGAAATGCAATTGGTAGCAAAGTAAGTTAGAGTTACTTTCCATGAGCTGCCCATAACATGCAACATCATACATCTCCAGAAAAGTTCCGGAACAAGAAGTGTCAAAAGCGTGGACCGTGGAATCAGATGTTCTCAATATTTCACGAAGAAATATAAATATGAGTTAATTCATACCCCTGTATAATATGAATAAAAATATATTTTGGCAAATTTTACGGAGGTAGTAGAATCAGTGTTTATGTAAACTATTCCTATGATCTCCGAACTTAGAACCTGCAGAAGGTTCTTTAATAAGGCAAAATCATCGAGGCTGGAATCTGATTGGAGTTGCTATAAAAAAAGTCTCGGATTATTTGAGAAGGAATTAAGAAACGTAAACGTAATTCTTGGAAGCTTTTTTGTGGTCGTATTGAGGGGTGTAGTGACATCTCTCGGCTTCGCAAAGTTCTGGCCACAAATCCATCCATTCCCAGCTATCTGCTGAAACAGGACGGTTCGTGGACTTCTTCAAGCAAGGAAATGATTGAGGTCCTGCTTGATACACACTTCCCGGGTAGCTCCCCTTATGTTTCGGTGGAGCATTCGCCTGTGGCCGACACCGCCCCGTGCGACTCCACAAATATCCTATCGAAGGAAAAGATTCTTTGGGCTATCACAAGCTTCGAACCCTTTAAATCGGCGGGACCGGACGGAATTATTCCGGCTGATCTGCAGGAATCATCTGAAATTGTGGCTCCATGGATTGAGACCATTTTCCGGGCCTGTTTGACTCTGGTTCACATTCCAAAGCTATGGACTGAAGTTAGAGTGGTCTTCATACCGAAAGCGAGTAAAAGCTCGCATGCGCGTCCCAGTGATCTGAGGCCTATTAGTTTATCATCATTTCCTTTAAGACTGTTTGAAGGACTGATTGATATCCGCTTACGTGCCACCATTCCATCTAACCTTCTATCTGATTCACAGCATGCATACTGGAAGGGAAAGTCTGTGGAAACTGCTCTTCACTCTATTGTGAGCTATATTGAGAGATCCTTGAGCTTCAAGGAGTACACTATGGTGGTTTTTCTTGACATCGAAGGTGCCTTTAACAACGTCAAACCTAGTGCTATCATGGATGCACTCTCTGCTCTGCAGATGGACGACTCGATCTGCAGACTTGTTAACCTTCTATTAACGACTAGGGTGATACACACTAGTTTGGGCTCATCGACGGAGCGTAGAAGGGTAAGCAGAGGTACCCCGCAAGGCGGGGTGCTCTCTCCTCTTCTTTGGAACCTGGCTGTAAATGGGCTGCTTTTGGACCTCGAAAGGCTAGGTTGCCGGATATGTGCTTATGCAGATGATATTGCTATTGCTATATCAGGAAAATTTCCTAGTGTTCTTAGTGAAATTTTACAAAATGCCCTCTTACTACTAATCGCAAGGGCTGAACACTGCGGTTTGACCTTAAATCCGAATAAAACGGAACTAGTTCTCTTCACAAGAAGGTACAGAATACCTCCAGTCGAACTTCCGACGCTAAATGGAACGAGGTTGGTTTTCGCTGATCAGGCAAAATTCTTGGGACTTATGCTAGATAGGAAGTTGGGATGGAAGCCCAATCTACAGGAACGGGTGAATAAAGCCACCATTGCTTTATACTCTTGTAAAAGAGCCATAGGCAAGAAATGGGGCTTGCAGCCGAATGCTCTGTATTGGTTATATGTGGCAGTTCTCCGTCCCATTCTAATGTATGGGGTAGTTGTATGGTGGACTGCTCTAAGGATAGAGGCCAACCGTAAATTGCTGGGGAAGGTGCAACGACTGGCTAGTGTAGCAATTTGTGGGGCTCTAAGAGCCACTCCATCTGCTGCTCTGGACATGCTGCTCAACCTGCTTCCGTTGGACATTTATGGCGAACAGATGGCTGCAATTACGGCCATCCATCTTCGCGATACGGGTCGGTGGTGTACATTTTGTACTGGACACGCGGCTATCCTGAGCAACATGGATGTTCCTGCAAGCACTGACTACACCGCTCCTAAATATTTCCTTGTCAAGAATTTTGTAAGCATAATCCCTTCACGCAATCAATGGGAAGAGAATGCGCTCTCGCTGCCGGACTCTGTGGAGTTTTACGCGGATGGCTCCAAGAATAACGATGGAGTAGGAGCCGGAATCCATTCCGATAGGCTAAATTTAAATCTCTCGTTTCATCTCCCTAACTACTGCAGTGTGTTTCAGGCCCAGATCACGGCGATTTTGGAAACACTCACTTGGCTGGGGAAGCATGTCGTTTCTCCTAGAGACATAACTATTTTTACTGATAGTCAAGCTGTTATCACATCCCTTGAACCTGGTCTGACTACGTCTAAGACAGTTTCGGAATGTCGTCAATCTCTTACTGTGATGGGTAATTTCTTCAATATTGTTCTATGCTGGATGAGATAACTCAGTGGTAACACAACGGACCTTATACTGGTCTATGTGTGCCTGTGGGCTTCGCCCGCAATCCGAGGGTTTCGTACTGCCCCCGCCAATAGGAGATGAACTGTCTATTCTTGCGGATACATAACTAGCCATGTCAAGACGATATTGCAAATTGCAAGCTTGCATAAACAAATTTCAAAAAATCAAAACTGCAAAGTTGGCGAAATTTGCCCCATTGTGTTGACTTTTGAAGGGCATATAAATTTCAAGGACATAGATTTGAAAATTTGCTTTTAATTAAATTACATAATTTGCTGATAACACAATGAGTGTCATTTTTTATGTTGTTTTGGGGAGCTTCGTTCAACGAAAAGAAAAATAAATTCACCTCAAAGACTAATTTAACTACGATTATTAAAACAGCGTAAAATGTCAGTTCCATTTTAAAAACGCTTGCACTTACCAGTAGTACTCATAATTCCCTATATGCGAGTATGCTTAGTGCATCTGTCACTGGAAGTTCCATCAACGGAGGAAAAACAGAACTAAACAATAACAGATTACTGCTTACATCAATTTCAAACGACGAAACTGAAAAGTAAACAAACACAACAACTAACCAACAAACGTTTTTAGTGTACAGTCGTCAAACAACTCTCGGTAAATGTTTGCCTGATTCGAGCGAAGCCTGTCTACAAAGAAACCATCACCCACCGTCCCTACAACAGACTATCTGCCCGAAGGAAATAAAGAACCGGCAAAAAAAGAAATGACAGGAAAGCCGGGAGAGTGGTAACAGAAAAAAAATCTCATTCTCAACAGCGGAACGGTTCACCGGAAAACTTCCCATCATGTGACCCCCGGAACTACCCTTCCCAACCGTAGCACTCATGATAGTCTGAGATTTTGCGTGCCCACAATTGCAGGAGAGTGGCCCCGGTTTCGATTTCACGAGTCCCATCTCAGTTACACCCTCAATTCCTTCGGCCATTGTTTTCCGCTCCTGCCGGATTGTATGTCAGACACGTTTAGCAAATATTTGGACACGTATTGAGTCGAGTTGACCATTTCCGCGGTTAAAGTTCCTGATTGACTGTTAATAACCGCATTTCAGGCTGCTCCTGCAGGACACTGCCTGGTCTGGTTGTTGGCGAGACTTGATCAAAAAATGCTCCCAAGCAATGTTGTGCCGTCCTTCAGCACGAACACTTTTTCTTTACTTATCCGATTTATTGTTATTGTCACGGACGACGTTTTATTTTAAAGTTTTGCGTTAATTGCTGGGATAGTATGACCCAAAACATAAAGACCAAATAAGGGGGGTTAGTGTGCAAAAGGTGTGGTAGTTTCGGATTTTTGATATGTTGCTTAGGTAGTCGGGGTAGCAAAAAATCCAAGTTTGTGTCACTTCACCCCTGTGCTCCCGCCGCCATCTTGGAAAAACCTCCAAAAATTGGCGCTTTTATCAGTTTTTCGTCTATACCTAAATAAATTTTAACACAAAATATGTCAAGTCCTTTTATCTAGATCTAGACCACAAAGACAACAACAACAAAGCAAGACATAGTCAACTTAAAAGCAAATGGATTAAAATTAAAATTAGCTTGCATGGGACAGGCCTAAAGTGCCGATGAACATCATCGCTCTTTTTGTGTCATTCATGTATGACCTCTTTATTCAAACTGCATGTTATTTAATTCAAACATCCAGCTATGAAAGCTTATTCCTCTCCGAAAAAGCAAAGATGTGCTTTGTTTGTCAACTATATGCGTCAATAGGTATGACCAAAACCGTAAAACGAAATCAGACAATTTTGTTGGTCGTCCCCCATACAACTCAAGTGCAAAACTAGCTTCGTCCATAAATTTAACGAGTTGACATCCTTAATTTATGTTCAGTGCAAGACTAATTACAATAGTCGAAGGCAAAGTTGCGAAACTTTTTGGTGCTATTCTACAGTTGAGCGAGCTGGGTTGAAACTCCCGCAGAGCGGAGCTTTGCAAGAATTTATGACGTGGTCGGGTTGAAATTGAGTCCTAGATCGCAGGCTGCCAGACTTTCCGCCAGCTCTCTTCACATTCATATGTACGCTTGGTTTTCAATGGAAAAAGCATAAAACACGATGGAAGTTGAAGAATTTCTAGTCCTTATCCCTGAAGAACAACCCTCATTGTAGTAGATTTCATATGCAAGAACATGTTCGATTGCAAGGTACAGGCCACAGAACCGAGTGCACAGCAGTTTATCTCTTTGTATAAAAAATGGTTGAACAAATTGTTGAATAAAACTCTGCATGATAAACAACACGACCGTGTAACTGAATATGACTGGCTAAGGGAGTTGTGGAACTATAATTAACAGGGTCACAGTTGTTGGGAAAAGTTAGATGTCAAGTCCTTTTTGTGCTCGTTTTTTTGAGTCTACCAATATTCTAATTCTATTCATTTCTCGCAAAATCACTTGGTCTTTGGCATAATAAAAGGTATATTTTCATTATATTTTCATAATATTTTCATAAGCAGTATACCTCTACTGCCCGATTTGGATAGCATAAATCTGAAATACTCGAGTCCAATCCTCTCACCAGACACTGTACAAACAATAATTAAACAAACTTAGTTCCCTCGATCGTCCGCTATCCCTAAGAACTCAGGCGGAACGCATTCGGGACTCATGCAAATCTACTGAGATTTTCATTCTTTTTCCGTCCTTTACAACCCTTCTTTTGCTAGATGGAAAACAGCCTCGGGCAAATTGGTCTTTGTGGAAATTATCGTCACGAAAGACTCCACACGATTTGCACCAGGACATTGAAAGTGGAAGCCGCTCCTGTTTTCTTCTATTTTTGTTTTGGAGTCCATTTTTTATGCCGCTTTCCATAGAGGTTCTTTTCGGTTCTTTCGACACGGAATCTTTTTATGGCGAAATGTATAATTTTCAACTCTTTTAACTATACTGTAAAAGGTAGTTGCATTTTTTTCTATTTTACAATCAAAAAGTACGGGGAAACTGGATTGTTTGCAGAATTTCTTATGAAAAGCACAGACATCACGACAGCAAAAAAAATGGTTCCTTCTTATTGCGCATAATAAACGGTTTCGGACGTTTAAAAAGGACATTAAATTGAACAGCAAAAAATACACTTGGGCATGTGAAGTCTTCTTATGTTTTGCGATTTACAGTGTTATGCATTTCTGCAATCCAAACTCGTTAATTGGTTAGTAGAGTAGACTGCAAACAAGCAGACATTTCATGTTTACCGTGGCGGACAAAGCCGTCCGGACAGTAAAAAAAAACAATTTGACGGCCTCACTTTTGTACAAATGGTCTAATGAAAATATAACTTATTAAACTAAATATATATGTGCATCAGCTATTTGGAAAACTTAATATGTAATTGAAAAGTGCGTTGTTTCCATTTCATTAGAGGTTAAAATCGACTATTTTGAATGTTTTTACCTTTTCATACAAACTTTATTCCAAATTATTTTAAAATTAATATTACTATCGAATGAAAAATCATCTTGGAATGATATGTATGTACATACACTTGCGAGCAAAAATACTGAATCAAACCGAAAGCACGTGTATTTGTATAAATATTTTGAAAAGTATTGTACATTACGTATCCCTACAAATCGTATACCATTAGAAAACTTGAAATCTTAGCTTTACATTAACCCTCTAACCGGCGGAACTGAACAGGCAAATATTTTTCATTGGAATTTTTTTAAATCATAAATCGGAGTCTACGAAACATATCTTCCGATTTTCAAACATAAATGCCTGCGCACTAAGTCGCCAGGTAGAAAAAACGAATCCGTTCCTACAGGAACGCTTGCCAGGTTAAGTGTAAAAAAACAGATGGGATTTTATGCTGAATAACAGGATTTATTACGATAAAAGATACATGAAAGGTTAAAATAGATTATTCTAAGAGCAAGTAGATTGGTTTCGGCTATGATAAGCATTAAAACAATTTTCCGCTACTGTGATACACAAATGCAGGCGGCATTTACTACAAAAAAATTGAGTCTTGGACTTCTTGCAAAGCTTGCAGTCTCTTTTTTCTTTATTTGTCAGCATGATGGGGTTGTGGTCCAGTCCATCAAATCGAATATCGTCCACGGGATGCCTGGCGCTTTGACCAATCTTCAAATTGCACGGTGGTGGTGTTGATGGTGGTGTCGTTTTGGGCGTTGGGGGTCCTGAGGAGCGTGATGATAGTCTACCAAGAACACGTTTTTTGGTGTACGAGACGAGACCAGCAGCAATTTTTTCTCGAAACTGCGACAAATTCAACAAAACGATGTCCTCCGCTGAGACATCACTGGAATCAGCGCACCTTGCTGCGTGTATTCGCCGATATAATATATAGGCGTTGGTTGCAGTCATATCAATGAGATGGTAAAAAATTCGTACCATTGCATTTCTAGTTTTCGCTTTGATATGATACAGGCCCATTAGACCATCCATCAAATCAACGCCGCCCATGTGACGATTGTACTCTACGAATATTTGCGGACAATCGACTTCGATATACTTTTTATTTTTGCGATCATACCGCGCTGCTTTTGCGGGTTGTAGTTCCTGATTTGAGCGTAAAAAAGGCTTTGTTGCGACATATATTGATGCCAGTCGGACACATTTATTGTCTTTCCACAATACGGTTGAGATGTCAACACCATATGCTGAGCCAACAAATTCAGCTGAGTATCCTCTTACTTGTTTCTTCACGGCATCATCATTTGGAAGCTTGCAGTTCGGTATCCTGTTTACACGGATTGTGCCTAAACTGTATATTCCTCTAGCACGCAAATATACTAGCAATGGAATCGACGTATAAAAATTATCGAAATATACTATATGGTGCTTGAAATCCGGAATCGTTTGAGACAAGCGAACGACAACGTTCGCAGCGCAACCAAGATCGGGCTGTCCATCAAGTACCACATTCTCTCCAGCACCATTGTAGATTTCGAAACAATATGCTTATCCACTCAAGTCACATAGCACAAACAATTTGATTCCCCATTTATGGGGTTTATTTGGCATATATTGCCTTAGGTGATGTCTCATCTTTGTTGAGCACATCTGCTCATCCACACAAAGTCGCGCCGTTTTGGGAATGGAATTGAATCGATCGATGGTAATGGTGACCGGGGTCTTTTTACTGGCCTCAGCGCTGGCGGTTTTTCAGTTGGTACAGCAGTGGACGTCGATGGTTGCGGCTCTGTTGTTTGAACCGCGCCTTTTTTTTTCGACGCGGAAGCCTGTAAATCCGCTACGCTCAAATTTACAATTCGTGGCATCAAATATATCCAAATATCCACCCGCCTGGCGTCCATGGATTCCACTATTATCTTCCGGCCGGATTTCATGAAGACGTAGATCGAGATCGGAGAGTGACACGCTGTCGTCGCAATCAAAATCGCTGCCATCTTCGTCTGATTCCACAGAATTCAAGAGGTCCATCACCTCCTTCTCACTCAATTCACACAATTTAAATGTATTTCGCCTTCTATTACTCATTTCTACGGAAAAGGTGGGGAAAAATAGAAACAATGAGAAAACAGCAAAACGGAAAAAATATAGCGTGAAACGGCAAGTGTTCCTGTAGGACCGCATCACAATTACTCACCTGCACTGCGTTAAAATCAACCAAATCACTAAACGATGGCACTTTTCACTTAAAAAAACGTTTATATACCGCAGAGAAAATGTGCTGATGAATTTGAACTGTTATGCCCGGTTCACATTATTCCAGTAACCAATCCAGTCCAGTAATCCAGTCCAGCGCTGGATTGCTACTGGAATAATGTGAACCGGCACTGGACAGCAATTCAATCCAGCAATCCAGTCCAGTAATCCAGTCCAGTGACTGGATTGTCGGTCTACTTTTTCATTCCAGCTCGTACAGAAATCATTGTCACTATAGTTACCGAATCAACAACACACTCGCCGGACTACTGGACTGGAATCATGTAGACGATATGATCCAGTCCAGCACTGGACTGGATTGCTGGACTGGATTGCTGGGTGCTCACGACTCGAAACCGGACACAAAATTAATCATAAATGACTAACGAAACGCCAGATCGCGTTCGTCTTTTGACACATGTGCTACCTGAAGTGTTGTCGCCAGACTCTAATTCAGGATCACATGTAAATGTTTCTACCTGACAAGGAAATTTGATTTTGGTGATGCGTTCCTACAGGAACGCTTGCCGGTTAGAGGGTTAATACCATTTTTAACAATATTTGAAGATAGATTTTAAAAGAGTGGGGCTTGAAATTAAAAAGTAGGAAAAATGGGGATTTTAGAAAATGGAGTCTGGTCAGGTTTTTGTTAAATAAAACAATTTTTTTTTGGAAAAATAACAGAATTATTTATTTATTAATATCTGGCATTACCACTTCTTGCTCTAATCACAGCTTGTACTCGATTTTTAATTGAAATTATTAATTTTTTAATGGTATCTTCAGAAATTTCGCTCCATTCCTCTATTAAGGCCTCCTTCAATTCGTCGATAGTCGAAGGCGCGGGATCTCTGTGTCGGACTCTTCATTTGGGCTCGTCCCACAAGTGCTCAATGGGATTTAAGTGTGGACTGCGTGCAGGCCAGTCAATTGTCGCAATATTAGCTTTGTTCAGGAACTGCTGTGCTTGACGCGATGTGTGACATCGTGCATTGTCGTGCATTAAAGTAAAGTTGTCGCCAATAGATGCTGCGTAGGGAACAACATGGCCACGTCGAATACAGGTAATATACCGTTCGGCTGTCAGTCCTCCTCCTCGGCCTCCAGAGGGCACGAATACAATTTCCGTTTTTGAATCCACAGAGATACCGGCCCACACCATACACGAACCGCCCCTGTATGCTACCGTTTCTGTGATACAGCATTGCGCAAATCGCTCACCTAGACGCCTGTATACCCGACCTCTTCTGTCACTGCCATGTAGACACACTCTGGTCTCGTCGGTAAACAATACAATACAAACGTGAGTCGCGCTTGTCGGTGGTGTGGGGTCAATTTTGGGCCTGTGGCGGGCCGTCTTGGAGTCAGATTCGCTTCCTTTAGTCGTCTCCTCACTGTCCACTCGCTTAAAGCTACTCCGCGAACGTCCCTCAGATTCTGCTGCACGTCAACTCCCCTGAGGTGCCGATTTCGTAGCATACTTGTCACAATAAAACGATCGTCTCTATCGGAAGTGCACATAGAGCGGCCGGGTCGGGGTCTCTGATTGTAGCTACCTTCCCCCCGAAACACTTTTGACGCAGCAGACTGACTCATTCCTAGCTGACGAGCGACTGTTCTCTGAGTAAGCCATTCCGAAAATAGGGCGAAAACTTGAGCCGCCTGCTGAGGCGTGGTACTCATGAATGACAAAATTGTGACTTTTATTGCTTTAAACTTATTCAATCGACCTTCCAGATTCAACTGATCATTGAAAACCGTTTGCGGATGCATTTGTAGGGCTAGTTTGCCTTGTAATAACCCATTCATAAATGTTCAATTTCCCGACTTTTTAGCTCCAGGTAGCGTTCATTCATAAAACACTCACTAAATGGTGATAAAAAAGGTATCATTGTAAAGCTAAGGTCTCAAACTTTCAAATGACATACGATTTGTAGGGATACATAACGTGCTTTTAAAAATATACATACAAATACGAGTACACGTGCTTTCGGTTTGATTCAGTATTTTCGCTCGCAAGTGTAGTAACAACTTTGAGGATTTTAAAAATGTTCATCTTCATATTTTAAAGGGCCTCCATTATTTTTTAGCACTGCTTTTATGCGATCGGGCCATTAAGTCAACCAGATCTCGTAATGTCTGGGTTGTGATATTTTAATTGATTTGATTTTGGCCAGTTTTGGCAAAGTTTTAGACCTCTTTTTCGATATTTTTAGTTTCATGATGGCCTTAACGTTCCCGATGGGGTTTAAATCAGGACTATTTCCAGGCCAGTCCAATGATAAAACTCCTAATTTTGATAAATAATCTTTAACCTGAAAAAAAAACCAAGAGAGAAATGGACAACAACAAGGGTTTCGAGACAGTCTGTTCCACAGCACGCAACGGAGCTTCACAGCTTGGAAAACGAGGCTTAAGCTGCTTATGAATTCGTTTGGTTTGGACATTTTGAAATAGTGATGGGCATAATGACTCTTTTCACTGTGCCAGCACATAAGCTCTGACTCTTTCCAATGAGTCGTTCAAAAAGAGTCGTTCAAAAAGACTCATGCAAAGAGTCTGAAACTTGGTTAATAACATATTCAATAAAAGTCGTAGATGGGCAACTCCAATTTTTTTTTTCTCTTTTATGACCCCATATTCGGAGTTGGCGACCCCCCAATGCCCTTTAGTTCGAGGCAGCCCGATCGGACCACTATTTCCCATGAAAGGGGGCTTCCAGTCTGGGATGGGCGACCCCAATTTTTTTTTCTCTTTTTTGACCCCATATTCGGAGTTGGCGGCCCCCCAGTGCCCTTTAGTTCGAGCCAGCCCGGTCGGACCACTATTTCCCACGAAAAGGGGGCTGCCAGCCTGGGATGGGCGACCCCAATTTTTTTTCTCTTTTTTGACCCCAGATTCGGACTTAGCGACCCCCCAATACCCTTTAGTTCGAGCCAATCCGATCGGACCACTATTTCCCATGAAAAGGGGGCTGCCAGCCTAGGATGGGCGACTCCAATTTTTTTTTTCTCTTTTTTGACCCGAGATTCGGACTTAGCGACCCCTCAATACCCTTTAGTTCGAGCCAACCCGATCGGACCACTATTTCCCATGAAAAGGGGGCTGCCAGCCTGGGATGGGCGACCCCAATTTTTTTTTCTCTTTTTTGACCCCAGATTCGGACTTAGCGACCCCCCAGTACCCTTTAGTTCGAGCCAACCCGATCGGACCACTATTTCCCATGAAAAGGGGGCTGCCAGCCTAGGATGGGCGACCCCAATTTTTTTTTCTCTTTTTTGACCCCCGATTCGGACTTAACGACCCCCCAATACCCTTTAGTTCGAGCAAGCCCGATAGGACCACTATTTCCCATGAAAACGGGGCAGCCAATCTGGGGCGGGCATACAAAATCAACTCGCACAAAAAGATTCGTTCAAAAAGAGCGATACAAAATCGAACCGCACAAAAAGATTCGTTCGAAAAGAGTCAATTGACTCTTTTGACTCTTTTTGAACGTGTCGCTCTTTTTGAACGTGTCACTCTTTTTGAACGAATCTTATTGTGCGGTACGATTTTGTATCGCTCTTTTTGAACGAATTTAACATAGAGAAGGGAGAGGGATAGGGAGGGAGAGGGCTGAGGAGCATCCAAATAGTGGGGATGGATGCTCCTCAGCCCGGATGGGGGATCTTAAGGGGGGTCAAAATGGTGTCAAAAATGCGAAATTCCTTATATTTTAGAAGTTATGGCCACAAAACAGTTTATTTAAAACTAGGGTATAGTAGTGGTGTAATTGCTTGAAACAGAATGATTTATGGGATTAACGAAATAGTGGTCGTGTGAACGGTTCACAACCCAAGGCAAAAGCAGTTCACTTTCCAGTCCACGCTCGATACAAGCATGAGATCGAAAGCGTGCCACGATGTCATGTATTGGCCCCGTCAGAACGCTGCTTTACACTGTAGCTGTAGTGAAAGTGGAAGCTATGGGTTTTTGTTTGGTTTCATCTAAAGTTGAGCTTGAGATGATGATATGTAAGACGAATACTTTTGTTTTAGAATGTTGGGATTGTTTTCTGTATTTGGAGAAACTTGGTTGTGCGGTGGGACGCGACGTAAGTAAATTATTTTTGATATGTTTGCATTTGCAGTCAGCATGGGTTGTTGCGTATATATTTAGAAGTATACACAATGCGTGCATTGCATACTGCATAGAGATGAATATGAATGGATTTAGATGGGGTTGCTTTGGTAGATAAATGATGGTGGTTTTGCTTTTAGATAGATAATGGGATGGGATGTGAGTGAATGAATGTATTGTAGTACATTATATGTATTGAGAAATGAGCGTGGATTGGTTATGCGTTGGGTAATATTTATGGGCTAGTTTGGGAATTAATTTTACAGTGAGTCATTCTTAAATTGAACGACTCGAAGGCTATGTCGTTGTGCCGAATCTTTCGCTCATCCTGTTGAGTCGATCAAAAAGAGCGACTCGTTACTGTGTTACACATCACTATTTTGAACCATCTGGAATGCCCTGACTTGGCACCTTCAGATTTTCATCTTTTGACCTTCCTGAAGATGGGTGGGAATTTCATTCGATGAGGAGGTGAAACGAGAGATCTTGAAGCGGACGAAGAAGATAGCTGGAGAGTTCTATGAGAGAATCAAAAAACTTGTGCCATGGCTTAAAACCTGCATAGAACGGGAAGGCGACTACGCTGAAAATAAGTATTTTAACATACTATATATACGTTCAATATAATGTAATTTTAAGTAAATGTTTGTTTTTTATAAAATAGAAAAATTGAGTACTCTTACTTTCTGAACATGTCTCGTATGTATAGGCAAGATGGGTATTTTAATTGTTCATTAGGCGATTACACTAGTCTAGTGTTGAAGTTATTTTGAGTTCTCTGGTGAGGAAAGACGGATTTCTTACATTTGCCTGGTGAATAAGTGAATAGACAACAACTGAAAAGCAAGTGGCTCAAAATTATAATGTAATTGCATGGAACGGGCCTAGAGTGCCGATGAACATCATCGCTCTTTCTGTGTCATTATTTTATATTCCAAGCAATCTCTCATCGGTAGTGATTACGACTTGGATGCTCTGCATTATCCTGATTTCTCTAGTATTTCCTTCTAGAGACTCTATGGGCCGATTTCTCATTATCAAGTTAAAGTATATCCTTTCAATAAACGCTTAATGCCAGCTATTTTCCAGTTAAAAATTTATCGATAATTCAAAACCGCTGATATGGGCTGCTGAGATTTTGACAGCTAGAACTATTTATTCAAATGAGACAATTAGGCCCGTTTTCTCAATGTCTGATTAAAATTTAAACTCCAGTTAAACAGACATTGAACGTACCCACCTGTCAAATTTTACAGGGAAATCAACAACAACATCAAATTTTATCTCGAGTTTAAATTTTAACTGGACATTGAGAAAACGGGCCTTAAACTGGTAATAAAGGACAGAGTTCTGAAAATTCCTTCGATGGAAGGAAGAGGATTTGAAATCAACTCAGCCAAAAATTAATGGTGAGAGGCGATACAGACTTAGAATAGGAAGAATTTAGCCAAGAAAAATCAGCTGATTTGTCTACTGCGTTTCGTATTTTGTGCGTTTCATACGCGAAGGGTTGTAGTCCGGATAGCGCAACGGTTAGCACGTTCGCCTTCTACGCACTGGGCCCCGGTTCGATTCCTACTGAATGCGGTAGTTTTCGATGAAAAAGGGGATTTACGTGTCGGACTATGAGCCCACTCAGCTGTTAAATGAGTACCCAATTATGGAGTAAATAGCTCGGTTGAGCGTGTCGCTGATCACACATCTCTGCACAAGGCGAAACCGTCACGATCTAGAAAATGGGATGATGCTAACTCATCTCGAGGCCATGGTTCAAATTGGACTGTTGCGCCAGTTATTTATTTTATACGTGAAGGGTTAGTTTAGTGTCCTAGATAGCTAACTGCCAGTTTAACTAGACATTGAGAAAACGGTCCTTTGGCGGTTATGTTGTGACATTTCAATTGCAACAGAAATTTACTACCCGACTGTTTGCGTTTCCCTTCCCCTGCGGAATTATTCAAATATTCTTTGTTGAAAATCAATTGTTTATTAGTCATTTTCTGAACTATTCCAGATATTGACATTCAAATAACACTAGCATGCCATTAATCAAACAAAAAATAACGCAGAAATGTAAACAATTACCGTCTGCAAATCCATTTCGATGTAATCTACACGGTCTATCAAAACCAATACCAGGAAAAATGCTCGGGGCTCAACTTAATCGGATAGGCTTTGATGCTATCGTTTCTTGTATCGGATATTGATTACGTGTTAATGGCCATATCGCATGCAAATGATTGTTTACCGAACCCTACAGTCCTAGTCCTCTCTCGTTGAATTTTCCCTACATGAGCATAAACATCACACAAAATTATAATATAAATTAAACAGAGAACTTTGCATTGGAGCTCACAGCATAGTCCTGTCAAGGACATTTGCAACGGTCGACAATACTTGTGTGTATGCTAAAGGAAAACGTCACGCATACGAGCACCAGAAAAAAGTAGATGATAGGCTTTCGAACAACGTGCCGTCGAAACTGTTGAGTCCATATTTGACCAAAAGCAGTAGGACGACAGTCGCATAATGGAGGATATCACAGCGAGTGTTGACCCAAGGTGGATTTCGTTTACTTGGGAAAATATTTTCGATAAAGCAACAGAAAGTGGGTCAGTAATGAAATAGATGTTTGGCCGGTCTGTGTAAACGTACGCAACACGGTAACATTCTTAATGGGAAATCCTCTTACAAAGTAATTTCGCAGCTTACCCAGTTCCGGTTCATATTTACGAGTATTTAAATATCGATATTCGTCTTTGGACTGTTTGATTGCCTGCAATGATGCAGGTTTATCGATTTTACTCATTGTGTTTGATATTGTAAATATTAAGCGAAGGAAGGAGAGCCGATGGGATTACTATGGTGAACTGTCGACTGTACACAAATCTGCCTCGTACAATCTGAAAGCCTTTGAAAACTGAATTTATCTTATGCTTCGTTCACACTTGAACATATTTGGGAACATTTAGGTAAATGCAATAACAACAAACACGATGCGCTCTCGAAGTGCACGCGCATGCGTATCCTAGCATACTGCATACACCTCCTTCCCATTGAGGCTCATTTCGCCACAAGTAGGGAATACTCAATTTTACTCAATTGCCATAATCCCTTGTGCGAAATAGCGCGTAAACTGTTCTATGGGGCCCAGTTGACGTTTCGTTGGTATAAAGTAGTTTCGAAGAAACTATGGAAACTCACCACTATGGGGTTTTCAATTCAAGAGCATGCTGATGACGTAGTAATAACTGTAAGGGGAATGTTTGAAGAAGTCCTAACGGAAATGCTGCAACCGGCACTAGATACCGTACAAAAGTGGTGCAACGATAACAGCCTTGGTGACAACCCAGCCAAGGCAGTTGTTGTTCCTTTTTCGAGGAAAAGAAACATTAGACCAATGATTTGGCCTACGTTAAATAACACTCCGGTATTCCTGACTGATTCCCCCAAATACCTCGGAGTTACCTTGGACAAAAAACTTTTTTGGTCAGAACACGGTATGTTCTCTAAACTAAAGTTTCACCGCACTACATTTGCCAAGATGGCATCAAAAAGATTTTCATTAATGTCAACATATCATAAATATTTTTTGAGAAATAACCAAACTTTCATCGGAAAGAGTTTAGAGTATCTACTCGACAGTATTTTCGTATAAGCGAATAACGCTTCTCAATCCCCACTGCCAAGTTAATCTTAATAGCTGATGCAACTAATCTTCCGGTCTATTGGAAACAATAACGTGAACGAAATCAGAATTTCAGGATCTCATATCGATGTCGACGACGACGACGAGGCACTTGAACCAAAATCTCGACTTGATTAACATAACTTTCCGTTATCGCCTCCTGGATACCGAATGGAGAGGGTGTGGTTGGTTGCGCTACCCCCAAAACCACCGTCGTCTTCACAGCTCGTTATTCACGTGAAACCCAGTTAATTATTTTGCCCTTATCGACAGGAAAATCACAATAGCATCTCTATATCGATGTTTCGCTACCCCAGGAGGAGGATACAGCAAGTTGAGGGTGTGTTGTCTGTCTTTAAGTGTGATAATGTCGTCTTTGAAGCGACCGTTTAGAGGACGACCGGGATGGTTGCAATAGTGCGAGAATCCTGAAGATGTAATCAACATCGTTTGGATGAACTTAGCATGCACTGTCTTGTGATGTGCGTTCTTATACGTGGAAGAATTTACATATTATTTCACACTTTGATTGAATATGTAAATCCCGTCGAATTCAATTTACGATCATAAAAGGACTGCGACAGACAGATGTATGGGTTCCGGATCTGCGGGCTCTTGGCGACATTGTTGGGGATGCGAACGAACGATATGTTAAGTGAAACGACTCCATCAGTAAGCAGTTTAAACCACAACAGAGTGGAAGCGAAGGATTTACAATGGTGAACGGACAATGTAGGGTTGGTAAAAAATCGAAACAAAGAGTCTCGAGGCGGAAATGGAGGATTGGTAAAATAGCTAGAAATTTGCAACGTGCTCAGGGACGCCGGAACGATAGTTCTTTGGGGGGACAAACCAATTTTGTCCGGTTCAATTACCAATTGTAACGGACGGTCTGGGGGGCATCCGAAGATGCCCGTGGGGACGGAGCCTAAGGTAGCTTCATTGACCGTGCAGGTCGGGCCGTGCCATCTGGCGAAGAAAAAGGCTCCTCAACGAGCTAAGCAGCGGCCTATGCTTGCTGTAGCTCAGTTCGGGAGATGTGGGCGGGGTTTTCGCCGCTCGTTGCCCCTGTCCTTTACGTATTAACAAAAATTCATAGGCCTGGGGAAGACAACACAAACAGGGGAGGTAAAAATGGGGAATGAAAAAAAATTGTCGATAAGGATGGAATGGTTGGCGGACGGATCAGACGCTCAAGCTGTCAAATCTGGGTCCGGGTGTAATGGGACCCTCGGTCTCTGGTTTCGTACCACCAGCAGATCACTACTCATCAGGTGCTGCTTCGATCTGCCGGTGGGAGCAGCACAAACAGACCATAATATGGTTCATTACAAAATGTACCCCATCCTTATGCCATGATTATTCTGTAGTTTGTATTCTAATTTATTTATTTATATCTATTCCCATTTTAAGTCCACTATAGGGATAAAATCAGTACAAGTATCTTTTTTTCTTAATGGGATAGTTAATTTGATTAATAGCTAACTTAGCTAAGGCCTAATTTAGTTTAAAGAGGAGCTAATTATGGAACCTCCGACTCAAGAGGGCGTTGAGTGTATTGTCTTAAGTGCTAATCTGTATTTGTTATTTCGTTTTGTCAGCAGCAAAGTTATTAACATTAACATTCCTCTTTTGCAAAAATAAGGAGAATTCTCCCTATTCGACTAGAGTTTCACAAAACTCAAAAAGTGACCGCTTTAGAACCTTCATATCCCCCCGCGTGGGTTCTAGGTTCTTACCACCTAAAGTGAAAATGCCGATATTAAGGAATTTCTTAAATTCTCTCTAAATGTAGCAGCTCAATCTCATGTGGGATGTCATATTAAAAAATACGTCGATTTCATTCATTTCATTGTCATTTTTACAATTTGAACGTTGAATGGCATAAAATTAAACAATTCAAGCAAAGAAAGGTGTATTAAGTACTTCAAACCCAACTATAACATGGCCAATGATTACATTCAACTCAAGTTAAAAGCAATTTCTTGGTTAGCGGAAGTGTAGGACTTCCGAACCCTCTATCAACGGAACCTTGGAGCATATAGTATTCAGAGGATTCTCCACACCAGTTGTTTTGAATTTCCAAACTACACGATTTTTTTCCTATTTTTCTACCAATATCTACACTAGAAAATCGAAATTTTCAAGGAAAACTTAAAAAAAAACATAAGTTTTACCCCCTTTATCCTACTCTTCCGGCTCCTCTATCAACGGGGACGGGGGCATATATCTAGAGGACTCTCCACATCAATTGAGCCAAATTTGAAAACTACACGATTTTTCATCCGGTTTTTCGTTCGAAAGTTCGAAAATTAGGGTAGTTTGGGGCACCGTGAACGGAAAATTGCTTTTTTTTTGGTTTTCATCCGATTGAACTAACTCTGACAGAGGAGTATAGTACGGTTGGAGGTAGTTATCCACCCTAATTCAACCTGCCTCTAGTTTAGTGCAAAAATTGTATTGGTTGTGGAGGTAGGCGTACCTTTCTTTCTTTCTTTTGCCCATTTGCGTTACCAACCGACTAGATCTTAATCGGAATATTTGACCAAATTTTCATGTCGCTAACTGTATTCTATCGGAAGTTATCGCGCCGTTTTTCCTTGTGGGGAATCCAATATACCCTATATTATTTTATGGTCTAGACCAGGGTTCGGCAAACTTTTTCTGGAAATGGCCAGTTTATTTAAACTTTAGACTCAACGGGCCGGATAGTCAACTCGAAATGTAACTGCTTACCGGTGTCGACCAACCAATTTAAAGTCTGGCGAATATTGTATTTGTACTGGAGCCCGCTGCAAGAAACCCTTCGTATCTGTAACTGGATGGAATTTACACCAGTTGTAAAACATAGTACGAAGACTACAAAAACGTATGACAGTCCTGCCCGGGTCCGCGGCCCATGCTGACAGTGTTAAGCGGTTTTGAGACGGTCAGCATTGGTCACGGATCCGGGCAGGACTGGGCTGACGTACGTTTCCGTAGTCTTCGTACTATGTTTTACAAGTGGTGTAAATTTCTGCCGGTTACAGATGACGAAGGCTTTCTTGAAAATTCAGAGAGTTACCATTATCGCGACTGTTCTGTATATGTATTTATGATAAGTTCAAAGTATGAAAGCAGGCCTGTTTTACCCTCCGATCTTCTCATCAAAAATACATATTTTTTACGCCCAAATTGTAAGTGTACTTTCACGCCTATTGCAGTTTAAAGCGATCCTCACACCGACGCGCGACAAAATCCGCGGCGAATTCGCGACGGAAATTCGTGGCGATTTCTAGATGTTCACAACGGGGCGACCAAAAATCGCAGCGGAAAAAATCGCATTCAGTGTTCGTTGTGTATTTTGTTGTGTAACTTACGAGTAGTCTGCAGCGAATTTTGACACCAGACCGCCACGGCAAAATTCGCAATCAGAAACATTAGCATGAATTCCTAAGAAGGAGAAGCTGTTTTGCTTATAGCTAAGGATGAAGAAAGGCAAAGGTAAATTTAATTCCTTAAACAATGGATGACGAAACGTTTATAAACGCAGTCAGGTAAAATTCTGCCTTCTTAGGGAAAGAAGATTATAGGTGCATGGTATAAGTTTCAATGCACCCGTTACTTATTGCTGTTCTCGGAAAAAGCGGGAGCTTGAAATAGAAAATAAGAATTGGTACTTACTATACTTTGCTTCAAGCTCGTCGGCAATATCTGTCCAGATTTTATCTTTTTCCGTATGTTTTTTTTTTCATGATCTCGATCAGTTTTTCGATATCGCTAGCCATATCGAATAAACAACTACTTGTGAAGTAAACAAGAAGGTATCGACGAAAATGAAGTCGTACTCAGCGATTTTTTTTTCGTCGCGACAAAAATTACTGCACAAAGTAGCGAAATTTCGCGTCGGTGTGGGCATCTTCGTACGATGTTGTGGTCAGATTTTTGTCGCGGCGAAAATTTACGTCGCGAATCCCCCGGGTGATTTTTGTCGCGTCGGTGTGAGGATCGCTTAAATGCTTGTAATGCACTTGGTATTCGAAATTGAGCAATGCGGATTAGAACGGAAAAGCTGTATTGTCAGCTATACATTAAACGAACTACTGCTACGAAAAAGTTTGTACGAGTACGTTAACCTTGTAATCAGGTCGATTTTGGAGGAATGGGGTTCAGTGAAGTAACCTACAACAAATCGGCACGACAACGCCACATCTGAATTCGTCTGCCGATGGACTAGAAGGTGCTTTAAAAATAAATAACTGGCGCAACAGTCCAATTTGAACCACGGCCTCGAGATGAGTTAGCATCATCCTTTTCTGGATCGTGACGGTTTTTGTGCAGAGGTATGTGATCAGCAACACTCTCAACCGAGTTATTTACCCCATAATGGGTACTCATTTAACAGCTGAGTGGGCTCATAGTCCGACACGTAAATCCCCGGGATCGAACCGGGGCCCAGTGCGTTGAAGGCGAACGTGCTAACCGTTGCGCCATCCGGACTACCAGAAGCAGTGGCGTGGCGTCCATGGAAGCAAGGGAAGCATTGCTTCCCTTATATTTGGCGATTGGTGGAAAATTTTCTAAATAATTTTTTCTGAATCGCGCAAAAAAGTCGCGAAAAAAACTCTTCGGCACAGTCTATGTAAATAAAAGTTCCAAAGAAACTAATCGCGAATATCTTACACAGCCGAATTGGTAACACCGCGAAAACCACCACACCACACCAAGAAGAAGACACATGGAAGCATATCAAAATTTGCATCTATGAGCGTTTATTTTTTTCCCCAGTAAACCTACTGTGTCGCGATAAAAAAAAATTCACGTACACGGTAGGTTGGAAGCACTCAGGAATTTGCTTCCAAGTTCCCCTCACATGTAGTAGAGGAAATTCTTGCCTGCAGCGGAGCTGCTGGCGCATGGACGCTGGGGAACTTTTCTTCCCATTTCCTCTTTGTTCGTATTTTCTTGTGGACTGAAAATATTTGCTGTGTTGCAATGCGTATGTGATGTGCTATATGAGTTTGACAAGGGTTACCAGAGTAGGATAGGAATTGAATTGTGGAAAAAGTTTCGATTTGAATTATAATGGCTTCATGGTTAAAAATTATTATTGGTAAATTCGAGAAGAAGTGATTTCGCATAGAATTATTAGTGTATACGAGTATTAGTAAGAGACGAACTCAATTATAGGGATATTTATGCATATTTCAATAACTTATATCTAATCGAAAACCATTTAACGGAAAATTCCAAGAAAAAATAAGTGGGAGATGGTAATACTGCCTCAAGTCATTGACGTCACAAGGAATTGAATGAGCCGTTAAATTTAAAACTCATTTGCTCTAGTGTAGTGCTTTAGTGTAGTGCGATTTGTGTGCTTTTTGTTGGTGAAAAGGTGAAGGGGTTTTTTAATCGGTCTAGGTGCTTATAATTGCTTATAGTGTTTTGATTTGTTTTTAAAGTAGCATGGATCAATATTGTGTTGTTGATGATCTTTTTCGATTGTCTTTTGGATCTCGATCTTTCGCAGAAAAAAAAGACATTATCGAAAAAGGTCGACCGAAACCGATTTTGGAAATTGTTTCTAAAACAAAAAGAAGTACTAGGCATTTTACTGCTAAGATTTATGAAGATACGGAATGGATTACCGGTTGTAAGACCAAGCAAAAATTATTTTGTTGGCCATGCTTGTTATTTTCAAATGATTCAAATGTTTGGCGAACTACCGGGTTTTGTGACTTAAATAATTTACATAAAGCTGTGGACAGGCATGGTACGAAAAGCGTTGATCATTTAAAGTCAGTACTTCTTCTTTCCAAGTTCGGTTCCGGTCCTAGAATTGAAGAATTATTAAGTAGCCAACATAGATCTTCAATAATATTGCACAATGAGAAAGTTTCGAAAAATCGAGAAATACTAAAAATGCTAATTGACGTTGTGTGCCATTTAGGATGTCAAGAACAGGCATTTCGTGGTCACAATGAAAATGTGAATTCTTGCAATAGGGGAAATTACGTTGAACTTTTAAATCTTTTAGCTAAATATAATCCGGACTTGCGAGCTCACTTGGAGCAAGCGACTGTTTTTTCCGGAATATCAAATTATATTCAAAACGATCTCATTAGTAGCATTTCTAAAATTTTATTAAAACAGATTTATAATGAAATTCAGCAAACTAAATTTATAGCAATAATCTTAGATGAAACAACCGATGTTTCATGTCGTTCTCAACTCTCAACAACCTTTCGTTACATTACTCCTTCCGGTGAGGTTGAAGAAACTTTCATAACTTTTACAGATATTTCTGATGATCAGACTGCGTCGCGTTTATTTGACCATGTTTTAGATGTTGTTCAAAAATTCAATTGCGGTAACAAACTTATTTGTCAAAGCTATGACGGGGCTTCGGTAATGTCTGGTAAAATAACTGGATTACAAACACGTGTAAAGGATGTGTATAAAAACGCAATATATATTCATTGCTTCGCTCATCGGTTAAATTTAGTTTTATCTAAATCATGCGATAAAATACGCGAATGTCGAATTTTTTTCAATCTATTACTTGTTTTTCAACATTTTTTAATCATTCAACAAAGAGAACAGTTGCACTAGATTTATTCCTCAAAAAAAGGCTTCCAAAATTAGCTCCAACACGTTGGACTTTTAATGGTCGATTAGTTTTAACCATTTTTGATAATTTAGATCAATTAAAAGAACTCTTTGAATATATCATTGAAAATGAGAGTGGAAAGTGGGATGGCGAGACCGTTAATAGCGCAAGGGGACTTCTTGTTTTACTTACAGATTTTCAGTTTGTTTTCCTGCTCAATGTTTTTTCTAAAAATTTTCCACAAACCGACGTACTTTTCGATATATTTCAAAGTAAACAAACTGATATAATGTACTGCATTCAAAAAATTACAGATTTTGAAAATCAACTTCAATCGTTAAGAAATAGTTTCACGGAAATTTGGACCCAAACCACATCTATTTGCGAAACTCCACAACGCCGGAAAAAAGCCAGGTGCCTTGTTGACAGTAATGAAAATGTTGAACTATTCTTTACACGTATTTATGTCGAAATTATAGATAATATTACCGCAGAAATAAATTCAAGATTTTCATCCTTAGCAAGTTTCACATTTTTAAACCTATTAGATTCTTCTAAATTTAACCAATATTTGAAAACATTTCCGGACAATCTTTTACTAAATTTAACTAAAACTTATGCTGATATATTTGACCATATTTCATTAAAGACTGAACTCATTGTGCTTTATTCTGATTCTGATTTGCAGGGAAAATCTTTTCAAGGTATTTTTAACTATTTCATTAATAACAAATTAAAAGATAGCTTCACACAATTTTATAAATTAATATGTTTAGTTTTAACATTACCAGTAACCAGTGCGTCCGCAGAGCGCAGTTTTTCTTGCTTAAAAAGGATTAAAACGTATCTTAGAAATTGTACAGGCGAACAACGGCTTAGCGACTTGGCAATAATGTCAATTGAAAAGGTTTTCCTTAAATCATGTTTGTGTGAGCAAAGTTTTTATACAGATATTATAAAAGAAAGACGAATAGAATTAAATTTCAAATAATAGTATGTACGGATCTTATTATTTATTTTGACTTGTAATATATTTATTGCCCAATTATTATTATTTTATTTTACTCACTAACTGTGATTTTTTAAATAGTAAATAGTTGAATTATTTTTAATTTTTATTGTATTGTTATTGTTTTTATTATTCAAATTTTGATTCGCTGAACATGATTACTTTCTTTATGAGTGTATGGATATTTATTTTGCAATTTTTTTGCTATTGTTGTTATTGTTATAGTAGTTCTAATAATTCGAATATGCTTTATTTATATACTTATAGTTACAGCTTTGCTTTTTTGATAAGTCTGCCAACATATAATTTTTACAATTATTTATTTAAAAGTAAATTATTATATATTGGTAGCATGGGAATTAAAATGCTGATAAAATACAGTATACCTACTCTCACGTCCCCGTTCGTGATTCCTGGGTGCTTTTATATTAGAAATGTTAAAAGTAGCTAACGAGAGGGGTTCAATTAATACGCAGTAAATTTGTGGAAAGCATAATAATAGTAAATTTTTAATACCAATTGCTTCCCCTAGTTGAATTATCACGCCACGCCACTGACCAGAAGGTGCTTTGGTTTTCCCCAAAAAAAAACCACCTGGCATCCAGTACAGAATCACCTTGATGATGTTCACCGGACATTCAAGAATCTCGAAGCACTTTGAGTTAGAGTCACCCTGCCGCAGACCCTAGTGGCATTGATCTAAACTTATTCGACACTAGGCCAGACGTACATAACGATTGATATTCTAGTGTTCCGTCCAGCTACCCCAGCGTTGGTCCTAGAATCTGGGCAGGAACTGTTATTTTTTTCATTCTGTGCTGTCTGGGTGATTATTCCAATTGAGTTAAATTGCATTCAAACAAATTATGTTTTGATGAAAAATATATTTTTTTGGAACTATTTTACATATTTGCATAAATTTGATTTTTGTCCACGTCAAGAACAATACTAACTAGCGGCCCGGATGGTAACCAGAGGCAGATGGGATTTGGCCCGCGGGCCGGAGATTGCCGACCCCTGGTCTAGACTACAGTATAGCACAGCATTTCATAGTCGAAGATATTATATACGAATTTGTAGGAAATCTCATGAACATATTTTGATTCGGTCTTGAGGTTTCTTTTGTAGAATCCTTCAAAATAATCTAGGAAAACTGAAAAAAAAGAATGTTCGACCCCCTTTCCCCTAAACTTCCGGCCCCTTTACCATCGGAGACTTTTGAGCACATATTTAGGGGGCTCTCGCCAACAATTGTGAAAAATTTCAAGCCTACACGATTTTTTCCATAGTCAAGTTTTTTTCGGATTTCCTACCCTGGACTACTCGTACATATAATAATACTCTTAGTGTATATTTGTGCTAGGGCTTTCCACTTATAGGCCTCTAAGTTAAGGAATTCGAAAAAAAAGCATAATACAAATTAAACACACAACCAATCCAATCTTTTGCCCAATAATCGTATGCGATAATTTTTGCAGGCACTTAAGCTTAATCTGAAAGATTGCAGCTCATTGTTTCGATTTTGCACCACAAGCCTCTAGCTAAATTAATGCATCCAGCACAATTCACAATCGTTACTTGTGAAACGATTCTTTTCTATCGACCTGAATTGAACACCATCCCTGATGCTCTTCGAAAGAGTGACGATCTGCTGAGATTTTTGTCCATGATTCTCACTACCCCAATAACAGCCCCAGGGAGTTAACCACTAAACCCGACTATAAGACATTGAAAAGAAAACTTTTGATACACATCAACTTTCGTCTCAAAAGGATTTTCCCCGGTTATCTTTTCCATTTCTTTTTTCGAAGTCTGCAACCATAAACTCGTCTGCTTGTTAAGAAATCACCAATTGCTGCTATCCACCACCAATCTTCAACCTGCCTTCCTACTTAGCGAGGGATGGGCTTAAGTGTTCTGGGGATTATTTAAATTACCCTGGCATTTTGGGTGAATTGTAAACGAGTCACCGTCCGTCGTCGTCTTGGTCTCGGCAAACCGAGAATTTTTTCTTATGGTGACGGGGGTGGTACGTCAAGGCAATAAGAATTCAGAAAAAAAATTCGCACGAACTGAACTATAGGAACTAGAAAAGAAAAACAACATCAGGCAAAGACTATGCGGTTTTAGGGGCGATTTAAGGGATATCATAACAAGTGTTACCCGCAACAAAATCTACGTCCGCAGGCCAATGGGGAGGATGTCATAAGTTTTGCTTTTTGTATGCGGCATTCCCTTTCAATTTGTCCAATTTACATTGGAAATTATGTAAATTTTTTACGAAAATACGCTATGGCCGCAAGTCATGTTTGCTATATATATATTTAAAAATTACGAATGGGACATAGGGTTTAGACGTGTTACCAGCATAGAATGGGGGTAATTTAGCAGAATGATATTGCGAAGAGATCATGTTTCAGTTTCACAATTCATGAACGGGAATTTTAGAATTGTGTCTAAAATACTCTGCACTTTTTTTATGTCACTTGTTCGAAGAACAACAGTGAGACAAGATTGCAATTTTGTACATTAGTGTCACCATACACTGTCGAACTCGAACACGAACCTTTTACAAATATCCTCTGAAAAGCTCAAGACACACATACATACTTCACATAAAGAAAACCGGTCCACTTGTATCGTGTTCGACATCGAGTTTGAGTTCGACAGTGTATGGTGACACTTATAAGGCTGAAATAAATGTAAAGAATATCATCATCAATAAGTCCTAAAAGTAATTACAACCAATGACGCACCCCGTAGCCGTGTTCGTTCGGTTACCGCTCTACGATCTAGATATTGGAGGTTCGATCCTCGGCGCGAACAAAAACTGCCTGCAGGTACTACGAGTATAACCTCAAAAATGTGAAACTTTACGATAGAGCTGTCAGTTGCCAGATTGCAGCACTAGGGTTGTCCAATCCCGAAATATAAAAGGCAACCTCCGTAATAAGGCTACCGCTGCGTTCCGAGCTTGACAAGGTATAAAGGCGGCGCGGATAAGAGGTACATGCTAGGAATTGCACGACCGAAAAGTGGATATGCTATCGAAACGTCAATAAGGCATAGATATGTTAGAGATGTTGATGCACCCGAAGCGATTGCCAAATGATGACATTCAATCAACCAGTTATATCCCAAAAATCGGCAACTCCACCTTTATCACAGCGTTATATTAGCTTCATCACACCAACATTTCGAATTGAGGAGAATAAATTTCAAGATTATATCGTTGCAAATTTATTAACTGAAAAATTGATATATTCCTTGTTTTACCCGTCATCCCTCGTGCCAAAGTGTATCACCCTACCACAATGTACGCGTGTCGTGCGAAACCAATCACAAATTCAATTTGGCCATGGAAAGGACGACATATCGTGTGACATGGGAAGTAAGCGCGGGTCGAATCTGACGAAAACCGAATCAATTTTCGATATACATGTCGGAGGAGTTGGCCGCAGGATAATGGGAAATCGAAAAAGTAAGGCATTTGCCTCCTTGCACCCTAGCGATACAGTTTGTCCAATGGGATTGGCATCATTGTCGTCATCATCATCATCAACATGAGCAGCATCAGTATCGTTCGTCATCTTTGACATAGCCATCATTCTTAGGTCTCAGTTGACTTCCTTTTTGTGTCTTGGCCGGAGATCGAAGCAATTTATATTCGACAAAACAAGATAACAATATGTATAAATATGTATATGTTGTATTATGGATTTGAGTTTCCGTATCCCGAGGCGAAAGATGTGAGTTAAGTTTGTTGAAAAAGTTGCAGTCCTTACGAACACTATTTCATGAATGCTGTTTATTTGATTGACGGACGAGGAAAAGCCTCTAAGGTCGCTTTCAGATGGTATACAGTGTACGCTCTTATAACCGGACACAATAGGGTCTTAACATTTTGTCCGGTTATGGGGTGTGTCCGCTTAAAAGAACTTTAACATCTTTTTAGAGCAACCTTAAATTTTTTTTAAAGAATCAAATGACCAAAACTGGATTGGAATTGAAATTTAATTTTTTTTGTATCACACCCTGATACAAGGGTTGGCACTCACTGTTTGTATTTGGGGGCAAAAACATAATGGTGACTTTGGAAAGTTTAAAATTTTTATGATGCGAACCAGCGTTATCAAGAAATAGAAACACTTGCTTTTTACGTCGTACCAAATAGTTATTGAATGTCACTAAATTCATGAAAATGCGAAGAAAAGCAAAAATTATCTAAAGGAAAATTGGGATAGAGAATATACAAAAAATTCGCAGCCTGATGGCACATGTTGTTCAGAAAACATTTGTTGCATTTCTGTCCTTGTATACAGGGTACACTCCCTTTTAAAGTTCCGAACTTTTTTTATGTTTTCAAACAAATGAGGCTCCCTTGACCGGACGCTCCCATAACCGGACACGGACACACTTTTTTCAGTTATTTTTTAGACTAAACCTCTAATAGCCGGACAACTCGGTGGTTTCGCAATTATTTTTGGCTAATTAGCCGTTAATCCGTTGCTTTCTTTCTCGTATTTGCTTGTCTATCCTCAGTTTCTTATTCAAGTCACATGTTGTGCCTCCCAGTTGCGTTCATAACTTGCATAACATGTTTCACTGATGATGTTGATCTGTGGATAGAGGTTACTGCCAAGATACTACCTTTAATGCTCCGCGCTTTCCAGTAAACCTTGAACATTGAAAAAATACATGTTCCGGATCCTCCGTTATTCCTGGGCCCCTTGGACAGGGCGAATCGTCTAGTTTGAGTCTGTGTTACCTACACCTGTATCCTATATCCACCATATTCTTTTAGAAACTGGGTTAGACTAATGTTTTACCACTCCCTGCTTGCGGTTCAGCCACAATTTCATTTGCGGAATGAGTATGTGTGTTCATCATGCCTTTGGGTCCACCACGATTGGCATTTCCTTAAAGACTCTTGCTCTTTTTTGCGCGCATGAAATGTGTGCGGTGCCTCCAAACATTGGTCTTTGTACGATCTGTCTAAGAGGATCGTAGCCGTAACAACATAAGCAGCCTCATCAGATGCTGCTCGGTATGCACAGCACCCTCTTAACGCAATCCTTCGGTAAACAGAGTTGATAGACACTAAAAGCAGCCTACTCGGTCGTCGTCCTTCCACACTTGGCATCCTCCTTGCCAAAGCCACAGTAGCATTTGTCAAATTTTCACATACATATTTGAGGTGTTATCCAAATGTTAGCTTCGCATCAATCATCATTCCCAGGTTAGGCTTAGAAATGATGATGGTGCTTCCGACTTTGATCCTCAGAGTGATCCTTTGTCTGCGATTACTGATGAGAACGGCTTCCGTTTTTTGCTCAGTTAGCGCCAGTCCTACTTTTACCACCCACAACTTAATAGATGTCGTTGGGTCGGCGGCGTACAATTCAGCGTATGCCGGCCTTGGAAACCACGATCACAGCTTTGACATCTGCGAACCCGACTACCGTCACTTTTTCAGGCACTCGCAAATCCAATATGTCTTTGTGCATAATGTTCCCCAGGAAAGTTCCGAGTACGGATCCTTGTTGAGCGCCTGCTGTTACATTGTACTCTCTTGATCCTTCGCTGGTTTCTGCAGAATTTTATACGAAATTTAACTCTTTATTGATCGTGCCGAATAGTCAGGCACACCTATCCGAACACAATTGAATGCATTTACAGTTTGCCGAATCGAAAGCATTCTTGACGTTCAGTGTCACAATCGCGCAACATTTGCCATCGTAAAACGCCTGTTTCCCTAGGTATGTCACTGTCATGGTCACATCGGCTGTAGAGCGCGGTCTTCGAAATCCAAACTCTCAGCTGCCGTCGTAGAGGAAAAGGAAGGTTCCTCTACGACAGCACCTAGTCTGTTAAAAATTATTCATTCCATCACTTTCCCCGCAGTGTCTCGCAGGCAAATTGGATGATATGAATTTGGTTCACCCGGCGCGTTGGTTTGTTGGGTTTTCGTAGCGTTTTTGTCCCCTACTACCACCAGTGAGTGACAACCCTTGGATCAGCGTGTGATTAAAAATTTCGAATTAATTTCGCCACTGGTCCAGTTTTGATTATTTGATTTAAAAAAAAATGGAAGGTTGTCTGACGGTCTCTTAAGTGAGCGTTCCCCATAACCGGACAAAATTGTTGGTCCCGATGGTGTCCGGTCATAAGAGTGGACACCGTATTCCTAAAAACGCCCACAATCAGGTCAGCTTTGAACAAGGTTTTTCAAAACTTTCGTGTCAATATCAAATGGCATTATTATTTTAAGTACCAGCTGAACAGTGCAACCGTATGTAATAATCTTCCAACTAAACCGTATAAAGGTCGATGCAGACACATCAGTCACGTCACAGTTCAGTCAACCTTCCGAAACATAACCGTCACCGTCAAGTCACAGTCAAAATAGCGGCTGTATTCACATATAGCCGTCAGGATATTCAGACCGTAGTCAGTCATTTTTTGTGTATGCTCTCGAGTGTACCTAGATTTACCATCTATTTTTATTTCATTTCCAATTTGTTTCCATATCCTGTTTTTATATGCTATATCCATATATTTTATTTATTATGCGATAAATCGTACAGAACGGGGTAATTTCGAACCAACTCGATTAATTTTTCGTCATCGCCCATGTTCACTTTCTAGACTGACGTCCGTCAAACACAAAAAATATCGTTGGGAAGAAATGTGAATTTGACTGTTCGGTGACGGAAGCGCGACTGACGGTTCTGATTCGTGACTGCGCCGGCTCAATGTGGACAGCGCCACTTGACTTTCAAGAAACGATATTTTTTGTGACTGATACCAGACGGTGCTGACGGAACTGTGACGTGACGTGACTGATGTGTGTGTATCGACCTTAATGTGAAAGTACCCATTTGATCTCATATGCCACTGCATCTACTGTCGCCATTAGTTTTAGTAGCAGCAGACGGCTTCTACCCGGCGAGATTTAAATGTTTAGTCGTGACCATGTAATGTGAAGTGGGCTATGCTTTTGCTCAGTCGACAAAAAATTTCGCCGTATCGGGTTTTAGCCGTCCGGCGGAAACCAGATAGTGTGAAAGCGGTCAATTGTACCTAAATATTGCACGGCTTGTATTTATCTAGTTTGCCAGATTAGAAGCTTACTTCGAATTTTGTGATTTTCAGCTTGGTCTGTCGTGAAAGTTTGATACTAGTCCTATTAGGCGATTTTCGAGTACATACATACATATCGATGGTGAAGATTCACAACCTCCTATGTGAATTTTTGAAAAAAAAATTTTTTTTTCTCTTTTTCTAACGTGTTTTTAAAATATTTATGTATCAATTAACCGCCTATATTTTTATTTTCAGTAAAAAACCGTTAGAAGCAGCAACATCCAAACCCTCTATGTCAATGTTGTGTTTTATAACTTTTACAACTTCTTATTGTTAACTGACTCCAAAAATTAAATTTTTGACATAGGAGGTTGGGTACCTTCATCGATATTATCTTGTCATCGATAAAATCACTTTTTCGGATGTTGTCTTTTAGGTAATTCCGAATGTTGCATGTTGGTTTTGAGTGGTGCTCATGACGCTATTATAGGTATATGCTAATCCTCCTAGCAGTCTACCAATTTCTACCGCCTATTGAGCTCAGATGCATTTATCATCAGCAAAAGTTGAAGGCCAAAAAGAGACAAGACGAAATAAATTTGTACGCAATCCGCCAGACTCCGCTTTAGACACAGAACTAAACGTAAAATACCCTTAACCATAATCACTTTGCAAATATCTTCTTTTCAGCCATTTTTCATTCACCAAAGACCGAAATCATTGGAATATTCTTCTCAGATTTGTATCGTCAATCCACCCTCGACGGCCATGTTTCCATTCACCTTGGCCAAACGAGAGCTCTTACTTTAAAAATTTGTCGTGGTACTCAGATTCCATATCCAATCACTAAACGGCACGTTCTGCAAATATTTGCTTTAATCTCTGATGATCTTTGCATCGAATTTGTTGTAAAGGTGCAAAGTAAAAGGTCAGATAAGATTCTGTCTGCTTTTTTGGTTGGGCGGCCTCTACCCCCTCAACATGTTCCTGTGCCGCTCGTCCTGGACGATTACATGTCGGTACGATGTCCTTGTCGTTGTCGAATCGAATGTAAAACAAAAAACCAGATAATATCAGCGAGGATTACATGGATTTGGGTCAGAAAGAGAGAAAAACCACCTATGACCGTACCGCAAAAAAAAGCTAGAGAAAGGGATCTAATTGAACAAGGGAGATTTATGGGATTTTTTGTAGAACGATGTGTTCGTCATGATGAAAACGCTGACATTGACAAAAAGTTCGATTTGGTATGCAGGTTGTCGGTGGAGTATAGGCCACAAAAATCTATTCTGGCTTAATTTTCATCTGCATATGAAATATGCAGATGAGCACTTACTTGCTTTGTACTGTACATACGAGCATGTACGATTATTATGTAAAAAAAAACAACCGCTGACCGAAATCTGCAAAAACAATTTTCGTGAATTGAGTATCATCTACTTGATGGTCTTCAGTAATTTTCGGCTCCGCACAACATTGACTATATATTTGGACAGGGATATGTCTTACGGTTGCGGGTCGTCCTGAAAATTTGTCCGTCCATTTGTCGGATATCAGTGTTATAAGTGATTTAATAAGAGCAGAGCAAGTGACACAGGATGTGCAAAAACGTTTAAAAATCTTAAATCATGCATTTCTAGTCGGTCGATGTGGCATGCATATTTATCGGAACATGGATATGATAGCTACCCAATGTGAAGAACACGCTGTGAAGTTGACACCTCGATGATTTTTTTCACGCAAACTGGGTAAATCGTTTGCCTATCGTTAGCCCACGTGTGCCCAGGACTTGCCTCGGTCGGTTTTTTGGTGAATCGGTTTTTTTATGAGTCGGTTTTTAACTCGTCCGAGCCGGACGGTTTTCAACAAGTCGGTTTTTGTTCGGTTTTTTGGCTGAATCGGTCTTTTAATGAGTCGGTTTTTAACTCGTTTTTTTTAACCATGAGCCGGTCGGTCTTTAACAAGTCGGTTTTCGAGTACTCGAGTACTTGGTCGATTTTTTGGTTAATCGTTTTTTTAATGAGTCGGTTTTTTACCGGTCATGAGTCGGTTTTTATAACCATAAGCCGCTTTTTTTAATGATTCAGTTTTTTCGAAACCGGTACTTGGGAATCTCGGGACCAGCACTAACAGAAGACCAGTCTTAAACCGGTGGACCGGTTTTAGGAACAGGCCTACCCCTACCTCCAATACAATAAAACTTCAATGCTATGTAGCTTATTATATTAACACCGTCGCTTACTTATGTTAACAAACGAATTTTTAGGGGCTTCCAATTATTCTTGTTAATTTCTTAACGAAAACGTCGTATTCCTGAGGTCATCCAGATCGTAGAAGATGAAAATTTCTTTCTTCTGCCAGCGAGGCTGGACCGATTGAGCAGCGCCTCAAGGTAACGCCTACAACCCTGCCAATGTGCTTCCTACTCAGCGACAGCAGTGTTGCAGAACGGCTGGGATCAATTAACGGCCAAATCATCGTCGTTATTTGATATTTGTTGGCGCATCATTTGTCCACAATAGCGGTCTTAATCGACAGTTTGGCATATAATATTTTAATGTCCTTGCATCTTTCGTCAACCGCCCCAGTTGTACCCTCCCGAGCCAGTTCATTTACCTTGCAGTTACCCGCGAAACCAATGTGGCTTGGGATCCAAAAGAGGGTGATATTAAAAAGCCATCTATCTTTGTGAGCGCTGAGCGGCTGTTCTCACTGTTTTCAGATGTCGTCAAGACGGAATCGCCACGTCACTCTACGTGTGTATAGTGATGTCCGTCACAGTAGCAACATGACTGCCTAGCTAGGACAGGACTTCCGAGATCGACGAAACCTCCGCCTGTAAGACACTGCAAAAATCGGGAATAGGGAATGATAGGTTTCCTTCCTTTCGAGTATATGCTTACCGCGACCCCTTCGTCGGTCTAAGATCCATAGATGACTATGAATTCGGTAGTCAAGGGCATATCCCCCGTCCATAGACTCCTCGATGGAATCAAGCTAGTGACGTTTCCGCCAACATGATATTTTGAAGTACGTCTCCCTGTGGAGATTCAGGTTGTTCAGTATAGTAGAGTGTCCCACATTCAGTGCACGCCATTGGCCACTGGGCCGCCTCGCAAAGGCGCAAAGCCGTGTTGTGTGTTTGTGGCCAGTTGTTCGCAAAGAATATCCAACGGAAGCAAGCCGAAAATCATATCTAGTATCCGGCTAACGGAGTATGTAGTTCTACAATAAACACAGTAGGCCGGTTTTTTGAGTGAAGTCCAGCATACACTGATACCTTACAATAATTAAGGACGTGCAACATGCACAGTTAGTAAGGGAGACGACCCCATTTTACTACCTCCAAAGTGTTTTCTTTCCGGACAGTAATTAGGTTATAGAGTTGATATGTGCAATAACGGAATATCAATACTGCCTGAGCAAATTCTGCCGGAACTACCCTCATGCCAGTTTGTAATCAAAAGTGCTTAGAAGTGTAGAGAGCTGCGCAGGGCTTCCGAATTTGTAATCTTGACTCCTCCAAACTTGTCGCAACGTCCTGACACGAGGGTTCAAAGGTGATTTTTCAGATCAAGGATCTACCCCTATCCAAGGTCTTGGTATCCTCTTTTTAAAAATCCAATCCTCCCTCATCCAAAGTTGAAGGAAATGGGTGTCAACAGCGCCACCAACCAATCCTACATCGCGGTAGCCTGCCGGAAGTGGGTGCAGGAGAGGGTAATTTGGGGCGTACGAACAAACCTATTTGAAATTTGACCCACTTTCGCGAGGCAACACTGATTTTTCATAAAGAGGACATCAAGACCTTAAATTAGGCATCTAATTTAGCGAAAACCTCTACGAAGGCAGTTTGTCGTCCGCGACCATCACATTTGCGCGCTCCTGCCTTCCATTTTTTGCCAAGCGTTCGCGAGGTAGGAATGGTTTTTCGGAAAGACGGTAGTTCATCGACCTGGAACATCAGCTGTACACACTCCTGCAACCCACTTCCGGCAAGTGTGGCCGGGTAAAACTCATTTTTCGAAAAGAGGACATCAAAACCTTTGATTTAACATCGTATTTAGGTACCTTTGCGCTCTCGTGCTAATGTGTTGCGGCAAGTTTTGACGAATTAGGATTGCATATTCGGTTCATATTAATCATCGGGATGCTAACGCTTTTTAATGTCGATTCTTTTGAGCGGAATATCATTAAAATAGAAATCAAGGAAGAAAGTACCGAGAAAGATGATAACGCCAATGACACCGCGAGAAGCTTTAATTTCGAATAGTGAAGCATTACAAGTGGTCATCAAGCTTATTATCTAAATGGTGTGAACAATGCACAAACAATTATAATAAGTATTGCGGAACGTGTTTGAACAATTAAGACAGTTAAAAAACGTTTTATGTTTCATTTGCTTATTAATGATTGGCTTATATTAATAGGGGTCCTGCATTTATTAGTTAATATAAGTGAGCGTCTACAGTATACGCATGCAGTGTTGATAATTGTCACCAGTAAGCTGATGATGAACTACTAGTTACGATATATATACATTTACTTAAAACCTGGTCCGCTAAGAAGTGGAAATTTGGGTCAATATCCAACGACTAGGTAAGATTGCTCCAAATTTTGGAGGCCTTCTACTCAACCTTCGTTGTCCTAAATTCATTCATCATCAATTTTCTGCTGAGTCCTTCGGCCACGTATATATATTAATATCTTCAATACAATTGAATCCTCAAAATCATTTCTCTCAGACTGCATTTGGATACCTATCAATCCAGGATCCGACAATTCGATTCCAATACAGGAAAGACACGCGTAAATCGATAGTCGGTGAAGTTTGCAGTTTACTGTCTACGTTCGATTTGAGTCCTGAGTGAATATAAAAGCCGAGCCGAAAGGCAAACTTCTGAAACTGCCTTCTAATAAATAAGGCATGCTAGTCTGCATCGGCAGCGTATAATTTATGAACTAAAGTTTTACTAATTTGCGGTAATGTTAACCCCAACTCCATTCTATTCCTCGTCACAGGCCATGTCTCCTTGATTGCTGTGCACCCACCGCCTTCCATTTCCTCCGTTCTCAGTTCGAAGTTTGTAGTTTGCTTCCTTGCGCAAATATTTTTCTTACTTTGCCTGATAGTCTACTGCTTGCTCGTTCTCCACTTCCTGTATTCCCACAAGGTATCAACTTGGTTTCGTAGACCATACCATAGCACATTCTGCCTTCGCCCACAACTTAGCACTTTCCTGTTTGCCTTCAGCTGTAATCCATCTGTAGATAAGCTTGTAACGGAGGAAGATACGAGAAACAAAATGAAGCACAAAAAAAGTTTCCAATATTGGATTTTCGATGACCTAATCGAAAAGTGAGAATTAGGAATGTTGTTCTGGACTCTTGGACTCTGCGATTGCTGGATCTGTTGTGGAGGTGAGGGGCAGACAATTGGGTTCTTAGTAGTGATATGCCTCACTGATTAATTTATGGACTTCCTAATCAATATCCAGCGATTGTCAGTAGATGCCAAAGAAAATACGGAGTTCAACGTGAGACTGACAAGTAAAGACAGTTGAGATGGGCGCACTAAAGTGAGTGAATAACTTATTTGTTGTTCACGATTTTGTTTTGAAATGGTTGGAAATTTGCTACAGATAGAAGCATGGACAAACGAATTGTAAAATAAGAATTTGGGGCGACCGGTAGCGCAGTGTGTTGCGGCATCAGTCTCATGTTTGACTACCGGCGTTTCAGGTTCGAATCCCGTCCACGACGACGTTCGTGGCCATGGATGTGCAGGAGGTACATGCATGCTGGCAACTGCATTCTCCGAAACCAGTTTATGCCGAGAAACGTCAACTGGACCACATGGAACAGTTGACGCGCTATGTCCCACAAGGAGTTGGGGCAATTGAGAAATTATCAGAAAGATTGACCGTCGCAGTAGCTCGTTGGGTAGATCAACCATTTACCAAGCTAGAGGCCGCAGGTTCGATTCCTGCCACGAACCTACTCAAATACATAGTTGCTTTTCTCACTGGGCTCCAGTCAACTTGGCTGTGAATGAGTACATTAATTTGGAAAAAATAATGGAGCAAAGGCGTGCTCTAATGGCTGCTCGTGGAATCTTTTCTGTGAGCATATTGAGGAATCTAGCAACGCATCCAGACTCCGTAAAATTATGTCTACGGTCCCGACAATGCCCACTTATTTGGTGAAACAAGTCAGAACTTGGGCTTCTTCAGGTCGGGACTGTTGACTTGTTTCCCTGGTAGCTCTGCTCTTACTCTTTCTGTAATGGCTACTCAGCCAAAGTATGACTTTGCGTCAATTATTTCGAAGGAAAAGATAATATGGGCCATTAACAGTTTCAAGCCCGCTTGACCTGACGGAATCATTCCCGCAGATTTTCAGTTTGTGCTGGATGGAGTGTATCCTTGGATCGAATCCATTTTCAGAGGATTCCTGGAGCTTGTTTAAATTTCCTGTTTATGGAGTTAGGTCAGGGCCACCCAAAAGACCTTAGATTCATTAGCCTGCCGTCATGTCTGATAAAGGTGTTCGAAAGATTGATCGTCACCTACCTGCACAGCATGTCGCGCTTGGTGGTCGTGGTCGTTCGGTCAGCTTTCTACGATACTAATCTCGAGCTCGCAGTTCAAATGTTGCCGCTATAAAAACTGCCTGTGGGTACTAATAGAACTCTCACAGTGCTCCGAGCTTGTCAGTATAAAGACGGCGCGGATAGGAGGTGCATGCTAGCAACTGCAGTTGCGAAAAGTACCTATAGATATGCCATCGAAACGTAAACAAGGCATAGAAATGCTAGAGAAGTTGACGCGCCCATACCCCTGGAGGGGTCAAAGGAATTAACACACACCTGCGCGCACCATTCTTGTTCAGTTGCTGTCTGCCTCCCAGCATAATCACTGGAGGAAAGATCAGTGGATCATCTGCGCGTGGGCATGTTATCAGGGAAACTTCTTAAGTTGGGGTCCTCTCTCCCCTTCTGCCGGTTAATGAGCTGCTTGTGGAACTGTAGGGATTGAGGTGTAAAGGCATAGAAATGCTAGAGAAGTTGACGCGCCCATACCCCTGGAGGGGTCAAGGCGATTAACACAGATAAGTTGACGCGCCCATACCCCTGAAGGGGTCAAAGCAGTTAACACACACCTGCGCAGCACCATTCCCGTTTAGTTGCTGTCTGCCTCCCAGCATACTCACGGGAAGGAAATATCAGTGGATCATCTGCGCGTAGGCATGTTTTCAGGGAAACTTCTTAAGTTGGGGTCCTCTTTCCCCTTCTGCCGGTTAATGAGCTGCTTGTGGAACTGTAGGGATTGAAGTGTAAGCCCACTGCATATGCCGATGATACTGCAATCGCTATCCCTGGTAAGTTCCCCTGTATTCTTTCTTAGTGATTTAATGCACAGGGCCCTGTACGTTCTGGTAAAGTGGGCAAATGAGGTTGGGGTTAGAGTGATTCCCACCAAAATAGAACTTGCACTTCTCACCAGGAGATTTAAGGGGTTCCCTCGTATGAACCACCGTTAATGGAGGGTATAAGGCTTGTTCTCACTGACAAAGCTAAATTTCAAACAAGTTATTTTTTTCTGCGGACGACAGCCATCAACCCCATACAACGTGTATGGTTCTTAACATGCCGTCGCCCTTGTTCGTCTAGAGTGGGACTACACAATCAAAACTGCAATTAAAATATTGAGAATGAACCACCCCCCGCGTTCGCCGGTTTCGACCACTGGTGCTAAGCGCGTCTCATCAGACGCCTCTGCTTCGCGCTTCGCACAGTGGGAGAGGCGTGACCGGGAAAATTCCAAGTCGGTTGTTGCATCGCCTTATATATGGCTACGAACACGAGATGGGTGTGAATCCAACCTGGATGCAAATTGCAACGTGCAACTTGCCGGTATGGAATTCTGTTCACTCGTTTGTTCTGACTAAGAACCATACACGTTGTATGGTGTCGATGGCCGTCGTCCGCAACAAAAAAAAACCAGGCCGAAGCGTATATACCCTAGACTTGTGCAGACCTAGTGGTGATACCAAAAGTACCAATTGGCAACGACCATATGTATTGAAAGTGAGTTTCCTATATGGCCAGTTTATAGGGGAAGTTGGCACTCATTTATGAGGATCTTGGCCATTCGAAAAATCAATTGACTAACCCATTCTGCAAATATTTGTCGAATTTTTCAAGTCGCTAGCTTCATTCTATCGAAAGTCATTGCTTGTTTGAAGTCTCACTTGTAGGGGAGGTAGAGGCTCCTTGGACTGGATCTTGCCCATCATTGCCACCAACCAATTAGTTCATCCTACAAACATTTAAAAAAAAATTCAGGTCTCTAGCTTCACTCTATCGAAAGTTATCGCTTATCTGAAGTTTCATTGATAGGGGAAGTAGGAGTTTCGTTGGTCGGATTTTACGTATTTTCAATATTAGCCAACTGGATCCTACTTCAAACATTTGACCAATATTTCAAGTCGCTACCTTTATTTTGTCGTAAATTATTGCTTATTTTAAATTTCATTTCTAGGGGAGGTAGGGGTTCCTTAGGTTGGATGTAACCCATCTTTAATACCAACTAACTCAATCTCACTTTAAACATTTGACCAAAATTCCAAGTCGCTGGCTTCATTCTATCAAAAGTTATCTCTTATTTGAAGTTTCATTTGTAGGGGAGGTAGGGGTTCCTTGGGTCGGATCTTGCCCATTTTCAATGCCAAATAACTAGATTTTACTACCAACGTTCTGCCAAATTTTTAACTCGCTAGTGTCGTTCTATCGAAAGTTATCGTAATTAAAGGAATATTTAATTTTTTCAATTTTGTAGGGGAGGTAGGCGTTCCTTTGATCTGATTATGCCCAACTTACCAAAACCCAAGCAACTTCTTACTTCAGGGTTACATGCCAAAAATCAGATGTATACGTCAATTGGTTCAAGAGTTATAGACAAAAAACCTGAAAAGTAGGGTAGTACGGGGCTTTTTGTAAGAAAATTACCGTTAGTTTTCAACTGATCGATTTTATTTTCCCAGGAGAGTATAAGATTACCCTTACTAGCAATATACCAAAGCTAGAGCTTTTCATGATTTTTTAATCGGAAGTTATAGATACATTTAATTATTTTACATATGTAGGGGAGGTAGGCGTACTCTTGGCCTGATCATGCCCAATTTCAATACCGTCCAACTAGATCATACTACCAACATTTTACCAAAATTTCAAGGCTCTAGCTTCATTCTATCGAAAGTTATCGTGCGAACGGACAGACAGACGGACAGACAGACGGACTGACAGACAGGCAGACGGACAGACAGACAGACAGACAGACAGACATGGTTAAATCGAATCAGGAGGTGACTCTGATCATTTATATATATACATTGCTATACCTCCGGAGCCTCCTTTAAGGTGTTACATATTTTCGTCGTGACAAAAACAATATACCCTATACTATAAGTCTAGGGTATAAAAAACTTGTTTGTAGTGTAGCCACTGGCGTTTAGTCTCAATAATCTAGGCAGTAAATGTATTTTTTATAGATCACTAAAAATAGACATCAGTAATTAAATCTAAAATTGACAATAATTATTGATTCAACGACCAAATTTTTTTTTTGTCTAAATTCAACCAATTTGCATGTACTCATCATTACTGCATGGTCACCATGTTTTTTTTTCTATGTCGCAGCAAATGAAAGTCAGTTCAAATTCATTAACTACACTCCCTTCATAGCACTGAAAGGACAAGACAGAAGTGATAACTTCGGTTGACCGCTGGGATCTACATCGCTGTGGATAATCACTAATTACTGGTGAAGTCCTAGTCATGGCAGAGAACGGACAGTGCCGAAATGAATTGTCCACTGTATCGTAACAATCGCAGATAAGTTAGGTTTTTTTCGGCATCCTGAAGAGAGATGACAGGAAGCATTCAACAATCTTCACCCTACTCTAGGAGCACCCAGTCCAAAAACGAGATGAACTGAACTCTCGTATCTCTCGACACGTTATCTTGATGCCACTAAATTAAGCACGTCATTAAGTCCGAATGTAAATTATACGACGTTTTGCCCCCCCAAAACTTTTGGAGAAAAACTCTCGACACTTTCTGTCTTAATTGTGAAGATGGTAATCTAGGAGCATAACTTACCGAGCGACTGAGCTACTAGTATCCGGATAGGCGTATGATATAGCCATGAAGAGGCCCCGAGACACTCAGTGAAGCCTGAAGCAGGACCAAACGTAGCAGTAGGACTGATAACGAATGAAAGCTTTTTCTAACGGCCATTTGGTAGAATATGTAGTCTTGGGGTGCAATATAAAACGCACAGCGAAAGAGATATGTTTGTGACGGTGATAGCAGGGGGTGACTTTAAAACAGGAAATTAAATTTCCCATACGCATAAATTTCACTGAAAACTTTCTCACTTTCCCTTTTTTATGTGGAAAAGATATACGATTTGGATTGAGTGAGTTTATTACAATCACGCGTGCTTTGCAGGTTGGGGAAAATTTGTGGATTAGATTTTTTTCTAATCTCTTGTAAAGAAGTACGAGATATTTATGGGAGTCTATCACGGTTCAACAAGATGAGCTAAATTGAAATTGTTTTCAATTGAATGTTTTTGTGTTGATGAGCAGGTTTAGATTTGACATAACCGCTTCAGAGAACACGAATAAAGTTTTAGAAAACTTTTAACAGACGCGCGGCTATAATTCGGCCATAGTTGTTCTGGAAATTCTCTCCATAAAACTGCAAGGGTCTGGTCTTCGGGACGACCTGAATAGGCCCTTTGCCACAGACGTCCCGGAAAAACTGTGCAAGTGCAGGCCTGGCCTTCCGGAATTTGTCAGACAAGGTCCCAATCCATACTAGTCTTAGAAGAGAGAGATTAAGAGGAAATGAAAAAGAGCGAAAGAAATGAAGCAATTCTGCACAAGGGTGGAAGTCGGAGGGGAATGTTGATTTTGACATTTCAGGGTACAACTACATGGACCAGGCGGGTGTTCCGGAGTAGAGAAACAAAGTGGAATGTTGTTGTTCACAAGGGAGAAGTATGAGTTGAATGTGAGTTTGACAGAGGTTGGACAAGTTTTTTAAAACCAATAATTATTATATACCATAATTATTATTTGAGCTTCGAGCTTTAAAGTAATAAATATTTATTATTAAAACCTTGCTGTCAGCCAAGAATTCGGACACGGAAACACACGGATTTCATAATCAGCTAACTCAAAACTATTATTATTGGCTGAATACCCGACGCGGCGAGACCCTTCCGTAGCAGTCGATTGTCAGTGGGTCCGTAGCCTCGAGCAGATGTGCCGTGTGATGCTCCTACCGAAATAAAACGATGTTCCTGCACCTCAGTGAGCGTGCCGCTCTCTGCGGTGCGGCTCCAATCGAAAGTTGGCATTACTACGCCGATTTTGACGACGTTTTGACAGGCTGTCATTACACATATTTACCGATATCTGCATGCGAGCTATTTGAATTCGCTCCCTATAACGTATATTGAAGCCAACCGGGTTGTTGAGATGCTTATGTTGGGGGACAGAGCAGTTTGTTCCTCTTCAGCGCAGTTCGCCCCCATTCGCTCCTATTTGTATGTGGGCTATTTGAGTTCGCCCGCTACAACGCATTAAAGCCACCCATTGCGTTGGTCGGGGAACAGAGCTGTTTGTTGCGAAACAAAACCACAGAGCACAGATATAAAGAGCAGGAACTCAGAACAAATTAATTTTTAAAGCAGGATGCAAATAATCCCACACACACAAATAAGTCTCGCCACTCTAGAAGCAACAGCTATTATTTCAAGCAAACCATCCTTTAGAGTGATAAAGACAACAACATATCAAATCAGCTGTGTCTGTCGAATAAAAAGTCATGGGTTCCTCAGGTGTAATTGTATGCGTGGCATGGCATCGCAGTTGCATATGTATGAGTCGCCATTTTTGTGTTTCACACAAATGTATGTGTGCATTTTCATGTTACCAGCAACACAAAACAATAACCTTAATGGAGCATTGCCATATTCGTTCTTCGTTGAGTTTTTCCATTCGTTGAAAGCTTTGGCGCTAAAATTTACAGTTACTCTTTAAAAAGTAAACTGTCTTGCGAGAGCTTGAAAATCATTTTGGATTTGATTTTTTTAAAAATAAATTGAAAATGAAGTGCTTGTTTTGTGGAAACATCCCAGCTGGATCACGGCGGCTTTTTAGCTTCCCAAAAGATATTGAAGCGTGAGTTGTCTTAATGCTGCCCATTAATGTCCATTAATATGACAGGTGTAGGTGTACAAACTTTTTTTAAATGAAAAATGTTACATGGTTCTTTGGAAAATTTCCGTACTTCTGTTGAAAATAAATAAAGGAAAAAAAGAATACCTGAACAATTTTGTTGTTTGACTGTTGTTAATCTTGATGTATTTTCCCGAATTGTTGTTCTACTTTCCAATTTCCAGTTTCATTCATTCCAGAAGAATCGGCGTACAATCACTGCGAGAACTTATCCTAATTATGTTATCCTAATTATTAACCGCAACCGAACAAGGTCAGCAAGTGTTCATATTTTTATATGAGGTTCTCACATGTATCCGACAGTTTCAGATCAAGTGATTTGGCCAAATAAAAAAATCATTATAAGGTGATTTTTAGTTTGTAAGTATAGTTTCAGGTGAACAACAAATTTACAATATAAAATGCGTTATATAGTAGTTACCGTTAGGTTTGCGAACAAACCTTCAGTATCGACATGTAAATCGGTATTATCCCCTCACTATTCTCAATTACTTTTCTATTCATTGTAAAATTGTGTTTAACATTTATAGGAGCACAAGTGTCTTGTTCATTTTAGCAAGACACTTCAATAATAATTAAACTATACACCGTTAATAAAATACTGAAAACACAACGCAAATGTAGAAATGCCAAAAACATTGACTTTTCAAATAAATTTATTTTTTTTAGAAAAAAAAAAGAAGAATAAAGAGTACAAAATCCTTTCCACTGGACAGTAGAAGTCTTTAATAAATAGTTGTCTGTTTTGTTTCACTTGAATTTAATAGTTTGGCCTGAAGGGGTCGAGACGAATGTGATGTTGTATCATTACTTTTTCTTGCCCTTGTCGCCGGCAGTTGGAGCTGCAGGAGGAGAAACGCCTGTCAATGCGGTCAGTTCCTTCTTCAGTTTGAGAAGAATTTCGACTTCGGGTTTCCAGACATCGGCACCGGATGATGATTTCAGCGTGCACACTTTATCGCCCTGCAACGAAATATTATCAATACAGCACAATCGATTAAAAACAATGGTCTTTGTTTACCTGATCCGCGATTCTCTTCTCCAACGCTTTGATAGCCTCATTGTCGTCCAGTTGAGCTGGCGCCGAACCTCCGTCATTTGAATCTTCTGCAATTCTTCGACTTGTTTCTTGTATCCAAGGAGCAGAGCAACTTCCGGTTGCCACACGGCCTTTTCCGCACTACTAGTCTTCAGAGCTCGCACCTCCTTGCAGCTTTATTGGTTCATCGGCTTCGGCTATTGTTGCAAATACTTTTTTCACGTCGTTTTTCGCTTGATTGCCATCGCTACTTCCGTTCTGCACGCGACTGTAATTTTCCCGAAGCTCATCGATACGCGACTGCTCGATTTTCGTGAAAAACGGTGCAGGTTTGTCGATTGTCTGGACGGAAGAAGGTTGCAAGCGAATGGTTTGCTGAAAGAAAATTGGTCGTTGCGATTAGATGTCGTCGCGGTGTTATGAAATGATGCGGCAAACTTACCTCTCGTCAATGTAGCGATGCTTCGATTGCAATTGATCGAACATGTTGCGGGCAATATTGGGCATGTACGGGTACACAAGCATGGAGAGTAGAGCGCTTAAATTACACAAAATACCCGTGACAGTAGCGGCTCTGGCTTTCTGATCATCAGTGCCCTTGAACAGCACCCATGGCTGTTGTGATTGCATGTACTGATTGCCGTGTCGAATGCCACCCCAAAGCCTGGCTTTCTCCATTGATCCAATGTATCCGTTAATTTCACGATTCACTAGAGCCAAAAGAAGTAGCTCGTCTTCGGTTAATTTCATAGTCGGCACGGTCGAGGCAAAGTTCTTTTCACAGAACATGAGCGAACAATTGACAAAGTTGCCTAAATTGTTGAGAAGTTCGGAATTATTACGGGCGGCTAGATCGTTCCAACTGAAGCTGGAATCCTGTGCCTCGGGCCGGGCAGAGGCCAAGTAGAAATGCCAAATGTCGGCCGGAATGCCAGTCTCCTGCAATGTGAACGAAAATAGACTTGGAACAGGAGGTAAATGATTTGAAAAACTCACCTGAGCATCATTTCCGAACACGCCAATGCCTCGACTCTTACTGAACTTGCCATCTTCATGGTTCAAATACTCGCTGGCCATAATGCGCGACACCAGCGTCGATCCATTGTTCAGGGCAAGCAACGTAGACGGAAACATGACCGAAGGGAACGGAACGTTATCCTTGCCCATGAACTGATATAATGTCACGTCGATGCCCTTTTCCGGTTGCTACCATTGCTTGTAGTCTTTCGTGTAGCGACTTGTGATGGACATATAACCGATCGGTGCGTCGAACCATACGTACAATACTTTCTTTCCAAATCCTTTCAACGGCACCGGAATGTCCACTTCAAATCGCGCGAAATACATCGCTCCTTGAGCCACGATCTGGTTCAACAACAATAAAACGGCCATCTCGTAACAAAACAAACGAAGACTCGCGCGACCGACAACTGTCAACTGTTATCACACGTAGTCGTCTCTCATCAAAGCGAGAGAAAAGATTGCCCGAAGTAATTTTGTAAACAATGCGCTTGTTCACAAATCGCGACGGAAGATTTCTGATTAAATTACACATTGATATCGATTGTTACTTATGTTAATCGAACTTACGAATCACGCGATTTAGTTATAAATCACTTTCACTGTGGTATCACTAAACTTTCACTTAACAAATCGAGTTTGAAAATTCGCGAAAATGGAGACAACTGATCGTTTGACAGCTCGGCTATAATCGGTTAATACGATGGATTTTGACGAATAAATGAGACAAATTCGATAAGCCACTCAACGAAAATTCATATATTGAGCTCTGTTTCTGCAATTGGAAGTGACTATACGGCCCCCCATACACTATGCGAATAATTGTCAGATCGATCTCACGATGGATCGCCACAAAATATTTCGCGGCTAAAATTATATGGAATTGTAGAAAAACAACGACAACGATAGGCGCATACACTCTGCGATCGATCTGACGATCACAATATCGTCAGATCGATGTCGACTGATCGAAAGGTATATGGGGTGCTTTAGTTTTCACTTTTTGCACATCCATTGTGTACGGATTAGTGAACACAACACATACGCAAGTGAGATACTATGAGCAACCTTTGCTTAATTTGTACTGAGTCCCAACTCTGTTATATCTGTGCTCTGTGACAAAACTTCTTATAATTGGTGTAAACCGATCAATTTAAACTTATGTTTCTTTAAAATGTTTTTTGACTGCACAGATAATATGCAAGCACTAAATTTTCAGATTATTACAATGAATCAGCAACAACAGTGTGACACATTTATAGCCCTGATTCTCTTCTCTACTATGAAGAAATTTGACAATGGATCTAGGCACATGTACGAGTATGTGAAAAAAATGCCTGTTGCGTTTGCATGGAAAAAGTGTAATTTTTTTCTACTTTTTTCTCGGAAACTACAAAAGCTAGGAATTTCGTTCCTTTTGCAAATTATGAAAATTAAATTATACTTGCTTTTGAACAAAGTTTGAGAACTTAGGTTAGGTAGGTGAGCTGCCGTGATTGTCGCAGCACACTTAGACCAGGGATAGGTCCATTGTGTTACCCAAGTTGTGTCCAGTCGCCAGGGGCGCACAGAGAAATTAGGGGGCCCGGGGCTAATAAATAGAAAGGGGCCCTTTGACAAAATTTATTTGTTTATTATGTTTTTTTTTTACAGTGTATTACTGAATTTTCTTTCTTGCTTTTATGACGTTAAATTCCTGAATGACATCTTCGAAATTTATTGTACTTGCTTTTTCGTGTTCAATAGAGAGTAACAGTAAGTTACACAATCTGTCCTCAGCCATCGTAGATCTTAGTCTACTCTTTATAAGAGATAATTTATTGAAAGCTCTTTCTCCGGACGCCACAGATGGTGGAAGCACTAACAAAAGCCTCAGTGAAATACATATTTGGGGCAAAATGTTTTCGTACCCGCATGAACATATAAGATTAAGAAGCTCCAAAGCAGAGCTAAAATTCCATTCCATGAGATTTCTTATTTTCCACAACAAACCTATTTCCTGGCATAGATCAGCCTCGACCAAATCTTTGGGGTATGCAGCTTTTGAAGCGTGAGCAGCAGATGTAACGATATCCTGGACTTCGTCGTCTGACTTGGACTTGTCTTCTGAGTGGCTCCGTTCACTTGGTTGCTGAAGAATCGGCGTGTGCAGTCTCGACAACTGGGATAATCTTAAGCGCAGTTTGTCAACCTCGGTTAAAAGCATATCTATGATCGGGAAGAATATTTCAACCTTAAAGCAATCTTCGAAGCCTTTGAATACGTGCTCTGCGTTGCAGTTTTCATTATGGAATCGTTTTCTCTTCGTTTTTCTTTTAACATTCAGCATTTCAGAGTCAATGCCCAAATTTGATGCAATTATTTTGGTTTCAGTCAATAGGGTTGGCCAGAAATCTCTCAAGCGACTGATAACCTTCAGAAGTTTATCCACACTACGGGCTCCTACTTCTATCCTCAGTTTCGAATTTTGGAGAATCTTATTTGTATCGTCCAGACATTGAAGTAGCTTGCTCCAAATTGTTGTGAAAAGGATGAAATCGAAGGATTGTAGCCACTTAAGTATGAAGATAATATCTGATTGGATCTCAGATGGTACGTCAATTTCGAGGGCTTTCTGTAGAGATTCAACGATACCGCGATAGTTACATAACGGGCGAACAGCTTCAGCTGGTACTCCATCTTGTGGTGGATATCGCATGGAGAGAAAGGTACGCGGTTTCTTGCAAAATTTTCCACCTCACTGGACTAAGAGAAAATATTTTGTAAAGTTTTCCAATATTTCCGAAATACGTTTTAGCCTTCATGCTTGTTTCCATCGCAAGTACGCCACATAGGTTCAGCGTGTGTGCACTGCAAGGCGTGTAATAAGCTTACGGATTCTCTTGTGAAACGATGGCTTGGACTCCAGAATTTTCGTTGTCGAGTCCTTGACCTCTGCAAAAGTTGAAATCGATGTTACAGTCTTCGAGCTGTTTGATTTTCGATCCAATTTCGACTCCTTTTTTCTTCTCAAAATCAGTAAATCGCGACCAGTTGCAGAGTTGAAAGGAAAAGACCAGATGTTCCTCTTTCTCTGAAATAATCTTCTCGATGTCCCCTAAATGGAAGGCCCTTTCGAGTCAAAAATAAGACAACATCGAGGATGGTGGTCAAAATTGTTGTGCATTTTCTTGTTTCTTCTTTTAGGAGACGCATTGACGTTTGGTCGACAGTACATCCCGCTGATATCCTCTGGGTCAATTCCTTCCATTTGATGTATCGGTCTTTGTGAATGACATTTTTTTTTTCACCATAATGTGTCTGCTGTAGGAAGAAATGTGCGCAAATGCAAAGAACAAACCAAATTCCAAACACATAGATTGAAATTCAGAGTGTCTATTTTTCACAAGTTTGGATTCGCAACGAGAGGGTCCTTGCCGGGGCCCAATCGGATACGGGGCCCGGGGCAAATTGCCCCTGTTGCCCCCCCTTCTGTGCGCCCCTGCCAGTCGCTATGTTATATCGAACCATCCGGAGCTAACCGCAAACCGGAGAAGTTGACTAACATCCACATCCCTTAGTTCATCAAGATGGTCGTAGAAATGTTTCCAAATGGTTGACCTCCTTTTATATGCCAGTGCCGGACAACTACAGAGCAGATGATCGGTGCTCCCCTCCTCACCCACTTCACCGCAACTTCTATAGAAGTCGTTGTATGAAAGTCCAAGCTTTCTAGTGTGCTCACCAATACAACATCAACCACCACCGTGATCTGGAGTTTTGTCAGTGATAGTAATTAAGCAGAACGACTGAAATTCAGCTCAGGCCAAATCTATGTCGAGTCAGCTTTCCTGACAGCAGCCAATTTCAATTCAGATTTGCAGGTAGAGAGGGGTTTAGCAATGTAGCCACTGATCTGCCGAGCTAAGACGGCTGCAGCCCTGCGAGCCAGCTTGTCAGCTCTGCCATTCCCGGCAAAACCACTGTAGCCAGGTATCCAGCACAACGTAATTTTGAAATAGCTGCTAATTTTCATAAGGCAGGCTCGACATTCAGCCACAATTTTATAATTTTCCCAAAGTTATAAATTGTTGTAAAAATATTCCAATAGTTAATTTATATTTCGACGCCTATCAATGTTAGGAAAATGACCTTTGATCAAAAGAAAACTAATTTAATGTTGAATAATAATAAAAAAATACAGTTTGCTACACTTCATAGTTTCTGAAAAAAATGTACTGAAAATTAGAAAACGTTAACTATTCACGAAAGTTATTTTTGTTCATCGATAGAATTTTCTTATTTATCACGAAGACTTTTACTATCTTTATTCTTAGCAGGATTAAAGATAACTTCCTACTGAATGGTAAAACAATATTAAAACTTATTTAATGAAACTAAAACAATATTATCAAATGCCGTTTTTAGATATGAAATTCAAGACAATTTTTCTCGTACCAATAAATTCCTTTTACAGTAAAAAGAGCAGCTCACCACAAAGTTTTCACTTCTACCATAAGCTGAATTATAGCCTGGAAAACCGAAATATCTCCCATGACGACAACATTATCTAGGACATTTTTATAGTGCATTCTCATATGTACCGCATGTACAATACATGAGTATGTACGAGACGAGTGTATTATAATCCCATAATTGAAATTGTTGCTTGAGTTATTACGATGGTAAAAGTTTCAACATTTGCAAGAACAAGTTGTCAGCTCTCAATTCTTGGATGATTCTTCTTCTGGCGCAGGTAACAATTTTCAAGTTGTTTTCCAACTTCCTTGAAACGAGCAGTTTTTGCACCACAGTTAGGATATCAGAGTGTGTTTATGAAAAGGAAAAGCAAAGGAAAACTTCGGTTATAAGGAATATTGCAGTGTAAGGATAGAACACGGAAAGTCAGGGAATAGATGAAAAAGGATCATATGCATCTTAGTTGGAGGTAAACGTGCGAGTGAATGAAATATTTTAAGACTATTATAAAATAATATATTTCCTTTAGAATACTTCTTGGAACATAAGAGCGATAGTATGCAAAAGTGATGTATGTCAAAAAATTTAAAATTTATACTTGATGTTGCGTTCCTTTCCTAGTATGAGTGGTCGCGAAATTTTAGTATTGTTTTAGTATTGTCAGCAGTAAGGGCAAGGGTAAGTTTGAGTTTTTTTTATTATGAGGAAATGCAGCCAATAAATTTTAGGAAAAACGCTAATAAAATATTGCTTTTATTTATATAGGACAACAAAAGTACTATATAACATCAAGCGTAAAACATCGATTAAAGCAGCGAGCACAAACATCAATAGGAGCGTTTTTTGCTATTATCCGGGTCAAGTGTATTTTAGGCAAAGTTAGTTGCCCAAAAAATATCTTTAACTGGCCCACAGAGGGTAGGGGCATGTAAGCAGAGTCGGATTTTGAATTATAGTTTTGGTCCCCGTAAAAATCGGTTTTAACAAGGGTTTTAACTGGTTTGAGTTCAGTTCAGTATGTTGTATGTTCAAAGTCTAAGCATGTTAAAATACATTGCGTGCATCTGTTCTGTAAAGTGTAGTTAATTAATTGTATTCCAGGGGATACCCGAAGCAGACCACTAATATTAGGGTCCATTTTCGCCCCCCTTCTGGTCATCAGTGATTTCAAGATGTCGACTGATAGTTGTCAACCTCCCTCTTCATCACTGAGTCTCGACGGCTAGCTTGTTTGATTCAGGTTTCAGTTTCCCGTTCTCGGACCATAGCCGAAGCAAATGCCAGCATATTGCTTCCCGCTACTCCGCGCTCCGATAGGAACATCGTAGCTATCCGGCAGTTCTTTCCGCTCTTTGTGCCATGAAGCAGACTCCTTCGCGACATTCCGAAAGTTCCATAGGCGTTCATGCCACTCCGAACCTGCTACCCTTGATGCAAAGTAATCAAAGCTTCTTCGCTAGCCTAACAAATCGCTACTCTGTGGACCACGGTTGACCTGGTGCAAGAAAGGAGCAAAGTGAAGTGTTGGATCCGGAACCCCGCAGGTGGATTTCACCTCAGTGACCAGCTCCAACCTCACACCTAGTCGCCGTGTCACCTATGTAAAGAGTTACATAGGCGCCCCTCTGCCAAAGTACGGTCGGGGTATGTGAATGCTAACCTTCCCCTAGTCCTAGAGGTCCCATTTTGGAAATTTCATGAAAATGAGATTAAACTGTAGATTTGTAAGCGAATTGCAATTTCATACCAAATTCATTGAAAGCTTTCAAAAAGTGAAACTGTGACGTCATGCGCAGAGAGAGCAATTAAGTTGCACACTTCTTTCCGTAGCCTTCTATTCTTGAATCATGGTCTGGGACGCACAGCGCCTGATTCGCGATATTTATAGAGAGAAAGAAATATTTCTTTATTGAATGAATCAATTTTACACAGAGGGTATTTCCAGGGTTAAGGGTAAATCCGGCGCTGCATGCAAGTTTGACTTATAGGTGATTGTCTAATCTCAATGATTGATAAAAAAATTAAAAAAAAAAATATATTAATGTAAAAATAAACTTCTTTCTATAGAGCAAGCATTAAGCTTAACAAACGAACTTCTAGGGGCAACCGCTAGATGTAACTCTATGTTCCATCGAGGTCAGAATTTACCCTAGATCAATTACCAGGGTAGAAGGTTAACCCATAAAGGCTTGAGTTGTTTTTGTAGGGCGTATTATTTTTATACCCTAGACTTATAGTATAGGGTATATTGTTTTTGTCACGACGAAAATATGTAACACCTTAAAGGAGGCTCCGGAGGTATAGCAATGTATATATATAAATGATCAGGGTCACCTCCTGATTCGATTCAGCCATGTCTGTCTGTCTGTCTGTCCGTTCGCACGATAACTTTCGATAGAATGAAGCTAGAGCCTTGAAATTTTGGTCACATGTTGGAAGTATGATCTAGTTGGATGGTATTGAAATTGGGCATGATCAGGCCAAGAGAACGCCTACCTCCCCTACATATGTAAAATAATTAAATGTATCTTTAACTCCCGATTAAAAAATTATGAAAAGCTCCGGCTTTGGTATATTGCTAGTGAGGGTAATCTTATACTCTCCTGGAAAAAACAAATCGATCAGTTGAAAACTAACGGTAATTTTCTTACAAAAAGCCCCATACTACCCTACTTTTCAGGTTTTTTGTCTATAACTTTTGAACCAATTGACGTAGACACCTGATTTTTGGCATGTAACCCTGAGGGAAGAAATTGCTTAAGGTTCTGTAAGTTGGGCATAATCAGATCAGTGGAACACCTACCTCCCCTACAAATTTCAAAAAATTAAATATTACTTTAATTACGATAACTTTCGATAGAATGATACTACCGAGTTGAAAATTTGGTGGAATGTTGCTAGTAAGACCTACTTAGTTGATATTGAATGTGGGCAAGATCCGACCCAAGGAACCCCCACCTCCCCTACAAATTAAACTTTAAATAAGCGATAACTTTTGATAGAATGAAGCCAGTGACTTGAAATTTTGGTCAAATGTTTGAAGTGAGATTGAGTTAGTTGGCATTAAAGATGGGTAAAATCCGACCAAAGAACCCCTACTTCCCCTACAAATTAAACTTCAAATAAGCGATAACTTTCGATAGAGTGAAGTTAGAGACTGGAAATTTTGTTTAAATGTTTCTAGGGTGATGTAATTGGTTGGTGTCAATGATGGGCAAGATCCGACCCAAGGAACCCCTACCTCTCCTACAAATGAAACTACAAATAAGCAATAACTTTCGATACAATGAAGCTAGCGACTTGAAAAATTCGACAAATATTTGTAGAATGGGTTAGTGAGTTAACTGATTTTGAGAATGGTCAAGATCCTACTGAATAAGTGCCAACCTCCCCTATGAACTGGCCATATAGGAGACCCATTCTTAATGCATATGGTCGTTGCCAATTGGTACTTTTGGTATCACCACTAGGTCTGTGCAAGTTTAGGGTATATATGCTTCGGACTCCGGGCCGAAGTGAAGCTTCGGCCTGGTTCTAGCCTACATAGGTTAAGATTGGCAAAAAAAAAACACGCCTAATGTCGCATCTCTAGTGAAAACGGGTAAAGCTCTCATACATGCATGCTTAATTTGTCAATACGTACATATTTCAGTCGGGTCCTTAAATGCCTTTTTATTGTTGTGCTCAGAATAATGCCGAACACCTGTCTACACTGAAATCCCATTCAAACATAAATTATGTACAAACCATCCGAAATGTTTACAATTATGAAATCAGGTAGGCTAATTTCCACGGAAATTTTCAGTGGAGCGAAAATTTAATAATTCAGCGTCTACTATTCAACTTCATTGTAAACTGCTTAATCATTGTAGCTTGGAAAATGGAAAATCGTGAAAGCAAATACTGCCAAAACACTAACTTTTCCCATAATAAGCAACTTTTCTCCAAACCATTGCCTGGTCTCAAAATGTATTTCTCTGCTACTTAAAATTGCGATAAAATAATGATTTACGATGCTTATACCTTGAAATAATTAATTTTCCCTGCCATTATCATCCCTAATCTTCAGTTTCATTATACTTCTACGAACTTGTTACATACTTTGAACATAACAAACGCAAATAGATGCTCGTATCTGATATGGGTCGGGATGGGGATATTGGCATTGTACGGACGGCGGACGGAATACTCTCCGTTACTCTACCTATGAATTTATAAACGATTACAAACTTTGGATATAGGTGGAATCGTTACGGGGGAAGCAAATTCATCGTACAGTGCGACCTTTCCCTGTAAGTATATGCCACGGAAAAGTGGGATGATTATGTGATACGGGGAAACACCCTGAAAATTCCTACTCGGCGCAGCGTGTCATATAAAATCACAACAGTAAACACGAAGTACTAAACCAACAGCTATAAATTACGCGCTAATGAATAATAATACTCGTACTTTCATTTTTGTATTTCTGCATACTTCAGCTGTTTCCGTTTTTGAGCACATGGTGGCAGTGCCAGGAGTACCACGATGATTTTTGCACCCTAAACCAAAAAATGTTACATCTAAAAGGAAGCTAGTTGTATGCATTGCAATATTTTATGGCATAGGACAACTTGTGAGGTCTGTGAAGTTGGCACCTCAAGATGATTTTTTTTCATCAAAACTAGGTAAATCGTTTGCCCAAGCAAAATTTTCGTTTGCCCACTTTTAGAAAAAAGTTATATTTTTTGAAAGGTTAAGAGCCACTGAAAATACAAATTCCGATTTTTTGCGATTTTATACGCTATTTCGTTCGCCCATCCTTAACACAAGGTTGTCCAACCTTTAGTTTCGTTTGCCCCACACCCCAATTTAAATTTAATTCATGCAATTTTTGCAATTCGTTTGCCCATCGTAGGCCCATGTTTGCCCAAGAAAATAGTTTCGTTGGCCAACCGTTAGAATAAAAGTTATCAACTAAAAAATTTTCTGGGGTGAGTCGCTAACAACTTTTCCATATTTATGCGCCATTTCACGCTCTTTAGTTTGTCCATCCTTCACACAAGATTGCCCAACCTTTAGTTTCGTTTGCCCACCCCCCCAATTTTTTTTTAGTCGCTCATCCAAATGCAAATTTAAAACTTTATTTGCTCGATTTGTGCAATTCATTTGCCCATCGTAGGCCCATGTTTACCTTCCACAATTATACGATTCGCCTTGGAAGATAAATTTATCGCCGGGGATATCACCATCTTATCGCCTTAATCTCCAGGAGAAACTTTGTCGAAACGAGTCGGCCACAAGAAAGCGAATCGCGACGGGGATAAATTGGCGAATTGACAAAATGTCGCGTAGAAGAAAGAAAAAACAACAGAAATCAACTAAAATAAAAATTATTATCGCTTTTTCCGGTTTTTGTAAAAAAAAACAAAACCCTTATGAAATCGGTCATGCGTCCGTCTGTCTGTCTGTCTGTCTGTCCATGAAATATCTCAGGAACCGCTGAAGCTACATGCATGAAATTTGGTGAAAATATGTAGAAGTGCTATAATTCTTTGGAGAAGGCGATGCGTCACAATAGGTCAACTTTAAGGGGAGATCCCCTTAGAGGGGAAATGAAGGTCGAAATTATTTTTTCATTTGGTATAGGCAAGTGGGGTATCGTAAGAAAGGTACCGTCGAGTATATTCCATTTCTTCAAATTTGAAGAAAGGAGAAACAGGGAGAGGGGAAAATATGTGATCAGTGTTTGTCCCCCCCTTGCATTTCGAGACCGTTGTACTTAGAAATATGAAAATTTACAGAAAAGCGGCATTTATCTAGCATAGAAAACTACAAATAATGAAATTTTGAAATCTCATCAAAAAAGGTTAATAATAGTACATTTATATATTTGCAGTTAGCACACCCCTGCACCCCTTAAGCATACACTACGTCAAAAATATTGATGGTCAAAGATAACCAACATCATAGGAAATAATATTTACAAGTTTCATTACAATCACGTAATATTTAATAATAGTACATTCATTTAAAGTTAGGCTTTTTGACACTATTCATACAAAAAATACGTCTACCGGCCTCATGCATAGGTGCGAGTACTACTTGCATGTTGTTTTTCGTAGTGCCAATTGCAATTATTTAATGAACCAATTTTGGAAGGGTAAAGATTGGTTGGGGCGGTGATTCTAAGAATAATTATTCATACAATTTCTTTTTTTTTAGGGTTCTGTGTTTTAAATCTTACAAAATTGATCAAATGTCTGCCTGTCCGTCTGTTCATAGAATATCTCACGAACGGCTGAAGCTACTCACATCAAATTCGGTGAGAATGTGTAGAGATGCTATAATTTGCTGGACAAAGCGTTGTGTTTTCATTGGTCAATTTGAGGGGGGGGGGGGGGGGGGGGGATAGAGGCGAAATTAAGGTAAAAAAAAATTTTAGCCACTGAAATAGGCAAGTGAAGTGTTGTGAGAAAGGTAATGTTAAGTACATTCCATTTTTGGCATTTTCTTGAAATTTGTTAAAAGAGGAACAGAGGATAAGGAGAAAATATTAGATCGTAATTTGTCCCAGCCCCCTTGAATTTCGACGCCGTTACACTTAGGAATATGAAAACTTACAGGAATGTGGATTCCAAATAGCATAGAAAGTAGAAAACAATGGGGTTTGAATATCTTCTCAAAATAATAGGTTAATAATAATTTACTTCTATAGTTACAGTTAGCACACTCTTGCATCCCTTAAATCATGTCCGAGGTCAAAAGTACTTATGGCCAACGATAACCAACACCATAGGAAATAATATGCCCAAGTTTTGTTACAATCACGTTATATTTAATAATAATACATTCATTTAAATTTGGGTATTATGACACTATCCATACAAAAAATGTACCCATCGGCCTGTTACAGTAAAATCCCGTTTAACCGAACTGCGCTTAACCGGAATCCGGTTTAATCAAAACGGAAAAACGACTAGAATAAATTACCAAATTATTATTACAATTAATTACCAGAATTAACCATGGAAAAAATTAATAGCAATTGACACCTAGAAGCGTATAATTATTATTACTATTAATCCAAAATCACATAAATGAATCGAATACGTATGTCTATGATGATCTACGGATGTACTTTTCATCGTACATTCCGCTCTCACTGGTTGCCTTATGTTTCATCGAGCAAAGCGAAGAATCAACCCCAGCAGACATTCTGCTCTTGAAATAGTGGCGCGACATAGCTATTCGTAAGCGTTACAATAAGAAGATGTAAACAAAAATACCAGATTTTTTTTTTAAATGATCGACATAATGTATCCAAATAATCATCTTCAATTAAACTAAACATTGTTGTTTCTTTGGCCTATTCATTGCCGTCAGTGGTTTTCTTGGATTAACCGAATTTTTTGTTATCCGAAATGACTGCAGCCCCCTTAAGTTCGGTTAAGCGAGGTTTTACTATATATATAGTATTGTAGGTGCGAGTATGACATACTCGTACTTGTAAATTATTTTTCGTAGAGCGAATCGTAATTGAACCATTTCTGTAAGGGTAAAGATTGCTGGGAGAGGAAGGATAGGAACAGGGGGGGGGGGGGATTTTAATTATGGTGTTTGTATCCATCTGAGTGGTACCAAGAAAACCAGGGAGGAAATATTTACATGCCAAAATAAGCGCTTGTCCTCGGATTGCGGGCGTAGCCCTCTATATTTCATTTACATTTTGATATTTTCGTTAAATTTGAACGTCCTCTAGCACCTAAACCATCGATATGACAAAAAAAAAACCCAAGTAGAAGTTTTGACATGGATATGTCTTATAGCTGGGGGTCATCCTAAAAATCTGTCCGTCACACGAAATGTCTGTTTTTCTACTCGGGGGTCAGAAGAGGAAACAAGCCCATTGAAAATTTTTCTTTTCTGGTTGTGCATGTCGTTTGAGTGAAGTGGTCATTGTGCATGGATGTTGCTTGTAGATCCGCGCGGGCGGTGCGCTTGCGAGGATCCTGTGTGTACATGTTGGGATGTTGATTTGATAGCGATAAAGGTTGACGTTGTGGACGGCAAGAAATAACATATGGTAGTGTACGGGTGAACGGGCGGACTTTCAATGACCTTCAATTTCCGCCAATTCCCATTCATCATTTAATAAAATAGCCCGTGTTGTACTATCTGAATCAATAGGGTCCCAGAAAAGGTAGCAAGTAGTCAGCTCGACTAACATTTGGACATGCGCAGACCCAATTTGAGAGTGTGTACATTACATAGTTCCCGCCCCCCGAAGATAGAGAGCGAGAGCCATCGCGGATGAAGTTCATTCTATCCAAATGGTTGTGCATTTGCAATGGCGGCGATTTGAGGTCTGACTGGCCCACAATGTGGGCCCCCACCACACATGCAATAAACATATCATAAAACAAAATGGCGGATTCGTACTGCGCGAGTTAAAATCTCCCAAGCCCCGAAATAGAGAAATATTCGTCGCAGGATGTTATAGTTCCGGGCAGCTCATCGTGACATGATGTACATTCAGAGGTCTGCAGAAGATCAAATGCCCCCTTCTGCAAAAATTCCAAAAATTTTCTTGTGCATTCTCTTTGTGCGTGTGTTGGAATGTTTTGTTTACTTTTGTTAGTTTCCCTTTCTGTTTGCCGGACTCAATCGCATAGAGTCGCACGCGTTACTTGAGAAACGGATTATGTGTGCCGGACCCGGACTGTTGATTAAAGGGGCGGGATGAGGCGGATAGTGTGGGAGCGATTTTGCAATAGATACACAAACACAATACACGTCCGGTTGGGAAAAGATGGTGGGAAGCGTGATTGCGATTAGCAGAAACGTACTCAGAGAAATGTCGATAGGCTGCAGTCTGCAAATTGTACCGAACGGGTAGATGGAACATGTAGATGGAACAGGGTGCACGAGAGGAGGTGAATATTGCACACACGCGATGCAAACGAAAACGAAACGATCCCGCGAGAGAAAGGAGCCCAAGCGGACAGGAGAAAGCAAAGCAGAATTTATGACGAGTATCCACACTGCCACCAGATACATGGGTACATGGATATGTCTTATGCCTACCGAAAGCGTGGGACGTGTTTTTTCGAATGATGAACTATACTGGGATCTTTATAAAACTTACGTCGATATCTTCAACACAACAGGTTCCACGCAGTCGGTAGTCATAGACATATCCATGTTCCGATGTATCTGCATGCAGTGTAGATACTTTGTATCTTTTTTTGTAGGGATTTCGATTTAGGTTATTTTTATTCCTTTTTTATTCGAAAAATTGTATTTTCGAAGTTATAGGCAAAAATAGCTATACCTTCAACTTTGAAATTGGTAGTTAAACTTAATCCGATTTCACTGTTCCTAAGGTAGGTTAGGTATACAAAATACATAGTTTGCCGATTTCAACCAAATTTAGGAATGTAGCTTGACGGTAAATATGATTAACTGCTATGAAATTAAGTAAAGATATATTCAGGAATAAAAAAGTTTTTCTAACAAAAACTAGCTTTTGGAGCTTTAAGAACAGCTTTATGATAGTATAGTCCAAAATCAATCAAATTCAAGTGTGTAATTTTGCGAAAGATATTATTCAATAATATGCAAGAAAGATATCTTAAGAAATAATTTTTTTTTTACAAAGACGGATTTTTGGATCGGTCGTTCCGATGGCAGCTATGTGACGTAGCGGCCCGATTCTGTTAATTCCGACATCTTTACAGCGTGCAGTAGAGGCTTTGTACAAAATTTCAGCTCGATAACTTTAAAACTGAGAGACTAGTTTGCATAGAACCAGACAGACAGATGGACAAAGCTTAATCGACTCACCTAGTCATACAGATCAAGAATATACCCTATATGGTCGAAGATACTTCCTTCTGTGCGTTGCAAACTTCATGACAAAGCTAATATTGTCTATCACATTCGTGAAGGGTATAAAACATTTTTTGAGCAGGTGGCAAAGTTGAATTTTGAATTCAGAACCTCAAAATACCTAAACCAAAATTAAGAAGAAAAAACTATACTTTTTTTTCTCCGTCAAACCACGCCAGTACTGGACTAATAACGTGAAAAGAGCGTTACTCTAACTCTAATAAAAAAGCAGCCAACTCCATTCTTTCTAACAACAATAAGTTTATCACAAGTACCTTAACTTTCCTAGTGTCTTATCGATTTCCTTAATTGGCTTAATCATCAATTTAAGATTGTATCGAAGAACAAGAGGACCTTTGTTGAGATGCGAGTTTCAATCGTTCAGACATCCCATAACGGTGGCATAATTAATATAATAAACAATATCCTTTTCTGTCATAGTAGACAACATTTTCAAGCTGTCTGTCTGTGTCCAAAGCCTATTGCCATCGACTCAAAGACATTTAGTCGGTATTTCGTTGTCTATGGAACATTAAACAATGACAAGTATTTGAATAATTTGCGGTGAAGATGTTTTGTTGAATTTATTGATTCTGTGTCATTTATTAGAGGTAATTAGTATCCTTGGGCAACACGAATGAAACAAGCATGTGTTGAAGTGCTCTTGTGCCTGTTATTGTGGAAATTGTTAGCCTTTGACTTAATCTGGTCTACCGCAAACAATTAGGTTGTGCAAATGACACCTTTGTTTCAATAGATTCTCTGATCTGTACATAATGCGATATTATGATTGTGGTCTATCTAGGTACGTTACGTAGTACGTAATTATACGGCAAACATTTAAAATGCGATGTTGAGAAAGTAATTCAATAATAATAGTATACTAAAGAGGTATGCCTGGGCAGGTATACCGGAGAGGTATACACATGCGCCACGGTTTACCTCACCGGTTTACTCTAATTGAGTTTTCCCCGGTCATCCCGGAGATCTGTACGCCTGTGCACCTGAGAACATATACCTTTTTTGTATACGGATACCTGTATAGTTGACCTGTGTAGGCCTACCTTTCCGGAATACCGGAACGACTAAGGCTGGCCTAACTATTGGATAGAAATTATGTGATAACGAAAAGGCGAGCGGTTTGTTCATGTTCACCTGATGATCGAGTTGTTATACCCTTCACGGATGTGGTAGGGTATATTAATTTTGTCATGAAGTTTGCAACGCACAGAAGGAAGTATCTCCGACCATATAAACTAGATATATTGTATTCTTGGTCAGTATAATGAGGCGAGTCGATTAAGCTTTGTCCGTTTGTCTGTCTGTCCGTCTGGTTCTATGCAAAATAGTCCCTCAGTTTTGAAGCTATCGAGCTGAAATTTTGCACAGGACCTTCTTTCTGTTGCAGGCTGAAAATGTGTCGGAACCAATGGAATCGGACCACTACGTCATATGTCTGCCATAGGAACGACCGGTCCAAAAATTCGTCTTTGCGAGAAAAACTTTTTATTTCTAAAGATAACTTTCTCAAATTTCACACTATTTATAAGTATCTTTAACCGAATCGCATTTTCGAATTTGGTTGAAATAGGACTACTCTATCACATAGCTGTCATAGGAACAACCATTCAATAAGCAAGTTTTTGTTAGAAAAACTTTTTTATTTCTGAAGATACCTTTACCAAATTTCATAGTATTCAATCATATTGACTGCCAAATCACGTTCCCAAATTTAGTTGAAATCAACCCACTATTTCATATACCTCTCATAGGAACAGTGAAATTGGAACAAGCTTCACTACTAGTTTCAAAATGGCAAATGCACCATAAGTCACAATGCTTCGCGTGAAGTGTATCATACCTTCGGCAAGCTAGCCGAAAGCTAGCTTGTTTCTATTTGTTGTTAACTTTGCATGTACACTTAGCTCCTATCGGCATGTAAAATGTTTAATTTACGAATCATATATAGTCGGGCTACTGCAAAAACAAGCTAACTACATTTTTGTACCTTTTTAGTTAAGTGCAGCTTTGTACTTAAAAAGTGCTCTACTATACATATGCTGTCAAAGCCAAAAAAAGGTCTAATGCCTGTAGGAGGGTGATCCGTTGGGGTAAAAAAAGTTAAGTCACTTGTGACTACAGTAGAACGTTGATAATCCGGATTAACTTGGATCGGACGCCTTCTGGATTATCGAATTGCACGGATTTTCGAAATGCAATGAAAAAGGGCTGGAAGATATCTTCAACGTAAAAAAAAAATCTCGCTAACATCATTCATAATTCAATCTGTTGGTTAAAGAAGTGGACCGGATGAACAAAATCATTCATGTATTTATTACGTGTTTTAATTAGAAAAAAAAATACTGTACTGGACAGTGTATACAATGCACTTTTTTACACTGTATTGCATGTATAGACTGTCCTATTTTATGTACTTTTTTTTAGAATCGAATTCGCATTAACGACGATCCGGATATTCGACGTCTAAATTATCGACGCTCTACTGTACTTCAAATCCCACCCAAGATAAGAGCACTTATACTACTACTACTTATACTACTCAAAAATATTATGGATCTGCAAAAACGAGCTGTCTGTGTGTCACTTCTCTTAATTCACTGTATAAACTTAGGCGGTTTCATGGAGTTACTCGTATGTTATAACAGACAGGCTATCTACCACTTGACTTATTTTTGCAGTGCAGTTTTTGAATAAAATATTCGAAAATATTCAAAAATATGTAAAATTAGAGGCACCAGACTTATTTTCAAATTGGAGGTATCCACTGAACGCGAAAGTGTATGTAGGAGTACTCCGCAAGGTGGTGTGCTCTTTCCCTTCTTTAAAACATAGCGGTTAATAGGCTGCTTTGGATCCGAAGAAGGTGGATAACAACATACACAAATGATAACTCTATTGCCATTTCAGGTCAATTCTCTAAAACCCTTAAACTCGACACACAGGGCGAGCCAAATGGTTTGCGACTACCGTCGAACAATGTCAAAATCAAGACTTTTTCCATAGTCCCCCTGGTGGGCGCCCCTTTGCTAACGGTAGTGGTTCAAACCGCTGAAGGCAAAGTCTTAGCGATAAGATGGTTTGGAAAAAGGCAAGATAGCTGTAGCCTGAATGGCTGACCAACACATTAAGACTAGATTCTTTCTCTGACCTACTGGCTCACTGGCTCATCAATGTGCACGCCCCCACTGAAGCTAAAGAAGACGCAGTAAAAAACGAGTTCTAGGCTCGCCATGAGACTCTCTTCGACTCACTTCCCACAAACGACGTCGAACTGCTGCCGGGGGACTTCAACGCGAACTTCGAAAATGAAAGTTGGAACCAGGGCACCACTGGAGGCCACAGTCTCCATGAAAAATGTAACGATAACGGCCACCGACTTATCGACTTCGCATGCAGCAGGAATCTGGTCGTAAGCTCTACGTGGAAACCTCCAGACTCACATAAAATTAACCAAATTGATCACGTCCTTATTTGCAAGAGATGGGCGTCTGGTGTGATAGATGTCCGCTCCTATCGAAGAGCACACTGCGACTCAGATCGTCACTTGGTCAAGACGACCTACAAATGTAGAATTTCTTCAGGACTAGCCTCTGTAAGTACAAGGATGGAAACATCATCAGCGACACCGATGGCTTTAAAAATCGATGGGCCTCCTGTTTTGAAGAGTTTCTGAACCTACCATCTAACATCCCCACACAAGAAGCTCCCGACGATATCGTTGATTTAGGCCCACCCATACAACCCCCGAGAGTAGAAGAAGTTGACCTGACGTTGCGGTCAGTAGAACGAAATAAAGCGCCGGACGCTGACGAGATTCCAACTGAACCGCCAAAATTCGGTGGAGCTGGTCTACTGTATCGCATTAGTAGACCAGCTCCACCGAATCAATTAGGTACTCCTGTGAATATGGGAGGACGAGGTGATCCCAGACGATTGGCGTAGAAGCATCATCTGTCCAATTCACAAAAAAGGAGATAAACTGCGGTGTGAGAATTACAGTGACATATGAAATATGTAAGTCCTATAAAATTTTGACGAAAATTCTAGAAAATAGAATAAAACTGTACGCAGAGCGATTCATTAAGAAATATGGAGCCGGTTTCAGTCCTGGTCGCACCACAACCGATCAGTTTTTTACGGTCAAACTGATACTTCAGAAGTGCTGGGAATACAACGTAGACGTATTGTCGACTTCAAGAAGGCATACGAACGACAGTATCGATCGTGGTGTACTGTACAACATCATGCTGCAATTTTGTATACCAGCATTAGTATGTAGAATTAGTAGTATTAGTGCGAATGACAAAGATGATGATAATACCAACACCGACTCACAGGTCAGGATCCATAATACATGCACTTACTGATCTATTTGAAACACGCACTGGTCTGAAGCAGGACGATGGACTGGCGCTGACGCTCTTCAACCTAGCACTGGAATATGCTATTCGGGCCATGAATATGGACAACAGGGAGGCGCTACTCATCAAGTCGATACAATTAGCAGTGTACGCCGACGACTTCAATATAACGTCCTGAAAATTGACCGACGCAGAAGAACTTCTGCATACGCTTGACACCACTGCAAAAGAAGTTGGACTACGTGTCGACGAGGATTAAACTAAAATAGTGACGCAATCGAGGACAAGGAAGCCAGCACAATCGAGCATCAATGTGGGAGACCTCAATATTGAGTTGAACGTGAACGACTACGATATACCTGGGTTGGAACTTGACAAACTACTACTACTCAATTGCCCTAACCCCTTGTGGGGCATAGCGCGTCAACTGTTCCATGTGGCCCAGTTGACGTTTCGTTGGCATAATCTGGTTTCGGAGAATGCAGTTGCCAGCATACACCTCCTGCACATCCATGGCCACGAACGTCGTCGTGGTCGGGATTCGAACCCGAAACGCCGGTAGTCAAACATGAAACTGATGCCTCAACACACTGCGCTACCGGTCGCCCCCCGAACTTGACAAAGGACGCCAATGAAAGTGACGGAATCAAGCGACGGATGCAGCTAGCTAATAAGACTTTTTTCTCTGTTCTCGCCATAATGAAATCGAAGCATGTGCACAAAAACAACAGTGCTATGCTATGGCTTTGAAACATGGACCATAACTCAAGCCTCCAGAAAATTGGTAGACACGTTCGAACACAAGGTTCTGCAGTAAATTTTCGGGGCTGTTTGCGATTGAGAATGATGGCACATCCAGTACAACAATGAGTTGTATGAAATGTACGTCGATCAAAATCGTCAAACTACAACGACTTCAATGGGCAATCATTTTACGTTATAAAACTTTGAAGTTACTACAGTATGTCTATATTTTTTAATATGGCCACAATCGATACGATAATACCTAAACTGCGTAAACTGTACTGTTAAAAGGTTAAGCATTAAAAAGCAGAACAAGTTTTTGCCTTAAATTTTCTTTTTTAAACTATTCCATTCCCATATTATAAGTAGTGGTATCGGATGTGAACGCTATTTGAAGTTAACTGGAAGATTTCCTTCACTAACTGAATTTGAATTTACTTTGCAAAAATCAAACTCAACTATCTCAAAACTAGAGAAAATGTAAGCTAGCTTGTTTTTGTAGTAACCCGACCACAAACTGTCGTCACTTTTAAACTATATGCGGCGCTAACTAATACAAAAATCACGGAAATCTATAGTAATAGCACCCAAAGCTATTCCACTCCGCAATGTCTGCCATGCAAACGACGACGACCTTCGCATCAAGGACTATTGCATATTCAATCAAAACTTTGAGTTAAATGCAAATCAGTTGCGGAATACATTAAGGCGATTATTTCTGATATTGTGACTGGCACCGTAAAATATTCTGTTAGGGCTCTTCAGGAGCTTTAACTTTGGATGGCTGTAACCTTCGGCCAACCGAGAGCTGTTGTCCGCATAGGACGCCAAACCGCATCTAAAGTGGTTTTCGCACGTTCTGCCATTCAGTTCTTAGTCAGTTCCCTCGATATTGGTATCCAATACAGGACTGAACTGGGAGTACCAGCACATATCCATATTGTTCTCAAGGGTTAGCGCCACCACATATTAGATCTTTGTGAAGGTGCCTGCTGATTGATTCAAATCCGATTTTCCATGAATGGCCGAATCCATTTTCGGATGGAAGTCATCATCAGACATTGTGAATTGCGGATGGATGAAGTTAGTACTTCAAAAGCCACTGGCACTTGACAACTAGAAGATTGAAATGCGTGAAATTAGAATAATGTCGGGAACAATGATTTTCAAGATGCCTATTGAACGATCAGTTTCAAAGCTTGTTCGTATCCATGAATTACACCAAGGACATCTGGAAGGTTGCTATGAAGAACAAAAGTGAAGATGAATAAATTTTAATAAATTTCGAAATATGGAAATGTATTTTACTGTCGGTGTTTTATTAAATTAATTAGAGGTCCAATAAAAGGATACGATGTATTTTACTGTAAGTAGTCATAGGGAGAACATTTCAAGAGCAATTCGATAAACCTCACTCAGCGGCACGGAATGTGGTCCAAACATAAACAATACTCAATTGCCGTAACCCCTTGTGGGGCATAGCGCGTCAACTGTTCCATGTGGCCCAGTTGACGTTTCGTTGGCATAAATTGCGGTTTCAGAGAATGCATGCACCTCCTGCACATCCATGGCCAGGAATGTCGTCGTGGACGGGATTCGAACCTGAAACGCCGGTAGTGAAACATGAGACTAATGGCTCGTTTACATTTGCTAGTGCACCGGCATGCCTGTAGACTTGTCGACAAGTGCCTTGCCGGTAGCTGCTTGCATGACGTGTGCCAGTAGGTGTTTACACACACAATTCGACTTGTAAGTTGGCTGGGATTTTTTCTTGAGTGTCAATTTGATTATCACTTATTTACCATTGCGATATCCTAGTTGCAGGCGACATTGATCTTTGATCGTTTATTGGCGTACGAATGACAGCAAACATATGTTCGCAAGTCTCTACTGAAATGCCTGTATCAATTGGCCCGGGAGGCCAGCTACTTGCAAGGCGCCGTGCGGGTTTACTGGCCTGGCAGTTCACAGGCGCGGGTGTTTACACATATGCGAGTGACAGCTTGCTAGTTACTTGCAAGGCACTTGCAATGCCTGTAAAATGTACCTACTAGCACGGTCTACTGGCATGTGTAAACACTACTTAATGCCTCAACACACTGCTCTACCGGTCGCCCCTAAACATAAACAATACAGTGACGGGATTACTTGTCAACGATCCAAAGCGTGGTATTTCTGTAAGAAATGGATTTATTAGTTTCGGCGGTTGGGGAAATTTAATTTGTTGTATTGTACTTACATTTAATCACCGTGTTGCAGTCGATCTTCGGTATTGTCAGCCCAGTCTATCGTCATGTCTGAAAATAGAAATGCATACAAAGGAACTAATTCAATAGAGAATATACATGCGTTTACTTATCTATTGAGCAGCTACTGGTGCAAGATTCTGTTGATTATGTAGATGAATTGATGATCAACCGACATTGTTCGTTCGTTGTTCAGGACCTGAAAGTAATAACCTTGCGTGAGGAAATTTGTTAGAATTGATAATACCTTGAGTGCGAATTCGACTCGGTTCCTTCAAGTATTCTCTTCGGTTTGGACGTGATTCTGTGCGCGCACAGCGTTCTGGCGTGTAATATCACGTTCAAGTATGAACATTCGTGCGCGCACGAATGTTCATAATTGTACGAAGCTTAATGTTTGGTGCGACCGATAGCTCAGTGAGCTGATTGAGGAATCAGTCTCATGCAGTGCTCCCAGATGGTGAGAATTTTTCCACTTTGCGGGAATTTTTGTCGCAATTTTGATTAAGTGGGAAAAACGGGAGGAATTCGAGGGGAGAAAAGTGGGAAATTTTGAGGAGTCACTTAAAATTTCAATTTCAACCGCGACGTGCATACGTACCAATACCGACAGTGTGTATTGTGTGTTGTGTTTTGTTATCGTTGGGGTATCTTCCAACTTCCAAGCTTCTGAGAAGGAGGCCACCGCCAGCGAAAGTTACGAGCGAGTGGCTGCGCAGCGGTAGCACGTTGGATGTTAGGTGGCATCAACTTCGACGTGCGCGATACACTAGTCCGGCAATAAGATCAGTGCGTGATTTTAAAATTTCGATACATTTTGATATTCTACCGTTCAATTGTGAGAAGTAAGTAATCCGACCCAAATACAAAATATATCATCGTTGGTGGGTGATAAATGTAAATGAACACGACAGTATCCTCTTAAATTCGAAACAGGTGCTTATGGTGTGTGTTCCAAGGCAGCGACTGAGCGACTTGCGTTTGCGATTGTGAAAAAAACTATCATAACAGAGCACTATTCTTGTATATTTTAAAGTCTAGGGGATTGTCGAATCCAGGCCGTAGTTGTACGACTGTACTTTCACATTAATTACACACGAATAGTGCTCCGTTATGATAGTTTTTTTTCACAGTCGCAAACGCAAGTTGCTCAGTCCCTGCCTTGGAACACACACCTTTAAAAGGTTGAAATGTTTTCTGGTGAGAAGAATGGGGATTCCCCGGAAGAAATACGAGACAGTGATGAAGCATTAACCCCTAAAAGTAAGAAAAGTTGCGGTAACGAGCTGACTACTGAGGAAAATAAGAAGGAAAAGGCAAAGGTGAAGTTGTTTTGCAGGAAGTGGACCGAAGATGAAGAATTCAAAGGATGGGTGCGAGCAGTCCCTGAGAATCACAAGAAAGCCCGTTGCAAAGCTTGCAATGCTATCATAAATGCTGGGAAATCCGAATTGTCAAAGCATGCATCAAGTGCAAAACATAAAAAAATGTTAAATCACTGCTTGGAATCAAGAGCATCGCCAAATCTTTTGAAGACTCGCCGGCATCTTGTGCTGAAAAGAAGCTGAACGAGATTGTGAAAATTGCAGAAATCAAGATGGCATCTTTTTTTGCTGAACATAACATAACATCTGATCACTTAGTGGAACTATTCAAGGAGTGTTTTCTAGATTCCAAAATAGCTCAAAAAGTTACCTTAGATAGGTTTAAATGTACAGCAATAATTACTAATGTGCTGGGAGCTACAGAGAAGGAAATTATTGCTAATGATCTCAGAAACACGAAGTTCTCAGTACAAACAGATGAAAGCACAGATAAGGGCTCCAAAAAAAAAAAAACATGTGTGTAGTTGTTAAATACACATGTCCACGAACAAGTTAAGTAGAATTTTATCTGTTTGCCCTTGCACTGTTGTTTTTTTATTTGAGGAAAGAATACATATTTCTAATTTCTTTGAGATTATAGAGCTTGATCCAAAGGACTGTTCAGCAGACGCTTTATTCAAACGGTTCCGGGACACAATGGAAAGGAAACACAAGATTCTTCTCACGAATACTCGTATTACCGGTCTCGCCTGTGACAACGCACCAGTTATTGTCACAGAAACTTATTTAAAGAAAGACAACAAGGACATGTACAGCTTCAACAAAGCAGTTCCTTCTGGTCAGCCACAATGATTCAAAAGAACTGATACTTTTTTTTTTTTTAGTTTTTACTTATATGCTATAAGTAGTCATTACTCATAATTCTTGTTAATTTTAGTGAATTAGTTTTGCTCCTTGTATAAATGGAAAGAAATTATTTTATAATATTTCTATTTGTTATTGAAATGCTATGTTGTTTTATTTTCGGGTTTTATAATGCCTAACAAGGCCTAATTTATGGGTTCCTGACTTAAAACGATTTAAATTTGCGCGCTTATAGCTGGGATACAGTACCAAGCACTGCGCAGTGAAACTATTCTTAAACGCATTACTGTTCAGTGCCTTTCCCTCTTGAAAACTATTTGGGTGCAAAAATGTGCTCAAAAATATACTTAGTTTTACGAAATCTATCGTTTTGGCCATGAAATAAGCCATTTTCTAGTGATTGGGCAATTTTTAGAGAAAACGGGAATTTTCGTCCAAAAAAGGGAAAAATGGCAGCCTTGAGAGGGAGAAGTCGCCTGAGGCATCTGGCAGCACTGGTCTCATGTCTGATTACTGTCGTAACGGGTTTAAGTCACGTCTACGGCGTTCGTTGCCATATATATTTGTGTTGTCTTCCGAATGTGGTACTTAGCATAATAAAAAGTCACATCTTCCGACTTGTCGTAGGTAGGCAGTCAAATGGGAACAGGGTGTGCATACTGGCAACGCGCAAGTAGCCGAAACTGATTTATGCCAACGAAACATGGAATAGTTGACGCACTATGCATAGGGGTTAGGGAAAATTAGTAATTCTAATATTTGAAAGTATATTCTAATTTTATAGAAAATTCACATTTCGTGAATTAGTGCATTCTTACACACATAGCACTTCTGGTGATTTAACGAGATGGAAGTTTTCTGGGCATAGTGGCTGGGGTTAAAGAGTAAAACTTCAGCACATCAAAATATTTTATCAGTCTTAAAAAAAAGGCTGCAAAATTTATAACTTACTTATGTTTTCGAAGCAATTGTAGACATTTTATACGAAAAAAAACATCTGTCTTTAAATTATTTATGATTATATTGCAATTATCAAATACTCGTAGAATGGTAATTTAAAAAAATTATCATGTCGTTAACCAGTTGACCGGTCAGCCATTCTTTCAATGTATGACAGTTAAGCCTGTAGGAAGGATATTCGCCCATATTAGACGAACGCCACAGATACTGACTTCGTGCCGTATCGTATCGTTAAAGTAGTCAGTGGCATGCAATCTCACCATTAACGCACAACAATGCCATAAGAAAAGGAAGCATTCGTACCCGGACGTCTATAACTGGTCTCTAGTTTTATAAATGGCGCAGATTCATCATGCAATCAAATGGCAGGCAGAACATTTAACTTCTTTGCTCTACTTTTCGCCAATAAACATACTGGAGCGTCGCTCGTACTGTATGTGACTATGCCCGGTGGAATTGTTCAGGACATGACCGAAATCGTGTTAGAGTTATATGTTTGGGAAGCGAATAGCGAATTCCAGTAATCTCCAGGCATGTTTGTTATTATTGACGGTCTTTAGAAGCTCGTTTGTGGCTATGAAGGACATTAACTAATTTCGGTGACTCATATGCGGGAACTAGCTTGCGTTTTATCCTTTGCCATTGAAGATGATTATATGATGTTGACTGACAATTCAAGCACAGGCAAACTTATTAGCAAATAATACTATGCAAAAAGATATCTATCCCTAATAACGAATTATTTATTGATTTGTCACTTTGAATAAACACAGTGACTTTTCATTGGATGAAAATTCGCACTCGTGTCGTGTAATGCATACTATATAAGGTGTTAGCATTCCACTCAGGGACGTATTCCGATTTAGGTCGGAATACAAACCCTGACTTGGTCGAGCTGCTTCCCCCATAGATTAAGGCAGCTCCTGAAGAGTGAATCCATGGTGTGGACGAAACCAAGTGACAGGAGGATTAATTGGCTTTAAGCTGATTATTTTTGTGTGGTAGTGGAGAGCGAGTTTGAGTCATTTTTGACTTAGACTTGCAATGACCCACTCCACTTTATTCTTATTTATCGATTTGTCTGAAATATGAAATTATTATAATACTTAATATTAAAATGAATTTGATTTACACCAGCAACCGGTTAAACTGAAACTTATTAGCCAACCGTCACCTCCAGTCTTTTTAGTCTCAGCGTCACGTCCTCCAGTTTTTAAAACCGAGCAGCTTTTTCATTGCTATTTTTACCGAAGGGATGCGGTGTTGACACAAGCACACTTTTGGATATGAAGTAAAATGTAGGAAATATGGGTGCCATCTGAATCCGGGTGATAAGTTTAATGCTCTGGAATGTTGCTGAAGGCGCTTTTAACCCTATGATGTTGATATTAGCACATTCTTGGACATGAAGTGTAATCTAGGAAACACGGGTGTCATCTGAATCGGGGTGATGAGGGAATTTGACTAATACAATGGGGTGTTGTTGATCGTATTTTAAAGACTTTCCTTTTGATATAAGATATCGGAGCGATATCAAGGCAATACTGAAGCGATACGGAACGGCAATCGTATGAAAATAAATTACATGACTGACCGTACGAACGAATACATTGGGGTTATCATATGTGATTGCTAATTTTTGAAGGAATGTAATAGATTCAAAGCTAATCGTATGGAAATCTGACAAGTTAATGTCATTTGAAGGGCAAACAAAAATCAAAATATTAAAATGAAGGATTAAAATAAAAGGTTTCCTTAAACTCTTGCCTTGTTTAATTTGTTTTTCTTAATTTGCAATCGATTGGTGTGCGTGTCTTTGCATTACAGATGAACCGAAAAGAAGCTATCTTGCGATAATGTAATGGCTCCATGCAATGTTGTATGACGGAAGGCGGAATAATTGCTTAAAGGTAATTTCTTTTAACGGAATTGGTCCCAATTTTCAGTGTCCAATAAACATGCGCTGGCAAGAATATCTCGAAATTTTGAACGAAGTGCATTTGTTGCTGGCGATGTTTTAATTCAGCAATACAATGAAGCAATCCATACGGCAAAATAGATTCAACAGTTCTTATCTGACGTTCAACAAAAAGTCTTGAAATGGCCTCCACAAAGTCCTGACTTGAATGTCATTGAAAATATCTGGCATTTGATTAAATCAAAAATTCCTCAAAGGATTGGGAAATCGTCAGTCGAAGCCTGGGAAGACGTCTTAAAGACATGGACGGTCCTATCCATCAAAACAATTACAGTTGGGACGCTTAGCGTCATAAATGGACTCCACCTTGCAAAATATGATAGAGAAATGCCGTTTGGTATTATTGTTGGTGGTCCCGATACATTCATTTTAAGAGATGGAGTCATCTTGGACCCCGCGGCAGAGCGGCTGTGCGGGAGAAAAACCGAAAAATTTGAACCCTTCTCCTCATAATTTGTAAACGGTGCCTCGGATCGAAAAACTTGATAGAACTTAAATTAAAGAGCGTCAAATTCTACATTCAATGCATTGCTCAAGTTGTTCGGTCAAGTTGGAGTTTGGCTTAGTAGTACAGTCAAAACCGATAGTCGAAAAACGTCACACTGTGGGCTTTAGGGGAAAATCACACTATTTTACTTTTCAAGCTCACATATCTCTGAAACCGATGCTACAAATGGAAAAACTTATAAGATAAAAGTTAAAGACATTTTCATTTCAAGTTTAACTAGCCCAATGCTTTTCAAATCGACCCGTTTTTAGTGTAGTTGTGAGCGAAAATGCAGAAATTATTTTTTAGCAATTTAAGCTTTAATAGCTATATCTCAATAAATATAACAGCTTAAAGTTTTGGTTTAGCCTCAATTCATAGCAGTGACGTGCAGTGGAAATTTTTCATAGTCAAGCAGTTGGGCACCCTAAAGCCAATTTAGCATAAACAAAAATGGACTGTATAATAGAATATGGACAGTCACAAAAACATTTATACCAAGCGGCTTTAAGCCTTAAAGAAGAAATCAGGAAAGATATAAATAAAATATTGGCACATATATTCGGAATACAAAAAAAAAAATAAATAAATAAAATATTACTAATAAAAAAAATGATAAATAAATATTATGTTAATTAAGACTAAGAAAAATTCAGGGGTATTTGAAATAAATAAATATTCTTTCGCCTTTGCCATTTATTTGTATTCCAAATCTATGCGCCGTTCTTTAAGTAAAAACTCTTTAATCACATTATCAAAAAAATCGTTTTCTCTTCGCATTTGTATAAGAAGATCCTTTTCAACCGCAATTAAAGCAAGATCCGAAAGTCGTTCTTGGGATTGGCGATTTCTCAAAAATGTGTGAACGCGCTTTAGTGTTGAAAATGACCTTTCCGCAGTTGCCACTGTGACTGGAATTGACGTTAATAATTTTGCTAAAATATGAACTTGCTTAAAACCGTTTGCGACATAAGGCCGTTTTTGAAAATAATCGAGAATTTTACTAGGATTCGCGTTTTTAAACTCATCTGAAGAATAAATAACTTTTAGCTCATTTTTCAACTTTATTCTGTCGAAAAATTGACCGTGATATTCAATAAGTGAGTCAAAATTTTTATCGGGAAAATTTGACTTGAATTTAGAAAAATAATTCGGTTCAAGCAACTCTAAAAATGAAAGATCTTTAAACGAATGGAATCGATCTCGAATTTGCCCGAGAATAACATCTATAATCTCCCGAAATATCCGCCGTAAATTTTGTAAAGGATCTATCGCATTTCTACATTTCTTACGTGGTGGCTGATATTCTGCTGTAACTGTCGAATAGAAATTATCAAACTTTTTAGAAAAGCCATTTTCAAGCCAATTTTCAAATTCAATAATTTTTTGGCTTGCATATGAAATGTTTACCACTTTGCTCTGAATAATATTAAATAATATATCAGTTTTCGAAAAAATTTCAGAAAAAATTAACAGATATAATTGAAAATCTGACTCTGCGAATTTTTGTAAGTATATATCGGAAAAAGTCAAGGAATCGCCATCCCAGTGTTGAGAACCATTCGAAATTGTCTCAAAAACTGTACAAATTTCATGCTTATGTTCAAATATAACGTTAATAATACGCGAATGATAATGCCAACGCGTTTTGGAAACCGATGGTAAACGACGATTTACTATATTTGCAAAAAGGTCCGACCTTTTAGTGGATGTATTAAAAAATGATGCGATTTTATTGATGTGCGCGAAAAATAATTTAATTTCCGGAATAAACTCAACTGCTTTGGACAATACTAGATTTAGTGAATGAGCGTAACATGGAACGAAAATTGCCGATTTATGTTTTTCCCGAATTAAAGTCTGAACTCCACGAATTTGAGAACTCATTACTGCTGCGCCATCGTAACATTGTGCAATTAATTTCTTATCGATATTAAAATTTTGCAATTGTTTTAAAATGTGAGAGCTTATTGCTGTAGCTGTACGATTAGCGCTTACATCCAAAAATCCGATAAATCTTTCTTCAATCTCATTTGATATTGTATATCTAAAAATCATCGTTAATTGTTCCCGACCGCTAACATCTGGCGTTTCGTCGACCATTACAGCTACAAATGGAGCCTCCTTTATTTCCAAATTGATTTTATTTCGAACCACATTAGCTATAGCGGAAACAAGATCGTTTTGGATTCTATTAGACAAACCCGAAAACGCTGCATTTGCTTTTATAGAATCTATGTGGGACTCAATTATCGGATCGTACAAACTCAAGAAATTTACGGTTTCGATAAAATTACCACGATTATTTGAAGAAGAGTCCTCATTATTTCCGCGAAAAGGAAATGTTTCAAAATATTACGATTACGCTCAACTTTTTCATTATGCAAACTAACAGATATTGCCACCTGGTTACTAAGCATAAACTCTATACGCTGAGAACCAAAATTATCTAATTTAATTAACGACTGAAGATGTTTTTCGGAACTTGAATGCTTTGCTGCTGAGCCCGTAAAATTATTCAAATCACTAAATCCAGCTTTATTCCAAACAGATTTTTCATTCGTGAACAAAAGACACGGCCAGCAAAATAACTTATTTAATTTACAGCTTCCCGTTAACCAAATGTACTTTTCATACGTTTCGATATGGAATTTTCGCGTAATATTTTTTAATTTAAACTCTAAACTAAGATCTGGCTTCGGTCTATCCGATTCTATAATTTCTCTTTTCTTGGCAAAGGAAAGAGTTGAAAATCCCGCTTTTAGTACGAAATCCGTCGCGCAGCAATACTCCGACATAATGCGAAAAGAAAACTTACCACTTTTATCACAAATCAAATCAATTAAATCACTACAAACGGTCAAAAAAACTTCAAATCACAATTTAATCAAAATCACCCGATTGCACTGATTTCCTCTTTTAAATTGCAACGGAAAATCCATTACATAACAAAAACAAAAGCTCTACTGGAAAAATCAAATTCCCATAAACATTCCCTGCATTGGCAACATTTCATTAACAAGCATCATTGGGCTTTATCCCACACACAAAAGCAGTCGCGCCAGTGCTTGACTTGTCTCATATAAATTTGCGAACAAAACAAAAAAAAATCGTTGCCCAATGTACTACCGAAATCCAAGATTCCCATTTTCTGGAATCAACATGTCTCTAGTATTTGGATGCACACATGGTACATGCATCTAAAGATCTAGGCACATTTTCCTATTCTAAGTTTGGTGTCTATGGTGTGCAAAATGTGGGAGGTTTGAATATTATCTAAAGTAATTGAACGAATGTTTTTTAACCAAAAGAAGGCGCGGATCAGAATTTGAATGTGTAAAGGAATATTTGAATGATAATATGTTCTTCAGCTTAAAGAAAAACATTGACTGAAATGATGATATGTGTATTGGTGTAAGCAAAGTTTATTATTGAATTGCTTATTTCGGTAAGTCAAGCAGTTTGGAATTGCTTACTACGAGTGCACGTCACTGATTCATAGATATTTTGATATTGTTTATAAAAGTTTTGCTAAAAAAAGCTTTTTATTTTAAACTTATTTTTTTTTTAATCTTTTTTAATTAATAACAAAATCTAGAAAAATGTGAATATCTTTTGAACTAATGATCGTTCGGATTTGTGATTGACTTCATTCGACTCAGAATGACCAAATATATTAGGAAACAGTCTAAAACTGGAATCAAAGCTTTTTATTTTCAACTTATTTAATAAAAAACTTATTTAACTACTAAAAAAATATGGAAAAATGTGATTATCTTTAGAACTAATTGCCGTATGTTTTTGTTCTACTTAGAATGACCAAATACCTTAAGAATCAACCTAAAACTGGCATAAAAGCCTTTTATTTTTAACTTACTTAACAAAAAACTCATTTAAATAATTAAACAATGTGAAAAAATGTGAATATTTTTTTTAACTAGTGGTCGTATGGAAATGCGGTTGATTTCGTTCGACTCAAAATGACCAAATTCATTAAGAACCAACCTAAAGTGTCATATAAGTTGCTTGAACTTTGAAATTATGGAAGAAATCATTTAATTAATTAATTATTTAATTAATTAAATTAATCTGACAAAAAAAAACAGCAAATCTTTTATAAACAAGGTTAAAATATTTACGAATTGAGACTAAACCAAAACTTTTAGCTGTTATATTTATCGAGATAGAGCTATTAAGGCTTAAATCGCTTAAAACCATTTCTGCCTTTTTGCTCACAACTACACTAAAAACGTGCCGATTTGAAAAGTAATGTGCTAGTTAAACTTGAAAAATAAATATCTTCAGCTTTTGTATAATGAATTTTTCATTTGTAACATCGCTTTCAGAAATATGTAAGCTTGAAAAGTAAAATAGTGTGATTTTCCCCGAAAGTCTCGAAATATCACGTTTTTCGACTATTGGTTTTGACAACACTACAATACTAAACCGAATTCCAACTTTGAGCAATGCATTGGATGTAGACGTTTTTTAATTTAAATTCTATTAAGTTTTTCGATCAGAGGCACCGTTTACAAATTATAAGGAGAATATTAAAAAAAGGGCTAAAATTTTGCGGTTTTTCGCCTGCACAGCCGTTCTGCCGCGGGGTGCAAGATAGCTCCCTCTCTTAAGATGAATGTATGGGAAACACCAACAATAATACCAAACGGCATTTCTCTATCATATTTTGCAACGTCAAATCGCTTAGGGTCCCAGCTATTTATAACTTAGTTGATTTTGATTCCATGCCAGCACGACTAGAATTAGCTATTCGGGCAAAAATAGGAAACACCAAGAAGTATTAGGTAACGGTCCCAGCAAACAACCAATTATCTTTTTCTCCAGATTTTGTGGAAAGACGAGGTGCGATTCATAATTGTGTAAACAATTTTGGCCATTAAAATTGATGTGCGAATATTTATGGCCATTTCGTTTTTCTTCTTTCTACTCTGTGATATTTTATTTAAATTTTTCTTTTTTGTTCAACTAATCATGAACCTTCCGAGGATGATGATAATGAAATATCATTTGGTTACAATAACCAGTCCGAAGCGTATATACCCTAGACTTGTACAGACCTAGTGGTGATACCAAAAGTCCCAATTGGCAACGACCATATGCATTAAAAGCGGGTCTCCTATATGGCCAGTGCATAGAGGAGGTTGGCACTCATTCAGTGGGATCTTGACCATTCTCAAAATCAATTAATTAACCCATTCTACAAATATTTGTCGAATTTTTCACGTCGCTAGCTTCATTCTATCGAAAGTAAACGCTTATTTGAAGTTTCACTTGTAGGGGAGATAGGGGTTCCTTGAGTCGGATCTTGCCCATCATTGCCACCAACCAATAAGATCCCCCTACAAACATTTAAACAAAATTTCAAGTCTCTAGCTTCACTCTATCGAAAGTTATCGCTTATTGGAAGTTTCATTTGTAGGAGAAGTAGGGGTTTAGTTGGTCGGATTTTGCATATTTTCAATATTAGCCAACTGGATCATACTACGAACATTTGACCAAAATTTGAAGTCGCTAGCTTTACTCTGTCGTAAGTTATCGCTTATTTTAAGTTTCATTTCTAGGGAAAGTAGGGGTTCCTTAGGTCGGATCTTACCCATCTTTGACGCCAACTAACTCAATCTCACTTCAAACATTTGACCAGAATTTCAAGTTGCTGCCTTCATTCTATCAAAAGTTATCGCTTTTTTGAAGTTTCATTTGTAGGGGAGGGGGGGGGGGGGGGGGGGGGGTTCCTTAAGTCGGATCTTGCCCATTTTCAATATCGACAAAGTAGGTGTTACTAGTAACATTCTGTCAAATTTTCGACTTGCTAGTATCATTTTTTCGAAAGTTATCGTAATTAAAGGAATATTTATTTTTTTGTGAGAAAATTACCATTAGTTTTCAACTGATCAATTTTATTTTCCCAGGAGAGTATAAGATTACCCTCATGAGTAATCTACCAAAGCTAGAGCTTTTCATGTTTCTTTAATCGGGAGTTATAGATACATTTAATTATTTTACATATGTAGGGGAGGTAGGCGTTCTCTTGGCCTGATCATACCCATTTTCAATACCATCCAACTACAATAGATCACACTGCCAACATTTGACCAAAATTTCAAGGCGAACGGACAGACAGACGGACAGACATACATACAGACAGACAGACAGACAGACAGACAGACAGACAGACGGACAGGCAGACAGACAGACAGACAGACATGGCTAAATCGAATCAGGAGGTGACCCTGATCATTTATATATATAGTACATTGCTATACCTCCGAAGCCTCCTTTAAGGTGTTACATATTTTCGTCGTGACAAAAACAATATACCCTATACTATAAGTCTAGGGTATAAAAATTAAAGGAGTTATTTTGATTTCTTTCCAATGTTCCTTTGTGATTTGCATTGTGTAAATAATTGTGGCCACGACTGTTTATATGATCCGATATTTTTCCGTATTTTTTTTTTAATTTTATTTCAAAACTCTTCGACGTTGTCACGTCAAAACTTAGGCAGTACGGAAGGCACTGCCCGTGTATTTTTTAATAATTCTGGTAGAATGCCGAGGTTCAATACATGATCTTATATAATACAGGTTGGTCAATGCTGTCGTATGCCTTCTGAACCTGAAATTCACGAATATTTGACATTTGTCAACGCCGAATCCGTAGCTTACGGCGAATAGCTGAACTGCTGTGGAGTGTCCCAATCTAATGCTTCCCTAGTGTTCGCCAATTAAGTTTTGGACGTATGGTCTCACTCTTGGCTCTAAGATAGTTGAACAGTGTACTCGAAAAAACATATACGATAGAATATAGCCTTAATAACTTTTCCTATTGAAATTATTAGCCAATAAAGTATGTATGTATGTATTTATAAAATATATTTTTGTGCCTTCGGTAAAAAAAAAAATATTTAATTATTTTTGCCACGCCTGCGTCTGTTTGAATGAAATAAATAAATTGAATTGAATTTAAACAAGTGGAAACTAGACTGAACAAGAGTGTTATAATTATTCATTTTCTTGGGAATTCCAGAAAAGTGTACCAATAATATTTCGATACACTTTTTTCTACAAGGCCGGAAGCTTTTAGTAAGCCAAAAAATGGCATCATAGTAGATCACTAAAATCATCAAACGTATGTCCTAGAGAATTTTTTTTTACGGAAAAGTCTTTGAACACTGAATACGATAAGGGAGAATCGTTGACTTCTTCATTGACAGATGATGCTAATGTGATTTCAGAAGCTAACCCTGATTAAATCATCTCCTTCCTCCATTCACCGGTCTTCTCTTTGCCTCAACTGAGATGATATATACCATGTATCTATAACGTTAGCTTCCCTCCTGCCTTCCTTCCGGATCCTTTGGATTCAGTTATTGCTTATCAAGGACGGTATGTTCAGCTCGTCTATTTCATATAATACAGAAAGAAACGTCATATGTGTATGTATTTCTTGCTTACTTTTTCCATTATTTATTTCTTGGATTAAAAAAAAAAAAAATCTGTCAAGTGTAAATATGAGCTCTGGTGTTCACGGCTATTCACTGCTCATACACATGTTTTGGCAATGTGGTGTATTGAAAGCGTCCTAGAACTGACGTAGGAGGAATGCTCGGCGCTGTATATACATCGTACATCCTGCTAATAGTGTTTGTAAACATCTTGAAACGAATTTCCGATTGGAACCATCAACTGAATTTGTCGCGCTACAAAGGAAGAAAAAACGTACAAGAAGGAAAAGAGGACGAAATATTCAATCAGCGCGATAAATATACAGAAAGCTTCAATTCACAGATAAACGAAATACGTTGATTAAATTTACTGTCAGTTTTGCTTCTTTTCATTTAGGGGGTGGGCAAAAGAGAGAAACTCGGCAATCACTGAATTTAAGGACTTTGAAGATTTCAAATGGATGTGTTGACATAGATTAAACGATGTTGTTGGTTCAATTCCCAATTACTTTTTTCTAATTGTGTCAATTTAATCCAGATGTCAACTTGGAAAAAAAAGAAGAGTTCTGCTAATTGGAATTCCACACTTCAGATATTTTTTTACGGTAAGGTACGAAGCTAGTAAATACAATTTGAATAAGCCTCGGTTATTATATGAAAAACTATTCTAACAGCCGGCGTATAAGTATGCTAACATCATAGCTTAGTAATTAAATTAATAATGAATGCTCTCAGAAGTGGCACTTATCGCGCGGAATTTAAAGTGGATATGGAGGACAAGTAATTAAAGACCCGTTTGAAAAATGATTTGTGATTAGGGGTTATGTAAACAGCAACAGGCGGGTCAGGTACAGGTATATCCCAGTGACGTGCAGTGGAAATTTTTCATAGTCAAGCAGTTGGGCGCCCTAAAGCCAATTTAGCATAAATAAAAATGGACTGTATAATAGAATATGGACAGTCACAAAAACATTTATACCAAGCGGCTTTAAGCCTTAAAGAAGAAATCAGGAAAGATATAAATAAAATATTGGCACATATATTCGGAATACAAAAAAAAAATAAATAAATAAAATATTACTAATAAAAAAAATGATAAATAAATATTATGTTAATTAAGACTAAGAAAAATTCAGGGGTATTTGAAATAAATAAATATTCTTTCGCCATTGCCATTTATTTGTATTCCAAATCTATGCGCCGTTCTTTAAGTAAAAACTCTTTAATCACATTATCAAAAAAATCGTTTTCTCTTCGCATTTGTACAAGAAGATCCTTTTCAACCGCAATTAAAGCAAGATCCGAAAGTCGTTCTTGGGATTGGCGATTTCTCAAAAATGTGTGAACGCGCTTTAGTGTTGAAAATGACCTTTCCGCAGTTGCCACTGTGACTGGAATTGACGTTAATAATTTTGCTAAAATATGAACTTGCTTAAAACCGTTTGCGACATAAGGCCGTTTTTGAAAATAATCGAGAATTTTACTAGGATTCGCGTTTTTAAACTCATCTGAAGAATAAATAACTTTTAGCTCATTTTTCAACTTTATTCTGTCGAAAAATTGACCGTGATATTCAATAAGTGAGTCAAAATTTTTATCGGGAAAATTTGACTTGAATTTAGAAAAATAATTCGGTTCAAGCAACTCTAAAAATGAAAGATCTTTAAACGAATGGAATCGATCTCGAATTTGCCCGAGAATAACATCTATAATCTCCCGAAATATCCGCCGTAAATTTTGTAAAGGATCTATCGCATTTCTACATTTCTTACGTGGTGGCTGATATTCTGCTGTAACTGTCGAATAGAAATTATCAAACTTTATAGAAAAGTCATTTTCAAGCCAATTTTCAAATTCAATAATTTTTTGGCTTGCATATGAAATGTTTACCACTTTGCTCTGAATAATATTAAATAATATATCAGTTTTCGAAAAAATTTCAGAAAAAATTATCAGATATAATTGAAAATCTGACTCTGCGAATTTTTGTAAGTAAATATCGGAAAAAGTCAAGGAATCGCCATCCCAGTGTTGAGAACCATTCGAAATTGTCTCAAAAACTGTACAAATTTCATGCTTATGTTCAAATATAACGTTAATAATACGCGAATGATAATGCCAACGCGTTTTGGAAACCGATGGTAAACGACGATTTACTATATTTGCAAAAAGGTCCGACCTTTTAGTGGATGTATTAAAAAATGATGCGATTTTATTGATGTGCGCGAAAAATAATTTAATTTCCGGAATAAACTCAACTGCTTTAGACAATACTAGATTTAGTGAATGAGCGTAACATGGAACGAAAATTGCCGATTTATGTTTTTCCCGAATTAAAGTCTGAACTCCACGAATTTCAGAACTCATTACTGCTGCGCCATCGTAACATTGTGCAATTAATTTCTTATCGATATTAAAATTTTGCAATTGTTTTAAAACGTGAGAGCTTATTGCTGTAGCTGTACGATTAGCGCTTACATCCAAAAATCCGATAAATCTTTCTTCAATCTCATTTGATATTGTATATCTAAAAATCATCGTTAATTGTTCCCGACCGCTAACATCTGGCGTTTCGTCGACCATTACAGCTACAAATGGAGCCTCCTTTATTTCCAAATTGATTTTATTTCGAACCACATTAGCTATAGCGGAAACAAGATCGTTTTGGATTCTATTAGACAAACCCGAAAACGCTGCATTTGCTTTTATAGAATCTATGTGGGACTCAATTATCGGATCGTACAAACTCAAGAAATTTACGGTTTCGATAAAATTACCACGATTATTTGAAGAAGAGTCTTCATTATTTCCGCGAAAAGGAAGCTCCTGTTTTGCCAAAAAAAATTACAGTATCGATTAAACGTTTCAAAATATTACGATTACGCTCAACTTTTTCATTATGCAAACTAACAGATATTGCCACCTGGTTACTAAGCATAAACTCTATACGCTGAGAACCAAAATTATCTAATTTAATTAACGACTGAAGATGTTTTTCGGAACTTGAATGCTTTGCTGCTGAGCCCGTAAAATTATTCAAATTACTAAATCCAGCTTTATTCCAAACAGATTTTTCATTCGTGAACAAAAGACACGGCCAGCAAAATAACTTATTTAATTTACAGCTTCCCGTTAACCAAATGTACTTTTCATACGTTTCGATATGGAATTTTCGCGTAATATTTTTTAATTTAAACTGTAAACTAAGATCTGGCTTCGGTCTATCCGATTCTATAATTTCTCTTTTCTTGGCAAAGGAAAGAGTTGAAAATCCCGCTTTTAGTACGAAATCCGTCGCGCAGCAATACTCCGACATAATGCAAATCAAATCAATTAAATCACTACAAACGGTCAAAAAAACTTCAAATCACAATTTAATCAAAATCACCCGATTGCACTGATTTCCTCTTTTAAATTGCAACGGAAAATCCATTACATAACAAAAACAAAAGCTCTACTGGAAAAATCAAATTCCCATAAACATTCCCTGCATTGGCAACATTTCATTAACAAGCATCATTGGGCTTTATCCCACACACAAAAGCAGTCGCGCCAGTGCTTGACTTGTCTCATATAAATTTGCGAACAAAACAAAAAAAAACCGTTGCCCAATGTACTACCGAAATCCAAGATTCCCATTTTCTGGAATCAACATGTCTCTAGTATTTGGATGCACACATGGTACATGCATCTAAAGATCTAGGTACATTTTCCTATTCTAAGTTTGGTGTCTATGGTGTGCAAAATGTGGGAGGTTTGAATATTATCTAAAGTAATTGAACGAATGTTTTTTAACCAAAAGAAGGCGCGGATCAGAATTTGAATGTGTAAAGGAATATTTGAATGATAATATGTATTCTTCAGCTTAAAGAAAAACATTGACTGAAATGATGATATGTGTATTGGTGTAAGCAAAGTTTATTATTGAATTGCTTATTTCGGTAAGTCAAGCAGTTTGGAATTGCTTACTACGAGTGCACGTCACTGGTATATCCAGGAGTGTTTTTCAATGACGAGGCGTCCATACAAGCCCATTCCCATCAGCTTCCCTCTTCTGAAATGCTACACAAATGGCATATTATGAAGTACACTCTAAAAACTGAATTTATATTTCCACTCAAATTCGATTAATTTTACTTATTTTTCCGCGCATATACTCATCACGAATTGTTATTTCAACATTTCATGTAAAATTTTATGTAATGTCTGTAACGTAGTCATGTAAATTGGGAAAAATTACGCTAAAATTGGTTTACAATTCAAAATGATGTATTGTTCATGTATTTTTACAAATGTGTATAATTCGATTGTTGGTGCACTTTTATAAACTGAAAATATAGTTTTACTCAATTTCTCTTCACTTTGTCCCGTTAAAACTGCAGGTCGCCTGAACTGGCCAATTTCGATATACATGATCCGTCAAGGCCAGGCCTGATCAGTTCTTCCTGAGAGTGATTCTGGAATGTCTGTGGTGAAGGCCAGGCCTGAACAGATTTTACATTTTACAAGGGGGCATCAAAACTAACCATGGCGAAAGTGATCACCCGAAATAATTCGTATGGATACTTACGTTTTGATGCGAAAGTGCCCATCAGAAAATAAACGAAATAAGCCATGTATGGACAATATCGGTTTCAAATCGAAATAAGGCATGCGAAAAAAAAAAGCAAAAACAAAATAGTCATGCAGTGTTCAGAACTAGCGAAGCGAGTGTTTATATTTGTGCGATACTAAGGGGTGTTATTTTTCAAGCGCGGAACCTACGCAGGGTACTGTCGATTTGCAACCCTCAGTATCGTACAACGTGTGAATAGACGATTTCGGTTTGGAACGGTCGTCCTCGCAGTCTCGCTCCGTCGACTCGTTGTCTGTTCATTACTCTGTTTGGCACGCGATCATCGTCCATTCGTTGTACAAGCCCTGCCCATTGAAGTCGTTGTAGTTTGACAACTTTAGAAACTTCCGGCTTATCGTACAGCTCATACAACTCATGGCTGTACCGGATGCGCCATCCATCTCGATCGCAAAAAGCCCCAAAAATTCGCCGCAGAACCTTACGTTCAAATGTGTAAACCGCTTTGATGTCCGGGTGGGTAGACTACCCCAAGTGGCCACAAAAAACATTATCCACAAGCATGCCCGATCACATCAGGGTCTAAGGTGGAAACACCGGTTATTAATTGTGAGTTAAATGTCTGAATTTTTACGATTCGCGTAAAAATGTTTGTTGAATATTTTTTGTTTTCATGGATTTTAAGTAATTTAATTAAAGTTAAGTATATCTGCAGTTTTTTTTAAATCGTCAGTTTTATTTGAGATCCGATTAGTCACCTAAATTCTCAGAGAAAAATAGACATTAATTTTATTTTAATAATAAACTAAAAACGCAATTGGGCCACATTGGCTGCCGCTGAGTGTATGTTACGTCACAGTTACTTTTATCGCTTAGACTCTGCCTGAAAAATTAATTCAGTATTTAGAGGACATTGACGAAAAATTGGAAAAAAAATTGTTTTTTTTAATCGTAAATATTTTTTTTATGTTTCCAACGCGAATGCCTGGTACGTAAAAGGTTTATTTGCATGTTTTTATTTTATGTTTTATATTTGGGATCGCGGAAAGCTATCGATGAAGTCACGAGAGAAAAGTCTATGAATTCCTGTCAAGCGTGCTCTTGAAAGACTTGAATACTGACAGGAAGTCAATATCGCTCTTATGACGTTTCTCAAATTTATTCCATCTGAGATAACTGGAATTTCGTGAAATCATCCAGTTATCAATGGGATTTCTAACTTAAAATTAACTAAAACTTTAAGCTACAATCGTGTGACAGCTGTCAAACATTTGCTTGCCTATACAAAATGCTTGCCGCAAATAAAGTCATTTTCGTGATTATTCCCTCGCATTCAAATGAAATGCTTACATTTAGTACTCATACCTTCTATTGTACTCACCAAATTACATCAACGGCCACCATTCTGTTTAGTAATCCAAACAAGTGTTGTGTGTGCTCACATTTCCATTTGAATGTTCTTTGGATTTGGGTCCCTGGACTATTACCAATTCACTCTCGCCTAAATTTGCCGGCTTGCTTCTTGAAAAATTCACCAAATGGAAACGTGTCCATTTGAAATTTTAATAAATGCAAATTACTTGAACATTTTCAAGGACCTCTGAAGTATGCCTATAACAAGCTAGCTCTCACACTCCCGTCCAACATTTCAATATTGTCCTTGTCGTTATGATTACCGGACAGTTTGAGTGTTGTTTGGAAGACTTGCCCCAACGTACGCCCCATTGCCATACTACTCTCAGTCGTATTCACTTCGTGAAATCGAATATTCGATTCCCTTCACACGAAACGTATAATCGGGACAGACATCAAATCCCGGAAACCCCCAAAAATGAATCCTGTGAATTTGACAACAAGCAATAACATTTAATATGAAAGGACTTTGAGCCGCGTACATATGTGGTAATCCCAGGGTTAGGGTTTGTCATGGCGGCCGTTTCAATTTAATTCAAGTGTAAGAGGGCATATTGATGATAAGGACGACCAGAACCGTAAACGTGTACGGTCCGATTTTGGTCGCGTGTTTAGACATTCGGAGAATTGTGTATAAACCCTTCCTGAAATGCAAAATGAAGATTTGGGGTGAAATTTAGACATGGGTGAACTTAAGATTGGGAATCTATATCGACAATTGATTAGGGTGCAGTTGTCACCGGTCAGCAGATCTTTAGGAACGGTTAGTAAAGACAAAGGATACGAACTTATCATTTTATTCTTTAAATTGGTATCTAAAAATAGCAATATTGATTATAATATTTTACGAGTAGTCGATGCGTTATTAATAGTACAGTAGTACACAGCGTAGAACTCAGGGACGTTTTCGAATTTAGGTCGGAATACGAGCCTGGTTTGGTCGAACTGCTTTCCCCATAGATTAAGGCTGCTGCTGATTAGTGTAATCCATGATGTGGGCTTCAAGCCGATTATTTTTGTGTGGTAGTAGGTACCGGGTTTGGGACGTTTTATTTTTGACTTGCAATGACTCACTTCGCTTTATGCTTAATGACAAGTTTTATATTCAGAGGAGAGCTTCGACATACTGCATCGATATGGATCAAGATCAAACCAGTCCGAAGCGAAGTGAGAATACCTACAACTAGCGTTCTCACTATCAGTTACCATGAATAAAAATAACAGAATTACACATACGCCAGTCATATCGTACACAAAAAGGGGTCCAACATTGCAAAAATGAGGGTATGGTATTCTCAATTTTTTACATGTTGATAAGGTCCAACTAGATACTTTGAATCCAAATTTACAACCCTGAAAAAGTTGTGGGAGCGGAGATAATGCCCAAAAAACGCGAAATTTTTCCTTTTTTTCCGTTTTCTTTCCGTTTTTTTTTTCAAAAAATCACTAAAGGGACATTCAGACGTAGATAAAATTTCCTACAATTCGAGCTACATATCGCAACACAAATAAAGAACCATTTGCAAAAGTTCAAATTTCTTCCTGCTGAATAGAATAAGGAAGCCAAATGATGTAAGGGTAGGCAGAGGAAACTGTATAAAACATTTTTGAAAGCTAAGTTTTAATGTAACGGTATATTTCATATACATTTTACGAACTCTTAAAAAAAACCAACATTAAGCAAAATTTTACGATTTCTTATTTCTATTTTTTTAATTTTTATTCTGCTTCATCGGCTTCTTAGTAGCGCGTACTGCCACCTCAAGCTCGAATAACAGCTTCAATTCGCCTAGGCATGCTCATTATGAGACCTATCTGATATCATCCTGGAGAATTTTCGACCATTCGTCCTTTAGGGCTTGTTCCACCTCTACTAAGGTTTTTTTTACGGGTCCTGACGCTTTACCCCAGCTGGTCCCATAAACGTTCCATGGGTTTTAAGTGTGGGCTGCATGCTTGCCATTCAAAAAGGTCGAGATTATTGGCCGTGAGAAACTCACGCTCTACGTTCGCAGTATGGGCGCGGGCTCCGTCCTGCATCAAAATAAAAAATCCTGTTCACCAGCACGTGCTCTACCAGTAACGTAAGGTTTTAGCACTTCGCCGGTGTGTTGCTGAGCTGTCAAACTGCTGTCAGCGATGAAAAGTAAATCGATTTTGTCGTTTAAGGAAATAGCGCCGCCAAATGGTGATGCGGGTTGGTGGGCACAGGGTAGGAAATGTTCGTTCCCTTTTTTTCCAGACCTAAGCTGACCATTATGTCCATTCATGAGAGAAGAAATTTCTCCCCCAATGCCGCATACTCCAATAGCGGTGGTTCGGGCAAACCGATGTCGGACATTTTTGTGGTTTCTTGTTAATTGCAGAACTTTAACTGGATATCGGGAAGGTGGACTAGTGCATGCTGGTAACTGCATTCTCCGAAACCAATTTATGCTGTCGGAACGTCAACTGGGTCACATGTAACAGTTGACGCGCTATGCCCCACAAGGCAATTGAGGGAGAGGCGACTATTCCCCAAACGATTACGCATGGTCTTTGTTGAAATAACCGTTCCTGTGGCGTGTCTGAGGTCATTTTGTATGGAAGACACCGTATTTTGACGATTTCTGAGTTCGCTTAAATGTATAAATCTGTCCTTGCTGTAAGATTTTGCTTTTGGTCGGCCCTGTCCCCGTCTTCTTGTGAGTTGTCCTGTCTCCTGGAACCTTTCCCAGACTCTTTTGATGACAGAATGACTGGCTACAAGCCGACGGCTCACTTCCCGAAATCCATGGCCTTGCTTGAATAACGTCACAACCCTCCACATTTCAAATTCGTTAGTTGTCTTTCAGGTGTCAACACCTTGTTGAGGATCAATCTCTAGCTAAACAATGCCAAATTTAATTGAAAGGTACACAACGGACCGGTAAACGTTGACGGTGGTACCAAAAACAACGACAAAAAATCCAAGTGACTCTATAATGCTAAATTCTATGCAGTCAAATTTACCGTTATGTTGGAAACTAACGTATTAAAATGAGTGTTACGTTTCGCACTTTCTACAAGAATACTAATAACTATTTGCAGTTTTGGCTTATATTATTGATATTCGTATTGACATTCTGAAAAGGTTCCTTTAATTGTTTTACGGTATGTACTTATATTGGAGCAGAGTGGCCCCAGTAGTTACTGAGATAATATTTGCAAAGCGTGGAACAAGTCATCTCTGCCTTCCTGCATGAGAAAGCCCCTGAACCATCCCTTTCTTCACTTACAAGATAAGCATTTAAGCAGCAATCAGGGGCAGGCGGCTTCGTAGTGGTAATTGGGATGAGCCGCTGTTCACAAAGATTCCATTCGCAATCCGGCGGTGGTTAGGCTTTCCGCAGCCACTTCTGCAAGTTCGGTAGCAATGGTACTTTGCAGCATCCTTAGTGGGTGGAAGACGCGCGAAATTGATTTTCGCATTGGCGGCAGTTCTAACAAATAGAGAGCACTGGAAGGAGTTCAGGTTATCCCCTCTCCCCCTCTCGGTAAAGCGCCACCAGGAGTGCCTACCTCGAGGTCGTGTATAAGGTGCGTATTATTAGCTATGGTAATACAAAACTTCATTTTGCTTTGCCATAAAAGGACGGAAGTTGTATCACCTCCACTGAGGGCGTGCAGTACGAGTACTAACCCCGGAGGCATTTGCCCATTGTCCCAACACTTAAATGAAGTAGAGGAAAATTGATCATTTTTTACCCACTTCTCCCCATTTTGTGAAAGAACACATTCGTTGTGATATATGACGAGTGTAACAGATCAATTTATACGTTTGACTAAAACTGCCAAACGATTTGTGCACATTGTCCTTCATTGTACCCCTCGAAGTGCACAAATAAACATTTTAATCCAAACACCCATTACAAGCGATTGCATGCTTACTTTTAGTCGACCCTCGTCCAGTGATTGCATTATGTTGAAAATAAGCCAATTGAAAAATTCGTGAATAAAGCAAGTAGTCCTTTTAACGTAGTATAACTCAAAAAACAGTCCCTTCGTTTGACGATGGCGACGTCGATACTCGGATACTTAAGCATTCAAGTATGTTTCGATATATGTACGTATGTTCTTGTACATACTCGTATGAGAAATTCATTTCAATTTGCAAAATTACGTTACCATGGAATTTTCCTCGGATAAGTATAATGAGTACGTTTGTGTGATATATGTAGTTATAGATAGATTAAAATTGTCAAGTCGAAATGATAGAAAAAAGAGAACACTTGAAAATAAATTAAATTTTAATTGTTTTTGCGTTGTGACTACCTATATAGGTAGGTAGTGTGTTGAGTAGACAAAACTCAACTTCAGGATTAATGTCTTGTTGATATCGGAGCAAATGAGGTGACTTCGTCAGATAATTTCACCGGAGGACGTTTACACTGCACTGTGATTTGACAAAAACAACCTTCACTAACCTCAAACTTATACGTTTTTAATGAAGAAATCAGCCAAATTAGCTTCCTCCTAGATGGTGACTATCGGATCTGACCGTTTGCTTTATTATTCTACACAATTCAAAAACAGAACAACATGCTTCTTAAGTGTAAATTGTTGTGGGAGCGGTTGACATTTCTTGTCTTATGCTTCTTTTCACGCCTTTCTGTAGTGAAAGGTATTTAGCGCAGAATTGGCTCGTGGCTGAGCCGTCAGCAATTGAGTTAATCTGTTCCTTAAAGCCCATTGTAGACGCTAGAGTTTTTTGACAGAGCTCTGGCCTCAGAGCTGCCAGAGACGTGTAAACTTATGACAAGAGTTGATGCCAGAGCGCTCTGTGGGCAGAGTTGTCATAGTTTTTTTTGTCTAACCTGTAAAAACTAAAAACCTACTTTGTCACTCCTTATTTTTATTCTGTCACTCTGGTTGTCAACTATACCATATAACTATAACTCTGCACGTAGATAATTAACTAAATTATCTATGTCCAGAGTTTCGAAAGAATACGCGGTTTGTTTTTTGCGAAGTATTTGGGGATGCGCTAACTGTAGGTTCAGCATTCTGTTCATATGTCTAGTATTGCTTACGCAATTTCTAATAGAACAAGTTGCAATGTATCGCAATAAAATTAAAATAAATTTGTCTATCTGTATCTGAGCTTATGTACTGCTTTGCTTTTCGTAAATGTGGATAATTCTGTTGAACTGCTAGCTGATTCCAAATTCTGGGTTACTTCTGGCTATTTGGCTTGTCGTGTTGATAAGATCATTCGGACTTTGTTTGACTATGGGGTTGTATTCGTTGATCATTGACAGCAATTGTATTTCGACCTAGACAAAGTTTTTTTTCGACATTTTTAATTTCGCCATTGTTTGGTTAACTCTCTCTTTGACATATTCTTGTGAAGCTAATTCATATAAGCAGTCTTATTTATTGTTATTGAATAATTTTTATGTATTACTTCTCTTTTATTACATTATTTTTTATCAGTTTAATGCAAGTAAGATTAATATTTAAGCTTTTGCTATATTTAGTAAGAAAGAAACAGCAGGTCTCAATGCCCTTAGGATAAATCTAACCTCCGATGTATGCGGTAGTGATACTGGTCACATAAAATAAATAAATAAATACTATTCTGAAACAAAGTCCTGGCATGCAGATCTGCCTAAGATCAGATTTGATGACAACGGAGTTATGCTTCGGTAATAAATTCAAAGCTCTCATAGCATATCGCTCGGAATGGGAAAATGACAATCATTTCATTGCACAGACCCCAGGTGTGCCATGTGGACAGCGATGGGTTTAAAACTGAACAGGGAGTTGGTGCGGGCGTCCTTGGACCCATCACATGAGCACATGACCTAGAGTTTTTCAAACCGAGATCCATGCTATTGAGGTCTGCATCAGGGTAATTCTGGAAAATAATAGCCAGGCAGCCATTAAGGCTCTCCCTTCACATAGGCCCTCTTCAAACTGGTGGATGATTGTTATGAGCTTCTCCAATGTCTGGCGATCGTCAACCAAATATTTTTGTATTGGGTGCCACTGTAGCATTGGGGAAAATGAAGCACCGGACCAACTTGGAAGGCAAGTCTTATCATCAAATTTTCTCGGACCGGAACGTTTTCTCGGACCGGAACGCTTTTGTGGTCTGGGCTTAGCTTAAGCCAGGGCAATCATAACGGATTGGTCTAAAAGGATACGACGGCACTACTAAGGCAATTATACAGGACTGCAGCAATCAAAGGAGTTGATGAGACAGTCTTTGACCGATCGGCCAATTTAGAGAGATCATAGAAGATCCGGGGCGAATCGAATGTACCTTATATCTGTAAGTCAGGCTTGTTATAATGGTTTAATTAGACTTTCACTGAAGGGAGTTTTATAAAGCTCTAAACCAAAACTTTTAAAAGATTCCTTTCTAAAACCACACTTGCACAAATTTATTTCAATGCTGTAATAAGAACACAATATCTTTAGTCAAGAAACGTACGCTTGTAAGGGTTTTCATTGAGCATATAATCTTCACTAATGACATTGTACGAACCATTTCTCTAGCGTGCCAGAGCAGAATTAGTTAAAAGTATTTTCTTTTCCCCAAAAATCTACTAAACATTTTAAACGAAAGATCTCTTTGCGAAAAGTAAAACAGTTTTTTTATAAGAATTGTTGCTCTTACCCAAAGAGGAAATTGTTAGTTAGGATCCGTACGAAACCACTAAGCTTGAAGAAATTAAATAGAGGGAATTTAAGAATGAAAAGGATTTTTCCCGCTGAGGGGGTTGAATCTCAAACGACCGTGTTCCGAGTAGCAAAAAATGCTCGGTGCGTTGACGAGTTAAGCAACAGACGTATACTGAGTTGGTGTGCAAAAAGAAACCAAGAGTCTCAAAAATTCCAATTACATAGTTAACTAGTAATACACATATTAAAAAAAAATTTTTTTTTGCTCTTTTCTTGCAAAAAAAAAACATTTCTCAGAAAAAATGTTTTTGGAAAACCTCAAATTCCTGTTCAGCGATCCCGAAAACATAAAGTATCAAAGCACCACAAAAACTTTCGTTTATTTACCCTTTTGAAACATGTAGTGTTTAAACTACCATGCCTAAGCCCACAATGATATATATTTCGTTTGGTCACATCATACTCAAAAAGGAATGTAAACACCACGGAGATTTTTTACCATGTAGTCCATGAAAATGAAACAGTTCGACTTTAATCTGGCCCTTTTTGAAAACATGATGTTTTATTTTTGTTTACCTGATTTCTGTAGCCTGATTTTTAATATGTGCATAATAATTCAATAATGAGTTGTCTACAAATAGTACGGGCTTTCAAATGTCCTACACCTTTTGTGACACTATAGCTTATAGCAACTAATACTGAGTTTTGCCAGCAGTAGCCTAATTAGTTTCAACTAATGTAGTCAGGATGAGATGTTATTTTAATTTTTAATAAAAGGCTTATAAATCCCTTCGAAATGAATTGTTGCCAATTATAGTCCGGTGTAGTGTCCAAATATTTGAAAAATACTAATTTATGCATAATACATATTAAGTAGAGAACTTTTTACTGATTTTATTTGCGAAATAATGTCGGCTGTTAGAGCTTGAAATTATGAAAAAAAAATCGAAAAGCAAATACGAATACAAATGGTCGTTATGCTCTCTTTTGGAAAATTAGGTAACTTGAAAATCAAACATTTTGTCAAAAACATAAATTTCGGTGATTAACCTTCCTGCACTGACCGAGCTGCGTCATTATATCACGTCCACTCTCCGCAAACGTGACCAGATAGCCAAATATGAGCCTGTCATCAATCATTCATGATGATATTAAAAACGCTAAAAAAAATAATAAATAATTAATCCGCCGACCTGCATGCAATAGTAATTCGGTTGATTATCAAGAAGTGATGCCATTCGGCATCCCGTCCCGATAACATCGGCAGTCTGATGCTGACATCTGGTATTTCGTTGCAAATTAATTAATTGCAAAAATTTTAAATTCGCATTTCCAACAACTTTTTGTTATGCCAATAGTGGACTGGACTGTTTGAGAAGGATAACCGCTGCTATCAACCAGCATCCAGCGAGTACAGATTTTCACATTTATCCGGGAAAAACTTTTGAAATAATCATCACATTGCACGGTCAAATGGTTTTTGATTTGCATTTTTGATTACCATGGAATAGTTACTGGCCGAAAGACACGAAGATTACACCAACCGGTTGGCAATTATTCTCGCCATAATTTGTTCTTTTTGGTGCTAGTGCCAGTTATATCATAGAGTCCTTAAAGTGGATGGAAGTATTTTGTGAACTTGTTGGAAGATGTTGGTAATTACATCAAGTCCCCGCTTAACAACGCTAGTCCAATCCTCAAAAATGAGTTGTTATAAAGGTGCTTTTTGCTAGGCACCACTCTGCGTGGATTGCAGGCAACAATGAAAAAGATACACGAAAATAGTACTCCGTGCTCTATGGATTGATCGCTAATCGCGAACGATGTGCGACAATCGTATGCCTAGCAAAACCCACCTTAAGCAAAACGACGTTGTACGACTTAAAAACATAGAAGAGGAACTGTGCAAGTATTTATATTATTAAATAATTTTTTTTTACGCAGTTCTCAGTAAGTACTAATTACAATGAAAAAAATCCACACTATCAGTGTCCTTTTTTTGGTGTAAAAGCTAAATTTTGCTAGTGTCCCTATTCAAGTGACCCAATTTTGAACGTTAAATTTGCTGTTAAATTCTGTAATGGACGGCTTGGTTGGCATCCGAAGATGCCCATGAAGACGGATCCTAAGAAAGCATAATGACCGCGAAGGTCGGGCTGTGCCATCTGGGCGAGAGAAAGGCCTACGCAGGGGCCTATGCTTGCTGAAGCTCAGTTCGGCAGACGTGGGCGGGGTTTTCACCGCTTGTTGCCCATGTCCTTTACGTATTAATAAAAATGCATAGGTCTGGGGAAGACAACACAAATATGGCAGGCAAAATTGGGTAATAATTATAAGAAAGAGGGGGAGAAGTACGGAATAGTTGGCAGTTGGTTCAGATGCCCTCGCGCTTGCATCTGGGTCCGGGTATAATAGGACCCTTGGCCTCTGATTTCTTAAATGCTTTTAGTGAGTTCTTGCACTCGCCTGATGCCTCATCCCCCCTTCCATTTGGGGTTAGTGAACAGCTTCCTTGCCTTGCAGCGGACTTCCCTAATGCGCTTATTCCACCATAGTGGTTGGGTCTTCTTAGGGGGTATCACGGTTTGAGTGTAACGTTACATCTAGTACATCATCTCTAGCGAGTTCCCTATAAGTAGGTTCCCCTCCACGATTTGTTATTTTTAAATGATAGTTGAGTAGAATAACTAGTAATGACTTACCTCTCCTGTTGTCGTCTTTACTTCTCCATTGTCGCTTTCCTTCCTGTCGCGTATTCAAGCAATGTATGCAACTCTTGCGGTGGCGCGGATTTGTCGTAAGCCATGTATGCTAATACGAGCATAAGGGATCGTCCTTGAGCGCCCTCTACATGTACAACTTTCAGGTCACTCCTTCCGATGGCTTATAACCTTGTAGTTCTTCGTTGAGAATCCCTTGATGTGGCTTTCCTTAGAAATCCACGGCTCTTCAATGAGCGCCACATCACATCCTTCCTGTAGGGTGCACAGCAGCTGCTGATACTGTAATGTAGGTCTATTTGAAGCACCTTTGGCATAACGCTAAAGTTGTTTCATTAGTGTTGCTGTCGTTAGAGTAGCGTCTGGATCATCCGTCTCAGATTCGCTATCATTTTCGCTAAGCATGTTGTTATCGGCCGCTTCGATCAGAGTTTCTAGCTCCTTCTCCACCTCATTGGTTTCCGTCATATTTTCATTCCCGTCTGTGGGATGGCGCTTTTGAGCTTGAGAAATACACTTCCTAAGCCCCTTGCCATCTTCCCAAATCGAGCGTAAAGCATGACCTCCGCTTCTCTGTTTATACAATATCTAGGATGATGGTTTGCCCTCCTTGCTTTGTCGGTCAACTGGAACGTAGGACCAGCCAATCATTCGTCGGTACATCGGGGTTCTGCCACTGGAGCAGTTGGAGCGGGGTGTCTACAGGTAAGCATTAGAACCTTCGCCTTGGGTACCGCTTTAATGTTGTCCCGGTCAACTATTGCCAGCCTGGCACCCTCCCATAAACCGTCCAGTGTCGGCACAGTGTCTCTGCACCATTTCAGTGTTGCGTCGTCTTTGCAACTTATCATTTTGACGTCTTTGAACCACCCGACTTTCGCTGCACCAGTTTATCCAGCAGATTCATTTCCACAGCTGACCACCTTTCCTGGCTCATCTTACCGAGATGGTCGGTCAATGAGAGCTACTACCAAGTGTCGCCTATCTTCTTTGGCTGCACCCGTTTCTCTTCCGGCCTTTCTGGCCTTCTTGTAAGTGCTTGATTTCGTCTGCTTGGCTATCTGTCCTGTAGGCGCCTTGCTAGCTCCCGCCACTTCGCATTGCATTTTGCTCAAGGATTTTCGTTGCTCCTCTTCTGAGCGCTGCCTTTTTACAGTCAGCAATTCTCGTTGCTCGACCTTGTTATGGAACTGCGGGTCACTACTCGCAAGTCTCTAAACGCTTCCTGCTTTCTTCGGCCCATGATAGATAATATGCCTCTTTAGGAGTCAGAAGTTGCTGGTTGCCAAAACGTTCGTTCAGTGTTAGCGCTGCCTTGTACCGTCTAAAGGGCTTGCGCTCCTCATTCGAAGGTTTGTACCTTTTGGCCGAGCGCCGTTCAGTGTCCTCCTTCTCACGGTTGGGCCTTTCGGTCGAATGTCGTTCAGTACCATCGTTTGAAGATGTTGACCTTCTGGTCGATTGCCATTCAGCGCCCCCACTAGACGATTCGGTGCTTAACAGGCTGTTTGGCTAAATGCTGAGGACATCGGCAGAGAGCGGCAAAAACCCCGCCCACGTCTCCCGAACTGAGCTACAGCAAGCATTGCCCGCTGTTTAGCTCATTGAGGGGCCATTCTCTTCGCCAAATCGCATAGCCCGACCTTCATGGCCATTATGCTACCTTAGGCTTCGTCCCCACGGACATCTTCGGATGTCCACCAAAGAGTCAGTTACGCTTGTTTGGTTTTTGTTTGATTTCTTGATGAAGAGAGTCCTTTTGTCGTGGCGCACACCTGCAGCAGATGGTATCACCGTGTGATACTTACAATAATTCAAGTAATTCACGTACCAAATTTGGCGAACCATGGGAAATGCCATCTTTAAAAGGACTTAGACGAGTAACTCCAGATTGAACACAACATAAAATAATTCCAAAGCGATCGTCTCTGAACAATCGTCCTCTACTACCAAGAAATCTACCCAGTGTTCGAGGACACGTCTTTTATACCGTTATTCTGGTTTGTAATCGAAATTGTAGTTCCGCTTCGTGGTCAGGGTCATACAAGGAACCTACATCATCATCATCGTGGCGCGACAGCCCGACGTCGGGCCTTGGCCGCCTGTCAAGGTGGGGGCAAAGACCTTTTCCATAGTCCTCTGCGCGGGCGCCCCCTGGTAACGGCAGTGTATCAATACGCTGACGGCCAATGTCTTAGCGATAAGACAGTTTGGAAAAGGCAGATAGCTGTAGCCTGAATGGCTAACGAACACCTAAGCGTCTCAGGTTTAGTAGGATGGAATGACTTGCGTAGTTGGACCTGCTATATAGTTGTGTGGGCTCCAGCATGTTTATTAAACCATCTGAAGCAGCTATCACCGAGGCCACCCCCTGAATGGGGTTAAGCGACGTGCTGACAACTAGTCCTTGTAAAAACCACTCCATGTCAAGAAACCTGGAACAAAAGCCTCGGATTGGACGGACCAACAACGACGACCACGCAAACGACTAAAGGATTATTTTTTCGGATCCTGGAATGGACGCTCCCTGAACAAGGAACCTACATAGGTAAGGTTATAGGGCTGCTCCGACATAAGGGCACATTACACACCACCACTGTGTCCGTTGTAAAGGAGCCTACATACCAGATTTGCTTAAGAGTCCAGTGCCCGGACAAACGAATAAATGTACAGCATGCGTCGGACTATATGCTCGTCCACTATATTTTTTATATGGGACGGGACAAAAATAAAGTTCCGTTAATTTTTGAAAAAACCTTGTACGGTGATTGCGCAACCAATTGGTTGCATGTAGTTTGGAAGCAAAACTCAAATTAATTAGTTGCAAGTGAAATGTATTGCATGCAAGTGCACTCTCATATTAGCCTATTCGACTCAGACTATCAGTCAAAAGATCAATCAAAAATTGCATGTGATCTCTGGAAAAAGCGGTACGCATATTTGGTGGGACTACTTTCATAGACCATACCGATATATCACATAAAAGGATACACACATTAATAATAATAATTAGACTATACAAAATTTCATACCTAGCATAGCTTGCAACATTAAATTAATCCAATATTTATGTTAACTACGTAGCCTTCGTAACAGGCTAGGTTGATCTAATTGACCCATACTCATAACTGCATCATATCAACAATTTATCCGCGAACCACTATCAGCTTACTGCAACTTACTGACTGAAAAAAATTTCCAGATTTTAATTTATTCAAAATCACATGGTTGCCTGATTCTAGGACTAAGCACACATGTGGAAACGGATATTTTCATATTTTACTAATTTTGAATCTGGGTTTTAGGGCGAACATACCACGCTTGGGTTTCTAGCAGAATAAAGCATGGCGTAATTATTATTATTATAATATGAATAAAGCTCGGTTTACACGCTATGACATATCGTTTCTCAGTCAGATAAGACGTTAAAATAAATAACTGGCGCAACAGTCAAATTTGAACTATGGCCTCGAGATGAGTTAGCATCATCTAAATTTCTAAATCGTGACTGTATGTCTTGTGCAGAGATGTGTGATCAGCAACACTTTCAACCGAGTTATTTACCTCATAAATGGGTACTCATTTAACAGCTGAGTGGGCTCATAGACCGACACGTGAATCCCTCTTTTTACCGAAAACTACCGCATTCAGTAGGAATCGAACCGGGCCCGGTGCGTAGAAGGCGACCGTGCTAATCGTTTCGCCATCCGGACTATAGATAATAAGACGTTAAAGCGTTACTTGTTACCATCTCTCGAGGAGGAACGTGTAGAGAAAGAGGTACAATATCAAGTGAATCAAAAATGGAACAAAAATTCGGAGCTGCGTTTAAATACTCCGTCTAGAGGTGCGTTTTGCTAGTCACTACTCTACGTCGGTCGCAGGCGACCTTGCAAAATGCACCTTAATGGTGCACGTCGCATATTGTTCGCAATTAGCGATGAAGTCATAGAGCACAGAATACTATTTGTTATTTTTTTGATCATCGCCTGCGATCGACGCAGAATCGTGTCTAGCAAAACGGACCTTAATCGAACTAATTTTCCAAAATGAATCTTCTCGGTTCAAACTTTCAATAGAGTGTAATTTGATGTTCTACATTCTCCTTAATAGCTTTGTCTCGTTTCAAAAGAAAAGTCGTAGCGTGTAAATCGCACTTAACATTCGATTACGTTTTCACAATTCTAATTTTATTGCGTACACTATCACGGAAATCCATTGAAATATTTCTCAATTTTCCGGTCACTAGTTATTTTCATTTTTGCCCGCTTAATTTTGCCGGTGAAGGCTGATTTATCAAATCTCCGTGGAAAATTAGTTTCTAGGTGCGGCCGGACGTAATTTGGATAAACATTTAATTTATTTTGCTTAACCTGGCAATGTAGTCAGTTAGAGATAGATGAGTTTTCCTGGTAAATAAATATTAAATAAATATGACTCAATTGACACAGCTTGTATGTAGCTTCTATGATTTTCGAACTAGAGGACGCAATCGCTTGATCAAGATAGTTGGAGCTGGAGCTGTATCAAGAAGGCCAAGATCCGGTCCGGGCTACATCGCCAACGTTGATGATAAGTTATTGACTATCGGTAAGCCCTAAATCTCCAGAGGTTGCCTGGGTTGTAATTATTTCAGATGGTTTCTAATGTGTATTAGTATTTGTATTCCAGGGGATATCCGAAGCAGACCACTAATGTTTTGGGTCTCTTTTCGCCTCCTCCCAGTCATCAGTGATTTCCAGATGTCGACTGATAATTGTCGACCTCTCTATTCATCACTGACTCCCGTGTAATTACTAGCATTTCTTTATGGTTGAGTTCGCTCATGGTTTCCACACATATCGTGTGATTGCCTGTGATCATCTGCCTCGTGCAAGCCAGTGCTGGACATTCGTACACAATGTGTGCTGCCGTCTCTGCTTCTTCCAGACATTGCCTGCAAACATAATGTTTAAGAGGTGTGGGGAAGAGTTAACTCGCCTTGGCAGACGGCTCAATATCACCCTGCTCTGGGTGCCTGGTCATAGAGACATTGAGGGAAACGAAAAAGCCGACGAGCTGGCCAGGAGGAGGGCCATCCTAGAAAGCTCTCACCCGGAATCTGTTTGTATTTCGCTGAGGACTGTTAAGAGCACGATCTCCTCTCACTACCTCAATGTTGTGGATTCCAAATGGCGGAATCTGCCCACCTGCGCTGTGTCAAGGAAGATATGGCCCTCCTATGACAGAAGGAAAACATCTGAGCTATTAACCAAATCCCGTAGGGATTTCGCCAGGCTCTAGGCGGTACTACAGGACATTGGCTTAACGGAGAACATGCAATAAGGCTTGGCATCCCTTATAATCCGCATTGCCGCAGCTGCGGGAATGAGGAGGATATAGTAACCCTCACTCACTTCCTCTGCGAATGCCCGGTCCTTGCCAGACATCGAGCATTGGGTGAGGCATTTCTTGTTTACCTGGGGGATGTGTGAAGATCGGGGAGCTGCTATACTTCCTGAATTCCTCGGGTTGGATCTAGGCATCCTTGCATCCCCTGTTAGTCCAACCATCTTCTTATAAACGATTTTTCCGAGGTTTGTGGTTACAAAACGGCACATTTGCTCTAATTGGGCCCTGGCAGGTTGTGCTTCAGCCACCACTTATACCAATGTGTAACAGTACTCACAACTTTGTAATCTGACTACTTAATGAATCATGAAACGCTTAAGTATAGGTTAAGTTAGTTAGGGTTGCCGCTAGCGCAAACCGTATTAGGCCTCCAAATAGGGCCCATTTGCAACCCTCCGCTGACGGATGACCATTCCACTAAATTGAATCTACTCAACGAGACTACTGGTCACATCTGCTATCTTTTGAAAGCACTTTACATATTTACGCATTTGTAATTTAGAGCTGGACACTAATGCTGGAGGTGAGTTTCACTCTACAAGCGTGAGATGCGGTTTAAAGCAGTGTCTTGTGAGTAGACCTACCGTCGCTCTTAGTCTATTTCTGCTAAGTTTGAGCATTTGTATTTTGCTATTGTTCAGATCGGGTGATGGCCACATGGTTCCAGCTACCCTTCAATCCCGCCTTTCCAACTCATCAGTCATCAGCCTTCTCGTTGTCTATGATACCACCCACTGATAAAAATATCGATCATAATATCAAAGAAGAAGAAGATTGCAACCGACAGCGCAGTAAAGACAAAAGAGGCGTATATTACGAATTTCGACGGATAGCGCAGCAACATCTTAAAACGTGGTGCCGCAACGCAAGTAAGGTGACGGAACGCAGCGCTGGGCGAATAAGAAGTTAAGGTCACGGGAAAATTAGTGAGTAAATCCGCCACCCAAGTAAGGTAATTTACAGTAGTAGTTATATTTAGAAGAGTGTTAGAGAAGAGTTAAGGTAGAGTAGGTAGAGAAAGTAACGTAAAATGCAACCGGTTGAGCGCTTGAGCTTAGAATAAGTCGGAATTGTTTGTGACACTTGGTTTCATTCTGCACACCAACTTAGTATGCGTCGGTAGCTTAGCTCAGTAACGCACCGGGCATTTTTTTGAGGGTAGCATCCTCTTAAGCTGCAAAGCCCGCGCAGCGAGCGAAGCCCACGCGAAGGGAATGCGAAATGAACTCAATTTAAAACCCACTATTTGTCAAAGACGCGAACCACTAGGCGTCGCCCGGTTAATGATTCAAATAATCATCATCATCGTGGCGCGACAGCCCGACGTCGGGCCTTGGCCGCCTGGATCATTGTCCTCCAATTATCTCGGTCACGTGACCGCGTCCTCCAATTTTGGGAGCCCAGCAGCTGCGCGGCGTCCACACCTACTGAGCTCTCCCAACGAGATCTCGGTCGTCCTCGCAGTCTCGCTCCGTCGACTCGTTCTGCATTCATTACTCTCTTAGGCATGCGATCATCGTCCATTCTTTGTACATGCCCTGCCCATTGAAGTCGTTGTAGTTTGACGATTTTCGAGACTTGCAGCTCATCGTACATTTCATACAACTCATGGTTGTACCGGATGCGCCATCCATCTCGATCGCAAACAGCCCCGAAAATTCGCCGTAGAACCTTACGTTTGAAAGTGTTTAGCATGTTTTCGGAGGCTTGAGTTAGGGTCCATGCTTCGCAGCCATAGCATAGCACTGGTCGTATAATGGTTTTGTACACGCGGAGCTTCGTGTTTCTGTGCACATGTTTCGATTTCATTATGGGGAGAATCGAGAAAAAAGTCTTATTAGCTAACTGTATCCGTCGCTTGATTTCGTTAGTTTCGTTGGCGTCCCTTGACAGGTTGCAACCCAGGAACATGAAGTTGTTCACGAACTCGATGTTGAGGTCCCCCACGTTGATGCTCGGTTGTGCAGGTGTCCTTGTCACCGATTGCATCATTATTTTAGTTTTACCCTCGTTAATACGTAATCCAACTTCCTTTGCAGCGGTATCGAGCGTATGCAGAAGTTCTTCTGCGTCAGCCAATCTTCGGGACATGATGTTGATGTCGTCGGCGTACGCTGCTAATTGTGTCGACTTGATGAGTAGCGTCTTGCTGTTGTCCATATTCATGGCCCGAATAACGTATTCCAGTGCTAGGTTGAAGAGCGTCGGTGCCAGTCCATCGCCCTGTTTCAAACCAGTGCGTGTTTCAAATAGATCAGTAAGTCTATTCTGGATCCTGACTTGTGAGACGAAGTTGGTCATCGTCATCTTTGTCAGTCGCACTAATTTTGCTGGTATACCAAATTGCAGCATGATGTTGTACAGTACTCCACGATCGATACTGTCGTATGCCTGCTTGAAGTCGACAAAGATTTGGTATACGTTTACGTTGTATTCCCAGCACCTCTGGAGTATCAGTTTGACTGAGAAGAGCTGATCGGTTGTGGAGCGACCAGGTCTGAAACCGCTTTGATATTCGCCAATGACTCGTTCTACGTACGGTTTTATTCTATTTTCCAGAATTTTCGTCAAAATTTTATAGGACGTACAAACTAGTGAGATGCCCCTGTAATTCTCACACCGCAGTTTATCTCCCTTTTTAGGGTTTTGTAGTAAAACAAAACCCTTATGAAATCGGTCATGCGTCCGTCTGTCTGTCTGTCTGTCTGTCTGTCCATGAAATATCTCACGAACCGCTGAAGCTACATGCACGAAATTTGGTGAAAATATGTGGAAGTACTATACTCTGGAGAAAGTGATGCGTCGCAATAGGTCAACTTTAAGGGGGGGTCCCCATAGAGGGGAAATGAAGGTCGAAATTTTTTTTTCGTCTGGTATAGGCAAGTGGGGTATCGTAAGAAAGGTACCGTCGAGTACATTCCATTTCTGTTTTTTTTTTCAAATTTGAAGAAACGGGAAAAGAGGGAGAGGGGAAAATATGTGGTTCGAGTTTGTCCCCCCCCCCTTGCATTTCGAGACCGTTACACTTAGAAATATGAAAATTTACAGAAAAGCGGCATTTCCCTAACATAAAATAGAAAACTAAAAATAATAGAATTTCAAAATCTCATCAAAAACCCGAGACCAAAAATATTGATGGCCAATAATAACCAACACCATAGACAATAACGTCTCTAAGTTTCATTACAATCATGTAATATTTAATAATAGTACATTCACTTAAAGTTAGCCATTTTTACACTATTCATACAAAAAATACACCTACCGGCTTCGAAGGTGCGAGTACTACTTGCATGTATTTTTTCGTAGTGCGAATTGCAGTTATTGTTACATATTATGGTTAATTACATTTATGAAAGGGTAAAGATTGGTAGGGGGCGATGTGTTGTAATTGGCCAACTATAACGAGCGGGGGAGGGGGTGGGGCGAAATTAAGGTAAAATTTTGTTAATCGACTGGTATAGGCAAGTCGGGTGTTGTGAGAAAGGTAATGTTGAGTACATTTTATTTTTGGCATTTACTTTAAATTTGTAGAAAGGGGAACAGTGAGGGAGGAGAAAATATTAGATCGTAATTTGTCCCCCCTTGCATTTCGAGACCGTTACACTTAGAAAAATGAAAACTTTTAGGAAGGTGGGTTCCGAATAGAATATAAAACGGGAAATAATGGAATTTGTATATCTCCTCAAAATAGGTTAATAATAATTTATTTCCATAGTTACAGTTAGCGCACCTCTGCATCCCTTCAACACGTCCGAGATAAAAAGTACTGATGGCCAAGGATAACCAACATCAATATGTTCTAAGTTTCATTACAATCGCCTAATATGAATGGGCATGTAAGATACTATATGATGGGTCAGACATTTTTATTATGTTTTTTTTTATCCATCTAAGTGGTACCAAGAAAAGCAAGGAGCCGATACTTGCGTACAAATGTAAGTGCTTCCTACAAAACCCTCGGATTGCGGGCGTAGCCCTCTATATTCCGGTTTCGCAGGAGTAATTGATGTATGGCATCAACTAGACTCGTTCCACCCAATCTTAGCAGTTCAGCTGGAATCTCGTCAGCGCCCGGCGCTTTATTTCGTTTTAGTGATCGCAACGCGAGATCAACTTCCTCTACTGTCGGGGGTTGAATGGGTGGGCCTAGATCAACAATATCATCGAGAGCTTCCTGTGTATGTTAGATGGTCGGTTTAGAAGCTCTTCAAAATAAGAGGCCCATCGTTTGTTAATACCATCGGTGTCGCTGATGATGTTTCCATCCTTGTCCTTACAAAGGCTAGTCCTGGGTTGGCAGCCGTTCTTAATTGTATTTACTAGTTTGTACGCTTGTCTGGTGTTCCTATTAGCTAAGTTTTCGTTTATGCTCAGCAACTGCTCGTCAAAGTATTTACGTTTCTTACGTCTAATTATTCTATTCGATATTCGCCGTAGCTCGTCATATTTTTCTTTTCTGGCTCTGGTTCCTCGTTGAATCCATTGTCTGTAGGCCTCGTTTTTCGCGTCAAGTGAATTTTTGCATTCTTCGTCGAACCAGTCATTTCGCGCTCGCCGGGCTTTATATCCCACGACCTTCTCTGCGACATCCTTGATGGTACCCTTGAGTTCTTCCCAGAACCCATGGACGCCTGTGTTGCTGATGTTGTGTAGCATAGGTGATAGTTTTTCCTCAAGGGCGGTAGTATACGCCACCGCTGTAGCATCACTCAAGAGCTTATCAATCGCAAAGATTTTGGGAGGGCTGATTCTTGACTGGTGCACTGAGAGATTCTACATCTGTAGGTCGTCTTCACCAAGTGATGATCTGAGTCGCAGTTCGCTCCTCGATAGGAGCGGACATCCACGACACTAGACGCCCATCTCCTGCAAATGAGGACGTGGTCAATTTGGTTGACGGTATGTGCGTCTGGAGACTTCCAGGTCTGCTTGTGAATGCGTCGATGCGGGAAACACGTAGAGCTTACGACTAGATTCCTGCTGCAGGCGAAGTTGATAAGTCGCTGGCCATTATCGTTACATTCTTCATGGAGGCTGTGGCCCCCAGAGGTCCCCCGATGCCAACTTTCATTCCCGACTTTCGCGTTAAAGTCTCCCAGCAGCAATTTGACGTCGTTTGTTGGAAGTGAGTCGAAGAGAGTTTAAAGGCGGGCGTAGAACTCGTCTTTTACTGCGTCTTCCTTAACTTCAATGGGGGCATGCACATTGATGAGCCAGAGATTGAAGAATCGAGTCTTGATGCGAATCGCACACAGCCGTTCATTTATGGGTTTGAAGTCAGTAATATGCGGTTTGAGGTGATTGTCCACTATAAATGCTACTCCAAACTCCTTGCGGCCCGATGGTTTACCACTTGTAAAAATTGTGTGCGATTTCTTGTCATTAATCTCGCTGCCAAGCCAATTTGTTTCCTGGACTGCAGTAATGCTCAGTTTGTACTTTTCGACCTGTTGAAGGAGGGCCTTCTCGGCCCCCGGTTTGTTCAGGGAGCGTACATTCCAGGATCCGAAAGAATAATCCTTTATTCGTTTGCGTGGTCGTCGTTGTTGATCCGTCCAATCCGAGGCTTTGGTTCCAGGTTTCTTGACATGGAGTGGTTTTTACAAGGACGAGTTGTCAGCACGTCGCCTAACCCCATTCAGGGGATGGCCTCGGAGATAGCTGCTTCAGATGGTTTAATAAACGTGCTGGAGCCCACACAACTATGTAGCAGGTCCAACTACGCAAGTCATTCCATCCTACTAGACCTGAGACGCTTAGGTGTTTGTCAGCCATTCAGGCTACAGCTATCTGCCTTTTCCAAACTGTCTTATCGCTAAGACATTGGCCGTCAGCGAATTGATACACTGCCGTTACCAGGGGGCGCCCACGCGGAGGACTATGAAAAGGTCTTTCAAATAATAATGTGTCCATTGTTGACAACTTCAGTGCGGTCATTGAAAGTGAAGGCAATTGAAATTTTACTCATTACGCATAGGATATGTTCATGTATTGCATATTACAATTGTATTTTTCAATATCCCTTCATTTTGAGTCAATTAGGGACATACCCACTGCCAAACTTTCAATTAAATCCCGAATTGTTTATCCTTACATATTTAACTTCACTTTTTTGGTCAGTATTAGCTTGATTGCGTTGAAATCTAATCACCCACAAATTAATCTCATCTCACGACGCATTCAACTCAATTGGAAATCCTGACAGGATTCTCTACACACATAATCGATAAAAGCAGTTTGGTAAATGGCGGAAGGTCATCGTAATAAACCATCCCATTGAATTATTAAGTCTTTGCCTGAATATATTGAAGGAAGGTGAATAATAAATGCGACTCAGGAGATTCCTTTTCGAGCTGCACGCATCACGAAACAAAGTATTTATAACCGAGGTGGCGGCAGTTTCGCTGCTCGGCAAACTAAGGATTTTGGGGGAAAATCAAACACCAGGGTTAGGGAAGCGAGCATCTCTCCATTTAAGGCGACGACCCAGCCAACTACCCAACCATATATGGGAAAGTAGACGAACCAAGACGACGACGAACAACTTATTTCACGTAACCCCATTATAAATTACCCAAAGTTTGTGAACGGTTTGGCTTCCGGAATGAAGGGGGCTTCCGCAGAGTTTCGAACATAAGACAATGTCTCTCGGGACCAACGTTGGCGTAAGGGATGCAGGTGAAGCGTGGAAACCAAGTTGTTGGGCTTTACTCCGATTTACCAACAGCATGGTAAAGATGTTTATACATTATAGGCTGGAATTCGAAAAGAAAATGCTTTCAAAGCGAAACTGTACAAAATTCGCGATTACAATAATTTTGAAGTTATTTTTCCGGTCCGTAAAATAAGCACAACGATTCCAAGTCGTTAATTGGATAGGAATTTTACTGAGTATGCGAGTATATCCCAGGTGGTTTCACTTAATTTTGAGTATCTGCCATTCCAGCCGAGGTGTACTCAGGAATAATTTGCTTAAATTCCGAGCAAGATTTCTTTCCAAATGATGGTAATATATGATAATCTGAGAATTTTCTCTTCGAAACATAAAATTATTCGCGCATATTATTTTGTCGTTAACTAAGTACAGTTCAATTAAAACGAGTCCGAAGCGTTAGACTTGTGCATACCTAGGCCCGTTTTCTCAATGTTCTGTTAAACTGTCTGCTAGCTAACTAGGACTTATTCATCAAAGGCCTTAACCTAAATCATATACAACAACACCCAAATTACGATAATGCAGTTAAAAAAAATAAGGGGAGAAAATCCCCATATTTTGTCGTATTTTGGGTGTTGTATATGATTTAGGTTCAGGCCTTTGATAAATAAGTCCCTGTTAGCTAACAGGCAGTTTAATATAACATAAAACGTACACATTTACGTTGCTTTTGTTGTGACACCGCTCCAAAGACAACGTCTGACACGTCGGTTATAAAGGACATCGTAGATCCGCTGATACTGGACCAAGAGAGTTGCGTCGGCCAGACTGTTTTTGCAATTCGAGAAAGCCTGCTTCCTTTCAGGTGTCCAATATATTTTAGCTTTACCGCCTTTCCTTTGGCCCCTAAGATATTTGTTTAAAGGCGCCAGTATGTAAGCAGCATTACGGATAAAGCCTCTGTAAATATTTACAATGCCGAGAAATCGGTTTTTCGGAAGTGAAAAGTTTGAACTGCTTCAATTCGTGATGTCATCTTTGCTGATGATGTAGCCGACATATTCTAGGTTAGGAGGACCAAACACGTATTTTGCAACGTAAATGATTACTCCGACTCGATTCGATCTCTCCAGGACGTCCCGAAGGAAATCCTGGGGTACTATATATCGTCCAGGTAACAAGTGCAGAGGTCGAGTCCCCTAAGGATTTCATCCATGAACTTCTGGAGACTCTCAGCTGCGTTTTTTTAACGTTAATATCACGACGGTTAACTTGTACATATCCTCCTGCAAAAGGTATCTGTTAGAAGAACCTTAGGAAATCGATTTTCGAAAATATGGACTTATGGCCAGGTTCGTGACCATGAAAATATGGCGCATCAGATACTTAGTGGTGGGGTAACTGCGTTCAATTTCCGGATGTCGCCACACTGACGTCAAGAGCTGTTCTTATTTCGAGCAAGATGGAGTTTGAACGATTCGCTACTGGAGGATCTTTTGTGACGATATGGTGGCTGACCTCATGAGGTTGATTACTTTTAACGACAGACGGATTTGTAAGTCCTAGAAACTTCTTAAGGAGTTTGAGGTAGAACGTACCATCGGTAATGGCGTTAACGACTTGTTTTCGCAAGTAATTCAAAACATATGAAATCGTGGTGCCAGAGACAAGGTCTTTTGTTATTTGTCTTTAACGTCGACAAAAAGATCACAGTCACAGCTCCTAAAATGGAGCGAGAACCATCCGCAACTATGAATTTCCTATAGTTTAGTAGGTCCGTTGAACGGGACAATCGAGACGTCGGCTCCTGTGCCGACTAAAAAGCTAATACCGTGTCGCGTTCTTGGATTTGCAGGCGATTTATTCGCGAGTCACTAAATTCCTGCGCCCCTAGTGACGGTTTTCGTTTTCCGCTGGATTTCAAAAGTTGCAAAGCGAACGGCAGCGTTTTGGTTAACATAAAACTTCTAGTAGTAGCACACGAATCTGCTACTTTCACAGGCGTTGCTCCTCGTTATGGAAGCTGACATTTTTCTTGCTCTGCAAATTACGCACAGTCGCGCGGAGCTCTGCAACTTCCTGGACAAGCGAGTCATTAATAACTAAAGTATTAACAACAGGATCGTGTGCGACCGAAGCGATACAACTTGTGTCACGAAAGCTCATAACGCGGTCAGGCAGGTCAGCTAGGTGGTCAAGTGACAAGGATACAGAAGCTGCAAGAAACACCTGCACGTTCTTAGGCAATCGTTGAAGTCACAAAGTTTTAAACAATTCCTCCAAGACCCTGCGCTCTGCTTGGCGACGCAACTGTCGTAAAAGTTGCGAGGGCCGTTGATCGCCTAACTCAATTTTATAATCGGGGGTACCAAACGTCCGGCCAATTTCCATATTTCTGCCATATTTCTATGCTAATCATATGTAAAATTTTCATAGTTTCATTTGTAAAATTTTTTCAATAATATACATTTTTTGGACACACAAAATATGGCAGCATAAAAAATATTGTGGCATACTTGATTGGCATAGAATTATGGCAATTTGCCAGTGCGTCTGACTCTAGCTTTAGATTGAATCTCCATATATTTAAAAAAAAATGCAAAAAAGTGCGAACAATAACGGTTTTTACCATTTTTTCGACAATCCTGTTGCAAGTCTACTTTCCAGGAATAAAATTTTTCATGGCCATTTCTTGCAAAAGCCGCTAAACTGAAATTTTGCCAGAGAATGTAAAGTTGGGCTTAATAAAAACGATTAGAGCTACTTTAACTCTTTTTGTGTTGGGTGCCAGGCCGCCCTGAGGGGAACGAGGCTGCGGATGAACTTAATAAACAAGGATCATCCAGTCGCTTTCATGGACCATGGAATAATCTCCCAGGGCTACGTCAATCAATGCCCTTCATGGACAAGGGTACTACTTAAATGTGTAGAACACATCTAAGACTTCTAGTGCGGTACTTATCTAGCCATTATCTGGTCAGATATCACCTGAACAATATGGATCTGTCCAGCTTGACTGAATGTCGTCTCTGCTGCAGGACGTGGAAACGACCAAACACCGCCGTCGCGCATTATAGGATGTCACTCCTCGGGTAGGCTACTTTCAACACTGCAAAGGCTGATTCCGGCTAAAGACATCATCATCATCATAGTGGCACGACAGCCCGACGTCGGGCCTTGGCCGCCAGGATCATTGTCCTCCAATTATCTCGGTTATGTGACCGCGTCCTCCAATTTTGTAAGCCCAGTAGCTGCGCGGCGTCCACACCTACTGAGCTCTCCCAACGAGATCTCGGTCGTCCTCGCAGTCTCGCTCCGTCGACTCGTTCTGCATTCATTACTCTCTTAGGCATGCGATCATCGTCCATTCTTCGTACATGCCCTGCCCATTGAAGTCGTTGTAGTTTGACGATTTTCGAGACTTGCAGTTCATCGTACAGTTCATACAACTCATGGTTGTACCGGATGCGCCATCTATCTCGATCGCAAACAGCCCCGAAAATTCGCCGTAGAACCTTACGTTCAAATGTATCTAGCATATTTTCGGAGGGTTGAGTTAGGGACATACTGTCCTTTATTAGAAAGTTGGACGGTCTTTTAACTTTTTGGCTACGGCTCAGTATACAACTTATGGTCGCAGTGCCTTTCTACTGGGTCAGTAGCAGGACCTATGCAACTCTAATCCAGAACCCTATTGTGGAATTAATCTGCAGATAATTTCACTGGTCATATAAACCTACTAGTTAGGTGACGCCGATACCGAATTACACCTGACAATTTTAATTGCGTCTTGTCTTCAATGATTGTTGGCATAAATAACTATGCACTAAGTTCAACATTTCTATTGGATCGTTTGGCCAATTGATTAATGGCAAACACTTGTTTCCTCTGCACTGGAAAAATTATCCTTTTTACTATATTTTTGGAAAATTTCTCCCACGGAAAGTCTCAAGTATGGCACAAATGTATGTATGCATATTTTCTTCAAGTGAGCAATGACTATAAAAATGGAAAAAGGGCTCATTGAATCGATTCCGATTATTTGCTCAAATACTTATCAAACCTTTGCAGAATTTCTAAAAATATGTTGTCACTGTTTGGAAAGTCTGCCACCACCGTCGCGACGCTGCCTCTACACCTGTATCATTCTATCGATTTTCTCAGTGGCATATTGCGGTCTTCCGTATGATGGTTTCACATTATTGGATACACTCGTACATTACCCGTCATCAGCATCGTCATTGCATAGGCAAACTCAGCTATATTCGATAAAATATAATACGAGTATATTGATAGTACACTTTCCTTTACTTTTACCTGAATATATTTCAGATAGGGGATGTTGATCCAGCACGGTACTCCATATGAATCGGGAGCCGGGGCGACAATAACGGAGACTAGTCCCTTCATCCCTTAAGACCAAACTCCCTCACATACGTACGTTCGCAGACGTTTGATTATACCTTTTGCTACGTGGAATTCAACGTGGATTGCTTTTCAATTTCGCCCCTTTTCTTGAAGCGGCGTTTGAATTTTCAGATGATTTAACTGGCTGAATTGTCGGAACCGATCTTATCAGCATTTTATTAAAAAATAAGAAAGTAATCATCTGCAAGTAATTCAACGCTCATAACGGCACGATAAAAGTACAATGGTCGTATGCTTCACAACGTTTTAAACGGAACAAAGTGCTTAGCCGATAAGGGGGGCTAGCCAGCTTCAGCTTTTAAGGATTATTCAAACTGAAATTGTTCGATTTTAAAGAAAGGACGATATTTGAATTTGCATGAACGAATCAACCAAGTATGAAAAGATGTTGATATGGACGGAGATGTAGGTTGTATGTTGAATAATTAATAAGGTATGGGCAGTCGTTGAAATTAAATATCAGCGTTATTAAAAACTAGCCTCTGTCACCTAGTCTAGTTTTTAAGTCTAGTTTAGTTCCTGAATCGGCGCCCTACGCGACCGTCTGCTTTGGCTTCGCCTTCGACCGGCCTTGGATATTGATATGATGAACTGGGAAAACGAATCAGATTTGTTTCCCGTCTATTTCTCCTCTAAAGATTCTATCAGCTACAGCGACAATCCCTCGTCTACTTACGGATTTACGATATTTTTCATCTCTATTAAGCCCAACATACACCATCCGGAATTCTTGTCCGGAAAAACTGATGAGGCCCGGCCTTCCGGTTCGCCTGAATATAGAATACACCATCCGGATTTTCTTCCGGAAAAACTGATCAGGCCCGGTCTTGAGGAATTCCGGATCGTGTATGGCTGCTTCAGGTCGCCGGACAGGCCGCCTCAAGCCGAACTGTCCGGCCGCGTGAGTAGAATAAATTTTCACTGGAGTTTATTTCAATAGACGAATGTATCTGAAGCGAGGCTATGGATAGTGAAATGCCGTAGAATTCAATGCAATATATTATATACTTTCATTCTATGGCGATAAGATCGATTCGCAGTTATCCATCCGGCGGCCTCAAGGCGGCCTGTCCGGAATTCCTCAAGCAATTCCGTACGGCGGCCTCAAGGCGGCCTGTCCGGCCGCCTCAAGGCGAACTGCCCGGCCGCGTGACTAAAATGAATTTTCACTGGAGTTTTTTTTTCAATAGACGAATGTATCTGAAGCTTGGCTATGAAAAGTAAAATGCCGTACAATTCAATGCAATAGATAGATACTTTCATTCTATGGCGATAAGATCGATTGCCAATTATCCATCCGGCGGCCTCAAGGCGGCCTGTCCGGAATTAATCAAGCAATTCCATCCGGCGGCCTGTCCGGCCGCCTCAAGGCGAACTGTCTGGCCGCGTGACTAAAATGAATTTTCACTTTAGTTTTTTTTTCAATAGATGAATGTGTCTGAAGCTTGGCTATAGAAAGTAAAATGCCGTACAATTCAATCCAATAGATAGATACTTTCGTTCTATGATGATAAGATCGATTGCCAATTGTCCATCCGACTCAAGGCGGCCTGCACATGCCATTGACGATCCGGAAATTCTCAAGGCCTGGCCTGATCAGTTTTTCCGGACAAAAACTCCGGAACGTGTGTGGTGGAGGCCTGGCGGGAACGATTTTCCTTCCGGCCGCCTGAAACGACCATACACGATCCGGAATTCCTCAAGGCCGGGCCTGATCAGTTTTTCCGGACAGGAACTCCGGATGGTGTATGTTCGCTTTTACTAGCATGTTCTCTGATCCTTCCAAGTTCGCCGAAACTCAGCCGTTGTTTGTGTAATGCGTGCTCGCGACGCTAAAGTAAACCGCATAAAATCGAAGAAAAAACGCACCTAGTTTATTGTTAATTTTTTTTAAAGCCAAGCATCCGGCGAATTCCAGTGTCCGGATGGAAATCAGCTCAAATGGTAATGTGTATTTTCAACATTTTTCGGCTTGATAGACATATGTCCACATAGCTCCCATGGCTACCCCTAACCGAATTTTTTTTGAAATCTGATTTAGTCAGGGTTCTTCTGCTTGTTTCCCTCGCCAAGTGTGCAAAATTTCATCAAAATTGGAGTTAAACTGTAAATATATGGCACAAACGACACAGATTCTCGCAAAGGAGTAGATTTTTATTTGGCCATACTACATTGCTCTCACCTAACAAATGCGTCTCACATCAATAGCCTCGTTCACAACAATTGACTTTTTTCTCTTTCGTTGCTAATCTCATTTTTTTCTAGCTCCCCTAATCGTAGGACTAGGACGCATTCAAAAATCAACATTTCAAAAAAAGGTACCTATAAAATTATTCCATTCAGGATCAGCGATGTTTCTATTTCCGAATATTCAATACGGGCAAGGTGTAGCACGCGGAATACAAATCGACTAATTTGCGCCATATTTCCACCCGTAGCAGTGAAAAAAGGGTTCCTTCTCAATATGCCAATGTAATTTCAATTCCCAGTCTCCCAACAAAACGGTACGGCCGGCGGGCGGGCGCGGTGTCGGGTAATATATCGCAATTTATTCCTCCACACCTTCGAAACCAAGTAGTCCAATTGGTGATTTCATCCTCCGTCCTATAGTATACGAGTATAAACATTTTTCCTGAGAAGGTGATATAGAATCCTGGTGAAACGTAGAAGAAGGATTTCATTTCAGATGAAGAAATGAGGAAACGTATTGTGTAAAGGGGCGAATATTAGCGATAAAGCAGTGAACCATAATTTTTCAATTAAAGTGCGCATAGAAACGAAATATAGCGTTAATCTTTATAAAAATGGGTAGACAAGTTGTGCACCACTTTTAGAAGTACATATGTATTTACATATGTATTATGTACATACGTTTCTTTATCGCACTTGGATAAGGGTGTACGATGGAAGCGTATGGTTGAGATCCTCATGTATCTCGTTTATTAGGCGATATTCAGATCAGCTACATTTTCAGCTTCGACGCAGCCACGCACAATAGTCAAGCATAGTCGATCGTATCGCATGCTGAGCGATGAGTGTGAATACACTCATTTGATGCTGTGTATCTCGACTGAAATTTCAAGCAGTCGTGCAGCGCGGTGTCGTGTGTGTGAATTTCGCCTTAAAGCAGTATATCTTTTCAACTAGAATCTAGTCTAGATATGTTTGTGACCTTTTGAAATCCGATTTAGATTCAGCTAGTCTCTCTATTCTATGAACAGCGTTTAGCGGTGGGCCGACAAGCCACTCTTGTAAAACTACTTCATGTCAAAAAATTTGGAAAACCTTGAGGAATCGACGGCAACGGCTACGCAAATGTACAACCGATTACTCTTTCGGATTCAGGCACAGCTAGCTTACGCCAACCGGGAGCTATTTAAGACTCTACTGGAACAGGCCAAGCTGAACATCACTGCAGTCCAGGAAACAAAATCGCTGGGTAACGAGATTAACGATATAAAATTGGGGATATTTTTAGTTTCCGGGGCCCGGGGTGAAAAAATCATTTTTCACTCGGATTTTTTGTCATTTATCGCTCGCGTCACCCTAAGCGTGCGTTTACACGTGAACATCTCGCCGAATTTGAACAAAACCGCGGTAATGTTCTTGAACATTAGGACTAATATACCAACAACTACCACGTAAATTTCGTTGCCGACACACACGGAAGGCATGAAGAATGATGGGTTGCTACAAAAAGATACATATTTGCCCATGGACCCGTAAACAGAAAATTACCCTTCGTCTGCTTGTTGTCATTTGGTAATAATATGCGTGTTGTTGATTTGTATTGTTGTTGTTTTAGTTATGAGACATTTTTTTGAAAGCATTGTCTTTACTGAAGAGATCAGTAGATATCGGGTATGCATTTTTCTACCGCAAGTACATATTACTGGGTTATGGTTTTTGACTTGTTATTGTTTTGCATTGGGAAATCAATTTGATGATGAAATTTATGGATGAAAGCAATGATCACACGAAAGCGAAGTTTAATTTAGATTTTTTGGAATTCTATCTAAATGCTTTATGTAGTAAATCAATTAATTTGTACGTATGTCACGTACATTGCATGGATTTTTATACCCTAGACTTATAGTATAGGGTATATTGTTTTTGTCACGACGAAAATATGTAACACCTTAAAGGAGGCTCCGGAGGTATAGCAATGTATATATATATAAATGATCAGGGTCACCTCCTGATTCGATTTAGCCATGTCTGTCTGTCTGTCCGTCTATCTGTCTGTCTGTCTGTCCGTCTGTCTGTCCGTTCGCACGATAACTTTCGATAGAATGAAGCTAGAGCCTTGAAATTTTGGTCAGATGTTGGTAGTCTGATCTAGTTGGATGGTATTGAAATTGGGCATGATCAGGCCAAGAGAACGCCTACCTCCCCTACATATGTAAAATAACTAAATGTAACTATAACTCCCGATTAAAAAATCAAGAAAAGCTCAGGCTTTAGTATATTGCTAGTGAGGGTAATATTATACTCTTCTGGGAAAATAAAATCGATCAGTTGAAAACTAACGGTAATTTTCTTACAAAGAGCCCCGTGCTACCCTACTTTTCAGGTTTTTTGTCTATAACTCTTGAACCAATTGACGTAGACATTTGATTTTTGGTATGTGACCTTGAAATAAGAAGCTACTTAAGACTCTGTAAGTTGGGCATAATCAGATCAGTGGAACACCTACCTCCCCTACAAATTTCAAAAAATTAACTATCCCTTTAATTACGATAACTTTCGATAGAATGATACTACCGAGTTAAAAATTTGGTGCAGTGTTGCTAGTAAGATCTTCTTAGTTGGTATTGAATATGAGCAAGATCCGACCCAAGGAACCTCCACCTCCCCTACAAATGAAACTTCAAATAAGCGATAACTTTTGATAGAATAAAGCCAGTGACTTGAAATTTTGGTCAAATGTTTGAAGTGAGATTGAGTTAGTTGGCATTAAAGATGAGTAAGATCCAACCTAAGGAACCCCTACCTCCCCTTGAAATTAAACTTAAAATAAGCGATAACTTACGACAAAATAAAGCTAGCGATTTGAAATTTTGTTTAAATATTTGTAGGGTGATCTAATTGGTTGGTGGCAATGATGAGCAAGATCCGACCCGAGGAACCCCTACCTCCCCTACAAGTGAAACTTGAAAAATTCGACAAATATTTGTAGAATAGGTTAGTTAGTTAATTGGTTTTGAGAATGGTCAAGATTCTACTGAATGAGTGTCAACCTCCCCTATGAACTGGCCATATAGGAGACCCATTCTTAATGCATATGGTCGTTGGCAATTGGTACTTTTGGTATCACCACTAGGTCTGTACAAGTCTAGGGTATATACGCTTCGGCCCGGTTTTATTTTAGTTTAAGTGAATAAAGTACAAGTAATATGGAAATATATTTATTATAAATATGTACTAACATGGAATTGTGGTTTTGTGAAGGAGTACATTCTATGCAGCCTAGAATTATAGGTACGTACATACATCCACATTTTTGTGTAGTGGGGAAAACTTCTTGTTTATGGCCCGTCCCATATAAAATTAGATTAGACGGGAATAAAGTGCGATGCGTGTTCTTTGTTCAGTGTTGAGACAAATGAAATAGACTACTGTTAAAGGCATTTTGAGTCTCTGTATCTACCTGTTTCCCAATAGATACTTTATCTGTTGCTCAATAGGAGCTGTATCTTTTGGTCAATATATATTGAGTCTGTTGCTGAGTATACCATATACTGTGTCTGTTATATATTGCATCTGTCGGTCAGTAGATACTGTATCTGTTGGTCAGTTGGTACTGTATCTGTTCTTTGTAGATACTGTATCGTTTATCAGTAGATAGAGAATGAGAGACCAGTTTTGATCCAGGTCCCGTATGGGATCACATCTGGATCAGAGTTGAAAATGAATTAGCTGAAATAAACTTCCTTCTCCGCCATCCGCCTCTGAACCTTTCTATACTGAGCCCGTAATTCGGCCCCATTCGGCGAAGTGTCTGTATGATGGCTGTTTAAGTTCGCTCGTCGCAGATCCGTGTCGTTTTTTTTTTTCGTCTGACACCCAAATCAAAATGACTCAAAAATGAATAATTATACCAATTGTACGTTTCGGGTACATGCCATACATTGCCTAGGTTCAGGATTCTCAACGTTGCAATTACGTTTCAAGTATTTAGCAAATGCATGTCAAACGATAAAAAGGGAAATCAACCAGAACAATTTTCTGATTCATTTCACTAGTTTGTATTTTACACGCCATCTCCACCTGAAATTGAACTGAGTTCAAAACAACTTGGAACGTTAAGGGTTTTCAGGGGACGCACCCATTGAAAATGTTGATGATACGGCAGAGATTAATAAGATCTTTTTTGTAGTAAAATTTTACGCTTTAGAATCAATTGCCTACCTAAATGTATACATCGATAAGCAAATTATACGAAAATATGGGTTAAATAATATACCTACATCTTGTTGCAGTTTTGTGTTGCCTCCAGGGCGATTCACGAAAGAAATTCAAGTTGAGTGATTTTGTCTAACCGATATATTTCGGGCATATGCCCATCTTCAGGGTTCTATAAACAGAATACATATCAACTTATTAAATTTATATATTAATAAACAAACTACGGTCAAAAATATACCTTAGTTCTTTTTAAGTTATGAGAACAACGACTTGAACAGAATTTATGTGAAGCAAAAATGTCAATTACACTTAATGTCAAATATATAAAAATGCCGTACAGGTGTCAAATAATTAAAAATACATATTGTGAATAGCAGCGTAAAGCATTCAAATCTAGCTATGCGCTAAAGAACTCCACCCAGTTTGTTAAACAAATAATTAAGCGGACGATACCCAACGATCACAAGCTCATATCGTTTGATGTAACCAATTGTTTTACCAACATTTCAACAGACTTGGCTTTACGTCTTATTGAAAGAGACTTTGACCGTTGTATTAGTAAACATACACAGATACCAAAAAAGGAATTTTTGAATTTACTTCGTTTCTGTCTCATTGATTGTAATTACTTTGGTTACAAAGATAAGTTGTATTCAATGAAATCGGGATTGTTTATGGGATCAAGTCTAGCACCGATTTTGGTTGAACGTGTTCTAGATGACCTCGTTGATGAAGCGCTCTTAAAATTAGACTTCATACCACTATTTTGGCACTCGTATGTGGATGACCACATAACAGCCATTCCTGAGGACAAAATTCAACAAGTACTTGACGCCCTTCATGACTATGATCCTCACATTAAATTTACATACGAGATTGAACAAGATGGGAGGTTGGATTATTTAGATCTTAGTCTACACAGAACGAATAATCACCGTGTAATAACTAACTGGTTTCATAAACCAATAGCATCAAATAGGCTGCTGAACTATTATTCGAATCACCCCATAAAAATGAAGACGAATGTTGCAAAATCATTCATTAGGAAGGTGTTTCGAATCAGTCACAAGCAGTTTTGGGACGAGAATTTGCAACGTATAAAACATGTGCTAGGGAAAAACAACTATCCTGCCAAAATGATTGAGAAAATCATTGGAGAAGTCAGACAACATCGGAATGTTCCAGATAGAACAAGCTATGCATACCTATCTTCTGACGATAACACAAAAATACCACAGTCCAATGATTCCACACAACACTACTCATCTTTGGTATATGTACCAGGAATAAGTGAGTCGATTTCTCAATCATGCAGATACTTTATCCCTGAACTTAACGTATCAATGCGACCGCACAACAAAGTTAGCAACATGTTTACTAATCTTAAAACCAAAATTCCAAAAGAGGAAAGATCCGGAGTTGTGTATAAAATAGACTGCTCTGATTGCGATAAAACTTACATCGGTGAAACCATCCAAAAATTAGGAACACGTGTTAGCCAACATAAAAATGATACGAAGAAGACTTTAAATGTAAATTTATCAGCACTAGCTAAGCACGCAATTGAGAAAAAACACAATTTTAAGTTTGACGATGCAACAATTTTAATAAGTCAACAAAACAAAACTAAGCTTCAAATCCATGAAGTCAACCAAATAATTAAATATGAAAATACTGCTTGCAACGATAAAAATGACAAAAAAGACTATTCAAATACCTATTTTAATTTGATCAAAATGGGATTAAAGTAATTTTGTATTATATTCACGTATACTAAGCTGCTATTCACAATATGTATTTTTAATTATTTGACACCTGTACGACATTTTTATATATTTGACATTAAGTGTAATTGACATTTTTGCTTCACATAAATTCTGTTCAAGTCGTTGTTCTCATAACTTAAAAAGAACTAAGGTATATTTTTGACCGTAGTTTGTTTATTAATATATAAATTTAATAAGTTGATATGTATTCTGTTTATAGAACCCTGAAGATGGGCATATGCCCGAAATATATCGGTTAGACAAAATCACTCAACTTGAATTTCTTTCGTGAATCGCCCTGGAGGCAACACAAAACTGCAACAAGTAAATTGCATCGATTCCGGCAAAAACAACAAAAACCATCTAATACCTACATCCTTATACTAATATATCTACATAGCTCAAACAGTTACATTTTAATCAATCAGACTTACATCTGATTGCATTTCGATCTAACACCTCGCAAAAAATATCCATTTGTCCTTATTTCATTATTTTCCGACCTGGTGTCATAAAATCGAAAAAAAAAAAAACAAAAAAACTCAAACAAACAACAACTCAACTCAAATTGCCCATCGTCTACCTATTTGTGTGAAACGCAAGACGATTGAAATAGATTCGTAGCATATACATTTTCTCTCAATGGTTGACCCTCGTTTGAAAACATACCTCCATATGAAAAGGTACATTTCCATTAAATTCGGCGAACATTTTCGCCCGTTCCCATTCCTCATGGGAACAGCTCTGAACATATTCGCCCAATGCACCTTTTGTCGTCTTAATGCTTTTTCCATAAGACGCGCAGCAATATTCGGCGAAAACGTTCTCGGGAAATGGATAGATGGGAACATTGCCTGTTCCGTTCGGCGAATATAATGCTATTGTTATTGTATTCACATTCAAATTCGGCGAGATGTTCACGTGTAAACGCAGCATTAGACTCGCAAATTTGCAAAAAAAAATTAATTTTTTTTTATTTTTATTTTTTTTTTTTTATTTTTAATTTTTTTCTTTATTTTTCTGTTCTAATGATTTATACTGAATGTTTTGTGTGTTTAAAACTAATCAAAACGCTGTTGTACGCAGAGCGAGCGAAGCGAGCGTTCATTTTTGTGCGATACTGAGGATTGCGATCCCTTAAGCGCGGAGCGAGCGTAGCGAGCGGAGCCCACGCAGGGGGTTTTGCGAATATTTCAATTTTTCATGCCTCCAACATTCCAAACACTCAGTATAAATTATGAAAAAAAAAATTAAAAAATTAAACTTAAAACAAAAATTAAAAACAAAAATTAAAAAAAATTTTTTTTTTGCAAATTCTTGACTTTTAGATTGACGCGAGTGAAAAGTGACAAAAATTCGAGTGAAAAGTGCTTTCCCCAGCCGGGGCCCCGGAAACTAAAACGCTGCCGCGCAGTCTATATAAAAGCACAGGAAGCACATGAGATGTCATCCCCTCTCCTACTTCTCCTATTGGAACAATTACATTCCAGTCTGTCTCTCTGCCGCGGAACACCCGCCCGGTCCATATACCGCAGAAGCAAAAGAGATGTCAAATTTCCATCCCCCTTCCTATTTCCTCACTTGCGCCGAATTACTTCGTTTCTCTCGTTCTTTTTCATTTCCTCTGATTCTCTTTTCAAAGGGAGTGAGCTTTCTTGTGTAGTCTATACAATTTGTCAATACATACAAATCTACTGGCAGAGGCGAAAGTTCTATGGAGCGATCACTCTTGTAGGATATCAATCCTCTTTGGCAATAGGCTGACTTTTCGTCGAATATTTACATGAAGGACTATAGAAGAAGCCCAGCTGCCAGATCCTAGGACATTTCGTTCAACACGATTCAACAATCATGGGTTCCCTATTTATATAGCAAATGTAAACTATGTCTTGTGTCATGAATAAAATATAGGCAGTGTTAAATATATTCACGCGAAAGTTCCGTCATAACCACGAAGGTCATGACGCGACTTTCGCGTTTTTAAAGAGTTCACAAAACCACACTCCAACAGCGCTAATCGCTAAATTATTCACAGATCACAGGAAAAAACATGTAGTAAACTCCTAATCTTACCAAAAGTTTAGCATTTTGTATACATAACTAATACGTCCACTAGCATCAACTGAATACCAGTCAAGTTCACCTCATCAGGGAATCTCATTACACGTTTCCCACTACAAATAAATTTGGTTATATCATATAATAATTCACCACATAAAACAAGAAAATATAAAGATAACAAAAGTTTACTGGCAAAGAAATTTACAATTAAAAGAACACTTGGGCAGAAAGTAAAGAATTGGTTGAGTACGTGCAGTGGACTCGTATTCACGTGTATAAATCCACGTTAATTGTCCCATGGAAATTAACAAGGGAAAGGACATAGCTTTTATGAGTTAAATAAACAAATTGTTATTATTTTGAGAGTAAATAAATAAAAGGCACAAATTTGGGGTGGGAAAAACGAAAATGTTTGCTTATCACGAAAAAAAGGTAAATTTTCCACTTGCTCCTTGCAAGGTTGAAGCTAATGTATGTTTACCACACCTGGTCACGAACGTAGCGAGTTATGGAAACTATTTTGAGAGTTGTGGACATTTTATTTGAAATTTCGGTCAAAACGTAAAGGAAATATAATATTTATAAGGCTTGTTGCAATGGTTGTGTTTCTAAAGCATAATTCGAATATATGATGCATGAATGCATAATGCAGAATTTACACGTCGAGTCTAACAATTATTTGTTAAAGAATAGTTCTGGCGGAGGTTAAATCAGGATTCGATGCAAAAAAAATTTGTATTCATCACGCTTGTGTTCAAAACTAGCTTCCTTAACAATGGAGTGGAGTGGCCATTGCCAAGTCACAATAACTTTGTTTAACTATCCACTACTACGAAAAAGTAATCAGCATTAAGGCAATTCTTCCACTGTCCCTGGTTTCGTCCACATGATGCATTGTACTCATGAAGAGCTGCCCTGACCCATGGGAGAAGCTACTTGATCCTTGGCCATGGCTGGATTCGAGCCCGCGATAAGCCGGTATGATGAGACATGAGACTGGCGCCTCAACGCACTGATTCACCAGCTTTCCGGTACCAATAATAGGGGGAATTTACCGGAAAAATTAGTGGTTCGTTTCCCCTCTTCATGGTTTATTTGGAAAATGAATATGAATTGAAAACGAAGGCAAACACGTTGAATTTATGATTAGCCATCGATGTTCACATTTACTGTCTCAAGATAGAGATTTAAATTATGAGTTTCTTTTCTATGTATTTTAATTAATATCTAAACCCCAAATGTGTAAATCTGCCACAGAGCAAGATTCTTCTAGAAATTTGAAGCACAAAGCCCCAAAAAAGAAATTTTACTTACTACCTGAACACGAATACAGCGGATAGATGCTCGTGAAACTGAAGGCCACATTATGTGCGTCAAAAAAGTTGGCGGTGATGGGTGAGATAACCCGCGGTGTGAGAATTGCAGTGGCATGTCAATAGTCTGTACGTCCTTGACGAAAATTCTGGAAAATAAAATAAAACCGTACGCGTATCATTGGCGAATATCAAAGCGGGTTCAGACCTAGTCGCTCCACAACCGATAAGCTCTTTACGTTCAACTGATACTCCAGAGGTGCTGGGAATACGACGTCAACGTATACCAAATCTTTGTCGACTTCAAGTAGGCATACGACAGTATCGATCGTGGACCACGGTACAACATCATGCAGCAATTTGGTATGCCGGCCGAAGTAGGTAAGGTTCTGCGGCGAACTTTCGGGGCTGTTTGCGATCGGGATGGATGGCGTCGGTACAATCATGAATTGTATTATCTGTACCATGAGCTGGAAGTTTCAAAAATCGTCAAACTACAACGACTTCAATATGCAGGGCAACGAATTGACGACGATTGCATGCTAAAGAGAGTAATGAACGGACAACGCGTCGACGGATCGAGACTGCGAGGAGGATCGAGAGCTCGTTGGGGGAGCTCGGTATATCGGTATATATCCAAGATTGGAGGACGCAGCCACGTGACCGAGATAATTGGAGGACAACGATCCAGACGACCAAGGCCCGACGTCGGGTTGTCTCGTCACGATGATGATGAATTTCCTTTATTTAGCAATGTGAGCTTCGAGTTTTCTGATGAGCTGGTTAAGAAGTTTTACAAAACCGGTGTAACCGTTGATCCAGGAAATTTCATAAAATAGTGTTGGAGAGGGGGGCGGGCAGATTTGGGTTGCCCTGGGCGGCATTGAACCTAAATACGCCCCTGTCTACCCCAACTAATAATATTAACGATAACTGGCTACAGTATATAGCAATTTATTTCAACCTTTTCATACTATACCTATATATAAGAAACATATACATACTTATATACCTGTATATAAGAAACAATTTTCAGAGGAAATTTAGTAGGATTTTTTTTTTCGAAAGTTATCCTTAGAAATATTAGTCAGTGGGGCACCTGCATCCCAGTCGGGCTTATGAAGGTTAATTTCGAATTAAATAAATAAAAGATCGAAGAAAATGAACCAATCCTGCTATCCCTCCAAAGCAGAAATAGAAAATGTGAAAATTCATATAAAATATTCAAAATGGGCTATTTGTGCGAATTTATGTTTGCGGATTTTCGTTCATTCACCATGTGGAATCTGTCACTAACAATCTGCAATATTTATGCATATTTAGAGCTAGGTATTTGAATTGAAATGGAGTGCCATTTAAGCTGACATGTCTTGATTCAGATCACAGAAAGTGACGAAGGTTCAAATCACATGTTGTAATGCTAATAATATAATGATGGCTTTTTTTGTATGCGTATGGTGCGTGCGTACTGATCAAATGCACAAACCTCGACTCTATCTCATTCATCGGAGTGGACAACACAGTACAGATTTTATGATACATTACAGATTTATTTTCTCTCATTTGATGGAAATTTCAGCCTTTTATGGGAAATTGGACAAGGATTCAAAATTCAAGATGCACATGCACATACTCGTAATAATGCGACTGTACTAAAGGAATATAATTGCTTAATTCGACATCAGATTTTCCTTAAAAATTTTTCATTGGAAAACACCAAACTTCCAAACAAAATTTCAAACATTTACAACACACTGACGACGTTCTGATAGTGGTAACGTCGTGAAAATCAATTTTAATCCATAAAATATTTGGCCACTAATCTTTCGTTATAAATCACGGTAATAGATAATGCAGGTTTATGGTTAATGTGCTTGCAATTCATAGAGATGTATGCGGAGGAAAATTCCGTTATTGCCAGTGACCGCAAACAATAAACAACCAATCAACAAATTTGTTTCTAAATTCACAATATCCCGCAGTCCCGGTTCAATTATACCACCTAGCAAGCGATTAAGGTTGCTCTAAAATAATCTAACTGAAATTTTGTGGCATCAGAACAGATACATTCAAAACGCAAAGGTCTCCCCCCTCTTTCAAATTAGTTCGTGCGGTGACCGTTTGGACTGCATCCCATAATTGGCAAACAGGACATCACATCACAGTGGTTGTCCTGTCCCAAAATAAATTTAATATATATCGTTTCATTATGCCGGACTGGGACATGCCATTCCGGCCACAATAACGAATTTTACAGGACCATATTTGACCAGATGGAATTTAATGTCAGTGTCCAGTATATGTTCGCGACTTTGTTAGGGATCCCAAGTGGAAGAGGTACAAATGAACAAGGAGATATGTGTATATGAGTACATAGTTGAATGAGGATAGAGTATTCGTAAAACAGGCTCCTTCGTAGGTCGTGTTAATTACTTGTATTGACGATAGGAGAGAGAGGGTGATTATGGACCTTCTGACTTCCCTTACCAAGTTGAAGCTGTCGCAAAATTTCAGTGACATGCAAAAGCATGTTATTTTGCATACGTGTGCAATTGTACGTAAAGTACTCCGCGACCTCCACTAACATGTGTTTGAGATCAGGATGCCGGCACTACACCTGCTCAAGGCATCCATACATGCAAACTTGATGCTAGCATCCATTGCGGGTGAGGGACATCGGGCAATAGGGCCGAGAATAAGCCAATTAGGCGACAGTAACTAATAATATTAATATTTGTTTTAATATAATATAATAAATTGATTTTGTTTAATAATTTCAAGCAATCATTTAATAAAAAATATTGTTTAAAAAAATACTTTGTTAAGGTAGCAGTCGGCGCGGCGGTTAGTGCCAAGTGGAGAAAAAAATAGAATTAGTATTATAAGGTTAAGAATAACATACATCATGTATCGTGTTTTGAAATCTGTGTTAGATTTTCTGAACCATACTGAGGTCCATGGGTTTCTCCCACCTAAACCCTTGATAAAGCTGGCAGTAGCTATAAAATGTAAAACCCAAAATAATGAGACGCGTAACTCGTTCGCAAAGGCCCGGGATCTCGGATAACCGGGGTGAGGTGGATTTGGTGACTGGGTCCACCTCTACTATGCCACAGCACGACGTCGCTCCAGCTAGGCGTGGGGCAGAGCGGCGTTTAGGCTCCACGTCGACCAGAGGCCTAGCCTCGCCTGTGGCTGATGTTTCGCCTGATATTCAGGCGACCACGGCTGCGGGTACGCGTAGGACACGGATGAAATGGACTGAGGAAATGAACCTTTTTATCATCCGTGCCTACTTTGAAATCACCATTTCACGAGGGACAACAACTTCTTACTGTCCGTTATTGCACCAGAGATTCGTTGAACATTTTCCGCAGTATGCGCATGTGTCGGTACAGCGGGTTTCAGGACAGTACCGTTTTATCCTGCGCAGCAACACTATTCCGGAAATAACTAGAGAGAGGATACGGCTTGAGGTTCTTGAGGCAACTCAGCGTCAAGAACCGATAGCGCCAATGAGCGAAACAACACCCCCTAGCCGCCGCACCATCCCTAGAAGGAGTACTACATACAATACCAGAAGGAGTAATCTTCTTCACCGCCAAGCGGAAGTCTCTGCTGAAGTTCATGACGCATTTGAAAGAGCTTGCTTGGAATATCAGGACACGGATCCTTTGCGCAGGCCTGGCATCCCCAGGTTACATACGGCCACTGCAACTCCTGATATTCTTTCTCAAGTCGATAGCGAAATCGCATCCAGGCTAAGTGCAGATACGACGTTACTGGAACTGCAATCCCTTGTGTATTGTGGTGCAGTGACGGCCATCACTCTACACGGTCAGAGGGTCCGCGATAGCGTTGGCGGCTTGAGACAAAAACAAGACCCAGCCTGGAAAATTCGTCTTGAATGGAAGCGAGAATCCTTGCGGCAGGATATTGGCCGTCTGACTCAATCTGTCGCGGGCAATACCAGTCGGCGGTTGAAAAATAAGGTTAATAGGATTCTCCGCAAGTACTCCACTCCATCCTGGTATGACTTTCGCTGACGTTACTGAATCAGATGTCCGCGAGGCCATAAAGCGGTCCAAAAATTGGAAAGGGCCTGGGCTTGATAAGGTGCAGAATTTCTGGTACAAGTGTTTCCCGAGTATATGTGGTCAGCTCGCTAACCAAATTAATAAGATAATAAAACTGCCAGAGGAGTTTCCACCTTTCCTCACAGCCGGAATAACTTACCTGTTGCCCAAACGGAAAACAGTAAACAATCCTGCTGACACAAGGCCGATAACGTGCTTACCAACCCTTTACAAATATGTAACAGCCGTTATTAGTCGCAGGATCTACGCACACCTCGAGCAAAATAACATTCTTGCCGAGGAGCAGAAGGGCTGCCGAGTCGGATCTAGGGGATGCAAAGAACAACTTGCGATCGACTCGGTTGTAGTGGGACAAGCTACACGCAAACGGAGAAATCTGTTTTCCTGCTACATCGATTACGCCACAGCTTTTGACAGCATCCCCCACACTTGGCTAATCGAAGTCCTTCGCATATATCGAGTGGATCCTGCACTAATAAATTTCTTGACAAAAGTGATGGAAGGATGGCAAACAACACTCTCAGTGCCATCAGCCGAAGGAAATATGCTCTCGCAATCGATATCTATACGTAGAGGCATATTCCAAGGGGACTCTTTGAGTCCTCTCTGGTTCTGTATGGCTCTGAACCCCCTTTCATCACTTTTGAACTCGGCTAAGCGGTGCGGCTTTTCCATCAAGCACAGTATATTGTCAAAATTCGAGCTCACCCACTTAATGTATTTGGATGATATAAAATTATACTCGGGAAGCGATAAAGATCTTAAAAGTCTGCTGCGGATCACGGAAAATTTCAGTCGTGACATTCGAATGGATTTCGGATTGGACAAATGTCGAATCCGTGCCATTCGTAAAGGTGTTCACGAACCGCATCCCGGCTTCACCTTGGACGACATCCACATAGGTGCAATGTCGGAGGCAGACTTTTATAAGTACCTAGGAATTCTGCAAGGCGCACATGCTCGCATTGTTGACTTAAGAGAGGGACTGCTGGTGGAGTTTATGCGCAGGTTGAAACTGGTGCTCAAAACGAACTTGTCGGGAAGAAACAAAATAAGCGCGATAAACCTCTATGTCATTCCTTCACTCGCCTATTCATTCGGTATAGTGCCATGGACTGCCACCGATCTGGAGGCAATCCAAAGGCGGGTTCGTGTAACAATGACCAAATATCGAATGTTACACCCAAAATCGGCAGTGGAACGAATGTGTTTACCCCGCGATATCGGAGGGAGAGGTTTAGTCGACATTGCCGGCCAACACCATACCCAACTAACAATTTTGATCTCGTAACACACTAAGAGAGACTTATGAGAGTCAAGGCGGATTGCCTTTGAGAATCATACTCCCATAATTTCATCCTTGTAGAGTACTTTAAGCAACTTACGAGACTCTTAGAAGAATTAAATGGCGCACTTTATGATATCTATTGGTACCTTGTAACAACACTGTTACTCTGCTCTTGGGAGTTACACAAGTTTCATAAGGAAACAAATAGTCTATTTATACGAGTACATTTTTACTCTAATAAGAAGTATAATATTTTTCTTAGTAGAGGTATAAACTCTTGTCATTAGAACTAAATTTTCTTGATCAATGTTGTAAGAAAGAGAACGATATACAAAAAAATGTAATTTGTGTTTCGAAGAGCGAGAACAGATACATTATACTCGTAGGATATTTTCGATGGTGCATGTAAAATACATATGTTACAAAGTTCGTATGATAATATTATATTAAAGAGCATTGCATTTTCTTCATACATATGAGCGAAAAAGTTCATGCGATTGCAATTTTATTGGTAATAATAGACATTTTGCTTCGATAAAATGCAAAGCGCCATAAAAATAATCGGCATTTATAGAATTTTCTAAAAAACATTTACTGTTTGAAAAATATATAAGTTGTGTTCCGCCTCAATAGTTGGCCTAAAATTTGCGCGACGACATATTTATGATCTAAGAAATCACCAATCATTATTTTCCATGCGGAATCACGCTTATTAATCATTAGTCAAACGTCATATTTCAACTCAAAAAATTCCAATTAGAGAAAAATATGGCCGCCATTGGTCGTTCTTTATAAAAATGAAAATCTCGCTATGAAATCAAAAAAAATCCGTATAAGAGCTTAAATTTGCTTATTCCAATGACAGTAATAGATCAATACTTCTTATGAGAATATTATGAAACTAAAGATCAGATTATGAAAGTACCAGTCTTTTAAAGATAACGCAAATCTCTTTGTAAGGAATACACTCTTTTTCTCAGAGTTCGGATTGCATGGTGAGACTTTAGCTCTTGTTATCAAAACCGACACATGACATAGTAACTGATCAATCATAACAATCGTTTGTCATCATAAAACCACAGATACAAAATTTTCATACAATTTGGCATTTTAAAACTATTGAAGCAAAAGATTGTTGAGAAACACCTCGTCATAAAACCCTTTTTGAAACACACATGCATCGATGCAAGTGAGTTTTAAAAAGGGTTTTATGACGAGGTGTTTATTCTCAACAATCTCATACGTAATGAGACTTGAACCTTGAACCTTTTTCTCATCATAACGTAACGCAATAAGACAATTTAAAATTCAAGGAAGCAGATATTTTAGAAAAAAAGAAAAATTTCTTATTTTTTGAGAAAGGACAAAGGACGCACATATGAATGCGTTTTTCACCAAATACGTTCTAAGCACCCATTAGAATGTAAAGGCCGAATTACATGAAGACGTGGTCGGACGGACGAGTTTATGATCACGGGCATTACCACGCGGTCAGAGGCAGATGTGCATCATTTCAATTGAACTCATATTTGTTTTCAATTTCATTCAACGGCAACCAATTGTTTCTCCTTGCAACGCTGACGAAACTGATGAAAAATTTAATGTTGCTCATGGGGAAATAGATCTTCGCAGATCATAGTCGTTCGTACATATCCAGAATAATTTACTATACATCGTGCTCGTCGAATTTTCGCGGAGGGTAATGACATTTGTTTACATGTAGTTGCTGTTGTGGAATTTGCATAATTTGAGATGTACATATGTCATCATGACTATGGGCATAAGGCAGGACAATCGAAGGATGCGCAGCGCGTTTAATAGTTACTATCGCAGTTGTTTGGTCCGAAACTGTCCTGATTGCACCATTTCTTATATTTAGAACTTCTCTGCGGAAAATAGTGGATCTTTTAACTTTATTTCAATCCATGTTTTCCCATTTTAAATGATACTGCTTTATCGTACCGTATCGTATCGTACCTTCCACCTTTGACGAAATGTCAGCTACAATGACGTTTACTCCATAATAATACTCTCTGCATGAGTGATCTATTATTTTGGGTCTCATAAGAGTATTACAGCAAGCAATTTTACACTCAAGCTCCTTAAGTTCTTACAGCGGGCTACTTATGCGAGTCAATAACAATCGTCGGGCTCATAATACCCTCCGCATGAGTGATCTAGTATTTTGAGTTTCATAAGAGTATTATTTCAAGCAATTTTAAATTCAAGCTCTTATAATTGACTATCTACGCGAGTATAACTTTTCAAGAGATTAAGTCTTTTAAAAAAGGCTCAATAAGATTGCAGCGATGATCCTATTAGAAGAGTGAAAGTTTCCCTAATTCTAGTAGAGTTCAACTCTCATCAGAATGGTGCTGCGAGAGTGAATTTAAGTTTTGTCCCAAGAGTTATGTTATAAGAGTGTCCGGGAGTTTTACTAAAGTCTTATGAGGGCTTTTTGTAAGGGGTAAGACTTTAACTCTTGAGAGTTTGTTAGTTGGGTAGGCAGATCGACTCGCTTCGCGCTTATTTTTACGGCAAAACAACATCCAGTGCTCTGCATGATGCTGTCTGCAAGGCTGACGATGGTTTCACTCCACTCAATCTGAGGGATCAATCATTTGCTCCTTTAAGTTTGGTGAAGTCAGACCAAGTGCGGATCGATGAATGGAAGCCAAAAGCAATGCATGGTAAACATGTGTGTTGCCTCTGGCAGCCATTTGTCGATCTTCACCTGTCGAACAGGTGGCTTCGTGCAGGGTATCTCTATGCCGAAACAGAAGGGTCAATGGTCGCCATTCAGGACGGCGTGGTCCCCACCCGTGCTTATCTTAAACTTATTTGCAAACAACGGGTGGACGATGACAGATGCAGAATGTGTGGTTCGGTGCTGGAGACAATCGACCATCTAATCTCTGGCTGTTCTGCAATGGCACCGGCGGAGTACACGGATAGACATAATGCGGTATGCAAGGTAATCCACCAACATCTTGCATACAAGCACGAGTTGATCAGTGAAACACTACCGATCTACCAGTACACTCCACAAGCAGTGCTTGACAGCACTCGCTTCACGATGTACTGGGATCGCCAGATTATCACTGATCACTCAGTCGCCCACAACAAACCCGATGTACTCCTAGTCGACAAGACGAGTCGCTCCGCATGTATAATCGATGTTGCTATCCCTCATAATAGCAACATCGAGAAAAAGCATGCGGAGAAGAGGGCAAACTATAGTGCACTGGCTCAAGAAATCAAACAACTTTGGCATCTTGACCATGTGCAGATAGTGCCTGTAATATTGTCGGCTACCGGTATAGTACCTAAGGCCCTTCTTACTTCCCTGGACAAACTAAACCTGCCACACAGCCTTATCGACACAATGCAGAAGTATGTTATTCTGCATACTTGTGCAATGGTGCGGAAGGTGCTCGGCGATCTCCATTAGTGATTGTCTGGATGTTGGCGGAACATCAGCCAAATTCGTCCGAGCCCAGCAACTTGGTGCTTGCACCCGTTGCGGGTAAAATCCGGCCAATAGGGCCGAGATTGTGCCAACTCGGTAAATAGACATACATCAAAATATGTGGTATAGATTGTCGACTGGCTTGTTCCTCGAAGCGATCATTATGATAGTTTCCATGGTCCATTATTGCGATTATCGCTGAGCTCTACTTAAGTTGCGTGTTCCTCCGAAGGACTTATGCCATGATCGCTCAGTCGTGATCATAAAGCGATCATTGTTGCGCACTATTCCAAGATGTTGCTTGGAGCGGATGAGCTATCATTGATCAATATTTGTGTGTATTTTATATGGAGGTATTTTGCTCCGAATGACTGTGGCTAGAGCCGACATCAACGATCGCTTCGCACGAGGGTGAATATAAGAAATGCCACGGATATCAGGTTACTACCCGGCATTCAGCTTATCCGGCTATTTTTCAAATATCGGATGTCCGGCCTAATAGTAGCCCCGGATACCGGATATCTTGCAAATAAAAATGCATTTCAATCACAAATGAAAACAAGTTTCTCAGAATTTTACGAGCAGCAAACGCTTATCGTCGTAAACAAGACTTGCTTCGGGAAATAATCTCTCACTGTATACGCTGCTACATGGAGATGGAAGATAAAATCTAACAAACTTTGTAAGGAGCGGATATTGTGTTGCGTTTGCTGACCACCACTTGAAAGGGTCGGCCCTCCGATCCCGGCTAGTAATTTTATTAGCACTTTTTTTCGTACCCTTACCTCAGTTGGCATGTAGTCTGTAACGATTTTGTCAAAGCATTTCCGGTAACTGTCGTGTATTTCATCAATGGACGAATAATTTTCATTTTTCTTCATTTCATTCGAAGAGTCAACCTAGACATTAAATTCACTCAACTCAACACAATCTTCAAACCTTCCAAAATGGTTTTATTCCGCGCTCACGGTTTGCCCTGATTCGAAACTAGAGGACGAAACAAAATAAGTGGTGAGTTTGAGCAATTTACGAGTATGAAGATAAATAAGCGATTGAAGTGAAAAAATTTGTATGTCTACACGGATATATTGCATGATTTTCTTTCCCGCTACTTTTCCGGGGAAAAAAATTATCGACTGGTGAACGATAAAATTTAACGGGTGTTGATGCTATTATTATCTTTATTCTATTGAGCGACTTTATTAGCTACACACCAGCGAGAGAATTATCCGGCGAATCAGCTAGCGCTATTGTGACGATTACACACAGGTTGCAAAATCGCCCTGTAGCCAACAACCAAGAGTCCACTCACGTCACTGGTGTTGTTGCGTACTCCTTCAATAAATTGCTCGACGAACCACATTTTCACGTTTTCACATCAAACGCATCACAATGTTGCATCAGCTGTTGCATTCGAATTATTTCCGTCAGCATTTTTGCCTGCAAATTGCGAGTAAAATAGCCCGGCGTTTAACTTTTTTCCTACAAGCTGAGCTACCTGCTAGTGGAGTTTACTAGCAACTAGTAAATTCCCCGGCTTGTAGCTAGTAAACTCGGTTAATGGAATTGAGGCTTTAATGCGGAAGGTTGGAGAGTTGCGCAAACCTATTAGGACAATTGGCAAGTGTTGTATACGTATACCGAAATTTATTAATTGTGGAAAGATCATTACGTTGATCCGGTCAAAATACATATTAAGTGATCATCATGAAGCTAACATCAATGCTATCATGGGTGGGCTATATTTACAATCGCTGCTCCAAACCATACATACATACATACTAATACTACTCAATTGCCCTAACCCTTTGTTGGATATAGCGCATCAACTGTTCCATGTGGCCAGTGGCGTAACTATACCATCTGGGGCCCGTGGCAAATTCATTGGATGGGGCCCTCCCAGTAAAAATCGTCACGTTGTAATTTAATTTTAATAAATCACTTAAGTAGTTACCCAACAGCATTACTACAATAATATTGTGTGCATTTTAGTTAAATTTCTAAGAATTTTTTTTTCCAAAAGCATAGGTATTACATAATTTACATCATTTTAATGAAATAACAATGCAATATTAACAAGGTATTTATTAATAAAATTCTTTTCTCCGAGCTTTCTGTTCCGCAAAAGTATCAGTACCATCATCAAAGTTTAAAGATCGGGCCATCGAATTTTCAATAGACAGAATAGTCAAGTTACGTAGCCTGTCTTGTCCCATAGAGTTTCTTAAATAGGTTTTTATTAATTTTAGTTTCGAAAATGATCTTTCAGCACTGGTTATAGTCACAGGAATTGTAACAAACAACATTAATGCAGTACATACTTCAGGAAAGCTGCACGATATAAAATGATTCTTTTATTATTATTAATTAATCAGCAAGTTCTCTAATACACGAAAGCTTTTCTATTTCGTCTCTAAAGGTGGACCGAAAACTGAGAATTTCCCTGGCAAAAGATTCAGCTATGTCTTTTTTATATATATCAACAAATTCTAGAGATTTTTTTTAATTCAGTGTCATTTAAATTTTGCAAAGTTCCAGGTTGCAAAACACAGAAATTGGAACCAACTTCATTCATTGAAAGGAAACGCAATTTCAGTTGATTAATAATGATGTCCAATACTCGATAAAATATGTTCATTTTGAACAAACTTTCCGGATCTTGGAGACGCTCATCTTCGCAAAGTTCGTCATTTTCGCCAATGGCGTAGAAGCCGAGATAGCCGATGGTATTTCACTCTATCCTTCTCTCGTATATCAATGCTCCGTACATAACAAATAGAAATCCGGGATTCCCCTAACATCGTGCGTTGCTAGCCCGCCAGTACCACGAAAAAAAGTACTTCCTTGGTTAACAAAATGCGGAAATTTTCCGAGCATCACTAGCTCGCGCCACCAAATGAAACAACCAATGAATGAGGTCTCTAATTGCCCGAAATCCTTTTCTTATGAATCCGTTTAAATCTTAATAATTTATTTGAATTTGTATATGGTCTTTAGTGTGTCTATCTTTAATTAATTTTAAGTACTTATGTGAAATTTATAATTTTTACTAAGTTTTGTTAAAAATGTTAGGTAACTTCTGAGCTCGCGGCCTCTCGGACCGGGGCCCCCATCAGGTCGGGGCCCGTGGCATTTTGCCAGCCCTGCCACCCTATAGTTACGCCACTGCATGTGGCCCAGTTGACGTTTCGTTGGCATAGACTGGTTTCGGAGAATGCAGTTGCCAGCATGCACCTCCTAAGCCATACATTGCTTTCGGTACATTTTGTTCGAAGTGATCATTGCGGCCACAAGTCATGGGACTCGACAAGGATCGCTGTGTATAGTTTATTTGGATCTTTGTTGCTCTGAGTGGCTGCCAATAGAGTGGGAATCTGAACAATAAGCTCTAATCTCAGTGGTCGTTAATGGGTTGCGATCACAATGATACCCTTTATGTGTATATTATATTGAGCTGGTTTCCTCCAAGCGACTGCGGTTAGTGCTTAAGCTTCAAGTTCATCAATGAGTGATTAATGCAACGATCGCTACGACGACCGCATAGCTGAAAGCTGAGCGATCATTACTGTATTACTATTACTGCTTTAAAACTACCATATATGTATTATACCTATATACTAGCTAGCGACACTGTCCGCAGTCGTAGTCAATTCGTCCTATTAAAAAACTGGAAAAATTTTACATTTTGTGTAAATTTCATGACACCAATCACTGGACACGATACCCCGGTATTTAATATTTTTCATAACTCAATTTTGAAACGTCATTCATGTTGCATTTTCGTTTGACAGTAGTCTTCACATATTCTGCATTCCCTGGTCGAGTTAAATAGACATTTCGTACTCATTTATGGCAGCAGTCGGCCATGATCCGTTTGCATTAGAATATTAATTACAGAATTCGTGCAAGGGTCACAATGAGAATGATTGATTGCATTTTTATGTCCCAAATGATGGACTGTAATGGAATCGTTTAAGTGCACACGATACGGCCATTCGTCAGACGAGTGCAGAAAGAAAATAGCCACTTGTGTGTAGTTAGGCAAAAATCGAAAATTTATGTTCAGAAGTTAGTCGTCCCCATTGGATCAAAATCCACTACACGCTCCATACGAGTAAATTTAGAATGTCTGGACAAGGATTAGTTGGCTTGGTCGTCATCGCCATTCCGAATGAGCCAAAGGCTGACTAATTACCGGGGTTATGTCCTGTACATGGCGATAATTGTTTGTGAAAGATAAAAGCTCGTCGTTGATTTTGGCTATCTGTAAAATGTCTCATTATAGAGGCTGTTATGTGGTGGATTTTTATTATTATAATGCTTTATTGTGGTTGTATCATGGTAGAATGGAATTGTTCGAGTATCATTTACTGTGTTGGTATGAATTTGAAGCGCTTTGATAACTTTCCGTCGAAAAGGCATTGGTAAGAGATTAAGTAAATATTTTATTATGTGCATTAGCCTATAAGGGAAGGGCTCGGTAACCGTTAGGGAAATTAAATTGAAAATTATTGGCGACCAGTAGCTTAGTGCCTGGAGGCGTGCGTAGAGGCATGCGTAGAGGCGTCAGTCTCATCTGTGACTACGATCGTTACAGGTTCAAGTCCCGTCCACGGCGTTCATGGCTATGGATGTTTGTGTTGTCCTCCCCCTGTAGTGCGAGACGTATTAATAAGCCACAACATCTCCCGAATTGTCGCAGGTAGGCGGCTAACTGGGAGCAGGAGGTGCATGCTCGCAACGTGCATCGTCCGAAACTGGTTTATGCTAATGAATCGTCAGCTAAGCCACATGGAATAGATGACGTGCTATGCACCTAGTTAGGCCAAATGAGTAACAATAAAAGATGTGAATTTAACGTCAAAACTGTTGAAATGTAAAATTTAATTGTATGCGCAATGTCAAGGAAAATATGATTAATCATCTAAAGGAGCATAAAACCCAACGGGTATGACATGACATCCAATTTCAGTTTATTTTTCCCGTTCATGTATGCCGTAAACAAACATTCTATTCGGAGAATATTCTAATTAAACATTGATGATGAGACAGATATGTTTATATCGGCAGAAAAGTTATGTCTGGATCGAATGACATTCCCGGAAAACTTTTCCTTGTATATTTTGTGATAAGTGGAAAGTTGAAAATAAAACTTCTGCCAATTTACCCACTCCCTCCTCGTACAAACAGGGGACAAACTGCATGAAGGACATAACACACATGTATAAACTACCCATTGGGAACCAATAAATTTTCGTATCTGGAAAATAATTTCAAAATCATCGAAGCGTATGATTCTCCCTGTTTTTCCACAAAGAAGTCTCTTTAGCAAACAAAACGACAATAGCGATCACAATACTTGGCCACTGAACCATAAAACTTTCTAGGAGTTTCCATCTATATAATAACTTTCTTATGCAATATATTGCCCGGTATACTAGGATACTAAACATACCACACTTGTTCATATATGAATGAGAAGTTAGTACGTCATGCCCACTTGTTTCAATATATCCTTGCATTGCGTTTCCAGTTCGGCCCTCTCCCGGATGTCGGGACTCTTTTGGGATCCTTTGGACGAAAGAAAAAAACAAGCAGAGAGTGCACTTATTTTGGCACATACTCAACAGACTGCACATTGAGGATAATCCCAAGAAGGATAACTGTTTTAGTCTCAGTACGGCCCGTCTTAGCACAGGACTATTGGATGTTTCTATAGCGGTGTTCGTTTGGGTCGTGTATTCTGGCAGAGCTGCAAGTTTTCCGGCAAATCGGAGGAGGAGTAGTAATAAAACTTGAGGAAATGCATGCAACGACATTATGGCAGTTCGCATAACAGAAAATGATGACACGATGATAATGCCCGAAAGTTATTATGGAGTCATCATTCCAATTCAATTTGATAGTTTTATTAACTCCGGAAACGATGATATTTTTTCTCCGTTGAGTTTCATTTTCTCAATCTATTGGTTTTGATGAATGCGTTTTATTTAGCATAGAGCTGAGTGGAAATAAAACGACTATTGTATTTTATTTAAATCAATAATCAGAATTGTTGATTATTATTATCGAGGCATACGTGATATTCCCCCTATGACGTGGGCCTTAAGAATTATGGTAAGGCCGTTCCCGGCACGTTGTAGAAAGTGACTTAAAAAGGATAGGATTTGGATGCAAGCCATGGGGGGTTGCAAAAGAAGATCAAGCAACGGGCGCCGCTTGCAGGAGGGAATACAAAGCAAAACAAATAATTTAAAATATTTTTTATTAAATTAACGCTCGCGCTCTTTTTATTGACATGGGGATCAGTTCATCATATGATCAATCTTAATGATAGTGAATTTATTGTTAGGGGCTGCGTTTATACCCGACCCAGTCGTATTGCCCGAAACGACAGCAAGTCGCTATATTCCTGTCCGCGATTTTGTCTATTCAATGCTATAGCAACCGCCATGCATTAGTGAGTTGTCGCTTGGAATCTGCTAGTCGCTCTCCGTTGCTCCGCGTTGAACAGCTTCAACGCCGCTACTGCGCGACTTTCGTTTGTCTAGCCAAATGCCCCTTAATCGATTGATCGCTAGTAGCAACTTACTGTCGTGTCACGCAATACGATTTTCTCTGTCATAAACACAGTATAAGCAACAAAGCTTTTGCGAAAATGCACTCCCGGCCACTTGAATAGGGCCAACCACAACGAGATTCATAATCATCGTGGGGAAACAGCCCGACGTCGGGCTCTGGTCGCCTGGATCGTTGTCCTCCAATTATCTCGGTCACGTGGCCGCGTCCTCCAATCTTGGAAGTCCAGTGGTTGCACGTCGTCAGCATATACTGAGCCGCCTGGGAAGAGCGGACTCACCCAGTAGTGTCTCTTATCACCTGAACACAATTGGTCTGTCCACTGAGACGGAATGCCGGCTTTGCCTGGAGGACACTGAGTCCACCAAACACCTTCTCTGCGAATGCCTGGTGATCGCTCGCTCCAGGTTTACATTTCTTGGAGATTCAACAGGGAGCTTCGCTGTCAATAAGAATGCTCTACAGCTCATCGTACAGTTCATCCAACTCATGGTTGTATCGGATCGTCATTGGTCGTATACTTCTCCAAAAATTCGTCGAAGTACTATACGGTCGAATGTGTTCAGCATGTTTTCGGAGACTGGGTTTACGGTTTAGGTTTCGCAGCCGTAGCAAAAAATTGAATTTTAAACCGTTATATCAAATTTCAATGCGCGAAAAAGTACGCGCCTGTGCAGATGCAGCCGCTAACATTTACTTCCTCAGTCATCAACAACATTAACATCTCCAGCTACTGGACTAGCATTTCTAAACTAGACTGTTGCTTTGTCAAAATTTTTAATATAGTTTACATTTTCATATAGCCTGTGGATATGCAAGATATGAAGCAAAGCACTGAAAAAGACTCAAATTTTTCCATTCTGTTCTAAAAGCTCCATGCCATGAATTCCTCATTTGGCAGAGAATGTGAGTAATTGGAGTATGCGCTTAGTGAGTGAAATATCTGAATTTGAGTCTATACTAAATTACACAAATAATCAATATTTATGTTATTCATCTATCACCGACGTGAAAAAGGCCTTAAGATATCTTTAAATTAGCTTATACTAGTTCGCCTTGTAACGTTTTGTGGCATAGCACATCAACATCTCCATCACATCAGCCACTTGTACCCTTGTTTATGTAGATCGTCTATTTTTCCACAATTGAAACGGACAGTAAAATAACGTTCGAGTTGATGAGGTACAGACATGTTTATGCCTAATATGCACTTTTAATCACTGTGCCAAAATGACACGAGCGATTTCCTATAAGTCGAACAGGGCGCTAAAATAATTAAGGCCGACACTGTCGATAAAGCCTGCAAATATTTGGCGTATAATGTGCGATGAGCGTGATTTGATCCAATCAATGAAACCGAAATGGACAATCAAAATAGGCGCATGCAACTGTTAGTCAGAAAACACAAAAATCGAAACGTTTGTAGATCTTAACATCAGGCTACCTGAATCTACCTTAAGGTAACCATACTCTACTTAAAAATTACCTCAAGGGTTTTGCATCCTATATCAGTAAATAATTGCAGTGGGAAATAGTCGAAAATTGAGCAAAAAGACTTAAACATGTCCAGCGCCCAACGTGGGGTCGGTGTGATTTTATGTGGAATCAAAGTGAACAATCCAATAGGCGTATATTACCGTTAACTTTTAAAATGTAGCGTATTGTTCAATTAGGAAGGGCATTTCATGCTCCTTATAATGACGCACCCGCTATAAATGCACACGGACGAATACTCGTTCTTCATGAGTGCTCCGAAGATATGTTGAAAAATGCCATTAGCTAACTTTTGTGGGTTCTTTGATATTTACTTAATTTTCATCCAAAAGGACAGTTGTGGTAGTTGGAAGCTATCTACGCCACTGGTAAAGGAGCTCGATGCTGATGCGATGTTCGTCTGGTGCTGCAGCTAAACGTGCCTTCAATTGCTTTCTTTCGAGAATCCGCTGCCATAATGCGTATCCAAAGCTTATGACGGCAATCTGGGGTTTGTACCAGGGCTGGTATCAGCGTTGTCAATGTATGCATTTTAAATGGCATCCCAGTGTTCGTATATGTCACTAACTGAGTGACGGGTTATCTCAGCTGAATTCTGTGCAAGATGGTTGATTGCCTTGACTGGCCAGGGGCATGGGCACGTCAATATCTCTTACGTTTGTATGCCTTGACATTTCGATAGCATATCTACTTTTCGAACGTACAGTTGCTATCATGCACCTCCACCTCCGCGTCGCCTTTACTGACAATCTCGGAGCGCCGTGGGAGTTCTATTAGCATCCACAGGCAGTTATTGTTTGCACTGCCATGAACTGCCAAAGGACGGCCGGTAGCTCAGTTTGTTGTTGCGTCAGTCTTATTGATGTCTCAGCACACCCGTTCACGTTGTGGCCTTGAATGTCTTCACCCCTGTGGTGTGGGGCGTAACAACAAACAACCTTTCCCGACTTGCTGCAGGTATGCGATTAAATGGGCAGAAGGTGCATGCTAGCAACATGTTAATTTGCTTGACTCCTCTATATATTCAATGTCGTTATGCTCATGATGTTCCTTCTTTCTGGTATAATGTTCATATCTGCGGTTTTATCAGTCTCGAAAAATAGATCCATTTGACACACTCTAAGGATTCTGTTTTTTCTGCAAAACCCTAAAAATAGATGAACCAAAGCCGTTTAAACTGTCATTATTTAAAAAAAGAAGATTTATTACTCTAATAAAACGCCTTTTACTATGTATAGAATTGATATACAGCTTTCTATTAACTGCGGTAAGATATTTGTACTATAATGCGGTTACATTTATTTAGTCCGTATTTATTTCAATTTACACATACGAGTACAGATACCAATAATTCTGCTTGAAAGTATCTTCACCTACACATGTTAACTGGCAGTTTTTTTGAATGAACCGTCTTGGGCGATTGAACTTGATAACAGGGAAGTTGCTTTGCTTATTCGCCCGACCGTTGTGCACCATCAGCGGTCATTGCTCAATTGTCAATTGCTGGGTGTTTGTACACCCCATGCTAATTGAAATTGTGGAACACATGCAATGCGAGCTAACGCTGAGATTCTCAATTCCGCTGACCACGACCGTACGAGTAATTGAATTACGAGTATCCGCGTAGTCATCTTATCGTTGGGGTTGCGTCGATTAGGGAAGAGCTTAGGCTCCTATACAATTTTCACGTCGCGAGTGTAGGCATCGACTTTGACGTTCATATATTTCGGGACTTTCTTTTCTTTGGATAGTGTCCTAAAGGTGTTTCCGGACAGTTTATAACACGACTATTCCGTTAAAGTTAATTAGCTCAAGAATGCTGGTGTATTATCTCGCATTAGTGGCCTCAACACTCTGCTTGGTCGTATGTTTTCCAACCGAATCTATTCCAGTCAACGACCTTAGTATAGGTTCAGTCTCGCCCCTGGGAAACTTCACTCCCGACGATAATTTAGGAGATGATTTGATCTACCTGGAAACGGTAGGACGTGTTTCAGTAGCCGATGACGATATGCAGAGCCAACTGATTGATATTAGTGCCGATGTGAATGACTTCATTGGTTTAATTCCGATTAGCGAAGTAAGAGCCGTGATCAGTAACTACTACCGAAATGATCCTGAAGTGCGACAAGGATTTTCATACATGAAAGAGGGTAACATTGTGAATAGGCTGTTGAATGTTGGCGAAATCAAAGTCTTAGTTCAGTACCTAAATGAGACTGGGCTTGATGTTAATTATGTTCTAAAGAAGTTAGGATATGTTTTTGGCGATGTACAAAGCTACGCTGCTCAAAACCAAGCAACGAGTGGTAAGTTTATCATTTAAGGTAGATTCACATATGACAGTGACGACACAGGGCCGTGACCGGCCCGTGATTCCCCCGACGATTTCGGAAATATTCTTCTACGAATTTTTAAGGATCCTCACACATTCAACAGTGCAGTCACCGGAACCGTACTGTATCAGGCAGATTTCTTTCCGATGATATTTTTAGATTTTCACGGCCGCGTTTTTTTAAAAACCATATTTTTTTTAACACTACACTGCTACAGCACGGATGAAGTACTTAGAAATCACTGAGTTCACGGCTGCTGGAATCACGGGGCTGTCACGGCACTAAGCTGTCAATGTTGCGTGTGAATTATAGAGCCGCAAGATTTTAATTACTTTCAATTTATGTAGATGCCAAAATCAGTAATCCTACAGATGGGAATGTTTCTGGTGGCATGCACGTAATGGTCGATAATATATTGGAAGTCATTCCACAAGATGAAGTGCTAAATATGTTCTTCGAAAAGATGGACAATAGCTTTCCATTTACAACATTTTTTAACAACATTCGTGAGCCCAAGTTTGGATATTTGCTGCAAAAGTTGGAGGTTAGTAAAAATATTTCTATTTCAATTTTGGAGTTCGCTTAACATTTAACTACTGACATGTATTTTTTGAAACATAACTACTGACGTTCAGTCTCACAGACCCCTAACTTTAAATTTCCATTGCATCTCTATAGTAATTGCCTTGACCACTCCAGGGGCATGGGTGCGTCAACATCTCTAGCATTTCTATGCCTTGTTGATGTTTCAATAGCATATCTACTTTTCGGAAGTGCAGTTGCTAGCATGCACCTCCTATTCGCGCCATCTTTATACTGACAAGCTCGGAGCACTGTGAGAGTTCTATTAGAAATCACAGGCAGTTTTTGATCGCTCCGTGTTTCGTATCTGGCAATTGCTCCAGTCATCATTAGTTATTAGCTTTAGTCTGTACGTGTGTTCCCCAATCAAGCAGTGGCCCGTTAGTATACTTCTACTAATACTCAATTGCCCTAATCCGACGTGGGGCATAACGCATCAACTGTTCCATGTGGCCCAGTTGACGTTTCGTTGGCATAAATTGGTTTCGGAGAATGCAGCTGCCAGCTTACACTTCCTGCTCCCCCATTTAGCCGCCTACCTGCGACAAGTCGGGAGATGCTGTGACTTATTATTACGTCCCGCACCACAGGGGGAAGACAACACAAACATTCACGGCCACGAACGTCGGCGTGGATGGGAATCGAACCCGAAACGCCGGTAGTCAGACATGAGACTGATGCTTCAACGCACTGCGCTATCGTTCGTCCACTAATAGTGCACACCCTCTCGATAATCCTAGAAGGCCTTTGGTTTTCCTTTTGTCATAAAAGTAAAAAAAAAATTTATTCGTTATTCTGGAGTCGTTTGTGCCAGTAAGCGTTGGTTTATGATTTTAAAAAATTATTAGAAACACCATTTTCTTGAAAATTTATATCGAGTCGAAATCTCCGGATTCATTTCGGGCAGCCTTCCGCCCATCATCAGCAACAAGACTTCAATGATGGACGGAAGGCTGCCCGAAATGCATCTGGAGATTTCGACTCGAAATAAATTTGCGAATTCAAAGTAAATGGTGTTTCTAATAATTTTTTAAAATCATAAATAGTGTGGAGTTCGCGTTCTTCATTTCAATTAAATTATATGTAGATAGAAAGCGTTGGCTTTTACGCACATTCTCTCGTCCAGTATCTTCTACATGTTTTGATTGGCGTCGACAGCTTTTGGGCTATCCCTCATTCGAGGCTTGCCCCCTGTTTGGCTAATCCGTCCGTTATCTCGTTACCTAGAACTCCGCTATGGCCCGGAACCTACCGAAGTTCCACGGTCCCAGCTGGTTCCAGTGCTTGTAGAGCTGTTAGGCAATTATGTACTGTCTTCTTCTTCTTTCTTGCCCTTTTATAACAGTCTGCGGCTTCGCGTTGCTCTTCCTGTTGTGTTGCACTGTCTTCGAATTGGTAATACCGGACTGCAGCGCCTTTAGTGCTGCTTGGCTCTCCGAATGTATAACAATTCTACCCTTTCCGAGATGATATCATCACTTCGGCTGCATTCTAGATCACAAGCACCTCCGCCTGGAAAATGCTACATTTATTCGGCATCTGAAGGATAGGTTGCATGAAAGTTCCGACGAATAGACTGCAGCACCAACTCCGGCTTCCATCTTGGAGTCATCCGTGTAGAGTTTCAGCGCTTTCCTGCGTCCATGATCAGCTATCGAGATCTTCTGTCTATGGGGTATAATGACACTGAATTTTTTAGTGAAACTTTTGTGGTTTCTTGTGGTTGTCTTTTTGGCGACCGGTCTCATGCTTGACTACCGGCGTTTCGGGCTCGAAACCCGTCCACAGCGACGTTAGTGCCCATGGGTGTGCAGGAGGTGCATGCTGGCAACTGCAATCTCCGAAACCAGTTTATGCCAATGAAACGTCAACTGGACGCGCTATGCCCCACAAGGGGTTAGGGCAATTGAGTAATACTTCGGTGCCCTATGGGCTTTCTTTGAAGTGACCTGCGTCTCTGAGCCTCTTATCCCTGCCCACTTTAATATCTTACTGAGGGTTATATTTGTAAGTTCTAAAAGTGTGTCCGTGTGCTTGCCTGATACGAGTACCACGACAATGTCTGCATAGGCTACCGCACGCATTCCCGACGTTTCGAGGGATGTTAGTAAAGTATTCAGTACGAGTATCCATTGGGGCGGCGATAGTACTCCTCCTTGCGGAGTGCCTCTCATCGTATTCTTGGTGGCTTTAGCACCTCCCCATTCAGACGTTATAGTCCTGTTCAAGAGTAGTGCTTCGATCCATTTCATTCGATTTGCATTCACCTTAGCAAGTTCCAGGGCCTCCTCCGTTTTTATACCCTAGACTTTTAGTATAGGGTATATTGTTTTTGTCACGACGAAAATATGTAACACCTTAAAGGAGGCTGCGGAGGTATAGCAATGTATATATATAAATGATCGGGATCACCTCCTGATTCGATTTAGCCATGTCTGTCTGTCTGTCTGTCTGTCTGTCTGTCCGTCTGTCCGTTCGCACGATAACTTTCGATAGAATGAAGTTAGAGACTTGAGATTTTGGTCAAATATTGGAAGTATAATCTAGTTGGTTGGTATTGAAAATGGGCGTGATCAGGCCAAGAGAACGCCTACCTCCCCTATATATGTAAAATAATTAAATGTATCTTTCACTCCCGATTAAATAAACATAAAAACCTCTAGCTTTGGCGAATTGCTCGTAAGGATAATCTTCTACTCCCCAAAAAAAAATAAAATCGATCCGCTGAAAATTAACGGTAATTTTCTTACAAAGAGCCCTGTACTACCCTACTTTTCGGTTTTTTTGTCTATAACTCTTGAACAAGTTGACGTAGACAGCTGATTTTTGGCGTGTAACCCTGGAGTAAGAAGGTGCTTAAGTTCTAGTAAGTTGGGCGTAATCAAATAAAGGAACGCCTACCTCCCCTACAAATTTCAAAAAATTACATATTCTTTTAATTACGATAACTTTCGATAAAATGACCCTAGCGAGTTGAAAATTTGACAAATTGTTGTTAGTAGGATCTACTTGGTTGGTATTGAAAATGGGTAAGATCTGACTCAAGCAACCCCTACCTCCCCTACAAATGCAACTTCAATAAGCGATAACTTTTGACAGAATCAAGCCAGCGACTTGAAGTTTTGGTCAAATGTTTGAAGTGAGATCGGGTTAGTTGGTATTTAAGATGGGTTAGATCAAACCTAAGGAACCCCTACCTCCCCTACAAATGAAACTTCAAATAAGCGATAACTTTCGATGGAGTGAAGCTAGGGACTTGAAATTTTGTACAAATGTTTGTAGCATGATCTTATTTGTTGGTAACAATGATGAGCAAGATCCGACCTAAGGAACCCCTACCTCCACTACAAGTGAAACTTCAAATAAGCGATAACTTTCGATAGAGTGAAGCTAGAGTCTTGAAATTATGTTTAAATGTTTGAAGCATGATCTTATTTGTTGGTGGCAATAATGAGCAAGATCCGACCAAAGGAACCCCTACCTCCTCTACAAGTGACACTTCAAATAAGCAATAACTTTCGATAGAATGAAGCTGGCAACTTGAAAAATTCGACAAATATTTGTAGAAAGGGTTAGTTAATTGATTTTGATAATGGTCAAGATCCTACTGAATGATTGCCAACCTCCCCTATAAACTGGCCATATAGGAAACTCACTTTTAATGCATATGGTCGTTACCAATTGGTACTTTTGGTATCACAAGTCTAGGGTATATACGCTTCGGACTCCGGGCCGAAGCGAAGCTTCGGCCTGGTTTTTTATTATAGAGGGGGTAAAATCTCATTGTTCATGAGACACTGCCTGCAACTAGGGTCAATTGTACAGCAGCGAAATGGGGTTTTCATCGTCAGTGTGTGACTATTTACCCAGCAAAATCTTCAACCCTCTTTCTCCACCATTCTCCCCACAGAACTACCTCTCGGTCTTACGTCGCAGGGCTGGTTTTGGTTAATTAGCCGTAAATTCGTTGCGTCATTTGTCGTATTTGCTACTCTTTCCTCAGTTCCCTATGGATGTCGCATATTGTGCGAATTATGGCCTCCCAATTGGATTCAGATCTTATCATGTACTCCACTATGTTATGTGGATTGAAATCGCTGCCAAGTTCGACCTCCAGTGCTTCACGCTTTTCTGAAAGACTTGGACAATGAAAGAATACATGTTCCGGGTCTTCCGTTATTCATGGGCTTCTCGGATAATCGGGCGAATTGTTCAGCTTGAATCTGGGTAGGTACTTCCTATATCCACCATGTCCAGTAAGAAACTGGGTTAGATAGTGATTCACTTCGCCATGTTTGCGGTTTAGTCACAATTCGATTTGCGGGATGAGTACAAGTGTCCAGTTTCCCTTCGGGGTTTCATTCCACTGCTGTTGCCATTTCCTTAGAGACTAGCACCTTTCTCGTTTTTTGCGTCCCGTGGTTCCAAACATCAGCCTTTTTGCAATATAACCATTTCGTCTTCTAGAATATCTGTGGGGATCATACCGCTACAACATAGACATCCTCATCTTCAAAGTGCTTCTTTCTGCAGTTGCTGATGAGAACAGCTTCCGTCTTTTGTTCAGCTAGCTCCAGTCCTACTTTTTCCTACCACAACTTAGCTGGGGCGACCGTTACCTCAGTGCGTAGAGGCTTAGGTCTCATGTCTGACTACTGTCTGACTCTCGTTACGGGTTCAAGTCCCGTTCACGGCGTTCGTTGCCATTGATGTTTGTGTTGTTTTCCCCCTGTGGTGCGGGGCGTACTAATAACCCACAACATATCCCGACTTGTCATGATTAGACTAAAGGGGGGCAGGAAGATTAGCAACTACTGTTAGAATTTTTTGCTTCTGGTTGTGTATATTTTGTAACCGTATTGTCTATAAAACCATCTGCGAATTAAGTACACCAGGTTAAGGTATTATACTTTAGACACCAATCGTGTGGTGAATTTCTGGAGAATTAATTCACATAGTGGATCGAAAATGTGTATTATTCAGACACTGGTGTTGAAAGCCAAATATTTTTTAACGAAACTATATATTGACGTGAACGCTGTGATTACCCGTCTCGTCTTTGAATTCATGTAAAATTAGGCCACTCGTTTTTTTATATTTGAACCGTTGAAAAGGCCCAAAATTTTTCAAAAGTAAAACATTGTGCTCTTTTCTCATTTCAGGATTCAGCTGGAATTAAATATTTAATTTACGACTTGCATAATCACGGGATTAACACGGAGAAAATTGTCGACTCATTGAAGAACTACTTCTTCCTGGGAACTTTCAATTAATTTTATGTATGTGTATGAAATGTAAAAGTTATAACAACCAATCCAATTTTTTTATTTAAATGAAATCTTATCACTATGTTCCGTCTTTTACGTTAAGCTCTAGGTATTAGTAATCGTAAATTTCCAAGTGACTCATTTTTAAATCGTTAATACTATTGACTCATTACCCCTTTCCCCATACTCAATCCATTTACCCCCATTTTTACAGTCATCCAAAACGCAATCTTCAATTTCGTAGCCAAATACAATCGATTCTCACCTTGGGCTGCGTCTAGCAACTAATTCGAATTAACAACGTGTAAAAGGCAAATGTTTTGTTTTATTAATGCTAATCCGAGCGCAATCCGCGATAACTGGTCTCCAATTGCCGAATAGCGAAAGGATTTAATCCTCTATAAATACCCTGCCAAGTTGTATAGCATTGTAAACTTTTATAGATCGTAACAACCGTAAGAACTGCCATTGGACTTGGCCCGAAAAAAATGCGAAAATATTATTGTGTGTTGCGTGCTCCTTCTCAGTTTCCATTATGGCTCCTATTTATCAGGGGAGCGATTATGGGTACTGGACTGGGCGACACTTTCCTTTACCACCACCACTACCCTGCCGTCGTTATCGGACTTCCTTAAATGGAAATATGTTCATTAGATTGCTAAACAGTGATAGGACTGAACAAGGCATTAATTAATTATATGATAGGTCCGGCGGATTTTAATTTGGCCTTTTATGATTGTTGGCACTTTTTATTACAACTCGCTGTGAATTAACTTCTGCGCTTTGAGTCATTGTTGTTTTATTTTCTCGTCCTTTCGCTCTATTTTTTTCGGGGTTCCATGTTCGTGGCTATGTTGATAAGGGCAGTTAGTGAAGTAGCAAGTTTCCGACTGCGCGAGGAGTGGTGGAACTGCGAGTTAACATCTGAGGAGATATTGCAGAGAATTGCCAGCTTTACAAAATTAAACATTTGTATAATGGAACTGGAGGTGCATGCCAGTAACATGATTCGTTCGATACCAGTTATATTCGAATGAAACGTCAACTAAGCCGCTTAGAGGTATGATGCGCTATGCCCCATTAGGGGTTAGAGCAAATAGTATTAGAATGGAATTAAGGTAGCTGAAAATTCAGAAGGATTTGAATTTTAAACAAGTTAAACTGTAAAATTCGGACCCCTTTGCGGCCACTTTTAGGATTGCCCTTGCGACCCAATTTAGCAGTTCAGTTCAGTTCATTGCGTAGTTCAGTGTTTGAATAAAACGCCGATTTCTGGCTGACATGGAGGTGAGCTGTTTACAACTTCAAAAAAAAAAAAAAAAACAAAATAGTGAAAACTTTCCTGTATTAGTCACGCATGAGCGCATAACAAGTTTTTAAGAATAAAGTTGAGAGGGTCATTGCTACTCTAAGGGCCGGTTGCTCAATGTTCGATTAAAATTTATCTTAAGAATTAACTGCCATTTAGCGCAGTTTGATTATCTCAATATCTGTTTACCGTTATTAATCGGGTAAACCCTAACCGTCCCCTAACCTTCGATTAATCTCTTATCCAAAACAAAACGGAACTCCTGGTTTCCGGTTGAAAATTTATCCTAAAGAAAAACTCAACACCTGATACCGGATGCTGAGATTTTGAAAGCTAGAACTGTTCACTTTTGCAAATTCAAATGAAAACAATGAAAGTGATTATAAAGAACAGAGTTCGTGGAAATTCATTCGAGCGATAATCACATACACTACGAAAATCGCACTAAAATATCGGCAGATAAAAATTGATCGGCCGATCGGTGCGATTTCCACATATACAGGCCGATATCGGGCGACGGATTGGCCGATCGATTGCTACGTGTATGGCACGTTTAATCAAAGAGAGATTGCAGTCGGTCATAGGAAATTCTGAGACCTAATCAATGCACTTTCTGCGCCAAGCTCTTGCTCCTAGTCAAACCATAGAACTTGGTCGCGACATATGCGGGCGTCGCGTCGGTGTTCGCTGTTGTTGTTGTAGCGATGTTTCGAATACTTATGTGTGTTAGTGTAATCTATATATATATACAAATCAATCCCTTTTTCTGTGAGCACCGAAATGGTGCCTAAACTACTGGGGCGATTTGGATGAAAAGTTCACAGTTTGTTCGAATTCTCTGTCTGCTGGTTTTGATGGTGGTTTGCGAAAAATCCAAAAAGGATAATATAGGTATACACCAAAGTAAAACATTCCATTTAATGGCCCATAAAAAAACGATCTTATCAATTCGTTTCATTACTTAGAAAAGAATGCTTAGATGAGTTGTGGGTTTTTTGTTAAGCGGTTCGCAATGCAAGCTGGATGGTATGCATAATTAAATAAGAATGAACGGTTGGTGTTATGTCAGTGGTTTGATATCCATGCCAGCCAGAATGCATAGTTGAAAGAGCGAATCTTAAGTGTGTATATGCTGATGGTCAGTAAGTAAATCGAGTTCAGTGTTAATGGGTCGATTTAGATGAAAACTTCACAGTTTATTCGAGTTAGTCATCCGATTGTTTTGATGGTGGTTTGCAAAAAAAAAGGAAAAGTACTTAGTCTCACCGCCCGATGGCGCCACTATCGCGAGGGAAATTTAATGGAAAAATAGCAATATCGGTCGGTGAATCGATTTTTGTTTTTGAAAGGGAAATCGCGCAGCGAAATCGAAGAGCGTTTGGATGCTGTGTACGGTGACTCTTCTCCTGCCATGGCGACTGTCAAAAAATGGTTTAATGAGTTTCAACGTGGTCGCACGTCGGTTTTTGATGAGCCACGCCCAGGTGTCCCGAAAACGGCTACCACGGAGAATAACGTGAAAAAAATCCACGATCTCGTATCGGCAGAACGCCGGTTGAAGTTGCGCGAGATAGCTGAGACAGTAGGCATCTCAAAAGACCGCGTGGGTCATATCCTGCGTGAAATTTTGGGCATGAGAAAGCTGTCGGCGCGATGGGTTCCGCGTTTGCTCACTGCGGACAACAAGCCCAACCGTGAGACCACTTTAGAGCAGCAGCAGCAGTTTGACGCTGCTTAAGCGCAATCCAAAGGAGTTTCTGCGTCGTTTCGTGACCGTCGACGAAACATGGATCCACTGGTGCACACCAGAGACCAACGAACTGTCCAAACAGTGGACTTCACCCAGCGAACGTGCTTCGAAGAAGGCGAAGACTGTCCTATCCGTCGGAAAGGTGATGGCACAGTTTTCTGGGATTCACCAGGTGTGATCTACATCGAATACCTGGAGAAAGGCAAAACGGTCACAGGACTCTACTATGCCGACTTATTGGGCCGATTCGACGCCGAATTGCAGAAAAAAGGCCCCATTTGGCGGAGAAGAAAGTGCTCTTCCACTATGACAACGCACCGGCTCACACCTCCGCCGTCGCCACGGCCAAATTGGGCTACGAACTGCTGCCCCATCCATCGTATTCTCCAGAATTTGGCCCCGTGCGTAGTATTTCGCCATTTTTTCACCGTGTGTGGTAACGGTTACTAACTCACATGATTTTCGAAAGTAAGTTGTTGGTGTCATTACTATATTTACAGAATGAGAGAACGCGTGTGTATAGCTAGCTAATCCGTCGCCGCGCGCCGCCTTAAAATACCCGAATAATGCCAACAGCGTATGACCGAAAACTGTGGTATAGTGCCAATTAGTAATAATACAGAATGGCTACTGTGTTTTTTTTACAAAACTTACCCTCGAGTCTAAAATGGAGCCTCTTTGTTACATCGCATAATTTTGCAAGTTCGTGATGGCAACTCTACTGCAGAAAAAACCAGTAATAATGACAGAATTATTGCCTTTTATAACGTGCTACATTTCGGTTGACCACGAGTAAGCAAAGAGTAAGGAAATTATGCCATTTCCACCTCGCAATTCAAATCTTTAACAGCTGAATGAGTAATGATAGCAAAATATTCGCTGACTAGGGGAGCACAAAAAAGAAACAACGAAGGCGGACGCTTGAAATACCAAAGGGTGTTCGCAATATACCCAAGGATCATTCGAAGCGCCAAATTACAATTTGATGGAAGTTTTACAAGGCGGACTGATTTCAGTTCAGATAAAAAGGCAAATTTATGTCATCGAGCTGCTTTTCGCGTAGAAAAATTCGAATAAGTCACGTCAACTTTCCGCGTTCTTTTCCATTCCAACAAGATTGTCCGTTCGTGAAAAAGCCTCTTCGTTTGCAAACACAATGTGAAATGATTTATTTCAAATGCTGGTCTTGACCTAGTGTTCCTCATTCTTACCGGGCTTTTATGTGGATGAAATTGTCATAAAGCTGACGATATGCTAACGCTATCGTGATCTGAATTTGAATCGGCTGGGAAAGATAGTTAAAATTAAGATAGGTTAGGATAGGTTAGTGTTAGTCATGAATTGATTGAGGTGAATAGGAGGTAAAAGTCGAATTCCAGGACGCCAGTTTCTAGGGAATTATAGTATAATTATATAGGAGAAGAAAAAGCGAGTTGCTATCAAGTATTTGTTGACCGCGAATTTAATCATCATCATCGTGGCGCGACAGCCCGACGTCGGGCCTTGGCCGCCTGAAAGCGCCTGGAGCGTATTTAATAGTCTGCCTGAAGACATCAAAGCAGTGGAGAATTTTTTGTTTTTTAAACCAGCTTTGGAAAAATATATTCAAAAAATATTTTCGAATTGATGGTACCGAACAGGACATCGCTCGTCGTATCAACCAGGCTAAATGCGGATACGGCATGCTGTTCAAAATCTGGTAACGCAGTTATTTCAACATCAAGACCAATCTGGGCATTTTTCGCTTCTCGGTACCGTCAATGCTTTTGTATGGGAGCAGTACATGGAAAGTTTCCGTAAGAAGCTGCAAGTTTTCGACAACTTATGTCTTCGTTGAATTCTAAAGATTTTCTGGCCCGAAACAGAGGTAAGGGCGTACAGGTCAGATACCAATTGACGAATTGATACTCTGGCGAAAATGGCAGTGGGTGGGTCATACATTTCGGAAGGATGCTAACTACATTTCCAACCAAGGCCGACCAAGAGGGGGTCTTAAAAACACATGGGGTCTATCTATGGTAAATAATTGTAAGGCTGGTACGCTCACAGGTTGCAAATATCGCCTGGAGCGCATAATGTCATGTTAAAAATTCGAGTGGCGGCAAGTCTCGACAAGCTACTCCAGCGCTCATACAGGAACCTTGAGTCGCAAAGGGTCGAGTATGTGGCTTCAACAGTACCTCGAGTAAGTTGATATATGATACTTCGAAAGATCGCCCACGAGCGGCGCTAATGGTCGACAATTGTGTAGACCTGAATACCTTGTTGCAGTACTATTGGATTTATCGACTTTAAGTGGGAGCCAGAAAGTTAGCTTCTGCTTACTTTCTGTCCGATAACGAAAAAATTCCGCCGGTCGAAGTACTACTACTTTTGTCGACGCACTAACAGGCAATTTGTTATCGATTGCGACCCAAACGCTATTAGCACGATTTGGTGTAGCAGGGACGAAAACGGTAGAAGTAAGCGCTTATTTGATTATCTTATGTGTCAGCAAGTGTTTGTCCTAAGCAAATGGTGCAAGCCTACTTTTATCACTGCTGCTAGGGTAGAAGTATTTGATGTCGCCCTTGCCAACGGTGTCCTATCGGAACTGGAGAGAGTCTGATGAAGTATCATTTTCGGACCACATGCACATCCGTTTTGACATTCCAGGGCAATCCTAAATTCGCTAAGTAACCTTTTGACCAAAACGTTTCATGTTTTTCTCAATGTCCACGTGTCAAAGTAGTATAAAATTTGACAGTACTTCTGGGGAAAAGAATCTCCGCTGCCACGTCTCGCTTCGAAATAAGCTTTCAGATCCAGCAGTTATTTAAGCTGCTAATGGCGGTGCTTAAGTACCTCATCGGTTTATATTTCTGATAGTTTGCTCACTACAAAATGTTTAAAAATAGCTGTGGTTCTCTGGTGTTCTAGGTGAGCAAATATGTTTGGATTCCCAGCTCCGCATTTTTGTGTGGAGCTGTATGGGTAGGATTTCTTGCGTTCACCGTCTTCAAACTCAACCCAGCTTTTATGTGACCGCCGCCGCCGCATGTAGGGATGGTATCTGAAGATGAAGACTGAAACAAGTAACCAATATGCATATTTAATCTAGTTTGGCAGATGAGCTCAGTCTAGAACCACTCATGAATCGCTTTATCACTCGAACTTCGAACTCCAAGGGAACCGCAGTTCATGCATTACAAAGCTAATTCGCTTAAAATAGTATAAATAAAAAAAGTGTTTTGCGAAATTATTGTTGTGATGGTTATTTCTTCATTCTTTAACCCCCCCCCCCCCCCCCCCCTCCCCAATACTTTAGCAACCCCTTAACGCTTCATACTTATTACTCATTTCAATGAGCGTGTCTCGCCGCACCTGATGTGATACGAATAAAGGACCCGCTTTTTTATCAGAATGACTTGACAATGCAACACAAAAAAAACACAAATGTACTACTACTAAAGTATATCGCTCGTAGCTCTCAAATTGAAACTTAATAAACTTATTCGACGAAGCTTGCAACGATTCCAACCGGATAAAACGTCCATTTTATCGCATTTGTATATGGTCAATTTCATTTCAAGTGCACTTTCAACTTTCAACCGAATATAAAATACAATTTCGCCATATTACTTTGCTACTTCTGAAATAATTTGAATAAAATGAAACAATTTTCTTTATTGTCATCAGCAGCGTTGCTATCCGGCGAATTCATTTTCGAACAGAGGAAAAACACGAGTGGAAATTGTTGCAAAAGTGCCCGTGGTGGGCACGGACAAAAGAAATAAAAAAATAAACTGATAAATAAAATGGCCGGAAAAACGTGAATAAAATGGAGAAAAATAAGCTACACCAGAAAAAGATAGAAAAGAAAGTAAAGAATTATTTAGTAAACTACAAGCGAACGACCTAAATTCTTCGTACTGCGTAATGATAAAATTAAATTAACTCCGGACTTTTAGGAGAGCAATAGTACACTCGCGTTCTAATAACGCGAGGCTACGTTTCGCTAGCCAGAGAGATGAATGGACGCCATTTCCGTGACTCGGAATTCTGTTTCTTCCACGTTTCCTAATCTAATTATTTACTTTTGCACAATGGCAGGCTAGCAATTACCTTGGCCGGAGGAAAGAGCCTTTCTCAAATTTGAACTTTACCCACCCGGTATCGTCCTGACGAGCGTAGTCTTTCAAAATATATCCTTTTATCGTGAGTCCATGAAATGGTGTGTAACAAATTGCTGCGAAATGCAAAAGAAATGTTCGTGTCACTGGAGTTCCGTGAATTAGCCTCAGGGCAATATTTTTTTTTGTGAAGTGGCTGGTCTAGAGCTCAACATCCAAACCAAAGTGAAGTTGTTCATATTGCATGCATAGGTGTCCTTTCACCATGTAAAATTAATTTTATCATCTTACCTGTACTACTATTCTTTTAAAGCAAGCTGAACTTTTAAAGCCACGTTACGAATGAATCAGTTTGCCAGCTGCTCAATATATACCGAAAAAATCAACGCCATTACTCATAATTTTTAGAGACGCTAGTGATTCAGCAATTTATTCAATCAGTGGTAGCAAAAAAAAAAACGTTTACCTGATTATCCTTTCGGATCCTGAACACTACTACCTGAACAAACTGGAGCGCTCTTACAATTAGTGGAAATACAAACTGAGCTTCATCACAGTCCAGGAAATAAATTGACTTGGCACCTAGCTCAACGAAAAGCGATGGATATAAGGAGTTTGAAGTTGCATTCATGGCAACTTATTCGCCTCAAACTCAATGTAAATTAAGGAGCGTCAAATTCTATGTATTTTGTCATTCTCAATCGAATGAAACCAACTGCCATTCCATAGATTTATTCCTAATGTAATTGGTTATTCTGAACCGAATGAATCGTACAGAACGGGGTAATTTCGAACCGACTCAATTAATTTTTCATCGTCGCCCATGTTCACTTTCTAAACTGACGTCCGTCAAACACAAAAAATATCGTTGGGAAGAAAAGTGAAGTTCGGTGACGGAAGCGCGACTGACGGTTCCGATTCGTGACTGCGCCGGCTCAATGTAGACAACGCCACTTAACTTTCAAGAAACGATATTTTTTGTGACTGATACCGAACGGTTCTGACGGAACTGTGACTTGACGTGACTGATGTGTCTGAATCGACCTTAACAAGGAATTTATGTCTTCTTTGGACGCCTTGTAGATCAAAGAAGGCAAAAGAAGCGCAATGTAACCGTTTATTTTATCGCCGTTTATGTTCAGATTTACCGCAAAAGTCCAAGTCCAAGTACAGAATATGCCCAAATCATAAATAAGTTTTCGGAACTATGTACTAGTGATGGGCATAATGGTTCCTTCCACTGCGCCAGCACATAAGCTCTGACTCTTTCCAATGAATCGTTCAAAAAGAGTCGTTCAGAAAGAGTCTTGCAAAGAGTCTGAAACTTGGTTAATAACATATTCAATAAAAGTCGTAGTTTTTAAAAATTCAGCTTTTTCCTTTATTTTTTTACCCCCGATTCGAGGTCGGTGACCCCCAATGCCATTTAGTTCGAGCCAACCAGGTCGGACCACTATTTCCCGTGAAAACGGGGCTGCTATTCTGAGATGGACGACCCACATTTTTTTTTTCTCTTTTTTGACACCAGATTCTGAGTCAGCGACCCCCCAATACCCTTTAGTTCAAGGCAGCCAGATCGGACCACTATTTCCCATGGAAACGGGGTTACCAGCCTGGAGTTGGCGGCCCCAATTTTGTTTTCTCTTTTTTGACCCTATATTCGGAGTCAGTCAAATCATTCCACTCTGTTCTAAAAGCTCCATGCCATGAATTCCTCATTTGGCAGAGAATTTGAGTAATTGGACCATGCGCTTCGGGAGTAAAACATCTGAATTTGAGTCTATTCTGAATTACACTAATAATTAATGTTTGTGTTATTACCACAGCCCAGTATGTCTCACAGCACAGAGTCAGTGAAATATAGAAGTGCGCTGTTTGTCTTAAAAACTCAAGACTCACATTGCGAATAACTCATTTCGTGCCACAGTATACAGAGGACTACTATTCCGTCGCCCCTGTCTAGAAGTAAAAAGAACTCTTTTCACGGAGGCAACAAAAACTGGTCGTCGAGGTAAATTAGTGGAAGCCGCTAAGATCTGAGATGGATCTGGGCGTTAGCTGGCATTACCATGCACATGGATAGGTTATGTATTTTAAAGGTTGTAGAGTTCTAAGGTTTAACTAATATGGATCCTATTTTCAAATGATTCATTCCCATTTCTCACCGAAAAGTGATGTAATGTCAAAAACATCTTCGTATTGAACAAGACATAAAGACGGTCCCTTTGTTTCATATATGATATGTTGTCGTCCTCGTTATCGCCCCAAATTATTCCACGCCATTCACCCAACCATAGAACTGCTCCTATGTATATATTCAGGTGATGCACTCCTTCATCTTAAGTACCAATTTGAAAGCATTCTTCTATTCCGTCATGCCAGCAATATGACGAAATGTACTCGCTTGTGTCTTTCATGTTTTTTGCTCCATTGAATGGGTGGCAATGAAGTCCTTGCTGGATATGTTACTCTTTTATGGTTGCAGGAAATGTTCCTTGGCGGTATCAGTTGCTATATTCAAAGTCGTAAGAGTTGTATCACAAAAAGAAACAGCAAAGAGAAGATACAAAAATATCTTGAAGAGGAAGTTCAGCATCTTTTTGAATTTCAACTGAATACTATTGTAGATATTGTGTTGTAAGCTTGAATATTTCGCGAATTTTCCATATAAGTATGTTCTTGGAAATTTTTCGTTTTCTTGTTTTCTTTTTTTCTTTCGAATTTAAATAAAATTTTACAATTTTCGGTGGAGGAGTTACCAGTCATTTGGACTTGTGATCTTGACAAGTTTTTTGCCGATGACTCGGTGACCGACTCACTGGCTCATCATTGCACTCACGGAGGGATTCACCGTACCCTGACCTAAAAAGGCGCTTGTCTGAATTGGATCATACATACTGGCGTTCGACTTACACTTACGCGCATTACAATAACACAGCATTAAATTTCAAATAGGTATAAAGTCGAGTGGGTCATCGAGATTCCAAGTCAAAATAACTACCTCGCTACTAACTGCCACACAAAAATACTAGCAGAGGGAGTAATTCTGACTTGGAATCGCGATGACCCACTCCACTTTATTCTTCACATATTGATAGATGCGCCTTTGCGTTAGAAAATAAAACAAAAACAGTTAAAATTTATTAAATCTAATGGTCTATGGCCGTTTTCACAATGTCTATCCTATAGATAACAGCTAGAACTGTTTACGTTTGTACATTCAAATGGGACAATTAAACAAATAGAACAGAGCTCTGAAAATAGATTTGATGGAGGAGGATTTGAAACCAACTCAGTCGCAAATTAATTCCGTGAGACGGGGGCAACCGGTAGCGCAGTGTGTTGAGGCATTAGTCTCATGTTTGACTACCGGCATTTCGGGTTCGAATCCCGTCCACGACGACGTTCGTGGCCATGGATGTGCATGAGGTGGCAACTGCATCTCAGAAATCAGTTTATGCCAACGAAACGTTAACTGGGCCACCTGGAACAGTTGACGCGCTATGCCCCACAAGGGGTTAGGGCAAATGAGTAGTAGTATGGATATATAATTGAATAAAGGAGATATTCTGGTTCCTGAATTAGGTTTAATTAGGTGTGCGGGATAGCTAACTGCGGCCGCGTTCGTGTGTTTCTAGTGAGCAGATGCATTTTCTACACTATGGTTGGAAATCTTCCAACATATTTTTTGTTTTCGACTATCAAACCTATTAAAGTTGTCCAACTGTCTCCTATTTGATTTTAGAATCGTTTGTGTAAGGAGTGTGCGTGTAAAGTGTGCATCCCGCTTATTTTTTCCGAATCTCTTTGTCGTTTTTCACTGCGCAGTTAGCGCCGCGACCATGTTGTCAGACTTTAATGCGCCTGCTGAAATATTTTCTCAAGGATCAAGGTTATATTTTTTAGCATTCAAAGATTTTGCCCTACAGCTGAAAGTCGCCTTCGGTTCCGGCTCATATTATTAGGGTGTAACATCAGGCTTTGTCAAACCACATTCATATATCGGATTTTACTGTGTCGCTCGTGCTATCCAGGAGCCCCATTTAAGCGTGCGCAGCGAAGCGACTTTTCAGATAGGACAAGACGAGTCAGATAAGGCTCTTTTTCTCGACCAACTATAGCCGGAAACCTCCCGCAATCCCAACAGCCACGACATCAAGCCAGGGGTCAATAGTATCACGATCGGATCATCTCTAAGCTTGGCGTAATAACAATACTGTTTTCTTTGGAAAACTACTCTAGTTTAATACTATGTCCAGCGCCAGGGAAGGACGGGTCGGATAAGACCCTCATTACTGTCATTGGAACTCTTACAACCGGAAGGCGCGTGAAACGTCACCTTCTTGACTTTTGCTCAGCTGGCTTGAGCGTCCAACAGCCACTTAGCATCCTCTCGAAAACTGGTTCTTTTTTAATTTTGGCTCGTCATTACCTCGATACCGTACGTAGCGATCATAACCTCCTGTAGAAATGAGTAAATGGAATAGGCATTCTGCTGGGCAACCCTCGCCTTTCGAGTAATAAACTTTATCGTATCAGGCATAGCTCAGCAATACCGGCCTCCAGACGTCGCTCGAGCCAGCTGCTTCCTGAACATAAGGTTTCAGCCATGTTCTATAGTAACAGCGCGATCAGTAACCAAACGGGGTCACCTAACATCAACCTCATCGATCTTGAAAAAATCTGTGGTATTTAAGTTGAACAAGATATTCTCTACTTCGAGTATTCCTCCTCATCTGATTCAACCCGCAACTCTACAAGTAGATTGTAGTCCTCGAAATCATGTGGCTATTAACGAGGACTCAAAAATACCAGCTGATCAAAATTATATGGAACTGTCAACAAAATTATCAACGATAAGCGCATACACAGGCCGATCGATCGGTGCGTGTATGGTGGGTTTTAAGGTACAATTGGAAGTGTTGCTTAGCTAAAAAGTTTTGTAATTGGTTTGAAATTCGCAATTAGTAATAACAAGTTCATTAACTTCCTTGAGTTACGATGACCAATCAATCTTGACTGGTGATGGAGGAGGAGACGATGGTGAAGTTGACGTCATCGTTGACGAAATAAAGTCGCGAAATCACCTGATTTGCCTCAGTGTGAACATCCTAAACATGTTTCTATATCGACAACACCGGATATACTATAAGCTGAAGTTTTCTTGAATAGGAATTTTTCCTATTTTTACATTCTCGGTCATCTGCTGCGAAAGTAACGCAAGAGCCAATGGCAGATATAGATCGTAAAAAGCACCAACAAATATTGAAGTTTATGCTTGATGGGATTAAATAAAATATGCATTTTAAAAGATGGATATTTGGGCGCATAGTGTGGAAGAAGTAGACGAAAATGTCGAGATATTTTTGAAGAACCGGATTCCGAAACGAATCGAATCTCACCGAAAACGAAAGCATTTACTTGATTCGAAGCAACGAACCGTTTACAAAAGCGGAAAATGATTGCAAAGTTGATAGTTGAATGGATTTTGTGCCATACGTACAAGAATATGGCCGTTACGATATGCAGATGTACTGCATAAGTGCAATATACTGTTTAGTCGAGAATTAAGATTATCTGATTTTGTCAGTAGAACATGTACTCGTATTTTGGGAAAAACGGACATATTCGTCTTTGTGATACTTGCAGATACAGGTGATATCCGTATACTTGAAATATTGCGCATAGCACAAATCAGCATATTTCGATGAAACGTCCAAATCCAGTGAAGGCTCGAGGAGTGTTCAGTATAGGTACCCAGCAGAAGCCCTGATGACTGAATTGGGTGGGTATTTGGAAAACCAAAACTTGAAAATTGTAGCGCCCACATGGGTCGTACGGCATTGTATGGAAGTTGAAGAAGTGAAGATATGTCAATGTACGAGTATGTGATATGGATAATACAGCGTTGACATTTTGCTGGTCATCTAATGTCAATTAATTCAATTAATTAATTTGCTCTAGAAGTTGCACTCGGTTGAAAAGTTGTCAACTGTTGATTCGATCTTTTTCCATGTAAGTCGGTATTTTATTATTAAGCTGCGATTAGCTCGTTGAGGAGCCTTTTTCTTCGCCAGATGGCACAGCTTGACCTTCACGGTCAACAATACAACGTTAGGCTCCGTCCCAACGGGCATCTTCGGTTACCCACCAAACCACCCGTTACATATTTGACGCTCAACGCGGGGCCCATTTGTGGACAAGAACAGGACTAAAAAGGACCTCGTCCGATCTCTTTTTAGTCCTTCCACCGCCATGCATCTCCACAAGCACATTAAGGCTACTTGCTCTAAGTCTTAGGACTTATCCATCTTTACTTCACGTATCCCTTCAAGTAGCTGTGCGTTCCTCTGTAGCACCCCATCCTTCATATGGAGTAGTTTTTTTCTTTTAGAGTCAGTTGAACAAGGCAATCCTGGTGTCGTGTTTGTCCTTTATGGTTTAGCCACGTACCTAAGGCCTGCATAAATGCTTTGAATTGCCGGCATTTGGAGCATCTTCGGTGTCCGGACAAAGCACGGAGGAGCCCTGAGTACCTTTCTGTTTGCCAGGATTGTCCTTTCCCGTCAGTTAAAATTTTTTGATTGCCTGGTATTGCATTTTTGTATTATTCATGCGCTCAGCAGCTTACAGAATTTATGAGTGAATTACGGCAAGGAATGCAGTTTTGCGCCTCTGCTGACCTCAGGATTCTCTGTAAGATGTTGATGATACGAATAATTTGGAAATTTAGTATTTTTTTCTCTTTGCTAATTTTTCCCCTCTACAATGGTTGCCGGCTGACTCCGGTGCCCATTTCGCTTTTGTTTTTTTTATTATAGGTAACAGCACACTCTGTCCCCAGATTCTACTTCTTAGCAGGCCTCGAAGTAGAAGCTGCCCTGTAATGAACCATTGCAGGTGGTGGACCATATCCTGGTAGTGCTGCTTCCCCCGGCAGATATATGGCAGCACCTGATGAGTAAGGATGTGTCAGTGGTACGAAACTAGAGGCCGAGGTTCCCATTACGCCTGGACCCTGATGCGAAAGCGAGGGAATCTGCGCCGTCCGCCAACCATTCCATCCTTATAGCCTCATTCTTTTTTATCATTCCCTATGTTTACCTCCCCTGTTTTTGTTGTCTTCCTCAGGTCTATGAATTTTTGTTAATACGTAGAGGACATGGGCAACGACCGGCGAAAACCCAACCCACGTCCCCCGAACTGAGCTACAGCAAGCATAGGCCGCTGCTTAGCTCGTTGAGGAGCCTTTTTTTCGCCAGATGGCACAGCTTGACCTTCACGGTCAACTATGCAACCTTAGGCTCCGTCCCCACGGACATCTTTGGTTGCCCACCAAACCGCCCGTTACAGCATGCCGCAATTTGCCGGAATTGTGGAATATTCAAAGTACTGCATATTTCACTCGTTTAAAAAAGCATACGACGCTTTGATCAACAAATTAAAACCGATGGAGCCTGACGCACTCGAGACTGTGTTGTGAAAAACAACCTTCGTTACACGTTCAGAAAAGAATTGAAGAAGTTAAACGATTCGAAAAGTTCGGGAGCGGGTACTGACGGGTATTTATACTATATATATACATATATATTTAAAGTATCTTATATTTTTGATTGACCACGAAAGATCAGACCCTAGTGAATCTACATTGCAAATCAACAAATTTACGATTCATCAAATTAAATTAACTCTTTAACAAATCAAATTCAAACAAAATTTATCATTTTTCCAATATCGCAAATTATATTACGCGTCGTTGGGGCGACCGGTAGCGCAGTGTATTGAGGCATCAGTCTCATATTCGACTACCTGCGTTTGGGGTTCGAATCCCGCCCACGACGACGTTCGTAGCCATGGATATGCAGGAGGTGCATGCTCGCAACAGCAATCTCCGAAACCAGTTTATGCCAACCAAACGTCAACTGGGCCACATGGAACAGTTGACGCGCTGTGCCCCACAAGGGGTAAGGGCAATTGAGTAGTTGAGTATGCATTTTTAAAATACTTCTTAAATTGAATTGTTTTTTTTTTGTAACAAGCCCGCCTATTAATGAAAAAATTCAATTAAATTAACGGTCCTACAATTAGATTTTAATCCTCCAAGCCAAGTAGTTGCTTAGCATCAGCATCAACTCAGCCTTCCCACCGAACTCTCGATCTTAGCCTTGTTCCGCTGATGATACCTTTCAAAACTTGCTTAGTCAATCGGCTGTCGTCCATGCATTGCACGTATCCTGCCCATTGCAGTCGTTGAGCTGCACAACTCATGATTATGCCGGCTGTAAGGGCTGTAAAACTCACGGTGGTACCGGATTCCCCATCATTCCGGTATTCTTCCAAGGATCCTCCATTTAGCATGGTATCAATCAACTGGTATACGGAGTGTTAAATTGTAGCCGAAAAATGATTTCTTTAGGACAGCGGTTGTTTCCAACTAATAATAAGTTAACTATATATCCATTACCGGGCTACGGTTTACTGGAATAAATCATAAAATTTAACAAGTCGTCTTTATACTTTGTCAGAAACTCGCTTCGATTCATGGATTCCAGTAAATCATTAAATCGAAAAGACCAACTCGCTTTGACATTATTTCAACAAAGTTTCCAAGAAACTTTATGATTCGAAACATCCATAATTAAGAACCATAAAATCGTCATAAAAACATTGTGCTGGGTCTTGAAGAAAGCATTTCACTGCTTTTTCAACTACTCCTGCTTTTATATATGCATACGTAACGAACATACGAAGTAAAAGTGAACAAGCTAAGCACTGAAGCTGAGGTGAAGGCAGCAAGAGAAGAAGCCACCGAGTGCATATATCCGTACAGCTACCAAATGCGTGCTAAGAAACAAATAACGGGCAAGGATATCGACAAATGGCAAGGATAGAGTGAAGTCTCCACTATTTGTGTACAATATTTCCACCAGTTTACTTTCCTTGTACAGTATTGTAAAGAAATGAGAAGTCGTAAAAAAATACTCAAAGAAAATATAACGCTGAAGTCACATCTTATTGTAAACGAAAGTCACCTGGTGAGTCAACAAAGGACATCAATAAAACGCGACCTCATCCTTTGCATTTGGACGTGAACACGCTTCTTTTTGATGCTTATGTTGTTCAAATTAGCTTTGAAAGTATAAACATGCGGGCTTTTCAAAGGATATTTTGCATACTGTGGTGGACATCAGGGTTGTTGATAATTTGGAATATTTTTTTTTTTTTGTATTTTAAATCGAGTCCTCGAAATTCAGTATTTTTGATTTGTTCAAGAAAGTCGCTTTTACCGGATCTTGCCCAACTACTAATACTAATTTGGTAGGATATTGATGGTAACATCTAATACCATCAACTTTCTACCAAGTTTTCAATTCGCTAGTGTCATTCTATTGAAAGTTATCGTAGTTAACAGAATATTTCATTTTTTGAAATTTTTAGGGGAGTTAGGCGTTCCTTTGGTCTGATTATGCCTATCTTGCTAAAACAGAAGCAGCTTCTCATCTGAAGGCTACTTGCCAAAAATCAAGTACCTACGTAAATTGGTTCAAGAGTTTAGACAAAAGACGTGAAAAGTAGCGTAGTACGGGCCTTTTTATAAGAAAAGTACCGTTAGTTTCCAACCGATCGATTTGATTTTTCCAGGGGAGTATGAAATTACCCTTCTAATCAATTTTAACATGGGAAAGACACACGAATACTGATTATCGGTTTGTAGTTAATGTGAACTTTGCTAACTACTTTCTTCGGAAGTCTTCTGAGTCCTCCTTTCCTTTCCTCAGCCCTGCGTGCAAGCTCCCGAATTTCCGCGGGACTGGAATTTCAAATTTTTTTAGGAAAGAAAGTTTTAACAAAGCTGGAGGCCCCTGAAATCAGAGGCCTCCGCATTTTTCGGACTTGGCTATATAGACGACACGCTCCTGGGTAGCCTTGCTCCGCAGATATGTCCTTTAAATATCTGTTTAGGTGTTGTGTTATCGTCCATTCGTTGTTCATGCCCTGCCCATTAAAGACGTTGTAGTTTGACGATTCTCGAAACTTCCAGCTCATCATACAGTTCGTACAGCTTATGGTTGTACCGGATGCACCATCCATTTCGGTCGCCAACTGCTCCAAAAATTCGCCGAATGACCTTTAGTTCAAATGTGCTTAGCTTGATTTAGGGTTGAGGTTTCGCAACCATAGCATAGCACTGGTCGTATGATGGTTTGGTATATGCAAAGCTTCGTACTTCTGTGCAGGAAAAATTAAATAACGCAAAATTAAAATTAAAATGTTTTAAAAAAAAATTGTGGTAATACTCTCGTACACAATTCTGGATGATTTTTTGATGTCTCTCATTCGAAACATTCCGTTGGTATCCAAAACTGAGTTGCCTTGCATTGCGCACAATCATATTCAAAACAGCATCTCTACAGTTTCTGGCACAGACGCTCTACCACAACGCTAATCGCGCAATGCATGCACTTCACTTGGGGCTACGGATCATGGGAAGCACAAGGCCATTGCGACGGAATATCTTTTTGACTACCATTCACCAACTGGGACGAGATGGCGCGATGACGACGCGGCGGGGTTTCAAAATTTTTTCAATGGTTTTCATGAACTTCTACGTCGGGACTATCACCAAATGTCCGGGCAGAAGACGCTGATTCCAAAAAGAATGCTTGGCCGTATTCTGACAAGTGCATGTATTGAGCCGAAAATCATTGCCGGTAATACCGAATTGACTTAACTGCTTCAGGGGCATGTTCCATGTATCCCAGTTAACGTTTCGTTGGCATAATCTAGTTTCACAGAATAAAGTTGCCAGCCTGCATCTCTTGCTCTCCCATTTAACCGCCTACCTGCGACAAGTCGGTAGATACTGTGGCTTATTACGCCCCGCACCACAGGGAGAAGACAACACGAACATCCATGGCCACGAACGTCGTCGTGGACGGGATTCGAACCCGAAACGCATGTACCCAGACATGAGACTGATGCCTCGATGAACTGAGCTTCCGATCGCCCCAAATGTATCTGATTCATTTCGCGAACTGCCAATTAAGCTCGGCAGCTGTGTTTGTAAAAAAAAACCGTCGTCCAATCGAGCCGCGAAATTCGAGTTTGCTTTCGGAGCCAAAATTTAAAAATCCACCGATTGCGCTGGCAGGTGGCTTCTCAACCCGAAGTCTGTCCATCGGTGAAAATCTACAACACCAGTCTCACCAAAAATGTGAAGTAAATTTTGTTTTAAATCTAGGCGATCGATACACACTCCATGGTTCAAAAGAAAATAAATCAATTGATACCTTAAATAAATTGATTTTCAAAAAAGAGAAAATCGAACGTTTATTCCACGTAAATCCAAATCGATTAACATGAAATCCTCAAAGGGCTTCTCATTCCCTTACCCTTCTTTCAATCGTGTTTTCATTTTCATCGAATCTACCAGACAGCTCTCCCCTACATTTGAACTGTAATCCCGATCTCATGATCCCAGCCCGGATTACAATCTTGGAATGCCATAACTATTACCCTTCTCATTTAAGGATCTTTCTTCTGCACGAAGTGTGCTTCAGACTTCAGAACAATTTGAACGTAGGAAACAGCATTGAGGCGCAAGCACTGAATTCGCACTTCCCATCCGACATACAAAAGGCGAGTAATAGAATGTACGTAATGTGTCGTTATGTCTAGTGTCGTACGTACATCTCGTTTTTGCAAGGATAATACCGGCATGGTAGTAAGTACAAAGCAAACTTGTTTGCTCACATAATATGCATACATTATTTTAACGGTCCCCTCTACCGTCATATTATTAAGAGACTATAATCGGAACACTAAACAAAGCTAATCAGGATTTTAATAAGACGCGCCGGCAAGGACCTGCTTCTTAAGCTTAGTCGGAACGGGTTTCGAACATGTTGAAGAGGGTGGGGCAGTAGTTAGAGAAACTTGTTCGCGAGAAGGGTGAAAGTTGAGTAAATATTTGAATTAAGGATAAGAAAATCGAGTGAATTTCAAATGATTTACAATGGAAAATCCTTTCAAAGGAATATTCTCAGGCGTGCACGACAAAAGGATGAAGTTTACAAAAGAAATGATTCATTATTTCGAACGACAGGGACAACCAAAGCAAGCGAAGTTTTCATAATCTCTGCCGATGCACGTTGTCCCAAACAATTCGCTGAGGGTTTTCGTCGATGAGATTTATACATGTTCAGCCCAAAAAGGAGAATAATTTATGTGTTTTTCTCTTTTAGAATTAGGAAACAAGAATGCTAACTTTTGTTATTGAATATCTGGAGGAATGTATGTGGTATATGGTGCGAGATATAATTGGAACAATATAGATGATTTTTCCAAATGCCATAAAGTACCTAAGACGGGGGCCGCCGCGGTTTACAGCTGTCGCGGTCTACACTGTTAACGACATCCATTTGACTTGTGCAATGATCAACAGTTATGTTGACGTACTCAGCGCCTTTTTCTTCAATAAAAACTCCTGGGCGTTACCTTCCTTGTATAGTATGACACTATCATTTAACCATGCTTCCACATTATGCAATAAAAGAAGAACTCGAAGTATCAAAGCACCCGCTGGAAGAATTTATAAAAAGACCCTGCTGCGGTAACCCATAAAGCCACTGGAAGATCGGTGGAACATTTCGCATCACCCATCTGGTCTCACAACCTGGGTGGCACTCACTGAAAGCTTATACTCTCTCTAATTGCCTTGACCCCTCCAGGGGCATGGGCTCGTCAGCATCTCTAGCATTTCTATGCCTTTCTACTTTTCGGAAGTGCAGTTGCTAGCATGGCAACCTTTTAGTTTCCGGGGCCCCGGCTGGGGAAATCACTTTTACTCGGATTTTTGTCACTTTTCACTCGCGTCACTCTAAAAAACAAGAATTTGCAAAAAAAAAAAATTTTTTTTTAATTTTTTTAAGTTTTTATTTTTTTTTATTAAAATTTTTTTTTCATAGCTTGTACTGAATGTTCGGTATATTGGAGGCATGGAAAATTGAAATATTCGCAAATCCCCTTGCGTGGGCTCCGCTCGCTACCTTCGCATCAACATGAAAGTTCGCTTTGTTCGCTCTGCGTGCAATAACGTTTTAATTAGTTTTAAACACACCAAACACTCAGTATAAATCATTAGAACAAAAAATAAGGAAAAAATAAAAAATTAATATTAAAATAAAAAAAAAATTAAAAACAAAATTAAAAGTTAATTTTTTTTTTTGCAAATTTGAGAGTCTTAGGGTGACACGAGTGATAAGTGAAAAAAATCCGAGTGAAAAATGATTTTTTCACACCGCGCCCCGGAAACGAAAAATATCCCAATAGGCCAGTAAAATTAAGCCAATTTGGGGGCTTTTTAATAAAAACTAGGGGAAGATCGGGAAATAATTTTAATCCCTTCTATAGACACTGAATACACAAAGACGGAGTTTGCACCGTCGCACAAGGTGAGCTTAACTTTTGGTGGGCAAAAATCCGAGAAATTTGAGTCCTTTTTAATATTATAATTAAAACTTCTAAACGGTGCCTCAGATCGAAAAAAACTTAAAAATGCGCCTAATTGTTTGGCTTGTCCAGTTTCTTTTTAGTATCTCCTAAATGGATCTTACAAGAAACCTTGCAAAATGTTTGTTTAGACTCCAATTTGAAACTAAAATAAAACTTCTAGCTTCTATACTTATCGAGATAGAGCTTTTAAGGCATAAATCACTGAGCAGGCATTTTTTAATTTTATTCTCATAACTACTCTAAAATAGGGCCGAATTGAAAAACAATGGTGACTTTAGGCTTTCAATCAAATTATATTTAATATTTGCAAACAAGCTTTTCCATTTGGATCATCCGTTTCAAAGAACTGTGAGCTTGAAAGTGAAAAAGTGTAATTTTTCTCCGAAGCGTCGTTTTTTGACTATCTATTTAGACTACGCTACTAAAACGAATTTCAACTTTGAGCATTGGGCGCATAATTCAACGCGCTTTAATCCACTGATGCCAGTTTTTTCGATCTGAGGCACCGTTTAGGAGTTATAACGATAATATTAAAAAAATGGCTCAAATTTCTCGGATTTTCGCCCACCAAAAGTTAAGCTCACCTTCTACCACAGTGCAAACTGAGTTTCCATGTACAATATTCAGTATCTATAGAACGGATTAAAGTTATTTCCAGATCTTTCCGTAATATTTTGTATTAAAATTTAATTTTCCTGGCCTATAACGTGATGCGGCGGTGGGGTTTTGTCTATCAGGTTTGCTGTTTGTCTAGCGGCACGGAAGATTAAGATGCATCGACACATCTAAATAGTTGGCATACCATGCGAAAAACGTCCACCATATTACAAGCTTTCCTCTATCCGCTTGTTTACTACGTTTTAGAAACAATCGAAAGTACCGCTTCAAAGCGATAGTCAGCCAAATTATCGATTTTAAAAAAAAGTAATTAAGTAGTATTTAGTACTCTGTAGGTCTTGAAAGTATTAAATACATTTTCTACTCATTACTTTTTCAGCTTAACCAAAAGTACTGATTTTGTACTAGTTACCATCTCCAGGCGGCCAAGGCCCGACGTCGGGCTGTCGCACCACGGGGATGATGATGATACTTATTATATCTAGTGTTTTTGAAATAATTAAAAAAAAGTACTCATTATATTTAAAAAAATATAATAATTTGCCATGCTCTGGTTTGAAAGCCGGCAAAGTTTTTTTAACTGCACTGAAAACTAACTGAAAAAATTATGAAATTTGCACTAAAAATTAAGTTAGCGAGTACAAATTATTAGGTTGATGCAGACGAAATGTCGGATTCAGTAGTAAATTTTTGAACAGCTGTAACTTTTTATAAAGATAATTTTAATAATCGAAATAGGTACCCCGAATGGGGTTAAGCGACGTGCTGACAACTCGTCCTTGTAAAAACCACTCCATGTCAAGAAACCTGGAACAAAAGCTTCGGATTGGACGGATCAACAACGACGACCACGCAAACGAATAAAGGATTATTCTTTCGGATCCTGGAATGTACGCTCCCTGAACAAACCGGGGGCCGAGAAGGCCCTCCTTCAACAGGTCGAAAAGTACAAACTGAGCATTACTGCAGTCCAGGAAACAAATTGGCTTGGCAGCGAGATTAATGACAAGAAATCGCACACAATTTTTACAAGTGGCAAACCATCGGGCCGCAAGGAGTTTGGAGTAGCATTTATAGTGGACAATCACCTCAAACCGCATATTACTGACTTCAAACCCATAAATGAACGGCTGTGTGCGATTCGCATCAAGACTCGATTCTTCAATCTCTGGCTCATCAATGTGCATGCCCCCACTGAAGTTAAAGAAGACGCAGTAAAAGACGAGTTCTACGCCCGCCTTGAAACTCTCTTCGACTCACTTCCAACAAACGACGTCAAATTGCTGCTGGGAGACTTTAACGCGAAAGTCGGGAATGAAAGTTGGCATCGGGGGACCTCTGGAGGCCGCAGCCTCCATGAAGAATGTAACGATAACGGCCAGCGACTTATCGACTTCGCCTGCAGCAGGAATCTAGTCGTAAGCTCTACGTGTTTCCCGCATCGACGCATTCACAAGCAGACCTGGAAGTCTCCAGACGCACATACCGTCAACCAAATTGACCACGTCCTCATTTGCAGGAGATGGGCGTCTAGTGTCATGGATGTCCGCTCCTATCGAGGAGCAAACTGCGACTCAGATCATCACTTGGTGAAGACGACCTACAGATGTAGAATCTCCTCAGTGCACCAGTCAAGAATCAGCCCTCCCAAAATCTTTGCGGTTGATAAGCTCTTGAGTGATGCTACAGCGGTGGCGTATACTACCGCCCTTGAGGAAAAACTATCACCTATGCTACACAACATCAGCAACACAGGCGTCCATGGGTTCTGGGAAGAACTCAAGGGTACCATCAAGGATGTCGCAGAGACGGTCGTGGGATATAAAGCCCGGCGAGCGCGAAATGACTGGTTCGACGAAGAATGCAAAAATTCACTTGACGCGAAAAACGAGGCCTACAGACAATGGATTCAACGAGGAACCAGAGCCAGAAGAGAAAAATATGACGAGCTACGGCGAATATCGAATAGAATAATTAGACGTAAGAAACGTAAATACTTTGACGAGCAGTTGCTGAACATAAACGAAAACTTAGCTAATAGGAACACCAGACAATCGTACAAACTAGTAAATACAATCAAGAACGGCTACCAACCCAGGACTAGCCTTTGTAAGGACAAGGATGGAAACATCATCAGCGACACCGATGGTATTAACAAGCGATGGGCCTCTTATTTTGAAGAGCTTCTAAACCGACCATCTAACATCCCCACACAGGAAGCTCTCGACGATATTGTTGATCTAGGCCCACCCATTCAACCCCCGACAGTAGAGGAAGTCGATCTCGCGTTGCGGTCACTAAAACGAAATAAAGCGCCGGGCGCTGACGAGATCCCAGCTGAACTGCTAAGATTCGGTGGAGCGAGTCTAGTTGATGCCATACATCAATTACTCCTGCGAGTATGGGAGAACGAGGAGATCCCAGACGATTGGCGCAGAAGCATCATCTGTCCAATTCATAAAAAGGGAGATAAACTGCGGTGTGAGAATTACAGGGGCATCTCACTAGTTTGTACGTCCTATAAAATTTTGACGAAAATTCTGGAAAATAGAATAAAACCGTACGCAGAACGAGTCATTGGCGAATATCAAAGCGGTTTCAGACCTGGTCGCACCACAACCGATCAGCTCTTCTCAGTCAAACTGATACTCCAGAGGTGCTGGGAATACAACGTAAACGTATACCAAATCTTTGTCGACTTCAAGCAGGCATACGACAGTATCGATCGTGGAGTACTGTAAAACATCACGCTGCAATTTGGTATACCGGCAAAATTAGTACGACTGACAAAGATGACGATGACCAACTCCGTCTCACAAGTCAGGATCCAGAATAGACTTACTGATCTATTTGAAACACGCACTGGTTTGAAACAGGGCGATGGACTGGCACCGACGCTCTTCAACCTAGCACTGGAATACGTTATTCGGGCCATGAATATGGACAACAGCAAGACGCTGCTCATCAAGTCGACACAATTAGCAGCGTACGCCGACGACATCAACATCATGTCCCGAAGATTGGCTGACGCAGAAGAACTTCTGCATACGCTCGATACCGCTGCAAAGGAAGTTGGATTACGTATTAACGAGGGTAAAACTAAAATAATGATGCAATCGGTGACAAGGACACCTGCACAACCGAGCATCAACGTGGGGGACCTCAACATCGAGTTCGTGAACAACTTCATCTACCTGGGGTGCAACCTGTCAAGGGACGCCAACGAAACTGACGAAATCAAGCGACGGATACAGTTAGCTAATAAGACTTTTTTCTCGGTTCTCCCCATAATGAAATCGAAACATGTGCACAGAAACACGAAGCTCCGCGTGTACAAAACCATTATACGACCAGTGCTATGCTATGGCTGCGAAGCATGGACCTTAACTCAAGCCTCCGAAAACATGCTAGACACTTTTGAACGTAAGGTTCTACGGCGAATTTTCGGGGCTGTTTGCGATCGAGATGGATGGCGCATCCGGTACAACCATGAGTTGTATGAAATGTACGATGAGCTGCAAGTCTCGAAAATCGTCAAACTACAACGACTTCAATGGGCAGGGCATGTACAAAGAATGGACGATGATCGCATGCCTAAGAGAGTAATGAATGCAGAACGAGTCGACGGAGCGAGACTGCGAGGACGACCGAGATCTCGTTGGGAGAGCTCAGTAGGTGTGGACGCCGCGCAGCTGCTGGGCTCCCAAAATTGGAGGACGCGGTCACGTGACCGAGATAATTGGAGGACAATGATCCAGGCGGCCAAGGCCCGACGTCGGGCTGTCGCGCCACGATGATGATGATGAAATAGGTACCAGCGGATGCGAAACACTTGTCTCAACGAGATACAAGCACATTTATTCCTGTTTGGTAGAAGTTCGAGTTTCTGGTTTGAAAAAAATCCTTGAAGGCATTTTTGACAGCTGCTTCATTGTTAAACTGTTTTACTGTTAAAAAGTGGTCCAAATGTTTAAAGAAATGGTAATTTGTTGGCGAGAGGTCTGTTGAGTATGGTACGTGAGGAAGAGTCTCATAGTGCAACTCGTTCAATTTTTTCATTCTTGTTCTCGATACATGAGGTCGTGCGTTGTCATGAAGCAGTAAAACTCCATCCCTGTTGACTAGCCTTGGTCGTTGAACTGTCAATTTATGATGAGTTTCGTCCAGTTGAGCGCAGTATTATTCAGCATTGATGGTTTCGCCAGGTTGCAGGAACTAATAGTGGATAAATCCAGCTACAGACCACTAAACAGTCACCATTATTTTCTTTGGATGAAGGCTTGGTTTCGGCATGGGTTTTGGAGCCTCATCGGCATCTAGCCATTGGCTCGATCGGCGACGATTATCGTATAGTATCCACTTTTCATCGCAGATCACAATTCGGTTCAAAAACGGGAGAGAAGAGAACTAGAAATCTCCAATCGACACGCCATGTTTTGCTCGGTAAGAGCATGCGAAACCCACTTGTCAAGTTTTTCACCTTTCCAAGTTGTCGCAAGTGGCGCCCAATTTCTCCGCAAGATCCCTTATGGTTTGGCGGCGTCAGACTCCACTAATGCACGCAGCTCGTCGTTATCTATTGATGGCCCTGGATCTCCCCACGTAGCTTATTTCGAAGATTCATATCTCCGGATAGAAATTTTTCGAACCACCGATGAGTGGTTCATTCGTTAACCGTATCAGGTCCAAATGCCTTGTTGATATTCCTCGTTGCTTCCTTTGCGTTGTGCTCTAGATTATATTTGTAAAGGAAAAGTAGCCGTTTTCGACTGGCTTTCATGTTTTTTTTCTTTCTTTTTTCTCCGATCACCATGAAGTGCAAAACCGAAATGACTCCATAAGCCAAGGTAGCAGTATTTATACTTCAATATGTTACATCAATAGCGTCGCCTGGTGGCGGTGCGTAAAAATTGCAGCCTACTTCATGTCATTGCAAAATCCGACATTTCATCTGCATCAACCTTAATACGAATAAAATTTTGCCTAACTCCCCCCCCCCCCCCCCGCGTGAAGGCAGGTGATGAGTGGGAGGCATGAGGAGAAGGGGCATGATGTAGCCGTTAGTTTAGTGTCAGAAAAAGCCGATTTGAAAGGAGCTTACAATACTTTACATTTTCGAATTTTGGCCAGGTTTTTGGTGCAAATACTCCACGCGCCGTGTAAATCATGTTGCTAGCTTAGCTATTAAATATCAAATTTTGAGTGCTACTATCCTATTGTCGGGGAATGTATATTCGTTTGAATTCTTTTTCCACATCAAATACTACTTTGTATGGAATATGTAAACGAAATTTTTAAATCAAAATTCAAATGTTTCCCTTTTTGTCGGCTGTTGCCACTGAAACGTTCACATCCTCATTGTCGGTTATAGCAATCCAAAAATATGGCATCGACAACTTAATGACCATTTTACACCACCACTTGAAGCAAATATGCCACCTATTACGTAGGGAAACTCCAGCTATAAATCCTGCTCCGTAGAACACAACAAATTTATAGACACTCATACATGTTGACCCAACTGTAGGTATAGGTACCAATTTATCTGCATTTTGCATACTGTAAATCACAAAATTGCGTATATAAACATCTAAATCTATGGCTACATCTGCCTATAGAAAATCCTTTTCCGAGTTCTACAAAAGGATATACCTTGACGCCATATTTGGGAATCTATCCCTGGCCAGTTTGGGACCATATTTTGCTGAAATCAATTCCTGAACTGGGTCCTGATTTATAGATCAGCTCGTCACTTTATTTAGCAATAAACCGGTTCAAATTTGATATTTCACTGTGCAGTTCTTGCAGATACTCTCTTTGGATACATACGAGTTTACATACTTCAACTTCACTAGCCAACATTGAACAAGCTTTCATACGAGTACGAGTGAATGCATGTTATCGTTTAGGGAAATGCATCAAAGTTCAATTGCATGCGATAGTTGCACTCGCAGTTCTCTTATCTTCAACGACCTGTGAATGTGCAATCGAACGTACATATGTTCACAGATTCAGAAATATTTTTAATTTATTGCCAATTGCGTTCTTAATAAACAAATGGCGATTTTCACGAATATCGACAGTTCGCTTAATGGACATACTCGTATACTGCCAATTAGTCCGTTTAAGACAGGGGAAATTTGTAGCTCGTTAAAAAGTGAATGACAGACGAAATTAGTTTTTGCTGAAATGGCTTTATGACAGGTGGAATTTCGGAAATTGATTGTGATAGATTTGACGAATTGCAACGAAGGTATAAATGAAACAATTGGATTTTCAAATACATCGTGTGCATAAATAGATGTTAAAAATAATTACTGGAATCGGATAAGAGATTAGTAAAATAGTTATCTAGTTGGATCCATGACAGTAATTACGAAATAAATTAACAGTAAATATAATTACATCATCTAAAAAGGTAATGTGATTTATTCCCGGTTCACATTATTCCAGTAACCAATCCAGTCCAGTAATCCAGTCCAGCGCTGGACTGCTACTGGAATAATGTGAACCGGCACTGGACAGCAATTCAATCCAGCAATCCAGTCCAGCAATCCAGTCCAGTGACTGGATTGTCGGTCTACTTTTTGATTCCAGCTCGCCCAGAAATCATTGTTACTATAGTTACCGAATCAACAACACACTCGCCAGACTACTGGACTGGAATCATGTAGACGATATGATCCAGTCCAGCACTGGACTGGATAGCTGGACTGGATTACTGGACTGGAATAATGTGAACCGGGCATAAGGTTAAAACAATTATCGGATTAATGACAAAACCTGTCAACTTATTTGTTGTGACAAAATTACGATGCATTGTTCAACGTGAAGTCGGCCGAATTGAACGTGTGTGCTTTTTAGTCCATAAAATAAAATACAATTAAAAAACTGTCTGGAATCTGATAAGTGATTATCATCGTATTTTTAGCGTTGATTACGGAAAAAATAATAAAAAAGTTCCATTACGTTCAGTTTAGTCACAAATTCCAGTTAAAAATATGGCTATTTATGCACTTTATGTAGGTTAGCATCACATTTTTCAATCTTGTTTAATCTTTAAATCAGTTTTTTTCTATTGAATTCACAATTTACTCATGCCCGGTTCACATTATTCCAGTCCAGTAATCCAGTCCAGCGATCCAGTCCAGTGCTGGACTGGATCATATCGTCTACATGATTCCAGTCCAGTAGTCTGGCGAGTGTGTTGTTGATTCGGTAACTATAGTAACAATGATTTTTGGGCGAGCTGGAATCAAAAAGTAGACCGACAATCCAGTCACTGGACTGGATTGCTGGACTGGATTGCTGGATTGAATTGCTGTCCAGTGCCGGTTCACATTATTCCAGTAGCAGTCCAGCGCTGGACTGGATTACTGGATTGGATTGGTTACTGGAATAATGTGAACCGGGCATTGTAGTTAAGATTAGGGTACTAAAGTGTAATAAGCTACAACGCCTTGCTTGCCTAGGTATCACTGGGGCTTTGCATACTTGTCCAACGCCAGCCCTGGAGGCTATCATTGGACTTACTCTGCTGCATATATTCAAGAATGAGCAGCTCCGAATACTCTCAGAATTCGTTTAACTTTCAACAAACGTAGCGGAGAAGGCCACATGAGTATTCTGAATCAAATTCCTGAAATAGTTTCAGTTTCCGGGGCCCGGGGTGAAAACTCACTTTTCACTCGGATTTTTTTTTGCCACTTATCGCTCGCGTCACAAAAAAAAAATTTTTTCTTTATTTTTTTTTTACTTTTAATTTTTAATTTTTTTTTATTTTTTTTTTATTTTAATGATTTATACTGAATATTTGGTATGTTTAAAACTAATCGGAACGCGGTTGCACGCAGAGCGAGCGAAGCGAGCGTTAATGTTTTTGCGATACTGAGGGCTGCGATCGCTTAAGCGCAGAGCGACCGTAGCGAGCGGAGCACACGCAAATGGATTTTCGAATATTTCAATTTTCTATGCCTTCAATATACCACAAACATTCAGTATAAATCATGAAAAAAAAAAATTAAAAAAGAAAATAAAATAAAAATTTAAAAAAAAAAATTGAAAAAAAAAATTAGATGTACAACTTTGCTTCTGCCGTTTTCCGACAGACGGCTGCATCGGTGAGGGCTGGTCGAAATACGTAGCACAAAAGTGTCACAAAGTGAGTTTGGATGTCTGTGAACGTATCAACATCCCCGTATTAGTAAAAGTTGTTCGCATTTTTAATAAGATTCGCGATTCAAAATGTCTGTTTTCGAGCCAAGTTATCGTCATTTGCGGGAAGTTTTGATCTTCCGCTTCAATTTGAGAAAAACTACAGCTGAGGCTCATCGAATGCTCTCAGATACTTACAGTGAGGTTGCTCTGAGTGACAGAACATGTCGTGACGGGTTTCAACGTTCTAAAAGTGGCGATTTCAATGTCGAGGACAAGCATGGTGGTGAGAGAGAAAAAATTTTCAAAGACAACGAATTGGAACCACTGCTCGATGAAGATTCGTGCCAAACGCAAAAAGAATTAGCTGAATCAATGGGAGTGACTCAACAAGCCATCTGGAAACGCCTCAAGGCCATGGGCATGATTCAGAATCAAGGGAACTGTGTTCCGTACGAGTTAAAACCAAGAGATATTGAACGGTGATTATTTGTATGCGAACAACTGCTTCAAAGACAGAATCGAATGGGATTTCTACATCGCATCGTAGCTGGCGGCGAAAAATGGGTCCGTTACGATAATCCCCAGCGCAAAAAGTCATGGGGAATGCCCGGACATGCCTCAACGTCGACGGCAAAACCGAATATTCACGGCGCCAAGGTTATGCTTTGCATTTGGTGGGACCAGCTCGGTGTGATATACTACGAGTTACTGAAACCGAATGGAACTATCACAGGAGATCGGTACCGAAGGCAATTGATGCATTTAAGTTGAGCATTAAAGGAAAAACGACCACAGTACCAAGAGAGACACGACAAAGTCATCCTCCAGCATGACAATGCTCGGCCACACGTCGCAAAAGTGGTCAAGACATACTTGGAAACCCTGAAATGGGAAATTTTGCCCCATCCGCCGAACTCCCCAGACATCCCTCCTTCCGACTACCATCTGTTTCGTTCCATGGCGCACGGCCAGGCTGATCAGAATTTTCGTTCGTACGAGGAAGTCGAAAAATGGATCCAATCATGGTTCGCATCGAAAGACGCCTCCTTTTTCCGAGATGGAATCCTAAAATTGCCGGAGAGATGAGCGAAAATTGTCGCTAGCGATGGACAGTACTTTCAATAATACACTTTTACGCACTTTTTGGCAAGTAAGCTTTTAATTCCAGGAAAAGAACGGCGGAAGCAAAGTTGTACACCTAATATTTTTTTTTTTCAAATTCTAGACTTTTAGAGTGACGCGAGTGAAAAATGACAAAAATCCGAGTGAAAAGTGATTTCCCCAGCCCGGGCCTGTAACGGATGGTTTGTTGGGCATCCGAAGATGCCCGTGGGGACGGAGCCTTAGGTACGTCGGGCCGTACCATCTGGCGAAGAAAAGGCCCCTCAACGAGCTAAGCAGCGGCCTATGTCTGCTGTAGCTCAGTTCGGGAGATGCGGGCGGGGTTTTCGCAGCTCGTTGCCCCTGTCCTTTACGTATTAACAAGAATTCATAGGCCTGGGGAAGACAACACAAACAGTGGAGGTAAAAATGGGGAATAAAAAAAATAGTCGATAAGAATGGAATGGTTGGCGGACGGATCAGACGCCCGCGCGGTCGCACCTGGGTCCGGGTGTAATGGGACCCTCGGCCACTGGTTTCGTACCACCAACAGATCAATACTCATCAGGTGCTGCTTAGCTCTGCCAGTGGGAGCAGCACTACCAGACCAAAATATGGTTCATTAAAGGCCCCGGAAACTAAAAGGTTGCCAAGTCGGCGTACGGGTCAGATACCAGTCGACGAATTGATACGGAAGCGAAAATTGTATTGGATAGGTCACACGGAAAGATGATAACTGTATTGCTGGAAAAGCCATGAAATGGACCCCCCCCCCCATTTCCAACCAAGGCCGACCAAGAAGGGGCCCTAAAATGGTGTCGATCTATGGCAAAGGAGTGTAAGGTGCATGGTATGTGGTTGGGGGGTATTGCGCACCCTTGCGCATAACAGAATGCGAATGTGCGCAGGAGTCGTTGACGCGCTATGCCCCACTAGGGTTTAGGCAATGAAGTAAATAAATTGTAATTAGTTTCTTCCTTCAAAGTAGAAACAATACCTTTTCACACTGCACCGCGGTTATACTTTTTGCCCCATTTATAGAAATTGAAACAATTTTATGGGGTGGTATAAGATGTTAATTCATGCGTGTGATAACAGCACTTGCAATGTCATCACCATTTGCCTTACCTTCCCTTAAATTTTCATGAAAAAACTGTTACCTGAAAAAAATCCCAAATTTAGCAAATAAAACACATCTCAATTTATTTTTTCATCAAAGGAATCTTATCACATTTATTGACATCTTTTTATCTTGTCTGTCAAATTCATAGTTTCAGTTTTTTGTCAGTTATCATTTTTACGAATAATGGTTTTATATATATATGTATATTAAAAAAGACTTTTTATTTTTCATCTCATTATGTGATTGTCATACAAAACATGTCACATAAATTATAATACATTCCACCGTCTATCTATATCTATCCGTTCCTTAAGATTAAGCATTGTGTTCACTCTTTCAATGAATTTCGAGAGTGGCTTTTGTTTCCGCAATAGTTGAGTGAACAGTTGGATGCACAGGTAAAAAAGAATTTTTCAAATTGGGTTCATGTCAAATTTGGATGAGTGAGCATTTTGTTTCTTAAGAAATCTTTGGATTTTGACAGCGTATTTTTTTATTACACTTTAAACTGAAAAGAGGAATTTCGTTTTACTATTATTAATAGGTTTTCAGAAAAAAAAATAATCGAGTATTTAGAAAAATAAATTACTTGTTTAAGGAATTTACAATAGAAAATAATTTTCAAGTTATTATAATTCCTAAGGATTACGGCAATCGCTTCAAGTATACAGACAAAGGTATTTTTGAGCTTTTTTATTGGGTTTTGGTGGAGATCATTGCATCTTAGTTTGATTACATTAAAATCTTGGTGCGAACTTTTGCAAAGCGAACATTATACATCATCTCAGCATACCTAATCATATCATTCATACACTTATCATTCATCCTAAGAACAATCGGACGTTTTGTGACTGTTAAAATATATTTGTCATTTACAGTGAAGAGACAACATAAAGTGATAAATTTAAAATTAAAACAGATATATTAGCATGAATTAGAGATAGGTATTATTATTTGCTTTCTAGTTTTCTGTTTGTCGCACAAAGCTTACATTTACATTGTTTTATGCTACGAATTCTTTATACAGCGCCCTATGAATTTTCTTATCGACGAAAGTAATATTGCGAATTACTTTAAATGTACATACAATACATCTTTATACTTGACATATACTAGATTTATTTTTATTTAAGTGGTTTTTGTTTATTGCTATAGTTAAGCGCGTTCCAATGAACATCGTGCACAATTGTTGTGACTTCCATGTCATGGTTTCTTTTAATAATAAATATATTTTACCCTTTTTTGGCATTTTTTCTGATTTTTTTTTTATATTTTATACAAAATCTTTTCTTCATTTCTTAGTATTTGAGAAGTGTTTACTATAAATTATAGCTATCGTTTCTGTTTTTTTTTTCTTTTGTTTTTTTTTTTCTTATAAATGTTACTTAGCAAGTTACTAGGATGAAAAAGGTATTCTATGTCTCACGTAAACTTAACACTGAAAGTCTTATCAAATGTAATTTTATAAGGATTCTTTTTTTACAAGTATTGTTATCATTTTATTTCAGTGTCGTGCGATCACCTGCCAACTTTGTAAGGCTTTCATTACTGGAACCTTACACCATCGTATCATAATCTGTTCCCATCTTAACGGATGTTACAAACCCGTGTTTTTTTTGCTTCATTTGTTCGCTTTTTTTTTAGCCAGGACGTAGGATTTGTAGTTTTATTTCCGTACGGTTAAAACGTTGAATAGTATAGTATATATTTTCTTACCAATGCCAATTTTTACATTGTACAGCGTAAATTTTAAAAAGTCCATATTTTAAATAAATAACCTACTACTCTATATTTTAAACTAGTTTTTAGGAAAATCACGTGTTTTTATATTTACAAATTTATTTATTAACAACGAACTATTTGAACGTACATTTTTTTTTGCTTGAAGACGTGAACTTGTATTTCGTGCCCCCGGATATTTAGACAAACAAAACAAGGAGTAACAGAAACATTTCAGCATCAGGGCTATTAGTCGAAAGTATCAAACAAAATAAAAATTCGTGTTGTTATACATATTTTTGCATTTTTTTAAATAATTTGGTTCAGCAGAGGAAGAAATGGTCCTCTAATTTGAAGGATGATGTTACATCCCCAATGTTAAAAGATGACAACTGTCTTTTAACTATTTTAATTTATTTCCAATAAAATCGATCGATTTCCCTATAATCAGAATTTTCTTTTTAAATAATTCCTTGGTCTTAATTTGTTGACTCTCGTTTTCATTTAAATTTATCTTTAGTATAATACATTATTCGTATGCATACACGAGTTAGTGAAAAATAAAAAACATAAAGCATAAAGGGTGGCAAAGTAAGTTTTTTTTTTCAAATCAATATTGTCTTTCAAAAGCTAAAATTTCAGTCTTTTGGTTGATGAAAAATAGCCTGTACGGATGCGTTACGAACTGACATGATTTCTTACTATTGTCCAATAAATCGTAATTTTTCACCATACCTTGACGATGATGCCAGCGAACTGCTATCTTCGCTAAGAACATCATTTATATGTTTACCGTTTATGTCTGTAGAAGCACACTCCTGTAAAAATAGAAGAAAATTCATTTAGCAAATATAAAGTTGTAGTTTCGATTAATGTTTTTATAGAAGTAAAATATACTAGTCAACTTGAAGGAACCCACCGGAAAAAGTCGTTATATTTTATTATTACTTGAATATTTTAGTTTATTCATTACAACTGTGTCACATGACCTTTGAAATTTTCCAATAACGTAGAAATCCTGTGCAGAAAATTAGGATAGCTTATTAAATAATTTTCCCTGCGATGTGGGTAAGAATAACGCCACTGCCTTTCCGGACATGTCATAGAAGGCGACTGTACTATAATGTTGCAATCTAGTAAAGCCGCGAGTCAGGTGGTGGGCTCCTTTTTATCCTGGGATCCGGTCTGCGAGAGAATCAAGACCGCCAGGTTTCGGAACAAAACCAGTAACATCACAATTGAACAATGATACGCTCCAACTGAACCCGCCAAATGTTGTGGCGAAAAACTCTTTCTACGAACAACTCAACGTCGTCCAAAACAGAACATCCAAAAGTGATATTGTAATGGACTTTTGCATTCAGATCTCGCTTATATGAATGCAAAAGTGGGTGCAAAAACAATGGTCTAAGGCAGAGGTCGTGTAATGAACCACCTGTAATGAACCATATTATGGTCTGGTAGTGCTGCTCCCACCAGCAGATCGAAGCAGCACCTGATGAGTAGTGATCTGTTGGTGGTACGAAACCAGAGGCCGAGGGTCCCATTACACCCGGACCCAGACGCGACCGCGTGGGCGTCTGATCCGTCCGCCAACCATTCCATCCTTATCGACTACTTTTTTTTTCATTCCCCATTTTTACCTCTCTTGTTTGTATTGTCTTCCCCAGGCCTAGAATTTTTGTTAATACGTAAAGGACAGGGGCAACGAGAAGCGAAAACCCCGCCCACATCTCCCGAACTGAGCTACAGCAAGCATAGGCCGCTGCTTAGCTCGTTGAGGGGCCTTTTTCTTCGCCAGATGGCACGGCCCGATCTTAACGGTCACTATGCTACCTAGGCTCCGTCCCCACGGGCATCTTCGGATGCCCACCAAACCGTCCGTTACAGTCGGCAACCTTTTAAGGACAGTGGGCCACTTTAAAAATAAATATGCTTAGGGGGCCAGCACAGTAGAAAAAAAATCAGTAACAGGACGCGGACCGAAAAAATCGTCAAGGCTCTGTAGGAGGGCGGTACACCCTCCAAAAAACCAATCGTAACTCGACAACCCCACATCGTAGGCAACTCTTCTTGATCTCAAATTGTCCAGTTTGTAGTCTATAATTTCATTTATAAACGTGTCCATTCACAGTCAATTTCACTGACGATATTCCCACAGGAAAAACGAATGATAATTATAAGCTTATTCACCACCAGTTTCACTGAAGATATTCCTATGAATGAGAATTTTCAAGGATACACTAACGAAAATATTGAAAGAGAAACAGATGTAGGAATAACTAACGATAATTTGAAGCGCTGACGAGCAAATGTAGGAACAACTGACGATTACTTGAAGTGCTGGCGATTTTCTTCAGTTTTCCCTACAGGTTCTCATCGACGACGGTTCAAATTGTTGTCAGTTATTCCAAGATTCTGACCATTTTTCCTATAGGAAAATCCTGAATTTGATAGCAAATGAGTTCCTTAACACATTTTTACGGAAAACAAATAATTGTTTCTCCAGAAAACTCGATTAAAGTTGGCAAAATGGGTGCTAAAACCTTTAATAAAAGGTTCAAAACCAATAGTATGCCGCATTGATGCAGGTGAAAGTGGGATTAAACTCTTGAAACCTCAAAACTAATGGGGCGACCGGTAGCGCAGTGTGTTGAGGCATCAGTCTCATGTTTGACTACCGGCGTTTCGGGTTCGAGTCCCGTCCGCGACGACGTTCGTGGCCATGGATGTGCAGGAGGTGCATGCTGGCAACCGCATTCTCTGAAACCAATTTATGTCAACGAAACGTCAACTGGGCCACATGGAACAGTTGACGCGCTATGCCCCACAAGGGGTTAGGGCAATTGAGCAAAACTACGATGATTTTAGTTAGATGGGGAAGGAAGTGAATAGAATTAGTAAAACGTTAGGCCTTCTCACTTCCTTCGACCCCATGGCCACGAACACTGGCGAGTTAAGTAGCTGTCAGTAAACCCGCCGAATATAATTAAGTTCACTAGCTAACTGGCAGGTAGCTCAGTTTGTGCAAGAAAATTTCGCTGCTCCCTGGTGTGTGGGCTACCTGCCGAGTAAATTAATTGTGTATAATCATAGTCAAGTTTCTATTGAAATCGCTACGGATATCCCGCAAGTTCAGGCTAGTGTCTTCAAAATATCGACGCAACCATTTCGTGTGGCAGTGGCTAATGAAACCTTCTGCTAGTTGGATACCGAGCGGTTTCAAAAGTTGTATGTTACTACAACAGCGCTAGCTAACCCGCCAGCTTCTAGCTAGCTGACGCGCCCAATGGAATCGACCCTTAATATTTTTTTGCGCATCACTGACACTCCCACAAGTTTTATTCAAAAAGTCAGACTAATTCTCTTGAAGAGCACAACGAAACTTGACTCGTTTCGGTGATCAACAGGACTCCGGTCTACAATTTTGGTCTGTCTGTTTGCCTGAATTTTCGTATTATTCAAATATCCTAATTTTCTGCTTTTTTGCGTTTACACTTGGTGGAGTAGGAGTGTCCGGAGCCAAATGGCGTTCGAATCAAGTGCATCCAATGTTTGGTCGTTTTAATGACGTCCAAAGCTTTAGAAATACCCAAATGGTCTGCCATCTAATTTTTCCTTATGAGTTCACTATTGCCTACTACCATACAAAGATCGAACAATAAGCAAACGACATTTTTTAACAACAGGCACCTGTAGACAGACTAGCTATTCATTGTGTAACCAATCAAGTACTGTTAGTGATTATATTTTACAACTGTGAGCAAATCCTTAGGTTTTTATTCCTCTGGGTGTGCTATGGACTTCACATATCTTAAAAACCTACAAGTGTGTACCTGTGTATGTTCCCAGAATACTCAAATTTTTCATATCCTGAAACTTAAAGTACACAATTCGTTACTGACTGGCGGGCCGCACAAGAACGTATGAAGGGCTGCTGGTCGCCGACCTCTGGTTTAAGGCATGTGATGGGGAGACCGAAACGACAACGGCCTAAGATTTGTAGAGTTCTGCAATTTCCACAGTCTTTTCATCGGTGGTACCATGTTTGAGCATAAGGACTGCCACAAAATCAGTTGGTCACCTGTTGGTCGCCACCGAACACAAAATCATATCGACCGTTTTGCCAGTAGAAAAAGATTTAAAAGTTTCCATCTGGACTCATGAAATAAGAGGGGCGCCAATATTGAAATGGGAAGAGGTCATTATCATATGATCGTTAATAATCGATTGCGAAGAGCAGCCATGCGCCGCGCCGTCCTAGCGACGAAGGATCCAGGCGCCACAAATTGAACACCCCCCCGACTAAAAAATATAGCTGTCGTACAATAGTATAATGTACATATTGCGAAGAAAACAGCTGAGATAAGTAGTCTCCCATTTGAACGAACACTGGGATGCTATCGAAAATGCGAACATTGACAGCGGAGAAACCATCCTTGGTACCAACCCGGATTGACAGCATAAGACCCGGGACATATTGCTCCCAACCGGTCCCAACCCACATACAAGCGACATGGTATTGTTGTTGTAACAATGGTCAAAATCACGTTTTACAAAAACAATGTCATGTGGCTTGTGCGTGGTTTGGGAGTAATATGGGCTCCGACTAAGCCTTGTCTGAAAGTCCTGCGCCAAAGACGGATGACGCATCCAGTACAACCATGAGTCCGCGAGGAAGACCGAGAACTCGTTGGGAGAGCTCAGTATATGCTAACGCCGGGCAACTACTTGGCTTCCAAGATTGGAGGACGCGGCCACGTAACCGATATACAATATAATAATTGGAGGACAACGATCCAGGCGGCCAAAGACCAACGTCGGGCTGTTGCGTTACGATTCTCATCATCAGCATCATCGTGGCGGGACACCCCGACAGCCGCCTGGATACAATGATGATGATAGGCTTAAGTAAATAAATAAAAAAATAAGTAAATGTCCGACGCATCATGGCAGTAGATTGCTGAGGAAAACAGCTGAAGGCACGACTAGCTACAGCGACAGGCAACTACTGAAATGGCATGGAGCTCTGCGAAGATTTTTCAAAAATTAAAAATTATACTAAAAATTAGTTTTATAGAAAACAATCGAGGTAAAGATATTTAGACGATTTAAATCGCGTGATATGAAGTACGAGTATGTTTTTGTATGTCAGAAATTAATTTATCGAAGTAATGATTTACTCATTTTTAACTCGAAACCACTTCTGGATTTGATATTAATGATAGACTTCGATGAAAAACATTTTTCTCATAGTACCATAGTCAAAATACGCTCAAACATCAATCAAATGACTGATTTTTATCTTTCTATTTTTTACTTTAATGTTCGGGAACTCCATACCAAAAGTTCTCGAGAATTTCAATGATATTTAGGGTAAATCTGTCTGTCTAAAAAAGAATTAAAAAAAAACTTTTTTGTTTGTTTTTGGAAAATATTTTGAAAATTAACTCTACGATAAAATCGTTAAAAGTTCTATGAAAAACTGTTCGCAACTCTTTGCTAATAATCTCACACAAAAAAAGAATACTTTCCGTGCTGCATGCCCTTTTCACAAAAAAGGTACTCAGCCCATTGCTCGATGATGATTCGCAAGGTATTAATGCGATCGAGAGTCCGGTTCGGATGCCGGGCGCTTGCGCTTTAGTAAACGACTTAAATGATTTTCGTTTTGGCCATTTGCAGCAATAAAATAGAAGCCTCACAAGCTCTCTTCTGATGTGAACCTCATAATGAGATGATGAAGTCACACATTTGGGAAAACACTTGACCACACTTTGTGCTTTTTTTTACAGTCGACGGATGATGCCATTTAAGAGGCGAGAAATTTATCACAGAATGGTTCTAAGTCCTATCCACAACAGTTGTGAATATTCTGCTGGTTCTAAACGTACCCAAAAATAACTATTAAGCCGTCAGCATGCGTTTCATTTATAAAGGACATCAACAACAATTTATTCATAAGCCACTAAAATTCAGAACACCGCCACTTAGTGTGTAAAACACCATATAATTCTCTCTGCAAAATGAGCCTTTTTATGACTCCTTAATGGCTCAGTTATTATCGTTCCCTAAAAATCTTTTTACCTTGCTGTCATTTAAAATTTAACCATCCAAGACGCACATATGATACGTCATCAATTTTCCAAAACACAAACATTCATGTCCCCGTTCATATGTGAACATCATTTCCAACTTAACTCCTCCCGAAGTCCTGACAGCACTAGTCGACGGTGTTTACTTAAAAACTGCTGCGAATGGTCACAATTTCCGCATATAATGGAATGATGTAAGCATTCTTGAGAATGAACTTAATTCGCCGATAAATTTCGATGTTCGTCTGATAATTAATGAGTTCAAATGAAGATGAGCCGTTGAAGACATCGACTACTAACATTCACTTGCCGACAAGATGGCGGCAAGGCGATGGCGTATAACGTCACGCGGTATGTCAGATATGTCGACATATCAGTACAAAACACATAATGTTAAGCGAGCATGATATGATATATTGGAGGCAATATTTGCGAACATTACTACACAATCTTCACCTACGCCCTATAGTGCTGGCTAAGGCGGAGCGAGAGTGGCGGGTTCATGTTGTTTTTCAAGGATTAGAAGCGTAATGGTGAAAGCGTTATCCATTAGATTTAATTGTTCCGCCATTAAGAAAACTTTCAGCTGAAATGGCTCTATAAGTATCTTGTCATCGTTTTCGACATCATTAGACAGAACAAAAGGAGAAAATTAACAAAAGTATCAAGCGCAGCAGGTTCGGTTTTTTTTCGGGGTGATGTTGGGAAAATTGTCCTAGTGTAAAACAGTATTGCCAATGTGTTAGAAGTTGTCTACTAGGATTGAGAAAACAAACATATGAGACTCATTTTTGATATACTATATGCTTCATTGGTCAACAAATGGAATTCCCCCTGTGCAAATAGTAGTGAATGTTAATTGCTCCAGCATAAGATATAAATTTGTCGAAAAAAAAAATATGCAGACTAGGAAGTCTGAAAAAGCTTGACTAGGAAAAAAATCATGTAGTTTTGAAATTTGGCACAATTGTTGGGGATAGTCCCCTGAATATGTGCTCAAAAGTTCCCAATGGTAGCGGGTCCGGAAGTGTAAGGGAAAAAGGATTAAAGGTATTTTTTTTTTTCAGTTTTCCATAATTTTTTTGAAAACTAATGATTCTAAAATACAAAAAAAAAAAAAAAAATCAAGGCCGAGTCAAAATATATAAAATTTCCTACAAAGTGTTAAATCATACCCTCGACTAAATGGTATAATACGGATAATGCTCTAAATCAGGGGTCAGCAAACTTTCTGAAAAGGGCTATATTTTTCAAATTTTATGGAGCGGAACTACTCCTTGCAACACACTTTCCGGACTGCGAGAGTCCGCCAACCCAACCACATACAACAACTTCAGAAACGAACTCGCGCGGCAGCAACATACCAGGACTCTTCACGGTCAGACGAGTAAAATGGGCTATTAATTCCTTTGACCCGTACAAATCAGCAGGACCGGATGAGATCATACCTGCTATGCTACAAAAAGCTGCCGACTCCATAGCCATCTGGATTGTTGCTATATTCAAAGGCTGCATCAGAATGGGCTATGTACTGCATGCTTGGCGAAAGGCCAGTGTTGTGTTTATACCCAAAACTGGCAAAAGCAGTCATGATAACCCGAAAGACTTTAGACCAATCAGCCTCACATCCTTCATGTTAAAAACTATGGAAAACATACTGGATGGACACATTAGAGAGTCACTCGTACCAGGCTATCTATCAAACACACAACACGCGTATCTAAAGGGGAAATTCGTGGATACGGCCCTGCACGAGGTAGTCCCCACCATCGAAAACTCTCTACAGTACAAAGAATACACGCTCGACACGTTCCTAGACATAGCTGGAGCCTTCAATAATGTTACAACACAAGCGATAATGGATGCCCTCTACGATGCAGGGGTCAAAGTAAGCATAAGAAACTGGATCGCAGCATTGCTATCTAACAGACTTATATCGTCCGCATGGGGCAACGCCACGGTCACTAAAGTGGAAGAGGAACGCCACAAGGAGGGGTGCTATCACCACTTCTATGGATACTAGTGTTGAACACTTTACTAAAAACCTTCGAAGCGATAGGCATACGCGCGGTGGCTTACGCAGATGACGTTGTAATACTGATATCTGGAAAGGACACTGGCGTTCTGTCAGATCTCACAACGATGGCTCTAAGTAGGCTACTAAATTGGGCAGGTAAAGTGGGGTTAAATGTGAACCCGCAAAAGACTGAATTGGTTCTCTACATAAGAAGAACCTAAATTCAGGACTTCCACCTCCCAAGGATGGGCATCACCGAGTTAACTTTGATGACTCACGCAAAGTATTGTACTTAGAGTTGTTCCTAGACAGCAAGCTTACTTGGAATCGTAACATCGAAGAACGCACCAAGAAAGCAACCATTGCTCTGTATACCTGCAAAAGTTTGCTTGGTAAGACATGGGGGCTCAATCCTCGAAATATGCACTGGATGTATACAGCTGTTGTTAGGCCATTTCAATTATACGGAATTCTGGTCTGGTGGACAGCACTCAAAACCAGGTGCAATAAACTGAAAATGGAAAGAATCCAAAGACTGGGATGTTTGGGAATCACAGGAGCGATGAGAACCACGTCCTCAAACTCCCTAAACACCCTTACGAACCTACCCCCACTGGACCTGTTTCTTCTTTCTTACGCACATTTTGATGGTTAGCTAAATTATTAATGTGGGGGAACTTCACCAAAGGTTACACGGTTCGAGACCGCGGCGAAGTGTTCTCTCCGCCGCCTCATTTGAGCTCCATCACTGTGCTCCACCGGATTTTGGCAGGAGTTACGACCACCTGTTCATTTCTTCATGACACCGCATGCGGCGTTTAAGTTGTTGCTTCTTGCGGAGAGTTTGCATACTCTCCTCTATCGCGTCGCCAACAACGCTGGACGTCACGAGCTTTCTGACAGTAAAGGAATTCGATGCAGCTTCGATTGTCGTCTGATGCTGCAGCCAAACGAACAATCCGCTGTCACGAAGCGTCGGGCATCCAGGGCTTATTCCGGCAATCCGGGTTTGTGCCAAGGATGGTATCTGCGCTGTCAATATACGACTTTTTTTATATGACATCTCAGTTTTCATTTATGCCACTATCTGGGTGATTAGTTATTTTAGCTAGTTTGTGCTAAAGATGGTCGATATATTGTTGGAAGAAAGCTCGATTTTTTAGTCGAATGGAAGTGAATTTGCTGCGCCTGGATCGTTCGTCGCTAGGACGGCGCACAGCTGCAATACGCAATCGCACATTAGCGATCATAAGATGATGGTCTCTTCCCAACCCAATATCGGCGCCCTTCTTATTTTGCTTGTCCAGGAGGCAACTCTTGAATCTTTTACCACCTTTTACTAATGGCAAAGTGGTCGATCTGATTTTGTGTTCTGCGCCGGTCAACAGAGTACCAACTGATTTTGCGATGGGGTTTATGCTATAGCATAATACCACTGGTGAACAGACTGTGAAAGTTGCAGAACTCTTTCATGATTGTCGTTACGATACCTAAGACCATGTCTCTCCATCAACGTATGAGCTCATATTTATATTATCAGCGCCAACTTTAGCGTTCAAATACTCCATAACCATTATAATTATTATTTAGGTGTCCTGTTCTGGACGTCGTTTAGTTGTTCGTAGAAGGGATCATTCGCCAGGACAGTGTCGGGTTTAATAGGAGCATAACATTGTATTATTATGATGTTCCTCATTTTGGTCCGCAACATGTATGTCGGAGAACAGACCCCAGGGCAAGAGACAGCTTCGTGCGGCTCAGGTTATGAGAAGTCCCACACCTGACGCACGACCACTACCGGTAGCTGTACCGTACAACATTAAATTGCTACCCGTTGGAGAGGTATGTAAATCATCAGCTGATCCACCATCTTATCACACTAGCTCCTTACATGTTTGGTTCGTACTGAATTCACTCTCTCATTAAAGAAATCGTGCGTTCTGAGGACATTCTGATCCAGTGTCCAGAAGAGTGCGCGTATTCCAGAAACCAATTTTTGTCATTGTACGATAGCCAAAGGTCGTAACCGTCGAGTCAGTCTTTACTGGAAGCGTAGTTGTCGTTTCGTTAGTATGCAGAAGATTTTGTATAGTGCAAGTTGTTGGTATACACATCCTGTCCTTTGTTTATCGGTTTCTACGACAGGCCGGCAAAGAGAAAGGTCGTGGTATTCTTACACCCCACAGGGCGAAATATGCCCTATACTATTTTATGGTCTAGAGCTAGAGTACAATAGACCATTTACTCGAGGGTATGATAAACCATTTTGTAGAAAAATTTTTGTACTTTGATTTGTCCTTGAAATCCTTAGTTTTCAAAATAATCAAAGAAAACTGAAAAAGAAGGACATTTGACCCCCTCTCGCTTAGACTTCCGGACCCACTATCATTGGGGAATTTTGAACACATATTTAGGGGGTGTTCCTAACAATTGTGCAACATTTCAAAACTACTGGGTTTAGTTTTCATATTTTTCGTCCTTAGCCGGCACTAAGGGCAAATAGTTACAATTTGCAATATACGAGTACATAATACATACTTCTGATTTGCTTGATAAAGGTTTGCTGTAAAAGAAAATTTCGGTTCAGCCAGTATCCCTAGTTAACAGGAGCTATAATCAGCTTTAATCAGCTTTTGTTATCGTTGATCAAATATCCAGCACAATACGTTTCTTGCTTTCAAAAGGGTAACACTGTCAACACTTACCTCCTGTCGTTCTTGCCATTGTTTCATCGCTGACTTGTACTTCTCGAATTCATTACACCAATGTGAGTAGATTTTCTGGTAATCGGTTTTCTTGCTGGGCGGCGTACACCTATAGGTAAAATGGAAATGAAAGATACGGGGGTCATTAGTGTCTCGGGCTCGGGTGAACTTATTAAAATGAACATTTCAATCGAGTTAGTCGTGTGTGTTGTACCAACGCAGCACCAACGACCCGACACCGTCACGAGGAGTAAATTGAACGATAATCTTAACGAAGTTTGAACGCAACACAACAAGTGAAAACGGAAAACGAAGATATTTAGGGAAAACATAGGAAATGAATAGGCCATGAGAATATCGACCTAGTCATAAAACCCACCTGTGCGCGTCAACCATAACACTATAACTGCACAAAAGCGTTCCGTCCAAATAGCTGTCGTAGCGCCCTCCATCTCCTTCGTTTATTGATATTATCACAAGACCTCCTTCCGATGTCTCAATATACTTCGACGGTGTATAGATGATTTCATATCTGGAAGAAAGGCAAATGAAAGGACAGTGTAAAGGACACGATAAAGGCAGACGAATGGTCATTAATACTGTACGGAGCCGTCATCATTTGAATGAAAGCGAAATATTATTAAGCGTTCATTAAGGATTATTGGCCATAAAGAGGAATTGCTATCGTTAAAGTCTCTAATTGAAATAGATAAGTCGTGGCTCTAAAATGAAATTATCTTTAATTGCCTACTAACTTGGACACTTAAGTTGGGCAAATCAAGGTGGTACGAGGGAATGTTTTAGTTTCATGTAGTTGTGATGTAGAACTTTGGCTTTATGGAAATACTTTTAGTAAATGCGATGAAATCAATAATTTGCAATAAACTCTAAAATTTAAAGACCGCATGACTGTAAAATAAAATCAAAGTTTTTACCAGTTCTAAGTTTCGGGGCAGTATTCAGGACGCTCTTGTGGGCACTATTAGATCTCCCACAGGATTCCAAGCTTGTCAGTAAAAACACGGCTATACGGATAAGGCTGCACCATCCGAAATTTAAATCGTACCGGAGCGTCAACAAGACATTGTTATGCTAGAGATGATGACGTGCTCATGCCGCTTGGGGGGTTAAGGCTCATGACGCTCTATAACAAGGGTCGGCATATTTCTTATGGAAAGGGCCAGATCATTGCATTTTTGGGTTCAGTGGGCCAGCAAGCTCGAAGTGTAACTAACTGTACACCGGAGTGGTCAATCAATTGCACTGAAGGTCTAATGGAAGCATTTTCTTAGGAATTGAATTGTGTGTGTGTTTGTTTTGTTGTGTTTCTTCTACACAAAAGGCGCAATCCGACTTTTATCAGTGCTGACAGGGAGGAGGTAATCGATCACACCCTTCCCATCGGTGTTTTGTCGGAGCTTATGATGAACTGGCGAGAATCGGATAATTTATCATTTTTGTACTGCATGCACATCCATTTCGACATTCCAGGAGGATCCTAACTCAACTTCGTTCTGTCCAAGGAAGACAAACTGGACCCGATTTCAGGAATTGGTGGGGTCCAAAGACAGGCAAGATAGAGTAAGCAGTCGAACAACTAGATGATATGCTAACCTCCTCCTAGCACGATAAATGGAAGAGTTGGAAAATACCTATATACACTGAAAGGGAATCTAATCGCTGCCGGAAGTTAAACGCCTTCACAATGTCTTATCTGGAGACCATACGAACGGTCGAGTTTGAACTATGAGAATCACTCATAGTTCAAATTCACACCCGTGAACGAGCCAATTTCGGACCTTAACTGCCTCTAAAGCTCGCTCACGGAAAATTGCAAATCAGTGGATACGGCTCTACACTCTCTGGTCAGCCTTATTGAAAAATCTCGCGATCACAAGGAATTCACCACAGCTGTTTTCCTATTGGTATCGAGGACGTGTTAAACAAACAAGACCTAGCGTGATTGTTGAGGCATTCGTTAGCCTACACGTTGGTGAGTCGCTCTGTAAATTTATAAATAAGTTGCTACTATCGAGGTTTATGCACACTACTCTGCACACATCATCACTAAGTAGCCGCTTTTGTATGGGGACCCTCTAAGGCGATATACTGTCTCCACTTCTTTGGAATTTGGTCGTCAATGAATTATTTCTGTATTTTTGGACCTAAAAAAAAACAAAGGTTTCGGCGATTTGTGAGGCTCTGACCTGGTTGGTTGGTTGGGCTCAGCCGTCGTGGTAATGGGCGGATTTTTCAACATTACACTTTTTGGATACCGGGTCACAGTGGCTTTGCAGGCAACTGCAAAGCCGATGAGCTTATGCCTTTTGCAGCATCTAAAATGGTAATTAAGTCGCCCGGGTGGTGGGTGTACTGCCCCATTAGGGAGCTCGCCTGAAGGCTCCGCCTTCCTCATCATGAATACTGTAGAAGCTGTGAGGATGTGGATGAGGAGGAAAGCGTTATTCGCCTTTTGCGCCATTGCAGAGCTTTGGCGGTCAGGACGAGGAGATTTCTTTGTTCTTCGTTTCTCTACGACTTGAAGGACCTTAACAACGCTAGCGTGACTCAGCTCAATCGTTTTATTTCTAGTACCGGCTGGATGACCGCCTAGATTTTAGATTGAGGTATAGAGATTCTGGCGGTACCTTAAACGGAACCCACATGTGGTCTAAATATCCTGTGACATGTTATGGCAGCCCTCGCACTTAACCTAATCTAACTTGCAACATTTAAGGTTTCCCCAGAACGCGCTTCTTATCGACGATAATTAGTGCCAATGCCAAGCAAAGCCACCCGGACAAAAGTGGCGTTCTCACACTCACTAACACAAAAGTGGTGCATAAAAAAAATATGGAGCAATGGTTCCAAATACATGAAAAATACTTTCAAACAATATTTGAAGCAATGCATCATACTAGTTAATATGGAAAACTGTTTTGAAAAAATGTGAAGAGGGGGCGCCAAAATATCCTTGCCTGTACCTTAAGTTAGCCTTTGACCGGCTTAGTATTGCATGAGGAATGACATGGTGAAGAGATTATGCGGTCGAATTAGACCAACCTGTATATCTACATATACATACAGCATCCCTAACGTGTACGAGTATCCTGCAACCAACACCAAAATAAAGCGACGTCGTTAACCCATTCCTGGTAATTCTCTTAGTATCCTCTCATCTGATACAAAAGACATGAACCCAATATTACCGATGAACCCTTTTACGTTCCAGAACAATCAGCCACCCCCTTCTTCTATGAAATTCAGAGTGCACACATACTGAAACTCACCTCCCTTTCTCGGTCGAATGATGGAACCATCGGACTGAATGCTGTCGCAGCACTTCCGGCACACGAACAAAACACGATAGATGTAACGTTTGACCGTATGACGCTGTGATGCGTTTTTTCAGGACACTCGCGTCACAAATCACTGACGTCTCGTTTCCAACATCCTATTCAGCAATATAAGGAAGAAAAAAACATATATACTCGTAAAATAACAGGAAGAAACTTGTGAACATCAAGCGTAGAGTGTGTTTCAAGCACCAAGTGATGGTGAAGGAACGAAGAGTGACAAATCAAAAATCAATTAATCACACTCCAGTTAAACGGGATGTGTGTCGGTTATATATGTGAGCGACATAACCACTTACCTGGAGCAAACCAAGCTGATAGGGCTTACATGCCCCCGTGTCACTATCCCAGCCACAATAGGGATCACGGATGCATCTGAAGCAGCTATCGTAACGTCGATTACACATGGCCAAATCAATTTGTTTGACACTATGATCCGTTGCAATGTAAAGAGACGATGTCTTTTGGCTGATTTCCATTTCTCTAATCGGCTCATTTTTAGCGATTTCCAGAATGTCAAGAAGGTTCGACATTCGTTGTCCGAATTTCATGAATTGCACAATTTTATAAATACTACCTGTCGTTGTGCCAACGAAATAGACAAAATACTCCTGATTAAGTTTGTCGATTCGTATCCTGTAAAGAAGTGAAATAGGTGAATGGTGAATACGTATGCAAGGGGTAATATCAATGAATTGGATCAGTACTAGCTCTGAATGGAGAACATTTCTGTGTAAGGATAAATAGTTCGTTGTTAGGGTGTACATCCGGTATCTCCCAAATCCAGAATCTGCTTATGGATCCTCTACTTTCATTCAAAACAGTCGAATGTATCGAATGTCGAGTCGAACATTTTATCTGTACGAGTAGTATTAATTACTCTTACCTATCCACAGCAAGTTTTGTTAGCACGATATCTCTCTTGTAGAAAACAGGATTGGCGAATTCATGGTCCACTGCTTTGTCCATAAGCGGATGTTTACGTATAAAATTCAGGACGGTATCAGGTAGGCTGGTTGTATCGTTGCTGCATTCTCCTGGCCGCGGATCAGGAACTTTTGAATTGAGCACTGGCAACCACGCAGATGTTGAAGTAGCTTGTTCTTTGAATTTTCCTGTAAATTGAAATTATATTTTACATCACTCAGTTATACGAGTAGTACCCGGCGGAGAAAATTTGTGAGTGTAAAAATAATTTTATAATAGGCTTTTCCACTTAAAATATCATGAATATCTATAGACATTAATAAACAGATACTGGCCCTGTAATTTGTAATTTGTTTCGTCTACTGACAAAGTTTTTCCTGGTTCAGGGTTGAGCAAAATTCGTTAGGTTGACAGCAATGCCATTGGTGAAGAAAATTTTGGTGCGAGGATTGTTGGAGGCGGTCATGTCATCATCATCATCGTGGCGCGACAGCCCAACGTCGAGCCTTGGGCGGCCATGTCGTGGAGGTTTTTCGGTGACAATGGGGGGTAGTCGTTTTGTCACTCGCAACGCAATCGGGAGGTTTTTATTTTGGAGCTCTGGAACTTGAAATTTTCGGAATCGGTTGATCGACGCGACATTTTTCGTTTAAGGGAGGAAATCTGTAACTAACCAATTTTGACACATAAGTGTCAGTTTTTGAAATGAATTTTTCACAAATGTATTTGATTTCGATTTATTTCGAATCACCTACATCTTTAGAAAATCTTACGGGTCCAGAAGTAGGCATGAACCGCTGTAACTAATTTCAGGAACCCAAATTGGTGAAGCGACTTTTTAAGCGGGAAAATGTGCAGGAATGAGGAAAATCCGGAGTGTGTGCGAAGCGACGCAGAATTTCATCATCAACGGGCGACCGAGTGACAGCATCGGCATCCAAGAATATCATTCGTTTAGCGCTACAGTACTCTTGTCGGCGCTACTTTGGCGGGTGGAATTTGTTATTTTTGTTCACCGCAACCCCAAGCCAAAGATAGCGATGTTGGATGGATGTTTGATTGAGGGCGATCGACCCTGGAAAGTCGCTTCTATTTGGTGCGCCATTGGCAAATCGTGCTATGTTTTATTAATGGGGTACGCTTGCCACCGCTAAAGTCATAGCCGAGTCAGAATCCCACTTTTGAAATCGTCCGTGTTTATCATCACTGTTATCGTCTTTTATTTTTCCTTCCGAGCGGAGAATCAAAATATCTCCACATTCCTTCATCGAATGTTGTCTTCCGATTATCGATAGGAGGAGGAGCAAGGAACAGGAAAATAAATATTTGAGGCCCGGTCAGTGTTACTGCTAGCAAACTATTCCCTATACAGAGTCTTAGGTGAGACCGTGCTAAGCCAACGGAACGGTTTTGGGCCGTAAAATTTCGAGGATAAGCCCAGCCTATCAAGTTAATTCACAGTCTTATTTCAATCAATGTCACGGTGTCCCAGTGCCGTGGTGGATTTACGGCCTAAACATACAGTCCCCGTCCCAGGGCAGCGCCGTAGTCGGCCGTATATCGGGTACATGACCGCACATTGCAAGCGAAACCGTATGTTCCAGTGTGTCAGTTTGGCGACGGTTTGTCCAAAGTGAAATCAAACATTCCCATCTGACACAACGACCCACCCGGCCGGCGGCGGGTTGGTCCGTGTTCGATGATGTGTGTTTCGACCGTACCGCATAGTGAGCGAGAAAATTTAAACCGAACTAGACGGGCACGTTCCGCCCTGTGATGTGCAGGTGACTGTCTGTTGTCCGTGTGGGTAAGCGTAAACCAGCAGACTGTTTTATATTGTACAATTGGCCTACCGTAGACCGCCAGTATACGGGAGACTACGGCGCTGCCGTTGTGTGGGGATTGTATGTTTAGACTTTAAGTCGTCAGCCGTACCTATTATGCGTCAAGCAAATGTCGGATCGGAGTCGATATAATTTTCGTCAATTCGAGGTAATCAAGTGGATGTGTTTTTCGATAGCATTTGTGACCACCAGATGGAGACGAAATTTAATTCAGATAATGGGCATGGACAATGCAACCGTTAAACGGTTACTTATGAAGGAGCTAATCTCGATAGCCGGACAATTGGCATGAAAACCTTGCCTAAAAATGAAGTTCTATAAAACAGCAGCAGCCTATAAAATTTTGACGCAAATTCTGGAAAATATTGTAGAATAAAACCGTACGCAGAACGAATCAATGGCGAATATCAAATCGGTTTCAGACCTGGTCGCTCCGCAACTGATAAGCTCTTTACGGTCCAACTGATACTCCAGAAGTGCTGGGAATACAACGTAGACGTATACAAAATCTTTGTCGACTTCAAGCAGGCATACGACAGTATCGATCATGGAGTACTGTACAACATCATGATGCAATTTGGTATATCGGCAAAATTGGGGGCTAGCGGTAGCGCAGAGTGTTGAGGCATCAGTCTCATGCTTGACTACCGGCGTTTCGGGTTCGAATCCCGTCCACGACGACGTTCGTGGCCATGGATGTGCAGGAGGTGCATGCTGGCAACTGCATTCTCCGAAACCAGTTTATGCCAACGAAACGTCAACTGGGCCACATGGAACAGTGGACGCGCTATGCCCCACGAGGGGTTAGGGCAATTGAGTAAAATTAGTGCGACTGACAAAGATGACGATGAACAACTCCATATCACAGGTCGGGATCCATAACAGACTTACTGATCTATTTGAAACACGCAATGGTGTGAAACAGGGCGATGGACTGGCACCGACGCTCTTCCTAGCGCTGGAATACGCTATTCGGGCTATGAATATGGACAACAGCAAGACGCTACTCATCAAGTCGACACAATTAGCAGCGTACGCCGACGACATCAACATCATGTCCCGATTGACCGACGCAGAAGAACTGCTGCATACGCTCGATACTGCTGCAAAAGAAGTTGGACTACGTATCAACGAGGGTAAAACTTAAATAATGATGTAATCGAAGACAAGGACACCGGCACAACCGAGCATCAATGTGGGGGACCTCAACATCGAGTTCGTGAACGACTTCATATACCTGGGTTGCAACTTGTCAAGGGACGCCAACGAAACTGACGAACTGATGAGTGTACAAAACCATTATACGACCAGTGCTATGCTATGGCTGCGAAGCATGGACCCTAACTCAAGCCTCCGGAAACATGCTAGACACATTTGCGATCGAGATGGATGGTGCATTCTGTACAACCATGAGTTGTATGAACTGTACGATGAGCCTGAAGTTTCGAAAATCATCAAACTACAATGATTTCAATGTGCAGGGCATGTACAACGAATGGACGATAACCGCATGCCAAAGAGAGTAATGAACGCAGAACCAGTTGACGGAGCGAGACTCCCTAGACGACCGAGATCTCGTTGGGAGAGCTCAGTATATGCGAACGCCGAGCAGCTTCTGGGCTTCCAAAATTGGAGGACGTGGTCAAATGACCGAGATAATTGGAGGACAGCGATCCAGGCGACCAAGGCCCGGCGTCGGGCTGTCGTGCCACGATGATGATAAAACAGCAGACGTTTGAGAAGGAAGTTTTCGAATTACATTATAACTCAATCTCTACTCTATCGATGCTAATAGGTCGTCAAATAAACACTGAGTACCAATTCACTCTATACGAGCATTTGAAATTTAAAATTATTCCAATTCCGATTCGTTTGCAGCCTCAAGTTTGGAAAATCAAATTGTAGCAAAATATGCTTTGAATAATCTCGACATTTTTAAGTACCTACTCGTACATTTTTCCCATGGATGACTTCACCACTCCAGTTACATCGAACAGCGCAGTCACAGTACTAATAAAAATATGAATGTGTATGCATATGTAACATAAATTCATACGTCCTACGAATGTATCATAAATGCATGGCCCTGCGCCCCCAAGCATCAAAAGCAAACAATTCGCTCGGTAAACATATCCTTGGACATAAAAATGCACCTACCTGCAAATACTGCATTAATATCGCCTATATCGTAGCTACAAATTGCCGATCCAACAATTCCATTGGTATTTGTTGTAAATGTTGCATAAAATTTGCTGTCATCGTTTGCCATCTTGTAAACGGATTGTATCTCATTGAAATAGAATGGAAATTCACCGGAGATACTGCAATTTATGCGAGCCTTGAGATATGTGGCCCAATTTTGACTGATCATGTACTTTCCACCTTTATCATTTTTGCACACACGTGCAATGCGCGAATAAATTGCTTTTCCGCAATTTATATACTCGACAGCACGTTCGCGAAAGAAGAAGTACACGTAGTCGCCAATGTCGAAGGATCCAACAAAGTTCGGTTCTGCAATTGTAAAAGAGAAAAAATGTACTTGTATAGTATGTATGCACATATGTGTGAAAAAAATCGAGACAATAAAAATTTATAACAAATGCCGAGAAAAAGTTATTAAGCCAGGGAGTTGGAAAGGAGGATCGTACGTACGTACGTAGCGTAATGGAATCTGAAAATATGGTCGGGAAAGCTGCAATCCATGAGTGGTGACAGAAAACGAAAAATTAATGACCATATAAATAACTCGATTGCCAAGATATTGAGTTTCAACCTTGGCGGGAGGCAGTATCTGGTGACTTAGAGCGCAAGAAGCACCCCTGGAGTGGTAGATATCGATTTGATGGATGACACGACTAGCCATCCCCAGTGACCCGGGAAATGCAGTATGTGTGAAGTAGGTCAAGAGAGAAAAGAGAGCGGAGAATTCCTGCCAATTCCACACCATAAGGTTTTCCGTTGCATTGATAGGAGCCAGGAGGTCTGTTCTACTCGTATTGGATTATCAGGATGAAGGGTAGTTCGATTGAATTTTCTAATTAAGGGTCGGCAGTAACTTGTGATTATCAGTGATTTACAGGCGACCTGAAAAGGATGGATAATTATGCTCCCAACTAAAAAAACAAAAACAAGTTTCGAAACTGCATAGCTAAGCGGAACATATGTTTTATATTTGAATTGATTGGAATTGTGGAGTTGAGATTGTTAATTCTATACTAGGTGCGATTTTCCGACTCTATCCGGTTACAACAACAATATAAACCTAAAATATATATGGCTATGTTCTACGCTTGGTATTTATAGAGAGTAATCCTACACTCGATAGGATGAAAAGGCGTACTTTATTTAGGCTACAAGTGGATTCGGATCTGAGACTTGTTGAAAAGAACGCGCGTATTGGTTTGGATATGGTCACGTTTTTTCGGCTCGTTTCACATTCCAATACGTTCTAATTTTAGGTCATCGAATTCGTCTTTCCTTACAGTAACATCTTATAATAACGAACTCGGATAGAATGAACTCGTTATGCAGGGTGTTCGGAAATTGAAGCATAAACGCACTGCCACGTGATTTCCCCATGCAATTTCCAGCAAAAAATATTCCGGAACATTCTTTCGAATTGTTAACTCTTTAGCTGATAAAGGCATTTACATTTTTTATACAAATTGCCTACCTCACATTACTAAAAACGCAATATCTGGAAAACTGCGCTAGCTAAAGCACTCAAGTCAAACGTCAATCGCAGCCTATTGGCTGCTCTACAGGGCGTCACATAATTAAAGAGCTTCAAACTTCCTTTCAGAGCTGATGTTGGTCTGTTCACAAATTATAATTACCCGATGAAGAGAGAGAATAGTTAAGATAAATCTATACCAGTCTAAATTAGAAAATAATTGAACAAAGTTTTCTTACATACTACTATTCAATTGCCTTAACCCCTTGTGGGGCATAGCGCGTCAACTGTTCCAGGTGGCCCAGTTGACGTTTCGTTGGCATAAACTGGTTTCGGAGAATGCAGTTGCCAGCATGCACCTTCTGCACATCCATGGATCATGCTCTATTTATTAACACTCATTTCTGACGGCCTGGAAATATCCCTTCTCTTCGCCGATGATATTGTCCTGGGTAGCAAAGACATCGTTGCTTTACAGGCTGCACTGAAAAGGTGGTGTAAGATACTGGAGGATCATAGACTGAGGATAAGCATACTAAAGACTGAGTATCTTTGATGTCATTTCTCAGACCCAGAGAGACTGATACCAGATATCTACATTGAAGGAGAGCAGCTGAAGCCCTGCACAAAGTTCAAATACCTGGGCTCGATGGCCAACAAGGAAGCTACCTGCGATGATGACATCAAACATCGCATCAGCGTCGGTTAGATGAAGTGGCGAGAAAACTCTGGAGTTTTCTGCGACAAGAAGATGCCACGAAAGCTTGAGGGAAAGTTGTACAAAACGGTCGTACGTTCCGCACTCATGTATGCGTCTGAATGCTGGACTATGTATATGACATACGAAAGTAAAATGACTGCGACTGAGATGAAAATGCTACGGATGTCAACCGGTGTGACCAAAAAGGATCGTATCAAAAGTACCCACATCCAAGGCAACTTGTTTGTTGAGCATCCGATCACTGAAAAGCTCGAAGATCGTCGTATGGATTGGCATTGCCATGTTCTAAGGCGTCCGCCTGAGAATCCTGTCAGGAAAGCACTATCATTGAATGTTCCAATTGCTGGACCCAAACGCTGAGGCAGACGGAAACACACGTGGATCGATCAGATGGAAAAGCAGCAACAACGCGTTAATCTTGGCGATGATACGATCCAAGACCGAGCTGCCTGCAGAAGGAAGCTGAAATTATACCGCCAGAATGAGCGAACTGCCAACACCACAAGCAGAACAACACGAAGCCGCAGAGTCGTACGAAACGGCAAGGAAGAAGAAGGTGTCAATGTATGGTATGTTTCTGTTATACTATCGGGCCCCCCGTATCAACATTTCTGGTATCAAATGTGTGGACCTCCTCCGAAACAAAATCCTAGCTACGTCACTGCCGTTCACTCACTCTCACTGTCGTCAGGTGCTGGGTATCCGTAGTCCCCGTAAGATAAATTCTTGATTGATGAAATTTGATTATTTTACTTTTGTTTTTAAATGTTTGTATATATAAAAAAAACCGTTTGCATAAGAACATATAATAAAACATCAGAAGGAAAATGTCATACATTTTTGGTTTCAGCTTTTATACACGTGCACTTGGTAAAATAGCATGATCAGTCAGTTATTGAATAATTTACGAACGGGTAAGACTCCTTACTGTGTTTCGTCGGTTGACATTCAGGATGAAATGAATGTTTAAGTCCAACTTTGCAAGAAAGAAAAACACAACTTTCCTATGTCATGCATGACCACACGTGGTTTCATATATGGTCCTATATCAATTGGCGACATCTCAATGCCGCATATCCCATCGTTTCCTCTTCACATTTATGCAACCATTAAAGTACGAGAAAAATGTACAAAATGGCCCGAAAAAATGGGAATAAGCCAAGCAGTTAAAGTAGACGATAAATGGCACCCGGTCTGCAACAAGAGAGTTCGAGAGACCAAACCTTACGTACTAGCCATCTACTTATACCTATGGCTGGTACACACACACACGGTCTATTCGCCATGGGAATCCTAACTTCCGTTCGTAGTTAACGTTCATTCCTATTGCTGTAAGAGAAAGGTTTTTCCTATCAAAATGAATCACGCTGGGAAACTAACGACACATTAGATAAGAAAATCCTAGTTCTTAATATATTTCCAATTTCCACATGGGGGTCGGTGCACGGTGGTGAACCTTCCAGATGGTAGTTTTAGTAGTTCCATCAATAAATTGAAGAATTTCAGGATAGGGATATTAGGATAATGGAGAAGTCAAAGTGGTAAAGGATTCAGCAGTTCAAGTAGAAAATTTAGGAGAAGTTTATGTTAAGGGAAATGCAGCAGTGACATTTTGGGAACATTCCTGTTTCGCGAATATTAGGAGAATTCTCTCTAGTGCATTTGTAGAGAATTTTTAAAATTCCTCAATTACGGCATTTCCGCTGTAGGTGGTAAGAACCTAGAATACACGCGCGGAGAATTGTAGGTCCTGAAGTGGAAATTTCTTGAGTTTTTTGAAAATTCGTCGTCTAATCGAATAGAGGGAAATCTAATTTTTACGAGACAGGAATGTTAAAAAATTGGTATTGATCGAAATTTTGATGCGTTGCCGTAACTTTTAATTCGAAATATTTTTCGTAAATATATTTGTTTTGATATTTTCAAAATAAATTTATTTGCGATATTTTAATTCTAGAGTATTAACGTTCGCCTGTGAGGCGGAAAATTTTCGTTTATTTTTCATGATGATATCAAAGAGAGTGTTCGTGACAACTCAGCTGGCCTGAGTTTAACGGAAGGCCTCCTAATACGCACTTCTGGCGAGGAGATAGAGTAGCCTGGCAGGCGAAAGTTAGTCTTAAAGGTTTAGCTTTTATCGGGTCATTTTTAGTACAAAAAAAAAACTTAAGCTAGAATCAAATATTTTTTTAAATTATTGAATAGCTGATGGTAATACCTTCAAACCCATAAATGACAATGAACAACTTTTTTGTGCTAAAATATGTTTTTGTTCAATTTGGCTAAATTACCTTTTTGAAACTGACGTGTTCTTTTCAAATACGATTTTTTTGGTTGTATTACTCGTACAAAATATGCTGTATTTTTATTCTTGTAATAATAAGCTGACTTTGACCATTAAGTTCAAACCATTTTTTAATAAAAAATATTGACATGAAAAAAGTTGCTTTGTTGCACAAATCGCCTAACAGGCAAACGCTAGTATAAATGTAAGAAAAAACACGTTAGTACTCTAGGGTTAAAATTGACTGCTGCGTGAAAAAAAAATGCATTGAACAGCCTCACTTCAGCCACTTATCATTTTACGAAGAGGACAAGGAATGGCGTTGACGTTGAGGATTACGGGTGGCGTTTTGTGGAGAGAGTTGATTTTTCAACAGCAAAGGACGAAAAGTATTTTTTTGAAGGGCTTCGTGTTTGTTTTGGTGTGACGTTGCGCTTCGTTGAAAACAAGCTTCGTAACAAAATAATTATCCGCTACACTAGTCCATTTCACTTTTGTTTGTTTAGTTCTATTGTTTAGTTTGGAGAGCACCCTTACTGATGCTTTAAATAACGCTATGACTAAAGCGTGTCCCACTCGTAGACCCAATGGTAACAAAAAACCAGAGTGGTGGAGTCCGCTGGTAACTGAATGTAGATTCTTATGCAGAAAGGCTTTTAACACGGCGAAACATCGGGGAACGAATCGGATTGGTGTATCTACAGGAAACACCTTAGAAGGTTTAAAAAGGAAGTCAGGAATGCAAAACGATGCTCGTGGAGATGGTTTTGCGAACGCATCGACAAGTCAAGTGATGCCTCCAGACTTCGTAAAGTATAAGCCTCTAATCCATCAACTACTAGCCACCTCAGGAAGCCCAAAGCTCGTCCTAGTTCCCTGTGATTCCTCATCTACTTTGTCAAAGGCCAAAAATTCTCTGGGCTTTCTCTAGTTTTGAGCCTTTTTAATCAATTCAATACAGCACCTATCCGATGTCATTTATCCTTGGTTAGAAGCCATTTTCACAGCTTGGCTATCAGGAACGCGTAAATAAGGCTAATGTTGCACTCTACGCTTGTAGGAGGGCCATCGGTAAAAAGTGAGGGCTTCAACCGAAAGTGCTATATTGGCTCTATGTGGCGGTTATACGACCTACATATTCCCCTGCACGGTATAGTTGTCTGGTGGAATGCACTTAGTATAGTGATTAACCATAATCTAGTGGGCAAGGTGCAAAGAACAGCCAGTGTGGCGATCAGTGGGCTCTAAGAACGACTTCTTCTGATGCTAGGAGCACGATGCTCAGCTTGCTGCCCTTAGATAGTCTAGGTGAACAGATCGCCACTTGCACGGCCGTCCGTATCAGTGAAATAGGTCAGTGGTTGACTTTAAATAGTGGACACTCGAGGAGAATAGCTTTTTTGTGGATTATTGGGCTTGGCAAGTCTGAGGGGGCTAATTCTTTACTCTTATTGGCTGGATCCGATTGAACCATCGGTCAGATTCAAGACTGGAAAGTTACGTCACGAAGTTTCTAACTTATAAGAATTTTTTTAAATGGCTTGAGAAAAAGCGTTCTGTATCATTTCACCGCATCTTAAAAAATGATGTGGTCCATTGAATTTTCGATCACGTAAAAATCCACCAAATCTTCACCGAATGGATGACACTGGTTAAATAATTCTGTTGACCAGCGGAATCAAAAATATTTTTTTTTTTCAGTTTTTCGGCTGTGTTGGGATACTTGGTTTATGTAAGTATATTCAAATCGTGCAGCTACTTTTGCGATCATAATTCCAATACAAATATGGCTGATGCACAGACTTGGATGTTACATAGCGTTATTTTTTCTTGGAATCCGCCCTTTAATATTGTTGTATTGGTACTAGCTGTTATGGTGGATCGCATGCATGCCATTTTTGTATGAAGTTGTAAAATCGATATAATTAGGAAGGTCCCCAAAATTTTATTTAGCGGCCATGGGACTTCACGGATAGGACGGTTAAGATGCCAAGGGCGCTATAATAACCGAAGTCAGATGCGTGAGCGAGGGCACCTGAGCCGCCCGACAATCATTTTCCTGACTTTTTATTAATATGTAAAGACAGGGGTAACGAGCGGCGAAAACTCCGCTCACGTCTGCCAAACTGACCTACAGCAAGCGTAGGCCGCTGCTTAGTTTGCTGAGGGGCTTTTTTTCGTCACTGCCCGACCTTCACGGTCATTACGGCAACATTAGGCTTCGTCCCACGGGCATCTTTGGATACCCACCAATCCGCCCTTTACAATTTCGCTGATATAGTTTTTTTATATAAAATTATAGGGAGTCCAAGTACTCATCTTAGATAATCTTTAGATTTCAAAAGAAGCACCCGATTTCAAATTAAGCTTATGAAATGTATATTATGTACATAATTTAGTAAACAGAAAACTTACTGTCGAGCCATTTGGAATCGTATTTGAGCGTCCTCTTGAAGTTATGCACCTTTCGTCCCGTCGTATAATTATACAAATCCGTCCTGAAAATTCCGGAATCGGCCTTTGTGAATTCGGCATTTGTTCCCGAATACTGAAAGTTAAAGTGAAATGAAAAAAGAGGAAAAAATCAGAAACACACGTTAACAGAATTTCCTGACAAGTTATCGCATCAATAAAATTCGACAGGGTGTCGTCAAGCAGAATGGTCAACAGACAAACCTCGATGAATCGTACATAGAAAAACAAAACCATATCGGGCCTGTCTGTTTGTTGGGAAACCTTTCGGTCGGTCCAATAGTTTTAAGGTCAAGACCGGTCGGTCCCTGCCTATGCGTGACTGAATCCTAACGAATTTCAACGGGCCGAACACTTTACACACTATCTAACACTATATTCGATTGTAGACGAGATTTAAGGCTCCCACTCGTTTTGCGAGCTTGGCGAAAAATCATGGTCGGTATGTATGCTTCGATTGATGTAAAGATACGATAATACATAGTAGATACTTACTAAGGCAGGTAGACCATCTGGATTTCCTTTAGCTACATATACAGCTGTTGAGTTATCCAATGGATCGTACGGACATTTCGCTATTGCTGTTCCTATTCCAGGCACGAATTCCGTTCGGGGTAAATGTGTTAAGTTTGACTGGTAAAAATAAAGACAAGAAAAATGATGACAATGAAGAGTCAATGTACGAGTATAATATATTTGACGATTTCCCACAATTTTAGCTTTGGATATTTCCCTTTTTTAATATAATTTGAAAATGTTGGTCGCAACCCAATGTCCAGTCCTCTGCAAATTATCCAATAAAGGATAAATATTGTAACATATAATATTTGTCCATATAAATCTTCTATCGACACATATTATCCGTAAAACAAAAATCGTGATTTTGATTTACAAACAATGTATTTGCAGGAACTTATACTATAAGAAAAAACATAAAAGAACTACGATTGGGGTAAACCCCAATTATGCAATACTCTAGATGAATTTGAACCTGGTTAAAGCCAATAAATAATTTTGGTTGCAATCTCGGATGCATCGTTAAGACTTTGTTGATCCCATCACCTCTCAGATTTCATCTAGAGTATAAACACAAGAGATGAAATCTGACAGCATTATAGGTTTCTCACAAAGTTTGCAACGCTAAGAAATAATGCACCGGCAACAGATTTCTACATAAGTGATATATTCAAAATTTCTGAGAAAATCTGATTATTGTAAATTATCAAAAATGTGTCATTTTGTATGGGAGGGGGTAGACGGAGTAAGGGTAATCGATTAATTTTTTTGAATCTAACTGATATTGTTAATTAAGTGTTAAGTACAAAATTTCAGCCCGATAAATTGTATACGTACTGAGTAAATTGGCTTAACGTATTTCATGAAATAGTGCAGTTTGTATGGGAGGGGGTAGAAGGAGGGTGAGGATTACAATAAGTTTTATAACATAGGTTACAATTATCATAAAAGTGATATATTAAAAATTTCAAAGCAATTTGTTTTATAGTTTCTGAGAAAATTTGATTATTGTAAATTTTCAAAAATGTGTCATTTTGTATGGGAGGGGGTAGAAGGGGTGGAGCGATTTAGCCCGTTCACGAACTTAGCCTTCATTTTTAGTCAAAAATAACGTGTGCAAAATTTGAACTTCATAGCTCAACGCGTTCTCGAGCTAGAGAGGTCACGGACGGACGGACGGACAGACGGACAGACGGACAGACGGACATCCGGTTTTGAGATATTCGAGTGATAATATGAACTTCTGTATCATTCATTTTTTTCTGCGAGCCTTATTTCTTAGCGTTACAAACTTTGTGGCAAACTTATAATACTCTCAGATTTCATCTAGAGTATAAAAAGGACTCAATCTAAAAGGACTTTTGCATATTTATCAGACATACCACAATTGAAAAGTGGAAGGCTGGAATCATATAGGCAATGTAAAACATATATAAATGCTCTTAAAATGCCACTCAGGTCCTCAATGTTGCCTAGTTTTTTCCCCATAAAAAAGCAAACTCCACAGAGATATCCAAGCACTTACATATATAACATGATCCTTGGGATTGTGAGCATTTGTTCCGCATATATACAGTCGCCGACCACCGTCCATCGGTTGGATGACTCGTATGTGATTTCGGCACTCGAAGGGCTGCAATCAAACACAAAAAGAGAGAGTGGAAAAATAGTTAGTTGTTGAAGGATTCTTGGGTTTTTAGAATCCATCACGTACGAAAACTCTTGAGAGAAATCAAAATAATTGAAGCATACATGAAGTATATATCACTTACCACTTTTCCTTTGGATACACATTTATTGATATCCTCGTCGGTAGGATCCAATTTTATAACGTCTTTCTGTCAGTTTCGGGAAAATAAGAGAAAGAGAAATGTGTTAAAAATATTCTAAAATTGCAAATTGAGACATAGACAACAATAAATAGGACAGATAGATGAACGGGAGGATTTTGCGATTTGTGTCAAGAGATTCTTGATAAATAGTTGAGGAAGTCAAATACCTTGACATATCAATGAGCTGTCTAGTCCGGATGGCGCAACGGTTAGCACGTTCGCCTTCTCCACACTGGGCACCGGTTCGATTCCTACTGAGTGCTGTAGTGTTCGATACAAAAGGGGATTTACGTGTCGGACTATCAGCCCACTCAGCTGTTAAATGAGAACCCATTTATGGGGTAAATAACTCGGTTGAGCGTATTGCTGATCACACACACCTCTGCACAAAACATACCGTCATGATTTAGAAAACTCATCTCGAGGCCATGGTTTTTTAATTATACCCTAGACTTTTAGTATAGGGTATATTGTTTTTGTCACGACGGAAATATGTAACACCTTAAAGGAGGCTCCGGAGGTATAGCTATGTATATATATAAATGATCAGGGTCACCTCCTGATTCGATTAAGCCATGTCTGTCTGTCTGTCTGTCTGCCTGTCTATCTGTCCGTTCGCACGATAACTTTCGATAGAATGAAGCTAGAGCCTTGAAATTTTGGTCAAATGTTGGTAGTGTAATCTAGTTGGATGGTATTGAAAATGGGCATGATCAAGCCAAGAGAACGCCTACCTCCCCTACATATGTAAAATACTTAAATGTATCTATAACTCCCGACTAAATAAATATAAAAAGCTCTAGCTTTGGTAGATTACTCGTGAGGGTAATCTTATAAACTCCTGGGAAAATAAAATCGATCAGTTGAAAACTAACGGTAATTTTCTTACAAAGAGCCCCGTACTACCCTACTTTTCGGGTTTTTTGTCTATAACTCTTGAACCAATTGACGTAGACGCCTGATTTTTGGCATGTAACCCTGGGGTAAGAAGATGCTTGAGTTCTAGTAAGTTGGGCATAATCGGATCAAAGGAACGCCTACCTCCCCTACAAATTTAAAAAAATTCAATATTTCTTTTAATTACGATAACTTTCGATAGAATGACACTAGCGAGTTGAAAATTTGACAAAATGTTGTTAGTAGGATCTACCTGGTTGGTATTGAAAATGGGTAAGATCCGACTCAAGCAACCCCTACCTCCCCTACAAATGAAATTTCAAATAAGCGATAACTTTTGTTAAAATAGAATGATACTACCGAGTTAAAAATTTGGTGGAATGTTGCTAGTAAGACCTACGTAGTTGGTATTGAATATGGGCACGATCCAACCCAAGGAACCCCCACCTCCCCTACATATGAAACTTTAAATAAGCGATAACTTTTGATGGAATGAAGCCAGTGACTTGAAATTTTGGTCAAATGTTCGAAGTGAGATTGAGTTAGTTGGCATTAAAGCTGGGTAACATCCGACCAACGAAACCCCTACTTCCCCTACAAACGAAACTTTAAATAAGCGATAACTTTCGATAGAGTGAAGTTAGAGACTTGAAATTTTGTTTAAATGGTTGTAGGGTGATCAAATTGGTTGGTGGCAATGATGAGCAAGATCCGACCTAAGGAACCCTTACCTCCTCTACAAGTGAAACTTCAAATAAGCAATACCTTCCGATAGAATGAAGCTAGCGACTCGAAAAATTCGACAAATATTGTAGAATGGGTTAGTTAGTTAATTGATTTTGAGAATGGTCAAGATCCTAATGAATGAGTGCCAACCTCTCCTATGAACTGGCCATATAGGAGACCCATTTTTAATGCATATGGTCGTTGCCAATTGGTACTTTTGGTATCTCCACTAGGTCTGTACAAGTCTAGGGTATATACGCTTCGCTTTTTTATTTATCAATGAGCTGTAGCATTTTTTTTCAATTATTATTTCAGTATGTTTATAATATGCAACGGATGCCGGTCATTTTTATATTTCCAAAGAGTGCAAAAATTAAATTTAAATTAATAATTAAATTGGGGTCCGGTAGCGTAGTGCATTGAGGCGTCAGTCTGATGTTTCATAGGCTTTGAATCACGCGGCCGAGGCTACAGTTGTTTGTATTGTCTTGCCCCTATATAGTAGTGTGGGGCAGAAAATAAGTTACAACTTTTCTGAACTTGTCTCAGTATGCGGCTAAATGAGCCGCAGGCGCACAGTAGCATTAAGCAACTTGCATCGCCCGCTACCAGCTTTCGCCAACGAAATTTCAATTAAGTCTATTAGCTATAGTTGACTAATATGCCCTACTAGGCGTTAGGGCGAATTGTATATCATCATCGTGGCGCGACAGCTCGACGTCGGGCCTTAGCCGCCTGGATCGTTGTCCTCCAATTGTCTCGGCCACGTGATCGTGTCCTCAAATCTTGGAAGCCCAGTAGTTGCGGGGCGTCCACATATACTGAGCTCTCACAACGAGATCTCGGTCGTCTCGGCAATCTCGCTCTGTCGACTCGTTTTGCGTTTATTACTGTCTCTGGTATGCGTATGCGATCATCGTCCATTCGTTGTACATGCCCAGCTCATCGTACAGTTCATACAACTCATGGTTGTACCGGATGCGCCATCCATCTCGATCGCAAACAGCCCCGAAAAATCGCCGAAGAACGTTACGATCAAATGTATCTGGCATGTTTCCGGAGGCTTGAGTTAGGGTCCATGCTTCGCAGTCATAGCATAGCACTGGTCGTATAATGGTTTTGTACACGCGGAGCTTCGTGTTTCTGTGCACATGCTTCGATTTCATTATGAGGAGAACCGAGAAAAAAGTCTTATTAGCTACCTGTATCCGTCGCTTGATTTCGTCAGTTTCGTTGGCGTCCCTTGACAAGTTGCAACCTACCTCGGTTGAAGTCGTTCACGAGCTCGATGTTGAGGTCCCCCACATTGATGCTCGATTGTGCAGGTGTCCTTGTCGTCGACTGCATCATTATTTTAGTTTTAGCCTTGTTGTTACGTAGTCCAACTTCTTTTGCAGCGATATCGAGCGTATGCAGAAGTTCTTCTGCGTCGGCCAATCTTCGGGTCATGATGTTGATGACGTTGGCGTTCGCTGCTAATTGTGTCGACTTGAAGAGCGTCGGTGCTAGTCCATCGCCCATCGAATTGTATATAGCTTATGAAATTTAGTTACAGTTCTTCGCTATGTTTGCCGCACCGTAATTAAGTTCGATAGTATTGCAATGAGTGCGTTCCTGTGATTTCAAATGGCCGTGAGTAAAAGACACGAAAACTGAACTTGTTCTCTTCACCAGGAAGTATAAGGTACCTTCAGTCATGCTCCCATGGATGGGAGGAACTAGATTAGTTTTTTCAGAGACATCGAAATAGGTTGGGATCATTCCCAAAAAATACGTCGTCGTGGACGGGATTCGAACCCGAAAAGCCGGTAGTCAAACATGAGACTGATGCCTCAACACACTGCGCCACCGGTCGCCCCAAAATAGTGATATACGACTCGGAAGAACGGTTTAGTTTGCGAGTAAAAGGCACAATGGCGGTTTCATGAGCGTTAACACCTAATCCCACCTCATAGCACCAGTGCAAGACCACGTCAAGGGCAGCTGCCATCACTTCAGAGACGGTGGATTCGAATTTGCCCTTGACAGCAATGGTTGTGTCATCAGCATATCCGATCAGGATGGCCACATTGGGCTATTTTCAGAAATACTTTGCGACTGCTTTTTGCCAAAAATCGCAAGTCGCAAATTGGGCGAGTTTTCATGGTCGAAAAATATCAACTCCGCTTGCTGTTCGGTTGCAATTTATTTTTGTATACCTAAGCCTTGCATTACACTTTGCGTTTATCTGCAGGAAGAGCAATAAGCCCTCTATCTTTTACCGATAAAGAGCAATTACATTTTTTCCAATTCTTGTCAAAAAGTCCTTCTAGAGAAAACTCCGGTTAACCGGCCTATGGCTAATTGAAACTACACAAAGTACCCGTTAGAATGATACCTCAACGGTTCCGAAATTCATTCCACCGCCCGAGATACAAACGTTCAAATTTTAGAAATAATTCGTTATCAACTTTTGATGGAAAATTTGAGCGCACATTTTATAACGGGACTTTGCACTAAGAGCTCTACCAAGTCTCCAAAAGATGGCCCAGTTTCTTACCTTTCAAATAACAATCAGATTTGAAAATTTTCGCAGAGATAGCAACTTCGTACGCTGATGCTATGTCTATTGCTATCTCAGTCAAGTGAATCATATTAGGCAAGATACTCAGATATTGAAAATCGTGGTATAGTGACGAGCGTCAAAAATGAAATAGTACACGATGAATAATGCATAATGTTCGAATAAAAAAATGAAACATTTCCATACCACATTCGAATTAATCGATAAATTACATTTTAATCGTTTTCACTAACTTAAAACCATTATTATGTCATTTATCGTGATCCACAATGAAGCGGGGATAAATCAAAATGCCTACACACACATATTGAAAGGTTCAACCATTAGCCAAACAAAAGGAAGTGTTTTTGGTTTACCAAACCTATAATTAGTCAACGTTTTCGAAATCATAATCGCCTGCAGGCCAATTATCTTGAGCCACGATAAAGTATAAATAAAGTATTAACAAAAAAGAAATTTCTTCTTTATGACTATCGCTTAAATATGCTTCCAATACTAGAGTTCGGTTCTCTTGATAATTCAAAAGGTTTCGCCGGCCGGCAAAACCATAAATATTTAAAACCCCATTAAACAGAGAAAGCAATTAGAAAGGGGTCCCCATATAAATATCCAAGGGCACAACTGAATAGCTGGCACACGGAGTATTCTGAAATTTACTACAGTAACCGAAAGTTTTGTTCCACATTTTCTTCATTAGTCTCATTATGGTCTTTACATTTTAAATAATTCACAAATGATCTTTTGCTAAGAACTAGTTTTCTCATTACTTCGGTTAAAAACCGCAGTACGTTAGATTCTCTTGTGTGTATGTCAGGGGAACAAATACGTGCGGTATTCATCGGGATTCCTTTTGGAGCTTTTTAGTATTCCGGAAGTACGAGTATATACACATTAGTTTTATTGTCTTATGACAGGTCATGTTTTCTTATAATCATAGAGTTACGAGTATACACTACATGTTGTCGAGTTTCTTTGCCTTCCATTCTCCGAAAGGATAATTGTCAGCTGGCACCAATATATAGACAAAAACACGGAGGCAAATTTATGTTGCTTTTGGTATTAATGTATGTTTAGCAAGGCTTCTGGTTGATTAATGATTCATTTCAGTGGAATTTCGACCTTCTCATTCTTATTTGGTAGAAGTATATGCCACCAAAGGGTTAATGTCCGGTTTTATCCTTTGAGGCAGTCTTCGAAATATTGAGAGATTTTCTCAATGCACAATGAAGAAAATCGGACCCTTTTTATGACGTATGTAGGTGTTCTTCCGAATCAAAGTTTGACCAAATAGGATATGTGCAATATACAAATAAGCAAACAGGCAATATCGACTTCCCCGAAAACATAATTTGACTGTGAATCAGTGGCACCGGAAGCTAGCGTTTTCTTGATACCGGGCAGATGATCTCCCAAACCTCAGTTTTTGTACGGTGAAGTCGATTTTTACCTTGGCCACATCTCGTGGAAACTGGTTTAAAATGTGGCTATGGCAATACGTTTTGCCAGTCCAACTTCCCGGCTCTTTGAGCCTAACTGCACTGCCCGCGGCCAGTTGTTTGATAAAAAGGTCAATTTGCAGAAGAGGCAGGATCACGCTCAGCGCTTCCCTAGGGGATGGTCGCATGACACGTGTAGTACCAAAACATGTCGTTCATCCCACCATATTAAGTTTTGCTACGTTGTCCCTTTTAGTAAGCGTTGCCCACCAAACTAACGATGCATATGTAAGAATCGGACGGAATACTGCTGGGTACATCCAAAGGACCATATTTGCCTTAAGGCCCCACTTTCTTCCGAAGGCTTTCTTACTGGTCCAGAAAACTATGCATACTTCCTTCGCCAGTTCTGTTCTGTTCTGTTTAACTTTCAGATGAACTTCGTGTCTAAAATGACAAAGCATTAAGGTTTGCGTTCAGGTGGCCAAGGCCCGACGTCGGGCTGTCACGCCACGATGATGATGATGCTTTGCGTTGGGCGATAATTGGAAAGGTTGTCCGTTTAGTTTAGGGAGGGTGAAAAATGCGGTTATTTGTTTTTTTTTTTTTTTTGTGGTAAATAACATCAGTTGAGTCTTATAATAATAATTGTATTCCGAGGGATATCCGAAGCAGACCACTAATGTTTTGGATCCCTTTTCGCCCCCTCCCGGTCATCAGTGATTTCCAGATGTCGACTGATAATTGTCGACCTCTCTCTTCATCAGGCTGAGTTCACTCATGGCTGCCACACTTATCGTGTGTTTGCCTGTGATCTTCAAGCTCGTGCTAGCTAATGCTGGACATTCCGTCTCAGCCTCAACCAGACATAGCCTGCAAACGTCATCTTCCTCGATTTTCATCTTGGCCAGATGAGCCGTAAAACTACCATGCCCTGCATCTAAGGCAGTTATCCAGCTCAGGGTACTCCAATTGGGAATTGATTGCGTGGTTCATGCTTTTGACACTTCTTGTTCTGGATGTGTTCTGTATCGTTTCGTTGTTGTTCTACTAAGTTCTGCTCTGCTAAGGATTGAAGAAAAGCGGTTGTAAAGAAATGTTACTTGTTCAAGCAGGAAATTGAATTCTTTTGTTAGGAGTAAAAAGAAAACTAGTTTTTTCCAAATACTGCAAGCGTTTTTATTTTGTAGGCATACAATTGTTTCGGAAGCAACGTACTTCCTTCATCAGTGCTTCCTAATCTTCTTTTTACTCCTACAAACAACTGCAAGAAAAATAGACACAAATTTCAATTCTTTTTTTATTAATTCTCTCAAAAGCCTTTAGCAGACAAATGCCAAGCAATTAAGGAATCAAAATTACCCACGTCCATTCAGCAACTCAGACGGCGCTGGTAAAGTGTGACAAACTCAAGGTGGCTGGAAGGAGTTATTAGTAAGGTTATGCGACTATGGTTCTGATGCTATCGGATAAGCCGATGATTTAACTATAATAATCAGAGGTTTGGAGTTTGAAACGACCGTCACTGAGATGATCGGTGCGGCACTTGACCTAGTTCTTCGCTGGTGCACTGAAGATGGCCCGAGCGACACCCTCAAAAAACCGTCCTAGTTCCATACACTGAAGGAAAAAATCTTAGCTTAAAGCCAGCCTAGGCAGGACGGTACTTTAGTTCTCCATCGAAGTCAAGTGCCTGGGCATTCTGTTGGACTGGAGGCCCAACTGGAGCATTCACATCGAAACTGTTATTAGTAAGACCATTCGGATCATGTGGGCTTGCAGGTCTATGTTCAGCAAAACCTGAGGACTCATTCCTAAAATGACCGTGTGGCTTTATTTGATGGTAGTACGACCAGTTGTTAGATATACTGCGCTAGTATGGTGACTTAAAACGCAGTAACGATGAACCATACAGCTATGTAGCAAACTACAACGTTTTACTCAATTGCCATAACCCCTTGTGGGGCATAGCGCGTCAACTGTTCCATGTGGCCCAGTTGACGTTTCGTTGGCATAAACTGGTTTCAGCGAATGCAGTTGCCAGCATGCACCTCCTGCACATCTATGGCCACGAACGTCGTCATGGACGGGACTCGAACCCGAAACGCCGATAGTCAAACATGAGACTGATGCCTCAACACACTGCGCTAGCGGTCGCCCCAAGATCCATCCGAACATGTTCGACATCCGTTGCATATTTTTATTCATGGATCTGCGGTTCCAAGCGCTCTGCGAATGCGTCCAACGTGTAATGCACACATGTACAATCAGGGTCACATGAGCATTCTGGGGTGGATTCCTTGCGGGATCAGATTATAAGACTCCGGGGCTCCGCTTTGGTAGAAAATTCTTGGTCTCCAACTCCATCGAGACCTGCGCCACGAAACTCAATGCAGTGAGGAAATTGTCTGTCAACGAAAGACTGCGTCACTGGAACAGTTTTGCAGATTTGGGGCAGTCCAAGATCCAGATCGTATAACGCCTGGGCAGCGCTGACCTGAGGTTAATGGTTGGCTACCACACGGGGCATCACTGGATGAGATACCGCCTCAACGAAATGGGTGTGTCCACTGAGACAGAAAACCGAGTCCCCCAAACACTTTCTCTGCGAATGCCCGGCGGTTGCTCGTTCCAGGTTCTTATTTCTTGGAGATTCCATCGTGAGCTCCGCTGTCGTTAAGGGCGCTCCTCCAAAAAGTTACTAGCCTTTATCCGGTTGAGAGTCTTTGGGATTAGTTAAGGCTATGGCGCAATAGATCTAATGGTCGCAGTGCCCACTTTTGGATATTTATCCTGCCCTATGGAAAAAAATAGCAAGTATCTCTGATTATTCATAAATAAGGATGTCAATTACCTCGACCCTTCCAGGGTCATCCTTAACATTTCTATGCCTTGTTGACGCTTTGATAACATATCCAGCCCAGTCCTGTCCGGGTCCGTGACCTATGCTAACCGTGTTGAGCGTTTTTGAGATGGTCAGCATGGGTCACCGACCCGGGCAGGAATGGGCTGACGTACGTTTTCGTAGCCTTCGTACAAAGTTTTATAACTGGCGTAAGTTTCAGCCGGTTACAGACGACGAACGCTTTCTTGCATTGAACTCCAGTACTACTCCGACGACTACACTTCTTAATAATCATCCTAATACATCTGCTGTTACGGACGATTCTTCTGTTCTGGCATTGATCCTGGTTGAATAAATTTTTAATTTATATGGTGGCTAACACAATTCTTTTTTTTTATGGTTTCTTGATAAATTTTCCAACTTATTTAAAATATAATAGAGGGTCAGCTACTCTTTAATTAAAGTTTGCTTCCAAACGAATGCTACTCATCAGCCTGTTAGTAATCCACGGGACTTGGCTTTTGATAGCCGTCGCCTCCAGTTTCTTTAATTTTGGCACGGAGGCCTCCAGTTTTGTAAGTTTATTTCTGTCTTCGTCCATGAAGTCCACCTAGCGGTTCTTTCGTCGATCAGAAGCCGTTCCACCTCTGTATAAATCTTTTCAAATTACTCGATGTTCGTCCATTCGCTCTACATGCCTAGCCCTCTACAGTTTTCGTAGCTAAACGAATTTGGATACCTCTGATACGACATATATTTCATACAGCTCACTGTTGTACCTTTCTCGTCATTTGTCACCATCGCGAATCGGTCAAATAATTCTTCGTAGAACTCTCCTTTCGAAGCTGTCTATCATCTTCTCCGATGCAAACTATACCTAAAGTCATATTTTAGCCATCACCCTCCAAAGATACCTTTAACGCCCCTCAAAATTTCAAATCTATAAAACAATATCATAGGATTAGCTGGTAGTAATCCCAAATGTAATCGTTATTACAAACAGCGCTCCACATTTGACAGTAATATTAGCTCGCAACGAGGGCATTTTTCCCATAATATCAATTCCGGGCACGTGAACAATTTTCAGACAATGAAAAACATGAGTCCTGGGGATGATGCCACAACATGAAGAAAAGGAAACAAATAAAACAAACTGTCAGGCTTTATATACGCGAATAAACTAGCATCCCTAAAAAAAACTTTTCCAATAAAGTAGAAGACACGGAGCGCCGAAAGGGACATAGCCCTTACGTTAATGGGGGTGAGAAAACAATAATAAAAAAGTTGGACAGCCCTCTACCGCGACACTGGTGACATTGCATGTGTCTATTGTTTGTGCCGGCGGCAATGGCTTAGGGGTTGCAAGTTAACACGTCCTCATACTCTTCCCCATACGTACTCACACATTGGGGTATGGGGAATAATCCGTGGCATTTTCCTTTTTACTTTGTATGCCCGTAGCAAAAATTCTAGTCTTTCCGGCTTTTTTTTAAGTTCCATTTCCATTATTTTACTTTTGCAATTCCCAACGCTGTCCGTCTGTTGGTTCAAGAGTTTATTTCAATTTCGATTTCTTCTCGAGTTAACGCAAAACTTCTTATGTTCCCTTTTCTAGTCTCCGGCGTCTTCTCTTTTTCCCAAAAATCCACAAAACTGTGAAATTCGAGTCACTAGAATGCACAAGATACTCGCTAGGTACGACGTACGTAACTTTGATAAAGTTTTCGTCTTTCTTTTGATGATATTAAGGCCCATACTTAACTTCTTCACTATCTATCTATACTCCTGCATTTGGTACATTTAAAGAATATGACCATGCGAAGAAAAACTATGGAAAGAGAATGTGGCGGCGAAAAGTCTTACGGACAGGAAAAGATGGCAGTTAAACTCCTGACATCATTGGAAAAGTTAAGTGGAGGAAAATGTTAAAAGAAGAAGGAATTGGGAAATGCAGGAAATATATATGAAAAGTTTTTTAGACGCATCACTTACCTCACAAGTAGACTGGCTAATATTTTGAAGATTTAGACGATACACACGATCCCTGGAATGAAGAATAAATAGAGAAATTAAGAATTTTGTGTGATTTTATTTAAGGCCGATCAAACTTATTAGTGTAAGATGTTTAAATATTCGAATGAATTTGTAAAAATAAAAGTAAACAAAATTCAAGAGAGGCAGACTTTCAGAACTTATGTAAATTAAAATAAAACAGGCTGTTAATTCTCTACGGACATAGGTATTTTCTATATACCTATAGGTATCAATACGCTAACATAAAATTTCGTTACCCCTGCTTTTGGTATTTTAAATAAGAGGCGGCTCATAAGTTTTGTTTTGTATGAAAGGTACAGTCGCGCAGATTTTTTTTACGCGACTCTCCGGCTCGATCATAGATTTAAAATACCGAAAAGTGAGGATAATATGTTTTAGGCAATTCCTAATGGTATTTTTTTTTAATTAAGATTTTTTTTTGTGAGTGGGACATTTTAAAAATAATTTCAAAAATAAAAATATTTCATTGCCCATTTTTTGATAAAAAGTACATATTGTTTTAAACATGAAAAAGTTGCTTTGTTACACAAAATCACCTCACAGGCGAACGTTAGTATTAATGTAAGAAAAAAATACGTTAGTGCTTTAGGGTTAAGTCCTGGACCCGGGTGCGTGCACAAGGGCACCTGAGCCGTCCGACAATCATTCCATCCATATCGCTTCAGTTCTTTTTTATACCTAATTTTTTCTGCCCATTTGTCTGTGTTCACTAGGCCTTTTAATGTGTAAGGACAGGAGCAACGACCGGCGAAAACCCCGCCTACAAGCAAGCACAGGCCGCTCCTTAGCTCGTTGAGGAGGCCTATTTCTTCGCCAGCTGGCACGGCCCGAACTTCACTGTCATTGTGCTAACTTGGGTTCCGCTATCGTCGTCTTCGGATGCCCACCAACCGATCCATTACACAGACTTCAACCTCAAAGCTTATGCTACAAGTTGAATAAGGAAATCAAACACTTCAATTCAAATAAAGTGTTCGCGAAGCACGTAAAAACTCAGTTACATATTAGATTTTAATGTTTGCAATCCGCTCAAGAAAAAGAAATTTATTTTGTCAATCTCCTGAAACGGGTTTTTGCTTGCATATTTTTTTTTTCGGTGAAATACTATGTAGTTTTTTGGAATTGTGTCCCCGCAGTCGATGCAACATTTTAACTGCCGGTAACGGATTTAAAGTCCATCATTGAAAGAATCAAAGTTTGGTTAATTGATTGACACGCCCCAATGGAGGAGAAGGCAAATGCAATTAAAGAAAGAAGAGTTTTACGCTTTGAGAGACGATCTATCGATATCAAACTTCTTCTCGGAGACTTTAATCCCAAAGTTAGAAATGAACTGCATCATAGGGGCACAACAGGAGGACACAAACTTCATGATTAAGCAAACGACAACGGCCAAAGACTAATTGAATTTGCCAGCATTAAAAACTTGGTCATTAACTACACAGGCTTCCCGCATCGTAATATACAATACATGGACGTCACCAGGTGGCCTGATATTAAATCAAATTGACCACTTCCTTGCTGAGAAAAGGGCCGCCTTCAGCATATTAGTGTCACCAAGCACTGTCAAAATCGAACATGGTACAAGTGGACCGATTTTCTTCATGTTTATGTGAAGTGTGTACATGTGTTCTGAGCTATTCAGAGGACATTTGTACCAGATTCGCGTTCGAGTTCGACAGTGGATGGTGACAATTAGACGTAAAAACCCTACGTTGAGCCAATCACGACTCGGACCACTTTCTTTTACGAGCTAAATATCGTTGACATATGTCAAATACCAGTCCCACAAAAAGGAGCAGGCCTCCTAAGCTTGCGGTACAAATGTTATGTAACGACGATATAAAGGTGGCTTACAAGACGGTTCTTAAAAAACATCTCGACGAAAGGGCCCATCCTGAGCCAGAGCAAACGGTCGAACAAATGTCTCAAGATGTTAAAGAGGGCATCCAGAAAACAGCCGCTCATGTTTTGGGACACCAAGAGCGGAGGCATTGAAAGGACAGGTTCGATGAGGAATGTCAGGATGTGATTACGAAGAAAAACGAAGCTTATATATTATTTGTTGAAACACCAATAGGAGCTAGAGAAGACAATTATCGCGAGCTTACACGATATGGAAGGAGACTGTGTCGACGAAAACAGCGTGAATCTTGCAACGACTCAAAAACTCACAAGCTGATGAAAACCTAAGGAGAAATGGCGTGTGAGCAGCATTTAGTACCGTGAGTCAGATGAGACAAGGTATATCCTTGTCTCATCTAACTCATGGTACTAACCGCAAATATCCCTCTGTAAGGACCGAGATGGCCAAATTATTAGTGACGCGTCAGAGATCAAAACAAGATAGGTTCAATACTTCCAAAATTTGCTGAATCCGACAACATCACAGTGAGAAGACTTTTCAATCCCATACGATCCTTATGGAGGACGGATACCACTATATCAACAAATTTGACGAAGTGGAGATAGCCTTAGATAAATTAAACCGAATAAAGCACCTGGAATCGACGAAATGCCCGCAGAGCTTCTGAAAGAAAACGGGACCGCGCTGATCAGTCGAATCCATAAATTAATACTTAGTTAATATCTGGATAACTGAAAAATACCTTACGACTGGCGGAGGAGCATATTATGTCGAATCCACAAAAAAAAGCGACCGGTCTACCACGGATCAAATTTTCTCAGTAAAATGAGCACTGGAGAAATACTGGGCATGCGACATGTTTTCCAACTGTTTGTGGACTTCCGCCCATCCCATGAAACTATTGATCATAACGTCTTTTTTAAGATACTACTCGAGCTTCAAGTCCCGCCGAAACTAATCCGGTTAATAAGAGCCAGCTTCCATGCTGGCTCTTATTAACCGGATGCCAGGTACGGATTCAAAACGAACTGACACACAGCTTCCTAATGGGGTCAGGCCTTAAACAGGTACATGGGCTCGAACCTATGCTCTCCAACCTGGCTTGGAAAAGTGAACGAGGTAGACACGAGAAGCTCGCTACTAACAAAATCAGTGCAGTTAGAAGCATACCCAGACGATGTTGACATCATGGGTAGATATCTATGTACCACGTGCTAAGGGGGTATGCTGCTTTAGAAGTCGAATTAAAAGTCGACGAATTGAAAACAAAATGCATAACCAAATCTCGAAGAACGGCGCCTAACAGGCAAAACATTATAATGGGCGAGTACAACTTCGAGCAAGTGAACGTATTTGTTACTTGGGATCCCAACTATCAAAGGACAGTAACGAAAGACATGAGATCCAGCGACGAATCACAGCACCTAATAAAAGGTTTTACGCAGTCTTGCCCATAATGAAGTGGAGTCTAAACCACAAGAATAACAAGCTGTGCATATATAAAACATTAATCCGACCTGTGCTGTGCTATGGATGCGAAACGTGGACCTTAACACAAGTGCCCGGAAAGTCGATCGATACGTTCGAAAGAAAAATCATGCGGAAGAAATTTGGACCAAGCAAGGAAGAAGACGTATGGCGAATCCGACACAACCATAAGTCGTATAAGCTGTTTGACGATCAATGCGCCTCAAGATTTGTAAAATCCCGGAAACTGGAATGGGCTGGCCATGTCGAACGAATGCATGATGACGGAGTCCCGAAGCGTGTGCTAAAGTGTAAACGTGAAGGATACCGACAGCAAGGAAAACCTCGTGTACGATGAGAGGACTCAGTTGACACAGATTGTATAAAGCTTCTACGATTTTCGAGCTGGAGGACGCGATCGATTGATCGATATAGCTGGAGAAGCTGTATCCAGGCGGCCCCGATGCGGGCTAGAGCGTCGATGATGATTGTTTCCCCGTTTTTCGATAGTAGTATCTGGTGACCCTCTATAATACAACAAGTCATTCAAGAAGAGAAAACGGAGGTTTTATTGTTTTCCTGAGTCGAGATACTTTTTAAAGTGCATTTTCGACACAGGGCCTCATGGTGTCATATGCGACTTTTATTGAAGGACACAACTTCCGTCCGAAATTCGTGTTTACAAATTTAAAAAAAAAAGTATTCCGTCTTAGTTGCGTTAGTTATCTTGGTATTAAAATGATATTTTCCTTCAAATTGCTTCGAACAGGAAATTAGATATTAAAACTGTGACTATAATATACAATATTTGACCATCACCTAAATGTTTCTAATCTATAGTAGAAGTTCGGTATGTTTCCCTGTACCAAAGAGAAGTTTCGGTACAGAGTACAATAGGTCGAAATTTCGGTACAGTTGGTCACCCTAGGCATTACGTATAATTTTCTAGGTTTTTGAAGAATGTATTTAGAAAACTGTCCTCATAAAATGTGCCTGATTTCAAAATTACTCGATTTTATTTTTCCTTATGGCGTTCGTTGCCTAAACTATGTAGTTCGTATGGACCGGAATTCGCAAATGAGCGACAATTTTATAAACTGCAAATCTCCTAGATACCACTAATAATCGCCATCAAAATTCTTATTCCAGGTCGAATGAGGAACAATTTTAATAATTGTAAATCCACTGGATACCACTAATAATCGCCATCCAAATGCTCATTCCAAGTCACTTTTCTTTTCACTATAAAGGAATAAATTAAGAAAATTCATAGGGAAAAAGAAAAAAATCGCGTTCGTCCGGTCTTTTGCATTCTTATGCAAATTTCGCTTGATTATTCACCAAAAAGAAAAATAAACAATCTTCATTATATTTAAGTTAAACTTTCTCTGCAGCCGGTTCCCTCCTACTTGTGGCGTTTATCTCACCAACGGATGAAAAAAAAAGATTTAAAGACTACAGTGGAAAATTTTTCTTTTCTTTTTGTTTCCTTTTGCATCAGTCACCTTTTCTTGGTGACGACAAGAAAACGTACTGTCAGGACGACACGGCAATGACTACGGCAGCGGCATCTTTAATGGAGCAAAGACATTCATTCAATTTGTGTGCGCAATTACCAAGACTGTTTGCTGTATAAATATTTCAACAGGACAACTACTTATCTACCGAAACGAGTGGGTCACTGAATATTAAAAACGACACTGTGAGAACAGCTTCAGCGCTGTGAAATTGTGGAAATGGTGGAAGTGATTTATTTATTTATTTACAAGGACACTATGTCCTGAAATGTTTGTCGCCAAGAGACATTGCTCGAGAACTGCTATCGAGTACAAAGTGGAAAATACATAGATCTGTGGTGACAACTTTTGAGAATTCTCAATGAATTGAAAACGAATTTTAGGAAAAATAAATAAAAACTGTATCAGCAATTCATGTATATTTCGTCAAAGTAGCTTACGATTAGCAGAAAACGTGTAGATCAAATCAGAAGGATTAATAGTTGTAGGTACAGTTGCCGTTTTCCTACATCTTTTCTTTTAGTGCCCGTCAACTAAATTGAAAAGGATCAGCCCCGAGACGCACACCTTGAGTTCATTCAACCAAATAAATCAAGAACCAAAGATGTGAACTAGTGCCCGACAGCAGCCAGTATTTCTAATTACTTCCTACACTTTGAGTTTGAATATTTGCCAAATTATTGGCAAGCAACCAGCCTCCCATCCATTCTCACGAAAGCGTATTTAACAAACCTAATTGGAGCTTACTTTGTGTTTAGTCAAGCACTTTATCACATCCAATCAAGTCAAGTATTCGACTATACATAAATTGGCATGAAATTCGCCTGCTTCAATGCAGCAAAGCTGAAAATTTTCCACAGAACTTAGGGATACATTCTACCACCTACCCCGACGAAGACATGCCCTACCACGAATTGATTAATGGATTTTTGAGATAACTTTCCGGAGGCCAGCATTTTACAATATGTACGAAACAACTTTAAGAAATTTCCCATCCGGAAACCCAATCTTCCTCCGACTTTTGTCGATTAGCTAGCAGAGGGATTAAGTCTGGCGTGTCCAAATGATAGGGCGCCTGGTAGCACGGGAGGCCTAAGCGAAAAGCTCTTTGACTGTCAGCTTCCTCGCGGTCATGCTAATAACCATAACGCTTGCTCTAACGACCGCATTCTAATGACCCACTATTAATCTGGGTAATTGGTATAATTAATACCAAGTGAATTTATTATTACTGAAGAAAAAAAAATGTGATGGAGTTTCATTTGTCAAAATTTGACATGAACGCCATTTAATTCCAGTTTATTCCGGCTGAAAATTTTTATTTATTTTTAATATGATTTCCCCATCGCAACATCTGACGAGGACTTATTGAATTAGTCGATGCGGATTAAATGCTATCCTGTCGGTTTTAGACGAAGTGATTTCAAAGTGGGATGGACGTGGTAGTTGTATTCAGAATAAAAAAAAACGAGCGCATTTCGAGAGCTGCTCCAGACTTGAAAAATGATTAATTGCCTGCCTGCTCGAATGCCCCCGTTTCGTACGTAGGCGACCGCATGTAATGTCACGTAAAAGTTTTTCGTTGTTTTGATTTCATTATGGCAGTACTCAGGTGTCTCACGGGTTTTGTAAAATTGTGAACTTTGGAATTTGGCCATGGTGAAGCGAGCAAGGATTTTTACTATAGAGGAAGAGCGAAATTTTGAAGTCTATTAAGTCAATTAATCATCGTCGGGCCTATCAATCTCAGCCATGAAAAACAACTTTCTAATAACGTGTTCATTGGTTATGACAAAATTGATCCATATCCATATGGATGAAATTTTAGATAGTACTTACGCGGATCTGTCTTGGGAAATGCAAAATAATTATGAGGCGAAGCCTATATGAGTAGAATAAAAATGTAGTCGAGAATTGATGTATAAGTCATTACGCAGAAGCCGCTGATATTCACCCATATAAAGAAGGAGTAGGCATTTTAAAATATATAAAATGGATGGAGGTTTGGATAGCATTTGAATTAAAGGCCACTGTCCAATTTGAATGACAAAGTTCATAGCGCACAGCGGTTGGCCTACTGTTGCCAATTTGTTTTAAGAATTCTCTCCACTGAGTTTCTGATGGACATAACCTGTGCCAAATGCCATTTTCCTTATCACAAAAATTTCTCCGCTGACTGGGACCAGCATATGCTGACAGTCTAGATCTAGATGTGAGACTCGCGCTGTCGTATTCCTATGATACTCATAATATATTCTTTTCTCAATTGCCCTAACCCCTTGTGGAGCATAGCGCGTCAACTGTTCCATGTGGCCCAGTTGACGTTTCGACGGCATAAACTGGTTTTAGAGAATGCAGTTGCCAGCATGCACCTCCTGCACATCCATGGCCACGAACGTCGTCGTGGACGGGATTCGAACCCGAAACGCCGGTAGTCAAACATGAGACTGATACCTCAACACACTGCGCTACCGGTCACCCGGCTTGGCAAATCTAACTATGATAACGGAAATGGGTTAACTCTAAACCTTCATCATCATTGTGGCGCTACAGCCCGATGTCGGGTCTTAGTCGTCTGCACGAATTGCGACGAAATGACGCGGAAAGAGAGTAAAACACACCAACTGTAGACCTGTTTGCCCATATGTGGCCCAAATAAAGTAAGTAGTAAATTTCCTTTACTGAGTGTAGGATTTGATCCGATAAATTGGACAGGACGTACACCCATATACGTTTACATTGTTGTTTTAAAGCACGCTGCCATCATGCCTGAACAAAGCGCGATGATGTTCATCAAAACTTTAGGCCAGTCCACTGCAAGCACATTTTGATTTTAATCTATTTACTTCCAAGTTGTCTTTAATTCGTTTTGAAAAATTTTGTCTTTTTCGCCCCCATGAATGATACCAATACCAATCTTGCCTATATAGGTAGATATCACTTCATTGCCAATAATGTCCCCTTTTCCACACCAATTGCCGAGCGATAAGCGCGCGAGCGATTGAGCGCATAAGCGTGTGAGCGCGCGATTCAGCGATTTGTGTTCACGCTGAGAAAAGTGCAATGAATGAGTAATTCTGCAGTTGCACTTCAATCATGGCAATCATGGTGGTTTCAATTAATCGGTAATGTTTTTGTTCTTATAACTCATATAGTCCTCTAACCAAAGAACTGGACGGCTTTGAACCTCTGATATTAAATTTTTCTCTATTAATATTACTCGACATAAATCGACAACACTTCAGATATGTCGGGGTCTCGCCATGCCCACCTCCAGCTGTAAAAATAGACTCACTACAACAGCAATAGATAAGACTAACTCGATATGACTAAGTGGTAGCACCAGCAACAATGCATAGCAATTATAGCCATCACTGAACATAGACCGCAATTCTAAACTGCTGTCTATGAAAAATCATCATATTAGGCTCGTGGTAGGAGTTATTACTGGCCATTGTGTCATCGAGGAACATACGAGGAGGCTCCAGCTTCCATGACTTTTGAGAAGCTGCGGAGACGTGGATGAAGAGGAATATATCTTTCATTTGCTCTGCTCCTGTCCGGCATTGGCTTTCGGAAGAATGTCAACTCTCGGGGAATATGCCTAAGCTGATCTAGAAGACTTAGCTAATGCGGATGTGAGTCAGCTTCTGTGTTTTGCTATTAGCTCTGGATGGTTTAACTTTGGTTGAAGGAAGGAATTATACAATTCCAGGGTAACACAAGGGACCTTCATCTGGTCTAAGTGTGCTGTATTGTATACGGCAGCCCTTTACTACCTGCCTAGTACCTACCTATTCCACATATCTGTACACAAATTCATGTCACTGACGATAATATTTACGCGCTTAGAAAATCGCCCAAAAATCAAGTAATTTTGATATCTGAGCGCGTCGCTTACTCTGGCTAGAAATATCGCGCGCTCACGCGCTCGCCAGTCTGAACAGTTACATATGAAACAATGCATTCGATTGTTTTTTAGTCCCTTACGCGCTCGGTCGCACGCTTATCGCTCGGCCTAGGCCGCGTTCAGATTGCCGAGCAATAAGCGTGCGACTGAGCGCGCAAGGGACTAGAAAACAATCGAATCCATTGTGGCTTGCATTGAGGCTAGCCATATCGAGCCATAGTCTTGTCTATTGCTATTGAAGTTAGACTATTTTTACAGCTGGAGATGGGTATGGCGAGACCCCCACATATCTGAAGAATTGTCGAGATATATCGAGTAAAATTAATAGAGATAATTATAATATCTGGGGTTCAAAGCCGTCCAATTCTTTGGAAAGAGGACTATAGAAATTATAAGAACAAAAACATCATCGATCAAACCACCATGATTGAAGTGCAGCTGCATAATTACTCATTCATTGCACGCTTTTCAGTGTGAACACAAATAGCTGAATCGCGCGCACACACGCTTACGCGCTGCTGAATCGCTCGCGCACATATCGCTCGGCAAGCTGAACGCGGCCTAAGAATATATTCAATGGACGACGCGTCGACGGAGGAAGACCGAGAGCTCGTTGGAAAGACTCATTAGATGAGGACGCCAAACAACTGCTGGGCATCCAAAATTGGAGGCCGCGGTCACTTGACCGAGATAATTGGAGGACGATGATCCAGCCGGCCTGAGGCACGTGTCGAGCTGTTGCGGCACGATAATGATGGTATAGGTGCAATGAATAAAATTCGAAGCAAATCTTATGAAAATTCATCGATTATGATATTCTACAACCATAATAATGACTCTAGTAGTTCTAGGAGATAATTCGATACGCCCGTTTTCTATTGGAACATCTGCAATTAAAACCTTTTATTCGTATGGAGTACTGTTGATGGGTACCGGGAGTGCCCGATGGGACTGAGTTGAAACTGGTGAAGTGACCCTAAAGGTCCATTAGAAAAATACTCTAGCGCGGAAATTCAATACAGACAAAACGAACTTCGCATTTATCACTAAAACATTGTTTCATCAATTATTACCGAAGAAAATATACCATACCTTCTCATATCATACTACAAAGTATGAACTCCTACTACATATTATGTATGTATGGCATGTATACTTACATGGCTCCAACAAAGATAGCATTATTATCTTCGTCGAATAGAAATGTTCTGTAGTAGAGCTTCCCACAACTAAAATCCCGAACGTGATCTGAAAGACAAAGAAATGAAATGAATGAAAGGATAATTCATCAAAAACAGTAAATCAATATTAGGGTGGTCACACATAAACTTATTATATTAATGATGGTCGACAAAGCGTAGAAGGGGAGAAAGTGCGAATAGCAGTTGAGTACGCCACTCGAAACTTTCGAAATATGTATGTCTAAAGTTCGTAAACACGGTGTTTTGGATGAAGCTATTTGATGAAGGTAAGCTATTTTACACATTATTGAAAAATCCATTCACCCTTAAATTTCATCCCTTGAATTTAGTCATACCCATTTCGTTGCCAGTTGACTGAACTTGGCCTAATATGGATCGATATGTTGACCGGGTGGCAACAGCGAACGATAAACAATGATTTTAAATTGAAATTTTCCAAGACCCATTTAATTCTAACAACACCAACTACGATTTTTTATTACCAGATATCAGTGTAGGTCTGAAGTTTGTAAGAACAGTTTTCTCATCCATCATACTTCAGGTACGAATTTAACATGTGTGTTTCAATAAACATAGAGAATTTGACTATTTTAGATTTGATTCTTTCTGATTTATAGTTAACCTTCCGTATACCAGGTGAGGTATGACACACCCCAGCGATGAAAAATGGCTAATTACTAAGTAGTCTAGATGGCGCAACGGTTAGTACGTTCGCCATCTATTCATTGGGCACCTGGTTCGATTCCTACTGAAGGCACTAGTCTTTTCGATAAAAGGGGATTTATGTGTTGAACTATGAGCCCACTCAGCTGTTAAATGAGTAGCCATTTGGGATTGAGCGTGTTGCTGATCAGTGATCACTCACTTCTCTGTACACCGTTACGATCTAGTAAATGAGAATGATGGTGCTAACTCATCTTTAGGCCTTTTCATTTTTCATCCTTTCGATACATAACAATAACATACAAGGTCCATTATAAGCATTTAAAGACCAATAGACATGACTAGAGTGACCAATTTTTCCGAGCTAATTTCGGTACACAGTAATAGCTGCGTTTTTTCGTACAGAACAGAGTAGAGCAGGTAAGGTGGCAAACAAAAAAACGATCGAGAGCAAATTGGGGTGGCGAACACGAAAACGGGGCATGTCTTTGGTGGGAGTGTGTCTTGGTTAAGTTAGAATTCAAATGTCAACTAAAATTTCAAGAGAAAACTTAAATCCTTAGTTCATATATATTCAGACAAATTTCCTCTAGGCAGCAAAATTAATTAATTTCGGTATTTTTTGGTATGATGTTGGTAAGATAAGGTAAGTTGTGGGGTCCTAACGGGAGCGGCAGAAATATTCAACGGTTTACTTTTCACAATTTTGTATTTTCTCTGGGGCAATTCACGAAAAATATATTTATTTATTATATACGAGTATTTCGGGCAAATGCCCATCTTGTGAATTGATAACAATACAGCATACGTGAATATAAGATGAAACTATTTTAATCCTATTTTGATTAAATTTAAATTTTAACGTTGGAAGCAATGCTTTCATATTTAATTATCTGATTAACTTTCCGTCTTCGAAGTTGAGCCTTTTTTTTTTGACTAATTAATATTTTTGCGTCGTCAAAATTGAAACTATGGTTGTTTTTAATTGCATGCTTAACTTGTACTGACAAATTTACATTTAACGTTTTCTTCACATCATTTTTATGTTGGCTAACACGTGTTTTTGAATAGTTTCACCGATATTTTTCGACCCGACGCGACGCACCGTTTAGAAGTTATGGGCAAAATATTAAAAATAGGTCTTAAATTTATTTTATTTTTTCGTCTGCACAGCCGCTCTGTCGCGGGGTCCAATATTTTTGCAAGGTTGCGTCCATATTTGTCGTCTACCGTCACATCTTCAAGTAAAACTAATCATCAGAGCTCGATGAGAAAAATAAAGATTTTTTTACAATAAGTACAAATATATGATGCATAAATTACTAATTTCGTATAATTCCAATTGTAGTTTTTGAAGCAAAAACCTTTTCGGACGGCGGTGGGTATTATTATTATTATTATTATTTATTATCGCCATTTTCTTTTTACATTCAATTACAATATACAATTTAACCATCATATTCAAGATTAAAATAGATATAAATCATCTGACGTACTATTGGCCGCCTCACTAAGAACAAAACGCTCGAGTTGTGAGACGGATCGACTAACAAATTTAACATAGTATTCAATTATTCCAATTTTATCATTATTATGAGTGTACGACATAGAGTTTGCATATAATGAAGTAATAACTTTTTAAATTTTAATTGCTTAATATAATACAAGAAGATTGACTTAGAAATTGCAGTAGGAGTACAGTAAGTTTAATAGCTACAAGCCTAAATCGTTCTCCAAATAATGTATTCTCAGCGTATTTTTAAAAGAGTGCAAATTTGGTGATTTACATATATTTAAAGGTAGCTCATTAAACAATCTTGGTGCATGATAGAAAGCATGTCCTGCTGCGGTTGCTGTATAGTATCTTGGCTCATGTATTGTTCTACGATATTGCCTACGCGTCGTATAGCCGATATCAGTTGCAGTTGGGAAAATTTGACGATGGCTATACAAGAATTTCAAAATTTTAATTTTATATAGTATCGGGATAGGAACTACACCAAATTCACGGTATATTTGAGCCGTGCTATAGCGCATGTGTTTCTTTAGACATATTTTTATTATTTTTTTGTGTAGTACTATTAACGGTAATAGATTACAGATAGCTATTCCACCCCAACCAATAAATCCATGTTCAATCACCGATTGTACAAGTGATATAAATACAACTCGTAAAAGGTTTTTTGATAATATGGATCTAAGTTGAACGAATTTGTATATGATTTTTCTTAATCGGTCGCAGAGAACCGTCACATGTTCTCCCCAACGCAGGTTCCGGTCAATTATCACACCTAAATATTTGGTACTATCTTTATTTAGGAGGACTGGACAAGAACAACTTTCAACTGATTCACAATCTTCATGCATTATAATACGCTCTGAGGTAGGAGGCGCTCCACTTGAGGTGAGGGCAAATGGAATGACAACTGTTTTTTCCACGTTGATGCTAACTGAATTGGCACGCAACCAAAGCTGAATAATTCTGATTCCATTATTTGCATGTTGATAAACGTCCCTCCAACTAGATCCATGAAATACTGCTACAGTATCATCAGCGAAAGCAAACATGGAACAATTTACTAATTTTATTTTCAATAGGTGGTTAATATATATTAAAAATAAAACAGGTCCTAAGACTGTACCCTGCGGAACACCAATATTTATATTCAGTTTACAGCTTATATTATCGTCTATGCGCACAGCCTGGGATCTATGGCTCAAGTAATTTCTAAATAAATTTAGTGCTATGCCTCTAATACCTATATGCTCCATTTTTGCAAGTAGTTTTATATGGTTGACGGTATCGAACGCCTTTTTAAAATCCAAAAATATTCCTAGGCATTTTTGGCCTTTATTTAAGTTCATAACGATTGATTTCGTTACATTAAAAATAGCATCATCAGTACTCATTGAATTTCTGAACCCATATTGATTGTCGGACAATATGTGCTTTTCCTCCAAGTATTTTACAAGCCTATTTTTTATAGCTTTTTCTAAAATTTTGGATACACTTGATAGAAGAGATATTGGTCGATAGTTGTCTAATACACTTTTGTCGTCATTCTTATGTAGTGGTACGACCAAAGCAGTTTTCAATACTGTTGGGAAAACGCCTTGCACCAGGCATAAATTAAAAGCGTGAACTAAAGGGATTGATAGAGCAATAGCATTATCCTTCAGAATATTCGCGTGTAAGCCGTCAACTCCGGGAGCAGCATTGGATTTCAGTTGAAAAATAAGCTGGACGATCTCGTCTCTAGTTACTGGATTCAAATAAAAAGAATCACAAAATTGACCTTGATCGTTAGTCTTTGATAACATTCTGTCCACTCCATCAATTGGAGGGATGCTGCTTGTGATTTTGTGACCAATATTGACAAAGTGTTTGTTGAATTCGTTAGCTATATCCCGTTTTCTGTCGCTACAAATTATCTCACCACTAGTGGAAGTAATATTGCTGACAAAGCTACCCAGTTTTACTTTTGTATTCGTAGCTTCATTTATAATGCTCCACATTCGTTTCATGTCACCTCTACACGTTGAAAGTATGGACTTATAGTATTCATCTTTTGCCTGTCTTATTAAAACTGTTAATCTATTTCCATAAACTTTATAGCGACTCTTCAGATCTGTATTAAATGGTTGCTTTTGAATTTTTTTAGCAAGTCTGTCCCTATTTCTAATGGATATGATAAGTCCTTTACTCATCCAAGGTTTCAGTTTCCTTAACTTACTACTGACTTTAGTCTCAGATTTTAGACAACTATTGTATATACTTAATAATTTTTCATAAAATACGCTGAACGATTTGTCAGCATCTTCCTCATTAATAACGCAATCCCATTTCTCGAGTTCCAATTTAGATGCAAGGTCTGGTTTATTCAAAACAATTCTCTCATACGTATGTTGTCTTTGTTCCTTTTTCTCTTCTTCAAACAGAATATTACCAATTACGGCATAGTGGTCCGTTATATTTAGGTGATAAATTGCCGATGCTAATGCGGATTGTTTTTGACTTTTTAGAAATATGTGGTCAATGCAGCTTCCTTTTGTTGTGCCCTGTCTGGTACAACCGTATAAGTAACTACTGAAGCCATATTCATGAAGTGTGTTCAAATATGTATGTCCTATAAAATCTATATTTTGATTCAGAATGTCAATGTTAATATCACCAATTAATATATGTTGTTTGTAGTGCTGATTATTGGCCAAAAATACTTTTATGAAACTAAGCACATTTGTGTCATTTGGTGAGCGATATAGGCTTGATATAAAGATTGTATTCTGGTTAATATTTGCAGCTAAATGTATTGAATTCACCTCGTCAATTTCTAAATCAACTATTTCATAGTTAAGGTTATCCTGAATGTATACTATGATGCCATCACATTTATTGTATCTAGTTGGCTTAATTATTTTCTTAAAGCCCGGAATTTCAAATCCTGCGATATCACAGGTAAGCCAGGTTTCTGTTAAGATAAGGATATCAAAATTAACATCTAAGTGAGAAATCCATACATAGAACTCATTGAAATTTTTTGCTATACTTCTTATGTTCATGTGTAGCATTTTAACACTTACATTTTTGGTTTTAAGGAAAAATTCTTTACATTGATTTTTGTCATTAATTATAACAGCCTCATGATTGATTGAAGAGTTAGGATCATTAATAGGATCAAAATTATTCATTAAGTGATAGGAAAAAAATAAGTTCGTTTAATACTACATATTATTTAATTCTCTAGATTATTTGCAGTCAATTCATCCTCGCAACTAATTTTAAATATTCTACTATTTTCTGTCTTCCTTTTCCATACCTCTTCGTCTCTCATCCAAACGAACTTGTATTGATGATCTCTTGCAAATTTTTTCGCTTCATATAATAATTTTTTATATGACTTCGTTAAATGAGCGTTAACGTATACTTTCTCGTTGGGAAACGTACTATGTAGCTTAATAGCTACTAAATTTTGTCGGTGTTGTTTACAGTGCTGCAACCATAAGTCCCGTTGAGTTTTACTGTTGAAAGTGGCTACAATCGGTCCGGGTTTACCATTTTGCTGCTTGTGTTGCTTTCTAATAACGTTAATAGGATAGGTTTCACCGGCCTCAATTACATATGCAAGTTTTTTACAAACTTCCCCTAGATTTTCATTGGGAGTTTCAGGTATTCCAACGATTTCGACTTCTTTTGAAAGTCCTCGTTGCTCTATTTTATTAATATTAGCAGTTAGGTTTTTTATATTGTTCTTTAAAGTACGGTTTTCTTCGGATAAAGAGTCACAAAGGCTAGTTAATTTTTCGATTTTTCTAGTATAGTCATTTATTTTGGATTCGAAATCATCGATTTTTGCGCAGCAGTAGTCTAAAGACTTTCTATAGTCCGCTAATTCATTTTTAAAGGTTGTTTTTAGGTCTTTCAGCTGATCTTGCATATCAGTTTTTAAACTGTTCACGGTAGTAATTATTTCACTAAAATCACTATTTTTTTCCACCGGGGGACTGGTATGACCATTTTGGCAAGCTTGACATAGCCATGCTTTTTTTCTATCTTTTGATAGTTTGCGGAAATTCGATTCTTTGAAACCACAACAAAAGAAGTGAAAATGCTATACTATGGATTTCCTTTTAGAATAAATCAACACACGAGTTTTATTTTTTCCGCCCGCCCTGATTATGTTAAATATATTTTAGGGTATGTGACACAATGTACCAGGTGGGACATTTAATCACCTGGTATACGGAGGGTTAATTATAGGGTGTATAGAAGAAGGAAAGTTGATTTGAAAGGATTTGAATATGATTCGACAATGAAATATTCCGTTTTGATTGATGCATTGTAAATATTTATATCGTAGCCCACCCTCATTACTGAGGAACATAATTTAGGATTGTCAAAAAAAAAACGAATATTTTCTTAATGAAAGTGGAAAGACTAGCATAACAAAGTCACATGCACTTTGGTAATTGGTTAAAGCTTATTAGAGGATTGAGAATTCCAAATAACATTGTGATAAACCGACTTTGATTACTGGTTATTTTGATTGGGCCATAACTGTGAAAGTCGACACTGATTATATCTATAATTCCAATTGTGGAAGTGTTGGATTGTTGATTCAAATTTCAAGATAAAGTGGTTCATTAACTACGAAATTTCAAGGTATGAATGGGTTTTTATTTTTTTATGAGCTACGACCACAAAAAAAAAGAATTAAAACGTCACATTTGACAGTTGATAGAAAAAGACGAATGAAAGTGCGCTTCAAATACCAAGTTTTTTTTTGTAAACTTAGAATTATAATAGTTAAAAAAAAATAACTACACCGAGATCGTGTAATTTAACGCCATTCGACTTTTTCTTGTAGGGCTACGTTAAATAGTAGTATATGTGACTAACTCGCAGACGACTGATTCCCTAAAAGTTAACATGGTTGATTGGTTAAAGTGGCGGCAGAACCCGAAAAAAGGGGAGGACACTATTTTAGATCCACCCGTTGGAATTAAGAAAATGATGTATCTCTTAGAGGAGATCTCGATTGTGTCTTTGAGAAAGGAACTACCTAAACCTTCGTGCCGCGCCCTAGCTAGTGCTTAGTATTCACAAAGAAAGTGTATCAAAGTCTCCAACTACGACAGTACTCGTAGTAGAGAATGCCAAGCCTGGCTGCGTGCTCTGCCACTGGCCAGTGACCCGTCGTGACCGCAACAATCCTGGCCACTTTTGGGCGGGTCCTATTCAGAAGGCCATTAGTTCTTTGTTTTTTATCGCATGGCGATATTTTTATAGAGGTGATTCACGTCCTTATTGCGCCCCATCTATTGTTAGCTAACCTTCTATAGGATTTACTTTACTTCTCTCTTAGTGGCACTAAGTGGTGCACTGACGGTAACTGCATAGGATCAGTCAAGAGCGAAGCCCAGCGGCACCAGTTGATTGGCCCGCTCATACACCTAGGACCAGAACCATGAGGAGGGTCACTCTGTGAAGGGTAGCTAGAGCGTCTAGCTCTTGACGAGTTTACTATTCTTGATGACACTGTCACCGCCACTAAAGCCATTATGGAGGCCTAGCTATCCGTGAAAATTTCAATATGTATTGTGGCAGCCGTGGTGCGCCTCAGCATCCGGCAGGCCTCATTAATTGCCAGCACTTCCGCCTGAAATACACTACCTAAATCAGGGAGACGGAACGACTTAGACACTGGAAGGTTTTCAGAGAAGAATCCTGCACCGACTCCACGAGGCATTTTCGAGCCACCGGTTGAAATCCTCAGGTCTCGACATCACATCTTCGTCACGCCATTCCGCTCTAGTTGGAATATACCGTAATGTTTCACGGAGTCTGTTTCGGCGACGATGTAGTGCGTCAGTAGCATATCATGCACCACAACTTCTAGGGTGGGCAGGATGTTACTATGCCCATATGGTTTCGCCGTCCAGTTCGCAGACTCGCTAATTCTGATCGCGCTACACGCTGCGTTGAGCCTTATTTGTAGGTCACGGGGGAGTAATTGTAAGTTGACTTTAAGTACGTCACCAGGACAGGACCTCAGAGCACCTATGACTCCGATGGATGCAGTCTTTTGCACCTTGCCTGCTGAGCAATATTGTATTTCCTACGCACCGCTGGCCATCAGACCAGCAACCCGTATGTGAGTATCGGTCGCATAACAGCAGTGTACAACCATAAGAACATTCTTGGTTGTAGTCCCCAGTCTGTTGATAGTTGGTCAGCCTTTGGATCGAGATAATCGACGCAATTTCCTCCCCCGCGCTGGTTGGATACTTGGCATGTCAGTATCATAACAGTGATCTTTACTGCTTGGGAACAGGGTCGTCATAAGATGTTCAAGTGTTCCAGTAGTGGATTGGGTCTAGCTACCGTCTGGCTTCTTAATAAAAGACGGGCAGTTGTGACTCTTGGATTTATACGGTCGAGTCATCGAAAATTCGACTTCTCCGATACACGCGGCTCAACGAGCCCACGGCGTGGCGGTCGATATTATATTTCACACATAATGTAATCTAGTATTCTTTCAAATAAAAACCAGTCCGAAGCGTATATACCCTAGACTTGTACAGACCTAGTGGTGATACCAAAAGTACCAATTGGCAACGACCATATGCATTAAAAGTGAGTTTCCTATATGGCCAGTTTATAGGGGAGGTTGACATACATTCATGAGGATCTTGGCCATTCTAAAAATCAATTAACTAACCCATTCTACAAATATTTGTCGAATTTTTCAAGTCGCTAGCTTCTTTCTATCGAAAGTTATTGCTTATTTGAAGCCTCACTTGTAGGGGTGGTAGAAGTTCCTTGTATCGGATCTTGGCCATCATAGCCACCAACCAATTAGATCACCCTACAAACATTAAAAAAAAGATGTCAGGTGTCTAGCTTTACTCTATCGAAAGTTATCGCTTATTTGAAGTTTCATTTGTAGGGGAAGCAGGGGTTCCATTGGTCAGATTTTACGTATTTTCAGTATTAGCCAACTGGATCCTACTACAAATATTTGACCAAAATTTCAAGTCGCTAGCTTTATTTTGTCGTAAGTTATCACTTATTTAAAATTTTATTTCTAGGGGAGGTAGGGGTTCCTTAGGTCTGATCTAACCCATCCTTAATGCCAACTAACTCGATCTCACTTCAAACATTCGACCAAAATTTCAAGGCGCTGGCTTCATTCTGTCAAAAGTTATCGCTTATTTGAAGTTTCATTTGTAGGGGAGGTAGGGGCTCCTTAGGTCGGATCTTGCCCATTTTCAATACCAACTAACAAGATGTTACTACCAACGTTCTGCCAAATGTTTAATTCGCTAGTGTCATTCTATCGAAAGTTATCGTAATTAAAGTAATATTCAATGTTTTAAATTTTGTAGGGGAGGTAGGCGTTCCTTTGATCTGATTATGCCCAACTTACTAAAACCCAAGCAGCTTCTCACCTCAGGGTTACATACCAAAAATCACATGCCTACGTCAATTTGTTCAAGAGTTATGGACAAAAAACCTGAAAAGTAGGGTAGTACGGGGCTCTTTGTAAGAAAATTGCCGTTAGCATTCAACTGATCGATTTTATTTTTCCAAGAGAGTATCAGATCACCCTCACGAGCAATCTACCAAAGCTAGAGCTTTTCATGTTTATTTAATCGGGAGTTATGGATACATTTAAGTATTTTACATATGTAGGGGAGGTAGGCGTTCTTTTTGCCTGATCATGCCCATTTTCAATACCAACCAACTAGATCATACTTCCAACATCTGACCAAAATTGCAAGGCTCTAGCTTCATTCTATCGAAAGTTATCGTGCGAACGGACAGACAGACAGACAGACAGACAGACATGGCTTAATCGAATCAGGAGGTGATCCTGATCATTTATATATATACATTGCTATACCTCCGGAGTCTCCTTTAAGGTGTTACATATTTCCGTCGTGACAAAAACAATATACCCTATACTAAAAGTCTAGGGTATACAAAAATATATAAAAAATAATGGTATAGCTATAATATACAGGTATAGATATATTTGAATTAAGGTCTGATTTGTTACACTAGTTGCCTTACAGGTGAGCGCTAGTATCAAGGTAAAAAAAAGTAACGCTTGTACTCTAATCCTCTATTTGCCGTTAACCCTGTGCGTCAGCACGAAACTGGTTTCAGGTGATGCATGTTGATCACTTACACCTCCTGACCATTTAACCGCATTCTGCGCCCGATCCGGAAAGGCCGTGGCTTATTGTGGCTTACACCACATAGTGAACCTTATTCATTTCCATTAATCTCCAGTGCAGCATAGTGCGTCAACTATCCCATGTGGCTTAGGTGACGTTTCGTTGGCATAAACCAGTTTCGAACGATGCACGTTGCCAGCATACACCTCCTGCTCCCATTTAGCCGCCTGCTTGCGGCAAGTAGGGAGATGTTTTAGGTTATTATTACGCTCCGCACCACAGGGGGGAAACAACAAAAATATCCTTGGCCACGAACGCCGTTGACGAGAGTTGAACGACAGTAGTCAGACATGAGACTGGCGCCTTTACACACTGAGCTACCGTTCGCCTCCACAGGGTGAAAACAACTCAGAAAATTATGGCCACGGCGGAGTTCGAACTCCCGCAACCGGTATGATGAGACATCAGACTGACGCCTCGACGCAATATGCTAACGGCACATGCCCAATTTGACATATCTCTTGCTAAATTTTCTCCTACGTGTCTTGAATGTGATCCAACTCCCACTAAGATATGTATATGTCATTATTCGCACATCTCGTTTCATGCTTACTACTTCGACTTTATACTATAAATGCTGCTCTCAATGGCAGTGACGCAAAATACGAAATTACATGCTTTTTTTTTCACAGCTCCACCAGCACTAAGTCCAATTACAGACAAACTCTTGACCTTTCTTCACACAGAACACGAAGTTTGTTCGCCACATAGAAGTTGTGCAAATATCAATTATTTGAGCTGTCGACCAAACCAAAGAGACGGAACAAAAACTTCTGTGCTCCTTTTGCGCCTGATAACGATTTTCTTAATAATCCCTAGCAAATAGGTCAAGTAAACTAAAAACAGTGGCGAACTTGCTGTAAACATTCTCGGTTTCTTGTTGGCAAGTTGATCTTTGATTGCCTCTCCACACTCATTCAATCCTTGAGATATTGAATGCTTTCTTTCACTTTACGGATTTAGGTACTCGTAATCTTGAACTGTATTTGGGAAGCTGTGCTAAATCAAGTTTATATACTATATCATCAGTTATAGGTGAAGCATGCGTATGTACAAGTATAAATGCTTCATGTATGTACCTATCCAACGAAGTGTATATTAATTCTCAATTTACCCGACGTAGAGTTCAAGAAAAAACTTCTCGGGCGCCAATAAGGCCTTCACAACTCATACCCCCATCTGCACTTAAAACGGAAGCGTCAAAATAAAACATTCGAGATTTGGATATACATGCCTCTTCCTTTCCCATATAAAAGTTTTTGCCTTGGAGAAACATTTCTTAAATCAATGAAATTCTACTTATCCTGTCATCGCGCAAAGACTTCCAGTCAACTACACGTGCAAAGAACCTGTCAGCTGCCAAAATATTTACTCAATGCCAAGATATGTAAATATTCGTACGCGCTTCTTTGTCGACAGATTTGTCGTGTCCTTGCTGTCTTGGGAACGTGTCGATTTGACGGTACATACTATGAAGAGGGTTAGCGAGAGTCGCAGAGACACATAAGAATGTACGTTGGCTAATGGGGGTGCGACGCGATGGTAAGGCGATAACTTCTTCTTTATTGGACGCTCATATTGCTGTAGTTTATTGGGATTTTTTTTTGCGAGAATAGGGTAAATTTAACCTAAATTTGGTCGATATGTACCGACTTTTACAGGTGGATAGTACGTGTATCAATATGTGCTATAGTTTTAGTAAAACATGTAGGCACTAACTAGCCAACACTTGGGATTTTATTCAGAAATTCAAAAAGGGTTACACTATTTCAAAATATCTTTAATATTAAATTAGCTGCGTCCATTACACTAACAACATTGTCGCCGATACTACTGAATGAAAAGCTGCTGTAAGCGACCTTCAATTTGGAAAACGAAGAAAATCGAATGAATTTTTTCACTTCTCACGCTGGCTGAGCTACTTCCCTTTTTACCTCTAATATTATTTTATATTATTTGCCTGTAGGATGCTGTAGAAATCAGGAAGGCGGACTGAAAGGGTGATTTCTAGCCCTTCAGAAAATATGCCAACCCCGATCCCTTCGTCGGTTTTAGAGCCATCCGTATATGTGGCCATGATTTCCGAAGTCAATGCCGTATCTCCAATCTATTGACTGGTAACGTTTTTATCAAAATGGTATTTTGGAGGAGTGTCGTCCGTCTCTAGGAAGATCCAGGTCGCTCAGTGTAGTGGAGTGCCCCTTATTCAGCCCACGCCACTGTCCCGCTTCAGGAAGACGCAGAGCCGTGTTAGCTGCCAGTTGCTCTCCATGAATGTCCAACGGAAGCAAGCCGAGTATCATATCAAGTCCGGCTGACGGGATACTTTTAAATGCCCCCGTGATGGCTATCGTGGCTAAGCTTTGCACCTTCGCCAGCAGGCCACAGTAGGCTGCTACCCTAAGTGCTGTCCACCTTGACGGTTTTCTTAACCAAGATACAGAACCGGGGCTTTCCTTGGCCCTTAACATAGAAAACATGATGGTTAGTAGATTTAAGACTCTTGATTAATTCCCCTTCAACCCAGGGTTCCTGAATCAATGCAATGTCCTCCCCACTGAGCGCGAAGCCGGAAAGAATAGCAGCAGAGGCTACTTTTAATGGTGGAGGTTGATCTGGACTAAGCTGATCATTATTGCGGCGACCTTCGTTCCACCACAGTAACATCAGCCTCACGTTCATTATTGGAAGAGGATTCCTTCAAGTAGCCAAATCCGAACAAAGTGAAACAATCAGCATCCGTGTCACCGTCAATGGCCTCAATAACTGTAATGCTGTCATTAGCAAATTAAAAAATTTTTTGTTCAAAAGCTTTAAACTCTGGCATTTGTGCAAAATATTAACCGCAAAAACCTCTATTCTGGTTCATTTTTTACGCATACCTTAAGCCATAAGTTCTTTTTTTTTTTTAATATTTTTACAAACATTTGTGTGGGGAAGGTGTCAGTGTCATTACACTATTGAGCCAATTTTTGCTCTATGAGCTAAAGCACTGGAGATTTAAGTAAAACAAGTCTTGAAGCGGTTATCCTTATTCAAGTGGTCCGAAGTATACACGCTCCGGTTTTTAGACGCTCGTCAATATTTTCTTCATAAATCTAGGCGTCAAGGCATATCCTTTCTTCTCTGAGTGCTCGTGCCACCAACAAGACCTCACTCAAAGATACCACAATATATTCCAAACCAACCTTAAGAAATCTCATCATATAATTTTCCATAACAATTACAACCCCTTCATTAGTGTTCTCGATTGCCGTTTTAATGACAAAACCTTAACTTGCATCCAACTGACAGGTTAAGTCTGATGTGTAACGATGACTTTCTAATTAAATATACATACTCGTACGTAGGAGTAAATACGGCTACAGAGCTTGTTCCACATTCATTGTGCCTGATATCTGCATTACCTTGTATAACGTCATTCCGGAATGCATTGCCGGTTCACAAATGGGAAGCAACCATGAATCAACTCTGGTATTAATTACCAACTAGTACACTACTTAATTAGTGCCTTACAAAGTAACTAACTTTGTCGATATAAGATCCCCTTTTCAATGTGCACCAGGATTGTTTGCGTCCGCTTCCACGTACTCTTACTCCAACAGGATTATTTCGTACTTTGAACATTAAGTACGTAGTGCGTTAGAAATGAAACAGTGAAGCTGGCTAAATTAATTCACCGGGAACCCCATGGGCGGGGTAGAAGTAACTTGACTAAGCTTTTCTATAGATTCTCTCAACTGTAAGTACTACAATTAGCATATTCGCTTAAGTGCAAAATGCCTTATAATAACATTTCTAATTCCATGTTCATATTCGGAGTGTGTTCAGTCATTATGTATTGTGATTAGAAAGTATGACAAGGAATAATGCTATAAGTTTTGCTTCGTTTCATGAATGCTATTAGCCCGGAATTGACACAGATTGAACAGCAGTTTCCATTGGCGCAGCCTAGTTTTGATGATCTGTTAAGTTGTTGTGCGCTTAAATGGCTTTGCCATCAATCCCCTGAGAAATAAAGGATATTCATTCAGACTAAGTTGGAAATGAAGTTGATACTTCGGAAACAAAGCTATAGTCTGATTTTATCTTTTTCCTTGCGCTGTATTTAAATATGGTTGGATTATAATGTCAATAAGTCCTTCATAAATTTGTCTGGAGGATTGGAGGGATTCCTCCAGCTCATTTCTTTGGGAAAATATGATATAATTGAATATTGACCCTGATCCCTCGTTATACTTGATATCGCTGAAACACGAGGTAGTCATGCACTCGAATTTGTCGTGCAAAATATCCATTTTTCATGCGCTGTGCAGCATGCAGTGCGCCTTCTTGTTGGAAACACAAGTCGTTGAGATCCGTATCTGCCAATGTAGGTTGCAAAAAATTGGTCATCATCGACCTATACCTCCTCCCGGAGTCAACTATGGCGACTTCGGCTTCATTTTATAAGGATGGGCCAACGACCCCCCAGGCCAAAATCCACACCAAATAGTGACGTATTCTGTTCTATGTGGCCCAGTTGACGTTTCGTTGGCATAAACTGGTTTCGGAGAATGCAGTTGCCAGCATGCACATCCATGGCCACGAACGTCGTCGTGGACGGGACTCGAACCCGAAACGCCGGTAGTCAAACATGAGACTGATGCCTCAACACACTGCGCTACCGGTCGCCCCAGTCGTGAGTTTTCATTCGGCTGAACCAGCACTAGGAGAGACATAGTGAAATTTCAAAATTCAACTACTCATACTCTTTCGTTTCGTCAGATAAAATTGTTCAATATGGTGATTATGCTGGAATACTCACTTTCGAAATTAAGTCAACAAATAATAATTGATAATTTTACTAGTTCGTCCTCTAGGTCAGGAGCGACAAACTTTTTATGGAGAAGGCCAATTTGTTTAAATCTTCGGCTCAACAAAGCAAATTGAAATGTAATTTTTGACCGGTGTGAGCAACCTACTGATCAACCAATTAAAAGTGGGACAAATATTGTGTGCTAGGGCAGCTCAGTGTGTTGAGCTCTGGGCCCTTTCATGTAATTCGATTGGAATGGAATTGCTTTCGAAAGGAAGAAAATGGTACCCTGTAACTCGAAAACAAACTTCAGAAATCATCCGGTATACGCTTCGAATGAAAAATTTCGTTTGGAATACTCGATGCTTATTGAAATGAAAAAATCCGTTTTCGAGTTACAGGGTACCATTTTCTTCCTTCCTTCTTCGCTAGCAATTCGATTCGAATCGAATTACATGATAGGCTCCAAATCTCTAGTTAAAATTTACGAAATTGAATATTGTTAAGCCTGCAGGAAGGAATAAAGTTGACTGCTGAGACAACTGAATCGATAAAACCTAACATGACAAATTGAGGTGACTTCCTTGAGGATATGTTCGCATGTAGTTGTTCCTTACAGACTATTCATAGTAGCAAGTTTCTCAGATACATCAAACTCAACATTCATCTCTCTCAGAAACAGCAGCAATAATGGGTAATATCGGTAATGCATGTCGACTTATCGAAAGGGCAATGAAAAGGCTAGTAATTCTTTAGCAGTCTAGTGTTGCCGTATTTTGTTAGAGGGCTATTACGTACCCAGAGTCTTGGCAGATACTAAGCACTGAAATGAACGTGGATGAGCTCAGCCTACCAAGTAATACACAGCCTCATTTCAATCAATGCTATGGTGACAAGGCGCTGCAGCATCGTAAGTCGTTAGCGCTATCTATTACTCCCAAAGCCAATGGCGAAGCCGAAATGTGTTTTCGTCAACCCAAAGCGACAAGACAAACACGTTTTTTAATAGAATTTGTGGCAAAAAGGCGCTATAAAACAGTCTTCAATAGGAGTACTAAATAGAAACGAAATGAAATTGAGATTAAGAGCAATGCAACCGTTAGAAGAGTTGAAAAATATATTTTTTTTTGGGGGAGGGGTGGGAGCACACTGAATTAGAGTATCCCAGTCATCCATAGTGATTCAGATTCTAGTGCTCAGTCTAACGACCCCAGCAATGTTCGGTTTTAACCATATCTGGCCAGAAACGGATATTTTTCATTCCGCAGGGTCTGAGTCTCCAATTCTCTTTTTCATTTATACAAATTACGTTGTCATAAATGAAAAAGTCTTTTTTTAACCTATTTGCATAAATTAGGTTTTTTCCATGTCAAGAACAGTACTAACTCGCGGGTCTTAGTTTGTCGACCCCTGCTCTAGGCTAGGTGATCAATTTTAAAACCATTAACCTTTTTCATTTAAATGTAATACCGACATATGCTTGAGCAAACTTTCCGGAAATATACTTCTTAAAACTAACTGGACAATAGTACCTCGGCAGCTTTCCACAAAAACACTCAACCACCACGTCTTGAAAAGATATCGTGCACGCTATACGCCACCTCATTTCTCTACTCTAGACAGTCATTTGTTTTGTCCACAACTACGAGTAAAATAACTTAGCCCCAAACTACACACAGGTAGCAACCGGCCTGTGTTTGGGTTTCTCCAGCCGACAAAAACAAACAGCATATAAGGCTCCATGTCGTCATGTGAATCCTTCGCTTTGGACGTGCACAGCACAGAAATGCTATGGTGAAAATGTCTCCCTTCGGATAAATCGATATGCTGACATCGAATTGTACACGACGTACAAAGGTAATATCGGCGGTCCCTAAGCCAAGACGAGCCCCGAATACGGTAAGAGATGAAACATCTTCCCGAAGCCTCTTGAGCTTTATCCAATTTCAGGTTTTACCTGTAGTTTTGTCGAGTTATGCCGGATATGGAATAAAATGGATGCTATAGCAAATCCTGGCACCAGCTTCACCAGGGTCTTCAGACTAAATTCTTAAATTCTTATCTCTGGTCGGATGAACCTACATACATGTACAAACGTCTATATTCACATGCATATTCTGATGTTGATAGAGAACTCGTGTACCGGAAACTAACCAGCTTCTTTTCGGATATATGTGCGCCATTAAAAGATATTTCTTCTAGAGCGAAGGGTTACCGACTGCGGGTTTTTTCGCGGATTATACTGCACGGAAGTCGATGTGATGGTAGTTTCGCTGCCATTATCCTGTATTCTCTTAAGGCCCACGGAAAATGTCACCAGTGAGGTGCACCTATTGAGAGATGGACTCAAAGAACACAGTTCCACACAAATTTAATGCTCAAGTGGGAAGTGCATTCTCTTTCCTCAAACTTCAACATCCTACATCCTGAATCCCGCCAGAATTTTTTGATGAACAAAACAACGAATAACCAGCTAATTAAACCAAACTTTGCCAAAAAGTAGATCCCTAACTCAAACTCAATTAATCTCCTCTCTAAGGCAGAAAAAAAACTGCCTGGATAGAGAAAATGTATAGTAGTTGACCACCCTTGAGCAACCACTTGCTTTTCTCACAAGCTGTCCACCGATAAATTATTTTGAGAATCGGCTTTAATAGACACATACCACGATTGGAGGGAAAACGATGGTTGGGGAGGTCGATATTTAGCCAGCTGGGGATGCTGACTGGATTTGTTTATCGCCCAAGGATTCTTCCTCTCCATTGCTATCTATTTTTGGTTAGTGTCTTTCATCCTGCTTTTTTTTCTACCCTTCGTCCTGGTTGTCGGAGCGTTTTTTATCGGCTTAAACTACATCCATTTCGACGATTCTCTCTTACTCTAAGCAGGATACGTTTTGCAACTGCTTAACAAGATGATCGCTGTTTTGTTAGAGGCTACTGTGAGCTCCTGATTACGAGAAAAAGGATATCTTTTGCAAGCAGACACAATTGTTTTTTTTTACTAGTTAGCTGGGATTTTGTATGGATTTCAGTCTCGTTGTTTTAGCATTGTTTTTATTTTCAGTTTTTTTTTAATGAAATCTTGTGGGTGTGGGGAAATTACACGATTGAGAGAGAGGACTTCGTCAAATTTAAGCTTAGCCCTGATAACTGTATTATTACAGTGAATGCTAGGAAGTTAGTGGTTTGGAGTTTTTTGATTAATGAATACAGAAATGAAGTTGTATTTTTTCTATTATCTACAGAGAACCGATGGTCTTTCTGGGTCTTGTGTTTTTGTTTAATTAAGTGAAAGTGATGTTGTATTAAGCAAATTATTATATCAATGATTTTGAAGAACAATTGAAACTAAAATTCTGAATTTATATAAATTAATTGGCATCCAAACATCCTTTGGGTTTTTGCTTTCTGTGTATAGGTCACATTTTCTAACCATGATCGGCTGATGTACCACGAAATTTTTCTTAAATATTGCCCTGGTTTCTATAACTCATCTTATTCCGACTTTGCTTTGATATACATATGTATATAAGTTTACCAACAGGGTTCTTATATTTGGTCCTTTTTGAAGAAGAAGTGAAGAGCATACTAAGAGCTTTTCGACGTTACACTACTTTCACAGCAAAGACGTCGGTGAAGACAGAGGTAAACTTTTTGGTCTTCAGAACAGAAGAACGTGATATCGGAGCCGAAGAGAATGGAAGCAACGGCTCTCAGAAGCCAAATCACATAGAGAACACAAAGGCTCAGCAGCCTTAGGCTTAGCAAAACTGTTTGGTCACAAAAACAGGAGGAAGCGATACCGAAGCCGAAGGAATTGAAGGCGACGACCGCTCTCAAAATCCAAACCACATAGAGGACACTAAGGCTTGACAGCCTTAGTACCCTTAGTGTCCACTATGTGATATGGCTTCTGAGAGCCATCGCGTGTAATTCTTTCGGCTTCAGTAAAGCGTCCTACTGTTCTGGAGGCGGAACAGTTTATCTCTGTCCTCACCGACGTTTTAGCCGTGAAAGTAGTGGAAAGTCTAAAAAGCCCTGAGTAAAATCTCATCTAAAGTGCCTAGTCTCCATATGAACTACTTGTATCAAATGCTCTCGTACCAAAATTCCTTTAAAATAAAATCAGTAGATCTTGTAAGGTACCTGTGTAAAATATTGCCATGTAGTTAATATGGCCATTTGGCTCCAGTTCAGAAACTGTAAACTCTAAATATTTCCCGTCTCAACATGTTAATGTGTACGCAGTAAAGTGAGGCGACATTAAAAGTGTCTGAAGTGTTGTAAATTTTTTTCGGAAGTTTTTGCTTATAACGCTGCTTATACACGAAATTAATTTCAGAGGGAATTTGAGAATAAAAAATAGTTGGTCCCGTTGCGGGCGCGAACCGCAGAGACCGTGTTTCGAGTAGCAAAAAAATTCCCGGTGCGTTACCGAGCTAAGCTACAGACGCATACTAAGTTGATGTGCAGAATGAAACCAAGTGTCACAAACAATTCCGATTTTCGCTAAAAGGAAATTAGTATTAGCCGTGATTGGATGAAGGTTTTCTTTCGAAGAAACCCAGTAGTCAGCATCAGAAAATCTCAAAATTTAAATGTAGCTAGGGCACAAAAATTTAATAAAAAAAAAATAGTCGAAGATTACTTTCAAAAACTTGGCAATCTCTTGTATGAAAATGATCTGTTTAATAAGCCCGAGCGAATTTTTAATGTCGACGAAAAAGGTTGACTATTAACATTACATAAGGCTCCTCATATTTTGACACAAAAGGGTTCACATTGTAGCACCAGAGCATGCTGAAAACATAATAGTTGTCACTTGTGGGAAAATTGGAACAAAAGCCTCGGATTGGACGGATCAACAACGACAACCACGCAAACGACTAACGGATTATTCTTTCGGATCCTGGAATGTACGCTCCCTGAACAAGCCGAGGGCCGAGAAGGCCCTCCTTCAACAGGTCACAAAGTACAAACTAAGCATTACTGCATTCCAGGAAACAAATTGGCTTGGCTGCGAGACGAATGACAAGAAATCGCACACAATTATTAGAAGTGGCAAACAATCGGTCCACAAGCAGTTTGGACTAGCATTTATAGTGAACAATCACCTCCAGTCGCACATTACTGACCTCAATTCCATAAATGAACGGCTGTCTGAGCAAATGGCGATGTTCTGGATATATGGTATATCTCTGAGAGTGAGACACGCCTTCATAATTGCGAGAGTTTCCGCCTGGAAAATGCTGGCATAGTCCGGGGGGCGATAACTCTCTGAGATATTCAGTGCTTCAGAAAAGATTTTCGACCCGTCGGTGAAAATCATGATGTCAAAGTCCTTCAACACCTGCAGCTTCTGTCAAACCTCAGGCTGGACACAGTGAAGTCTGTTTTTACGTTGACCTCGTGGCAACCGGCTGAGGATGTTGCTATGGCCGTGCGGCTTGGCAGTCCAGGCTCCCGAGTCTCTGAGCCTGACTGCACTGCCCGCCACCAGCTGTTTAATAAACAGGTCTATTGGTGGAAGATGCAGGATCACGTTTAGCGCTTCCCTCGGGCAAGTTCGCATGGCACCTGTAGTGCCAAGACATGACGTCCTTTGCACCCTGGCAAGTTTTGTAATGTTCTATCCTTCAGCACGTGCTGGCCACCAAACTAACGACCCATATGAGAGAATCGGACGGAGTACTGCTGTTTACATGCAGAGGACCATATTTGGCTTAAGTCCCCAGTCTTTTCCGAAGGTTTCTTACGCCCGTTCTTCAATATTAATTTCCAACTGAGCTTCGTATCTAAAATGACACCTAGATACAATACTTTGCGCTTGGTGATAGTTTGAGTAACTGACCGTTTAGTTTAGGAAGTTTTAGTGGTAAATAGCATCAGCTCAGTATTTCCTGCATTAACGCCCAGTCCACAGCTTGTGGCCCAGGCGCTCACCATATCCAGAGCCCTTTCCATGATTTGGATTATAACGAAGAGGCACATTCCTGAAGCTACTATTGACACATCATCCACATACGCGACCCTTCCCTGTCTAGCCTTGTTAGGATTTTGTTGATGACCACTAGCCATAGTTGTGGAGAGATGACGTTCTAGCGTTTTGAGTACAAAGGAGGATAAGCTTGGAGCGACCGGTAGCGCAATGTGTTGAGGCATCAGTCTCATGTTTGACTACCGGTGTTTCGGGTTCGAATCCCGTCCACGACGACGTTCGTGGCCATGGATGTGCAGGAGGTGCATGCTGGCAACTGCATTCTCCGAAACCAATTTATGCCAACGAAACGTCAACTGGGCCACATGGAACAGTTGACGCGCTATGCCCCACAAGGGGTTAGGGCAATTGAGTTCCCTACCTTTGGTATGAATACGAATCGAACTCGTCGCCACGACGAGCGTACTAACATGTTGAGTGCTTTTCTTTGCCAGAAAGCAATGTACTACATAGCTGTTTTATTAGCGTTGTTGACATCAGCCCAGAAATTAAGCCAAGTACGTCTTTTGGCAGCCCTGATCTTACTGCTGTATTGGGTAAGTGTGGTTCGAAAAGTCTTCCAATCGGCAGTGCGCTTGGCTCTGTTAAACAGCGTTTTAGTCTCTTGTATAAGTCGAGAGAGTTCTGGGTGCCATCATGAAACTCCTCTTCACTCTTTAGTAGTCACCAACCCACAGTTTTCTTTATATGAGCTAACTACCGTACCTGCCCATCGATTGTTACTAGCCTTTATTGCAAGGAGACAGTGTAGTTTGCCAATCAGTTCGCTGCGGAACTCTTCTAACACGTATCACTGAGGCTACATTTTCGAAATCCAAACGTATATGATTGTGGTCGGAAAGGGAGGGTTCGTTTGAGACAAGCCGACGCTAGATGGCTCCCCAATGTTATATCGAGAACCTTCCGCCTCGATCTCGTAACAAAAGTTTGGCTGTCACTCTCGTTAAATATATGTAGGTCTAAGCAGTTAATTGGTTAGATAAACATACATAATGTTAAGTTAATTGGTTCTAGAATCACGCACCTCTATTGTTCGTAACTGAGGTTGCCCATGATACATTATGTGTGTATTAGTATCACATCCGATAAGCAGAAGCGACTTATGTTTCTTGCTCTACTCCAACAGTTTACGTAGCTCATTCGAAGGGATGTCTTTGTCGACAAGAAGGTAAGCTGGATCTTAATTGCATGCCTTGAATTAGCCGTCGTTCCTCAAAGCAGGAAGGAAGTGCTGGTCGTTTTTATCCCTAAATCGGATAGAAGGTCGCAAGCCTGACCTAATCGCTGCAGACCGATCAGCCACTTTTCAACCTTACTAAAACTACTAGAAGATTGCTTGACTTCTATCTTCGTAGCACTCTCCCGTCACTTGTAGATGTAAGTGCGATTCAGCTCAATCGCTTGCCAGAACCAGCTGGTTTGGTACTTTGAGTACAGGTTAAGGTGAAGCGTCCCTGGCGGTATCACAAAGGAGTCAGAAGTGGTCTGTGTGACTGTGGTAAAATTCGGCAACCCCTGTACCTACATACCTATGTACCTTTACGAAAGTTGTTAAAAGTTTAGCAAATTGGTTGTTGTGTTCACTTTAACTGCGAGCAACTATTAAATTTGGATGAAATAGTGTTAAAAAGAAATCCCCATCCCCATTTTTTCACTTTCCACTATCTCGAATTATCGATTATTAACCAGTCATTTCAGAAAAACGCATTTACTTTTATCGAAGCGAAAATCCAATTACCAGTGACCGTCATCGTCTTTACTCTAACTGGTCACAAGTTTAAAGTGAAAAGACGCTTTTAAGTGTTAATAAGGGGACTGCTTACTTTATCGGAAAATTGCTGTGCTCCTTCCCATTCAACTTGAGTTACTCAAGCTGCGATTTCCTCCAAGATTTTAAAAGCCTTCAAACACTCCCTGCTTGGCATCGTCAGCCACTATGGATAGGGTTTACACTTCAATTCTGGGGCAGCTCGACAGTAATGTGGAATCGGGTCGAGTCCATCCAAGGATTCCAGGTGAATGATAAATGCACTTCAAGATATAAATCTGGGAAAAGTTTATTAAGACAAATGGCGCAAGCGATGGCAAACGAGACGACTTCACTAAACATGCTCTTGATCCCGAAGAAATGGTCGTCATCCTTCTGGTCGTCCCGATGCCATTTTTTCTCTTCTCCCTTTGAACAATAAGTTCGCTTACTTTCAAATTTTTGTCTTATGGCAAATGGAAACTTTATGTTATCTCGCCCGCTCCGACGAGGGAACGGAGGAAACGTTGTGTGTTGACTTACGGATTGGTATGCCAGTGATTTGCTGACAGTTGACAAAAGAGGCCATTAGTGAAAAGCCAAAGATCGGACAAAGACGAAAGGAATTTCATCAGCGTCGAGAGATTTCGTAGAGCGAGGAGGTGTTTTCCTTTAAACAGCTTTTCCTTCCTTAGCTCGACCTGTTCATTTCAGCCAATTTTAAGTTTGTTGTATTCTACCATTTTTTTCTCTTTAATGCTTCTTTTATCTGAAATTAACTTTGCCAGACATAACTCTGCCCGAGGCATAGGACAGCTTGGGAAATGTTTTGCGAATATTGAGCAGCTCAGCTCCTCTCGGGTAGAATAGAAAACTTTTGACAGCCTGTTGATAGGTTTGCGAAGGCAGACAAGAGAAGACGTCTGACAAATGATTAGAGGCGTCCAGATACGTGTAATTTCTGATTTCAGATAATTTGTATTTCGAGTTTTTCTCGGCTCAGTGATGAAGAATAATAGGTAAGTTTTGTGGGAGATGTTCCGCACAAGGTGGTATATTTTAGCATACTTGCCCAAAGTGTTCTATTCTGTCAGATGTAAATGTAATTGGATTCATATTTTTAATGGATGCAAATTTTTCATATTGGCTTCAGTAGGAAATATAATCAAAAATATTTAAATTAGCTGCAGGTAATGCGTTGTCTAGACACAAGATAGAAGAAGAAAAGCATGGTAAATCATTACTTTTTTCGGCAATATTGGTCAGATAACCCCCTAGGCGGGAATCTTTTTCGGATTTATCCAGCTCGAATAACCTCTTATAAGTTCAGACCAATTAGGTCCTTCCTAAAACTCGCCAGGGCCGGACAGGTACATAGAAGATGAGACGTACTTTCCTCCTCTTCCTTGTCCCACAGCTCCTGCAAAAATCATTATGGAAGACGAAGTCTCCTATTATCCTCTCCAATAAGGCAATGTCCAGTTAACCACTTCTACAACAGTTCTTAGATTATTTCTGTTTAGTATTAGCAACCCAGAGGAACGTTCGGGATCCAGCTTGGGCCACATCTGCCTAGCCACATGGCATGTTTCGCCATTGCTCCATCTGATGCAGCCCCTGTCATACGCCGCATCTTTGATTGCCAATTTACAAGCAGCTAGCGGCATCCAGGTGCTACGTAATGACCCGCTAATCTCATTGATCGTACCCGCTCGATCCAGTTCATCGGCCTTGCAGCTACCAACATGTTACGAGGTCTAAGAGTGAGGTGGTAAACATTACTTTTGGTAGCCATCTGGTGGCCAAATAAAGAAGTGGCATGTGTTGGGTGAACCTTCATTATCCGATCATAACCATATTTGATTTGATCTTGGTGGGTACTTATCGGAGCCGCGTGTCAAGCGAATCCCACAGCAAACGAATTGGCCTAACTATGACTCGATTTTCCAGAAAAGACTAATGATTATTGATAAACAGTTTCGGGACGGCAGAGCCTGGACAGTCTTGTAAACAGTGGTACCAGTGCAATAGTCGCTTCCTACAAAGCCAACTGTCCCTTGAAAACCATCAAGGATAAGAGAGGAGTAACCTGGTGAATTCTGAACTCTCTTGCTCAAGAAAAACCACCAGAAGGCTCTTCAACAGAGCAAAATGATCCGATAAGTGGGAGGCATATCGAACCTAACTTTCGGAATATAACAACAAAATGAGGTCCGCCAAAACACACTCGTGGTTCAAATTTTGTGAGAATGTTGATAGTGCAAACAAGGCCATAGACAGCGCTTTAAGGGCCAAGGGAGCGGACGTCACCACCGTGAAATAGGTTGGACAAACGCTCTCATCGAGAAGGGTCATTACTACGATTGGAAACTGCTCACTAGCGGCTAGTCTTACTCGTGGGTGTTCACAAGGAGCTGTCCTATCGCCACTCCTGTAGTGTATAGTGGTGGACAGTTTGCTTTGGGAACTTATTTTACATCACGGGGCTTCTCCACGTAAGGATACGCCGATGATCTGGTGATCTTGGTTTGGGGCAAGTTCGAGGAGGTCTTTTCACACATCCTTCAATTAGCATTATGCAAGTAGGACAGGAATCATGCACCGCAAATGACATTCGAGATATCCCTTTCAAGGCAGTTGCAGTCAAATTTACTGAGAAAAGATACATTTTTATGTCGTGAAAAATAAAAGTCCAGAGAAAAAGGTCTGTCGAATTGGTTTTCGGATTTCAACTACGTATGTATTGTGAAAATTTATTTATCTCTGTATGCGACTCGGAAGTACAAATGAATGACATTGAATATGATAATGTCCGACAAAAACCACAACAACTTATCATACTATCCCCTCTCAACTGATATACATATATCCTTCAGTGCCTACATTATCCGTTTGCCTTTCGCTATCAAGTAGGTGTTCAAAAATAGAATAGTAATAGCCCAGTAGAAAATCTGCTGTCGAGACAACAATATCAGACCATGACGCCACCTCTACGAATGTCGAACGCTATATACCTTTATCAAAGAACAATCGTTTCACCTTTTCTATGTTCTGTCCTTAATTTAATTGTCCTTTTCTGTTTGTTCGTAAATTTTTGTAGCAAACATTCCAGCGGAATGCCCATCACTTTACCATCGTGCCCGGCCTAAGCCGTAGGTTTCGTACCTAAGGCTTAGCAATAAATTCGATGTCCGACTAAGACCATCCCCAAGACAATTTGCTCTCTTAACTTTAAGCTCGTTTACGCTTCGTACGTTTAATAGAAAATAAAAATGACACTTTAGTGAAGGCTTTGACATTATCCCCCTGAAACTCCCTGCCTTTTCCTTCTCTTTCTGGCTCCTTGAAGCTAGTCTTCTTAACATTTTCGGGCCGATGTGCCTTATATCCATTTTCCGCTTTTCGGCTTCGCTCCGTCGCTTCTTCTTTATTTTTTTTTCGTCCACACGGCCTTCAGATAAGAGGCTTAAATTCGGATAAAAAGGCTGCCAGGCATGCAGGCAGGACAAAAGACATCATTTTATGTGTATTAAAGGTGTTTTGAAGGATATTGTTTATGGGTCTTGGGGAATTCCGGAACCGAGAAGACAACGAGCACAAATCCACCACCTTGAACCCACGGGCTTCTTCTCTGGACTAGTACACATAATCCTTTTGAAATTTTTCTGATTGCACTCCTTTATGAACCTTACACCGTCATCAAACGCTTCCGTATTGTGTCCTCTTCTATTGAATAGAATCCAACTCGTTTATTGATATTTAACGAAGTTTCTATTGGATGGAACGAAGCGACCATATGTCCGCTACATAGTTGAATAAGATGGCGAAAAGGACGAGGAAAAATGAAAAGTCTATCTAACTTCTCTGTTTAGTTCACTAGTATGAAGGGAGGATGTACGAGTATATGTACGTTCATAACTTGTATAGGTATGTAGAGGGACGAAACCAAGCGTTTGTGGTCCGATGTTTTGATAATAGCTGTGTAGAAGGCGACAATCAACTGGTGCTTTTATCTCGTCTGAAAACTAATTTTACGACAGGCGATTATGTTTCTCGAAAACGTTGCTCGTAAACACTTCCGACATGAAAAAGTACTTTTGCTGAAATTCCTTTATGAAGACAGTAATTTGGTCGTTTCATCATCACTAGAGCGAGATGTGAAGGGGAGTACGTATGAATGAAAACCTGGAAAGTGGTTCTGAATTTAGAAAAGGATTCCATTTTCAGTTCGGTTTTTGGGAAATTCATAAAGAGATTTTGAATATGGTTGTTGATGTGCAGTATGTTGAGGCAGCTTACAGATATTTGGCACTTGCATTTTTACACAATTACAATTACTCTCTATTGAATGAGATGCAAACCGAATATCTACTAAAGATGATAAAACTCGTAAATATTCCGTAATAGGTGGAACAGGGCTATTAACTTAACTCAATTTCGAGCTACAGCTGCCATCGTGACTATTAACGTTTTATTGAGACCGTATAATCAAAATATGCTTGCCTATCTTGCGTGTCGGAGTCGGGGCTGAAAATATCGCAAATGAAAATATTGCCTTAATACAATGCGTTTAGAAGAATTTGCAGCGTCGATACGATATTTTCGGTATTTGCTGGCAAAATTCTACCTGTTCAGCGAGTCGATCGTGTCGCAAATGAAGCGACTGAGTGTGAATCCGCAAATTTGATGCTGTGTGTCTCGACTTGTAGGTGCTGCGTCGTTGCGAATACTTGTCGCAAATGTGAATTTCGCCTTAAGCCTAACAATTTTCTCTATTTCTATTTTCGCTTCGCTCACAACATTGACATTTATGTATTTCGGTCATTTTGGACATTTTTTTATGGTCATGCAACTCTCGGAGGTGGGCTTTGGGAGCGCCACCATTCATCCCCTTTTTTTGCAGTCTCACACCCCTCGGGGTTTATTTCGTATCATATAATCTCTTATTCGAATTTGCATGTCGTCCGATCACACTCGGTCCAATGCGGTTCGGAACACGGTGTGGGGAAGAGTTAACTCGCCTTGGCAGACGGCTCAATATCACCCTGCTCTGGGTGACTGGTCATAGAGACATTGAGGGAAACGAAAAAGCCGACGAGCTGGCCAGGAGGGGGGCCGTTCTAGAAAGTTCTCAAGCGGAATCTGTTTGTATTCCGCTGAAGACTGTTAAGAGCAAGATCTCCTCTTACTACCTCTATGTTGCGAATTCCAAATGGGGGAATCTGCCCACCTGCGCCGTATCAAGGAAGATTTGGCCCTCCTATGACAGTAGGAAAACATCTGAGCTATTAACCAAATCCCAAGTGAGCTCTGATTGGTCGACATATAAAAAACAACTTAGTATGTATAAGAAGGAACTTAGGAGATCTAAGCGCAGCTCGTGGAAACTCTTCTGTGAGCGAATTGAGGAATCTAGCGATGCATCTAGTCTACGGTCCCGACAGTGCCCACTTATTTGGTGAAACAAGATGGGACTTGGACTTCCTCTAGTCAGGAGACTATTGATTTGCTACTTGACACACACTTCCCTGATAGCTCTGCCCTTACTCCTCTCTGTAATGGCTATTCAGGCAAAGTCACTCCGTGTGACAGTGGAGTGTTCATTTCATTTGCTCTGCACCTGCCCTGCTCTTGCAGGTAGTAGGAATGACACCCTTGGCTCTTATTACTTCACCGATCTGGACGACTTGAAGGAGGTGGGTGCGGGTCAGATTCAGAGGTTCATTGTCCGCTCCGGATGGTTCGCGGACTAAGTACTGGTCGGAAGGGCTCTCTGTCGAGTCCATTTTAGTGGTATCACAACGGACCCAGTGGCGGTCTATGTGTGCTCCGTTGGAGGAGCAGCCCCTATAACCTAACCTAACCTAACCAAGTCCCATAGGGATGTCGCCAGGCTCACGGCGGTCATTACAGGACATTGGCCTATCGGAGAACATGCAATTAGACTTGGCATCCCTTATAATCCGCATTGCCGCAGCTGTGGAAATGAGGATGAAAAGGAAACCCTCACTCACTTCCTCTGCGAATGCCCGGCCCTTGCTAGGGCCAGACATCGAGCATTGGGTGAGGCCTTTCTCGTTAACCTGGGGGATGTATCGGAAGTGAAGATCGGGGAGCTGCTACACTTCCTGAACTCCTCCGGTTCGATCTAGGCATCCTTCCATCCCCTGTTAGCCCAACCATCTTACAACCGATTTTGCCGAGGTTTGTGGTTACAAAACGGCGCATTCGCGCTAATTGGGCTCTGGCAAGTTGTGCTTCAGCCACCACTTATACCAACCAACCATTATTTTTAATTATTGTGTATACATCTTAGCGACCTTCAAACTATTAAATCGACACTAATCTGTAATTTTGGATATTTTATTACCTCTCTAGTAGTCTGGATGGCTCAACGGTTAGCACGTTCGCTTTCGGTTTTCAATAAAAAAGAGGATTTACGTGTCGGACTATGAGCCCACTCAGGTGTTAAATGAGTACCCATGGGGTAAATAACTCGGCTGAGCGTGTTGCTGATCACACACCTCTGCATAAGACATACCCTCACGATCTAAAAAATGAGATTATGCTAACTAATCTCGAGAGTCGAGACCATGGATCAAATTGGACTGTTGCGCCAGTTATTTCTTTATTACCTCTCACTCATTCCCATGGGAAGGAGGAATTAGGAGTGATGGGGGGAGGGAGAAAGCCAACACATTGGGGCAACTCTTGTCAAATTTGCAGATTTTTCAGTTCAGAGAACCGTTGTAAAATTATCATTTCAATTTTCAATGAAAAATCGATTTTTATGTTTTGAACAGTTGTATCTTTGAAGTAACCGTGTATTTCGAAACCGGGACGTTTTATATCTTTTGTATGAAATTTTATCTAGTTACAGAAATTGAGGTTAAATGTTGGGTTAAATAATTGGGAGAGTTGCAAATTTTGATTTTGTTCGAAAAGTCAAGCTTTTTCACACAATTTATAAAAAATGCTATAACTCTGTAACGGTTAAAGACAGAGTGTCCATGTTAGGTGTCAATTTTGCACAAGTAAACAGTTCTACCTACCATTAAAGAATATACCATCTGAAGCGGGACACCCCGTATAATCGTTGAAGTCCCAACTAGCAAACTTATACGGAATTCGTGAGATGTTTGAGTTTCGTTGACAAGTAAAAGACGTATCCATCAAAAAGGATGAACCCACAGGAATTTCCTAATTATTATTCCACTAACGAACGCACATGACATTCCTTACATCATTCATCCGTATCACATGATGTATGTCGGCAAAATTAACTTCAATTAACTGAACGCTATAAATTGCAAATAAGATAAATTGTACCTTTTTTTCAATTAACTGTCTTTATGCCGGTATGCCGGTACACCCATAAAGCCTCCGTCTTCGCGAACCGCATTCGGCGTGTTTCGTTTAAAACACACCCGTACATACATATATTCGTATATATCACAACTTACAGCCCATTTGTTTATTCCTGCGAAATAATTGAAAGTCGTGGTTTTACCTTTTGTTGGGCTTTTCGCGGAATTGTAAATGCCGGAGGGTTTCCTTTTACAGCGATATTTTTACACCCCATCTCCAACACGTGTTCTGCGTGCTTTCTCAAATTTAATTTAAAACAATTTCCTTTGGAATATTTCCACTCACGTACATACGTGAGTAATTCCCACAGGAAAATTTCAAAAGGCAATTTTCTGACGAGTTGCCTGTTCACGCTCACTATGTGTCTTGGTTTTTTTCCCGGCAACATTCCGATTTTTTCTACATGATCCGCATAGATAATTGTCTTGCTACGCAACATAGCCAGCAAGCGCCACCTCAGTCGGTATAGTGAGGATGAGGGATGAGATGTGAAATATCTTCTGAAGGTAGACGATAGCGAGTAAGAAGGGTGAACATATCGGCTCCTAATTTACTTTTTCCTTTCTCCAAAGCAACTTTAAAAACAATGCTGAAATTCGTTTGGCGATTTGAAATCAACTTTCAATTCCTTGGGCAAACCGATCCGAAAGTTATCGATAATTTGAAATCGACTTATCGGAAACTTTATCATTGCAATCGATGAAATTTTAACAAGAGTTTCTCTCTCTCTCTCTCTATTTCGTCTCAAGAAAATGGAAACTGGTGAAGAAAAGTTTTGAATAATTGTCTAAGGAAAGTTTCTCTTTTTCAGTATTTTTTCATCATCTTCGTCGTACCGAAATCGTGACCTAGGATCCGAAACTGTTCCAAAGACGTAGAATATGCTGCTGCCTTTGCAGATAGACACGAACGAAAATATTAGGACGTGATTTGCCGAAATATTTCCATGACGTATTGTGCGAACAGGAAGCCTATTAAATAACAATTTTCGATAAAAGTTCGTCCTTTTTATTTCTCGTCCGAATATTAAGCAGAGCGTTTTCCGTTTCGCTGTTTCGCCTCCGGGGCTGGAAATCCATTCATCAATCACTTTTTATAATGTACTTGTCGTATTTTTATTTGGTGCAGTATATTTCATTTGATTTCGCCGCATACACACCTGTTATTAGTCCCAGAATGTTAAATCAGGCACGTTTTTAAGATTACCAATGGATTTTTTTTATATACATACATATAACGAGTTCCTAGTTGAATTGGATTTTTATAGGCCATATTGGGCTGTTTGAATGAAATGGTCCATTAAACATAATGTAGTTTGTGATGGCAGGCTATTAATGATAATGATATTAATTTATCGGTTGCGGAATCGCCTCGAATTGAAAACAGGTAAATGATTTCAGGTAGGGGCTGGAGAGGCGGTTTAAAATTAAATTGATAACGGAACATATGGCTGGTTTTAAATCGGGCGATAATATATTATCCCGATCAATAAAATGAATGTGCTCAGGATTAAGATAACATGGAAATTTATAACGTCAAATCCTTTCATCATAATGTTGAAGTAAATGAGTACTATTTATACACTTCATCTTCACAGAAATTATACTTTGTCAAGAAATTTACAACGCACAGAAGAAAGAGTTTATATTCCTTGCACTACGTTAAAGTATCATCATCATCATCGTGGCCCGACAGCCCGACGTTGGGCCTTGGCCGCGGGATCGTTGTCCACCAATTATCTCGGTCACGTGACTGCGTCCTCCAATCCTGGAAGCCCAGTAACTGCTCGGCGTCCACATATACTGAGCTCTCCCAACGAGATTTCGGTCGTCTAGGCAGTCTCGCTCCGTCGACTCGTTCTGCATTCATTACTCTCTTTGGCATGCGATCATCGTCCATTCGTTGTACATGCCCTGTCCATTGAAGTCGTTGTAGCTTCAGCGATTTTCGAAACTCCCAGCTCATTGTACAGTTCATACAACTCATGGTTGTACTTAATGCGCCATCTACCTCGATTGCAAACAGCCCCGAAAATTCACCGTAGAACCTTACGTTCAAATGTGTCTAGCATGTTTCCGGAGGCTTGAGTTAGGGTCTATGCTTCGCAGCCATAGCATGAAACTGGGCGTATAATGGTTTTGTACACGCGGAGCTTCGTGTTTCTGTGCACATGCTTCGATTTCATTATGGGGAGAACCGAGAAAAAAGTCTTGTTAGCTAACTGTATCTGTCGCTTGATTTCGTCAGTTTCGTTGGCGTCCCTTGACAAGTTGCAACCCACTTATGTATATGAAGTCGTTCACGAACTCGATGTTGAGGTCCCCCACATTGATGCTCGATTGTGCAGGTGTCCTTGTCGTTGATTGCATCATTATTTTAGTTTTACCCTCGTTGATACGTAGTCCAACTTCTTTAGCAGCGGCATCGAGTGTATGATGAAGTTCTTCTGCGTCAGCCAATCTTCGGGACATGATGTTGATGTCGTCGGCGTACGCTGCTAATTGTGTCGACTTGATGAGTAGCGTCTTGCAGTTGCCCATATTCTTAGCCCGAATAGCGTATTCCAATGCTAGGTTGAAGAGCGTCGGTGCCAGTCTATCGCCCTGTTTCAGACCAGTGCGTGTTTCCAATAGATCAGTAAGTCGATTATGATTCCTGACTTGTGAGACGGCGCTGGCCATCGTCGTCTACGCGCTGAGCTACCGGTCGCCCCTTGAATGTAGGAAAACAGGCTTTTTTGTACGTTTTAGACGAAATGCTTATTTTTCAAATAGGTCAACTGATAATCATATACACATTCGTATCATTAATATTCAAGATCATCGTGGCGCAACAGCCCGATGTCAGGCCTTGACCGCCTGGATCGTTGTCCTCCAATTATCTCGGTGACATGATCGCGTCTTCCGATTTTGGAATCCCAGTAGCTGCGCGGTGTCCGCATATATCGAGCTCTCCCAACGAGCTCTCGGTCGTCCTCGCAGTCCCGCTCCGTCGACTCGTTCTGCGATGTACATACATGCCCTGCCCATTGAAGTCGCACTCCGCCGGGCAATTGATCGAAGCAACGGGCAAATATCAGTTGAAGCTCACACGCTCGTAAAGCGCTGGATTCCGGGTTCTCGAGGTCTCACACACACCTGAATAATACTCACTCTTCGCGCTAACAATAATTTGTCACTATCCCAGCATACCAAGTGAACCGCATCAGCGAGTCACTTTGGCAAGCAAAACCTTCGCAAGTGAGTTCACTAGCGATGCGCGCCGGTAATAACTCTGTCGTTCCAAATTTTCATTCGCGACGAGTCTTATTTTTCAGATCACTGACGAGTTATTGGTGAAAGTTTTAGCGAAGGTTCTCCTCGCATTTCTCCGCTCTTAGCGAGGGTTTAGCGAAAAAAATTGATTAAAAGAACACAGATAATATTATAATAAAAACCTTCGCTTACATGGGCTTTAGTGGCTCTTTAGCGAGTCGCACACCCTCGCTAAAATAAAAACCTTGTTTTGGTTCGCTATCCTTCACTTTAACTGCATTAAAAAGGTTCGCTATCATTCGCTTCTTGGTGAACCTTCGCTACGTGGTATGCTGGGTAGCACAATGTCACTGATTATATGAATACTTACACCCAATAAATATTACTTTGCAGTAAACTCCACTATTGATGCTAGGCAACCTCTCGATTTGGTGAATACCGGCTGTTCGGCTATTAATGGATGGGCCGTTAAGTGAAAAATGAAATTTTGGTATTATGAGTTGCACCGAGTCTAGTTTTCACAAAACCACATCTTCAGCGCTTATCAGATAGAATCTTTCACTAGTAGTGAAAGTGGTTTTAAATGAGTACTCGGTCGGTTTTTAATGCGTACCCGGTAGGTTTTTGAAGAATCGATTCTTAACGAATCGATTTTTGAAGACTCGGTTTTTTTTTATTCCTCAGCCGGTTTTTAATAAGTACCCGGCCGGTTTTTAAGGAGTAGGTTTTTGAAAACTCGGGTTTTAATGAGTACCCGATCGGATTTGAATGAATCGGTTTTTAATGAGTACCCGTTAAGTTTTTGAAAGCTCAATTTTTAACGTGGCGTTTTTTGAAGACTCAGCTTTTGGCTACCCATTAGCTTTTCAACGAGTCGGTTTCAAATGAGTACCCTATCGGTTTTTGACGAGTCGTTTTTTTTACCAAAAGCCCGTTTCGTTTAATGAGTCGTTTTTTAAACCGGTACTTGTGAATCTCAGGCCAGGTACTATCAAAAGACCAATTTTACAGGTCCACTTCAACCTAGCTTGGCAATACGTCATCTGGATTAATGCGCGTACCAGGGGTACGATCACAATACCCTCAACATACCATCTGATCACCAGACTAGGGAGCTATGCTTCGAGCAGTCCTTCCGGTCAATTGTCTGGAATAGAGAGCAGTGGGCGGAGTCCTTCAGCTCTCTTCATTCTGACACAATAAAATGGTTCACGGACGGGTCCGAAACGGATAAAGGGTCAGGTGCGGGCAATGTCGGCCCAGGACACAAAATTTTCATCCCCAAGGGAAATTTCCCCACTGTCTTCCAGGCGGAAGTGCATGCCTTTGAGGTCTGTGCACGACTGTGCCAGGCCATAAGCTACACTAACAAGAACATAGGAATCTTTACCGATAGCCAGGCGGCCATAATGGCACTGACTAGTCCATCGGTTCACTCAAGGCTAGTTAAGTCTTGTCAAGATATCCCTAACATCGTCGGGGCCTCCAAAAACTTCACTATCTACTGAGTTCCTGGGCACTCCAATATTGTAGGTAATGAACAAGCAGACGAGTTTGCCAGACAGGCATCTGAGGCCCCCTACATTGGTCCAAACCCTTTCTGCGGTATACCTATCTGTCTTTTCAGGTAGCGGATTAGGGAATGGGAGCGAGAGAGAGCTGCCTCTCTGTGGGAAGCTCTCCCAGGTATGAGACAATCAAAATTGTTCATTGCTGCCTACTCTCATAACCGGTCCCTTGATCTACTCAGCCTGAGCAGACACAGGGTCAGAATTATATGTGGACTTCTAACACGTCACTCCCGTCTTCGAGGTCACCTCAAAACGATGCGCATCGTTTCGGATGCAAGCTCTCGTTTCTGTGAGGCCGACGACGAAATCCCAGAACACATCCTCTGTGAATGTGAGGCTCTAGCTTGCCGTCGAACAGTTTGCTTCGGCATTGCCTACAAAACAATTACATAATCTTGACACTGCAGCAAATGAAGTTCCACTATTCTGATGCCGCAATTAAGAACAAATTCGTCAGCGAAACCAAACATCAACATCGGAAATTTCAGCTTGGAATGCGTAGCCGACTTCAAATATTTGGTCAGCAACTTGTGAAATGACACTAGCGAGACGGACAAATTAATAATATTTTCGCCTCTCCCTCTTCAATTTACTTTGAACTAGAAAAATATACCAGACATGGAATGCACTTGATATCATATTTCATATGGAAGTCCAATTGCATTTAACAGATGAAAAATTGAGCTTCTTACACTAGATTTAGGTCTTGGTCGTCATAGAGTCAGCAGGCTTTGTTTAATATTGCAAGAAATCTGCTATGTTCCCCATATCTAATATTTCTGTCATTTATCTTAAATCACGTTACCAGAATATTGTTTCTATTTCTTAATCGTTTTATGGGTTGTTCCTCAGGCCCCATAAACGTAATATCATGATAGAGCTCGTATTTTCACAATATGTATCGTGACATTCGTGATTGAAATTCTATGAAATTTTAAACACTTATTACAAAATAGCTTTATCATTTGAAAAGTGGTCAAGAGTCAAGCCTTCAACGGGTCGATACTTTGAAATACTGAAAACTATTACCGCATGCATGCTTTCAGGCTAATTGTACGTAATGTAGATGGAAATTTTGAATTTTTCATAAGCCTAGCTGACATGTTGTCTCGACGAACTATTCATTAGTTGAAACGCTAAGTGTTAATGTTTCATAAGCAGGACATCTAGGCTGGATCGAATAACGCTGTCACATGGTTTCAATTTGGTTCTTTTACTTCTCTAGTTGCTTTCTGGCAGTTGACAGACATCGAACTGCCAATTGAGTGCCATAAATGCCTCAATTAAAAGCTGAAATTTGCATGAGTTCCGAACAACAAGTTCTCGTTTTAATCGTGACTAAGCGCGGAGTGATGTAGAGTCTAATACCAGTCACAATATGTAATTAGTAGCAATAAAAATGGATGTATGTTCTTAAAGTTTTCACTTTGGTGCTAATATTAGATAGGTGCGTGTCATTTGTTTATGGCATTGTGAGGAGGCGGGAAGTTTGATAGGCCTTATATGAGAACAGTCATTGTGGAAGACTAGTTATTAGTCTAAACTAGGAAAAAACTTCTTCGTTACGTGTGGTCTTTTTGGATGAAGTTTTAAAACTTCGTTGACGTTATATATTAAATTATTCACTGATAACTACACTGGCTACAAATTTTGACAATTAAATTATACGATTTTCGTATTCAAATAGATCCATAGAAACTTCGTATAAAAGCTGTAAATTTAGAGTTTCTTACTGGCTGAAGGATGATGGAACATGGACATCCTCGAGTCACGAAATAATCGAGGTTTTGCTTGAGACACATTTCCCGAAATCACCACTATACTAGTCAATTGCCCTAGCCCTTGTGAGGCATAGTGCGCCAACTGTTCCATGTGGCCCAGTTGACGTTTCGTTGGCATAAACTGGTTTCGGAGAATGCCGTCGCCAACACGCACCTCCTAAAACACGTAGTGTAATGTAATTTCCCTTCTATTATCTCGAAAAAATATTACATGCAGCTATGACTTCTCCAAGTCAGCCGGCCCTGATGGTAACAGTCCGGCGGACCTACAGCACATGCTGTACCCCTTGTACCCTTGGATAGAATCGATTTTTAGAGCCAGCCTGGAATTTTCATATAATAAAATATACTCAATTGCCCTAACCCCTTGTGGGGCATAGCGCGTCAACTGTTCCATGTGGCCCAGTTGACGTTTCGTTGGCATAAATTGGTTTCAGAGAATGCAGTTGCCAGCATGCACCTCCTGCACATCCATGGCCACGAACGTTGTCGTGGACGGGATTCGAACCCGAAACGCCGGTAGTCAAACATGAGACTGATGCCTCAACACACTGCGCTACCGGTCATATTAAAATATGACACAGAAAAAACTCTCACGCACCCCCAAAATAGCTCCGACAATTCAGCCTATAATGAACTATGCTAAAGGTGCTGGAGCGTTTGGTCGACATACAATTACGGAGTGTTATTCCAACGCATCTTCTAACCGCCTCCCCGCACGCTTACTTGACAGACCGATCTGTGTTCTGTGGATACTGCTTCACACTCTCTCATAGGACACACTGAAAAGTTCCCCGCCTGTAAGGAGTTGCCTTTCGGCCTTGGATGCGATTACACCCCGCATTCATGTTGGCCTGAATCAAGCCCGCCCATGTCATAGAACCATTTTGGTGGCACTTAACTTGTCGAAAGCCTTCAACCCAGTCAACAATTAAACGCTTCTATCTGACATAGACTGCTCATCCCTTCCAACACAATACACCAAATGGATCGCCAACTATCTCGCTGGTAGGCAATCCTAAACGGGACTTAAGAACAGCAAGTCGAAGCTCAGGAAAACTAAACAAGGTGTTCCCCAATGAGGAGTATTATCTCCCACCTTGCGTATCCATTTATTGTTCCGCCTTCCGGGATACAATTGCGTTCTTGCGTTCAGGCGGAGGTTATTGCAAACTCCGAGACTTTAACCTAGCTTGCGCAGAATGTGATAGCTGCCAGGGCCAGGGGCATTATAATATATACGGATAGTCAACCAGCGATTAAAGCGTTCAATTCTGTCTTGGTTCCGTCAAAGACAGTATTCGAGTTTCGCAGCTTTCTCTTGGAGTTGGTTACTAAAGCTGTGGTGTATGATAGGGCCAACTCCAGATGGATCAGTGGCACTACATGTCATGTAACTAGGCAAATATGGCCTAAAATGGATCCCTGCCGCTCTTACGGGCTAAAGATGCTGAGCAGAAGCCATTTAAGAAACGTGGTGGGATTTATCACTGTACACTGCCATATCGGAGACCATGCCAGGAGTCTTCGGCTCCCACGAAATAATTATTGTAGAAGCTGTTGAAAAAAGAAGGAGTAAAGTCCTTCTCACATTTTGAGTGTTTGCTCCGTCTTAACGAGGCGCAGGAAAAACAAAACTTTTTCATTGATCTAGATGTTTTAAAAGTTGTAAAAATCAATCAGTTTAATCTCTCCATTGTCAGCTTTCGCTGAAATTTTAGGACACCCTTGGTCGACCTTGATTCGAAATGCAGTTTCATTTCATGTAAAGCAATGCAGTTATCATCATTCCGCAATGTGTGACCTATCCACTACCATTTTCGCCTGCGAATCAATTTGTCGACTGGTATACTATCCTTACGCCGATTTAGGTCTTTATTTAATAATGTTTCATATCATTATACCGTATTTTTTTCAATACATGCAATCACCCCCCAAAAGCCAAAATCTCAGCCTAATCAATGATTAGTTAGTTCAAAGGTCATCACTATACACACTACAATTACACAGACGAAAAACATATTCCACCACAAATATTCATACTCATGTCATAAATCAGTTATTTTACGAGTGCAAGGAAATATAAAAGCATATTTATTTACCGTATACATTTCAACGATTGGTACCGTCCTCCAATCTCAGGACAATTTTTCCTCCTTTTCCAAGCTCTGGTGCAATACCATGTTACTCTCCATAGATCAACATATATTTCGATATTACGAACTTTCGACGAAATCTCTATGAAGGATAAGAGGCAAGCCAGGGACGACCACCAGTCATCGTCATACACACTTGGAATGTCATGCCAGGAAACATTGTTCCAAGTAAGGTACAATGTTGATATTATGCAACCCCCTTCAATTGTTTGTACTCGGCAGCTCGCTAACAAGTCATATTTATGGTAATTTATGACACAAATCGTATCTTGACAATGGCCATGATGAAGGGGAATAAAATAACGAACGAAGCGACTATGAAACAACAACGCGTACGGCGAAAGCAGATCCTTGTCTATAACTTCGCGAATGGCAATGGAAAAAAAGCGTGTCGTGGAAATATGCGAACGTGAATGCCGCGGGAGAACCACAAGGAAGCAAAGCCTTCTCGTTTTTAGTGGAATCTATTGCTTGATTTCAGGTTGTGTTCTTCGTAGCCAGCGCGATGCTGCCTGCCAAAAATGAAAAGACGGAGTGGCTGGTTCATTTATAAAACACGGCGAAATTTGTTGAGCCTGTGAAAGCCCTTACTGACAGCCACTGTAATACTATATTCAAATATATGTAGGTGGGCGTATGAAAACGCGAAAAAATACCGAACAACAAATTCGTTTTTCTCTTTTTATTTTGTTGTAGACTTTGCGAACAGTCTATGAAGTAAGTGATGGATTGTTATTGGGCTGGTGTGTTGACAGAAGTCGTTGTAATTGCAGCACGCAATTCCTTTTTTGTAACAAAAGCCATTATTTTAGGTTAAAACAAGAGTTCCTACTTACTTCTAATGGATATTTCATAACCTTTAGCTAGTTCAGTGATTATGCTGTACTCGGTCCTCTGTAAGATGTCTATCCAAAAATTTTGAAATCGGAATACGACTATGTCTGTGGGTTAAGGCTCAAGTCCGCTGGCGGTACTAATATCAAACATTCAAATTCACCCCTTTTCTATTTTCTACAAACATTAGCCACTTTCGATTCACCTTATCTTAGACCATTTTCATACTTACAAAACGACATACTGGTTTTAATCCTGGTCTCGTATGGGATCTCAGCGGATCTTTCCGCCTCCATCTAAATGTATACTGAGTCCGGAATTCGCCCCCACGACGGCGAATTATCTGTTCGCTCGGCGCAGAGCCGTGGCGTTCTTTTTGGCCTGTGGCCGAAATGTAGTGAATCGAAAGTGGCTAATGTGGTGTAATCCAAATATGTAGAACTAATCTTCATCTTTTAATGCAGGAGTCAGCAAACTCCGGCCCGCGAGTTAATATTGCCTTTGACATGAAGCAATTATATACAAAATTATATAAATATGTAGTTTAAAATGAAGTTTCACGTCAAATCGTTATCAGCTTCTCCTGTGCGAGATTCGCACTGCATCTAACGATGCTACCACAATACACGCGAGTACTGACCAAACACTCGCCTAATTGTGGAAATTTGCTTGGTGATTGGCATATAGTATTTCTCCTGTATTCGCCGATTAATTGTTAATTAAAACTAGTCGATGAACAGTATTCCTCACGATGACTCGATGTAAACATTCATATGTTCGTTGCAAACTGCTCGATAATTGACAAGTACGGCAATTTGTGAGCATTTACTCGGTAATCACCGAGTCGCAAATAATGTGGTGGTATCACCATAAGACTCCCACTTTTAAATACCAAATTATACATGCAATCTGTGTCGCAAGAGCAGCTTTTGATTTTTCTCTGGTACAGGACTCAATAGCATAGATCTTGTGGCAATGAGTCATGTGTCAGAGGAAATTCAGAGGCTTTGTGGAGTGCGCATTGCTCTCTGCACAGATAAACGGGTAACTATCAGTGCACCCTCGTCACATGAGCTCTTGTCGAGTCTGACAAAAGTGTACTTCGAAGCCTTCAATATCTGCCGGCATCCAACCAAGTCACTCTATGAACTTCTAGCGGTTAGAACCCATTCTTTGCTTTGGCTAGCTCTCAGGCAGAATACTGAACTGGACTAGGGCAATCAAACCAATTATTATACATTGCCGTAGTTTTGTTCTATTACAAATTTAATTATAAAATTATATTTAAAAGGCGAAAGATTTATTCGACATATAGTTTTACCATTCTGTATCCGATATTTTATTTTTTCACAATTTTCATTTCAGATTCGCAGTCAACGACCCCCAAAAACTCTCAAATAGTAGCTTTCAGGACGATCGGATGTATTTTGTGAAAACAGTGTTACCATTCTTGATTCGATATTTTGTTTTTCACAATTTTGATTTTAGGTTCGTTAGCAGCGACCCCGAAAACCCCCGGACAGTAACTTTCAATAATATTGAATGTATTTATAGAAAAGAGTGTTGCCATACTAGGGCCCCTGTTTTGTTTCATACAATTTTGACTTCAGATTCGCAATCAGCGACTCCAAAAACTCCCGAATACAGATTTTCAACTTAATATCTTAATGTTTTCTATTTTTGGCCAACTTTTTTGAATTTTTGGCCACTATGCGGCCCTGCCAAATGTGCAGACTGAGCATTTGAGCAGAGTGTTCTTACATAGTGGCGTAAGATCTGCAGCCTAATGAAACAAAATGTTATTTTACATTTTGAAAATCATATGGTAGCCTTCATGTTAGTTTTAAAAAGGTTTCGGTTTTGTGCCATTTCACTAACTGCACTACGCGCTTAAGCTATTGCCATTTTTTTTTTAACACCAAAGCAAACCGAAATGGTAATAGCTTATGCTATTGCCATTTCGGTTTAAATGAGTGTCTAAAACCCTATCCTTAGTGTGGCCTTAATATAAAGATTTAAAATGGTTTCGTTTTCTTTGTTCTTTTTCGTCGACGAGATAAAATCGTAACCCATATTGATCGCCGAATATTTTCGGCATTTTTCTACACTTTTTGGATACTTTTTCGACTAATTTCTTCCCTTTTCAATTTCCTGGGACTGAAGAAAGCCATAAGGTAGTTTAAGATAGCCTTAGGAAAGCTTAACGGTACTCGATCGCCACACACTTGCGTCCAAAATCCAGTTTGTCCCGCGTCCAATTCAAAATTCGTAGTGTGTAGAGTTAAAGTTGAGAGCTCCGGAATCCACCGCAGTCCAAGTTCATTAAATTTGCTCAAAATTCACGCGACTGCCTCGACATTTGTGCGCGAAACCCGTCTAACGGAGTTATTTTTTTTTATGTTTTGTGTTGTCAGTGTTAAATGGTAACAAAGAAAACGCTTTTACTTGTTGGCAGCCACCAGGGTGTTTACGCAAGCCTTTGCAATGCAATTGACAGTGCGTGAAATTAAATCGGATAAGTGAAAATTGAGTTCGTCATCGAACTTAAATTTTAAAATGTTTGGCTCGCGATGGATTGGATTGCAGTGTGTGTCCCCGAAATTTGGACGGGGCACACGCGTCCAAATGGAGGCTAGTGTGTGGCGATCTTAAGATAGCCTTAAAGCGACAATTCTATTGCCTATTTCATTTTAATTGACTGGATAAAATCTCACCGATCCCACATTGGACACTAAATGACTTCGGACATTTTCTAATAACATAACATTTTCTTCAACAATTTTCTGCTGTAAATTTTAATCGATATGTACATAATCACCAAAAAGTCATAAGGTAAGGTGTAAAAAAGTTTCGGTTTATGCATCTTGTGACTAATGATATTTGATTGGCCATTTCGTTTTCTAGATAAAATTACACTGATCCCACATTATGCGCCGAATATTTTCGAGTTTTTGGCTAATTTCTACTATTTTCACTGACGTAAGTCACAAAAAAGTCTTAAGCTAACCTTAACGAAACTTAAGATAGCGTCAGGAAAGCTTCACGATGCCTTAAGATGATCTTAAGATATGTTATAATCACCGGTACTGTTACTAACCAGTCGTCCAGGATCTTTAAGGGGGTAAGCCCACTTGAAATTGTTTTTGTTTTTAATGAGAAAAAAATAATATCAGTTTGAGTGCACATTTTCATGCAAAAAGATCGTAATTCCGAAAATTAAGACTTTTTAGTTTCTGGAGCCATATTAACTCTGTTTTTTTTTTTGTACTGCGGTCTAGGTTAATTGGGGGTTATCCGGGTTAACTTACACACATTACACAAACAACATACTCTTGTCGTTTGTGTAATGTGTGTAAGTTAACCCCCAATTAACCTGCACCGCCGTACAAAAAAAAATTCGCCTATTATCTCTACTTTTCAAACAATCACGTTTTTTCTCAAGAACCGGTAGACGGACTTCCGTTTTCTTGTTTTTTTTTTTGTTTTTAATTGTAAGCAAATAGTAGTATATAGGGGCGACCGGTAGCGCAGTGTGTTGAAGCATCGGTCTCATGTTTGACTACCGGCGTTTCGGGTTCGAATTCCGTCCACGACGACGTTCGTGGCCATGGATGTGCAGGAGGTGCATGCTGGCAACTGCATTCTCCGAAACCAATTTATGCCATCGTAACGTCAACTGGGTCACATGGAACAGTTGACGCGCTATGCCCCACAAGGTGTTAGGGCAATTGAAAGAGAGAAGTAGTAGTACTTCAAACAGACGGGAGGGGTTTTAAAAAAAATTAGGACTCGTTGAGAAAAAAAAATGATGAAGTTGTCAGAAATATAAGGTTTTCCGTCGAGAGTCGTATTTTCTGTATTTGGGGGAAGGTTCGAGCTGCATTTGAATGCAAAATTCAACTCTCTAGCTGCCGTAGTTTTCGAGTTAGAGCCATTTGAAAAAGTGCAAGGGACGCTCTAGCTGCCTCTGTTTAGGAGAAAAGCACACTTTTATATTTTCGGTCGAGGGGTCACTCTGCCTTGAAATTTTCGGGTTTCTACGCCGGTTTTCGTCCGGAACGGTATTTTCTATTTTTGGGGGAAGGTTCAAGCTGCATTCCAAGGAAAAATTCAACTCTCTAGCGGCCGTAGTTTTCGAGTTAGAGCCATTTGAAAAAGTGCAAGTCTGGGCCCTCTAGCTGCCTCCGTTCAGGAGAAAAACACAGTTTTTTTATTTTTCGGTCGAGGGGTTATTTTGCCTTGAAATTTTCGGGGTTTTTCGCAGTTTTTCTTCCGGAATGGTATTTTCTATTTTTGGGGGAAGGTTCAAGCTGCATTCCAAGGAAAAATTCAACTCTCTAACGGCCGTAGTTTTCGAGTTAGAGCCATTTGAAAAAGTGCAAGTCTGGACCCTCTAGCTGCCTCCGTTTAAGAGAAAAACGCACTTTTATATTTTTCGGTCCAGGGGTTATTTTGCCTTGAAATTTTCGGGGTTTTTCGCAGTTTTCCGTCCGGAATGGTATTTTCTATTTTTGGGGAAGGTTCAAGCTGCATTTCAAGGAAAAATTTAACTCTCTAGCTGCCGTAGTTTTCAAGTAAGAGCCATTTGAAAAAGTGCAAGTTTGAGCCCTCTAGCTGCCTCGGTTTAGGAGAAAAACGCACTTTTATATTTTTCGTTGGAGGGGTCACTTTGCCTTGAAATTTTCGGGGTTTTCGCAGTTTTTCGTCCGGAATGATATTTTCTATTGTACATTATTTTTTGTAAATCGGTCAGGTTGTCAATTGCTCTTGTCTATTTGTTGTATTGGTATTGAGTTATGGCCCCATAAAATTTGAATTCGTTTGCTCAAGGGGTTTTTGAGAAAATGGGACAAACGTGGCGAAACGGTAATTTTTCGATCATTGGGATAAACTTTTATTCTTCTACGCAAGTATGATATATATGGTTTTGACAACACTACTTTGATAGAAAAACTCAGTTTTAGTAGTATAAAAAATTTCAAGAAGTTTAAACAAAGAGTTCTTGAGATATCAATTAAAATGTAGAAAACTGGCTTTCCACCGGAACATATGGGCTTACCCCCTTAAGGTCAAGAAAATACGGAGAAAAACAAATGCGAAACCATCGAGTTGTCCGGTTTTTAGAGGTTTTGTCTGAAAAATAACTGAAAAATGCGTGTCCGCTTCCGGCTGTAGGAGCGTCCTGTTAAGGGAGTCTAATTTGTTTGAAAACATGCAAAAACGTTCGGGACTTAAAAGTTTGTCCGCTTATAAGAAGTGTCTGGTTATGGGAGGTGTCCGTACAGAAAGCGTACACTACATACGAAAGTGCAAAACGAAATCAATTATAAACTCATTTTGTGAAAATTTTTGACTTAGACCACTTTCATAATCAAGGGCACAGTTATGAAGGATATACTTGTGTACCACATTTGAAAAAAAAAGCGAGAAGTAACACTGGTTAGGCAACTTTTCTTTTTTACTTTCACTAATATTAATCATAAAAATTAGCACTAGCTTTTATATACCTATCATTACTTTTGACGTCGATCCCTAGCGATCATGTTTTTTTTTCAAAACCACCACTGCATTTTGCGTCAAATCCAATTTTTTATTTTTATATGAAACCCAACATTGTGATTCGACTCCACTTTTGTTTAGCCCTTGCGGCACTGGCAATAAACTGCCTGCTATAGAATTAGATAAATTTTCACTGAAATCGTTTTGGATTTGACCGCAACCAGAAATCGCTTTTTTTTCGAAATTATGACGAAAAATGAACTACGCTTAACTGAGCAAACAAAAAATCCTCCATTGGCAACAAGACTCAACCATATTTATTACTAGCTAAATCTACATACAAATTCAGAGCCAGTCAATGACTATAAAAAATACTAGACAATTCATTATGTTACAAATCCTCCAACTTAAGTACACAGGACTCACTCAAACTTTCCGCAAAACTCTTCTCTTCAAAGAAACGAACCCCTGAAAACCACGACCAGTCACTGGAATAACCATTAAAACGATTACAACATCAATTTTTCATAAACTTAACCTGTCCAAAACTGCAACTTATGCAAAACTCGAACGAAGAAGAAACCAGTTCATGTCCATCTTGCACTGTCATCATACACTTACAACAACCTCATAATTATAACGAAAAGAAATAAGTTCAAAAGTTCATCTTGTTTCTTTCGAGACTTACATACTTCCTGCATGTCTGACTGGTCCGTCCTATCGACCAGACACCAGACGAAACTTTTCCCGTGAAACATGGACATCAGAGAGGAACGAGCAACAAACGCAAAAAAAAACATGAAATTATGGATGATGATACCCTTAATAATAAAAATACCCTTGACTTTCAAAAGTAAACCCTTTTATCTTTTCTTTTGCTTCCTGAAAGATTGCAAATAGGAAGGATGCGGCTAGCAGCAAGAAAATAAGCAGGAGGCGTTTTTTCAGCCGGACCGAGATATTTAACTTTTGGACTTGGCGAAAGTCATTTATTACGAGAATGTTGATTGGGTAAATAGGAAGGTGATTAGCTGAGCCTTACAGCATCGGCAAGAACTTTGTAATAATTATGTATTACAATAAATATGGAGTATGAGATCGATGATGTTATAATGATGCTAGCTATCACGGAGATTTTAAATGACCCATTGTGCCCACTGGAATCCATTCTTACACTTTCACTTTTTTGCTAACGCTTTCCAGGATACGCTTAATTTCAAAATGAGACCAAAAACTGTGAACTTACCTCGATGATGTCTTATATGATGCTGTCCATTGATGTTACCTCCACAGCATGGTTGCTCGTAGTATAAATTCCACGTATTCTCGTAGTCACACAGGACTTTATCCACAAATGTTACCGCCAAAAATACACATAGATAATTAACCACGTATTTGCACATTTTAACTTAATAAATTCGCCACAAGGATGTAAGAAATCACCGCGAAATTTTTTTTATTTTATATCTTTAATCACTGTTTAAAAGTATTTTTCGCAGTTTTCTCGTACATGATATTCCGGCATGAAACTAAAATAAATTGCATCACATAGATTGCTGGAAAGCATTTTCCTGCACTGCAAGGGTGTATTCACAACATTCACTGATACACTGACCAGGCTCTGTATGTTTATCAGATATGATAAAATACAGATTTGGTTTCCAAAAGCCTTTTCACATTTAACGGCATCTGTTATCCTTTTACACTAAATCGAAAATCATAATCGACCTGAGTTTCGAGGAGGAACCATTTTAGAGCTAAATACACAAATCCCTATTGTAGGGTTGAAATTATTTAGAAGGGTTCGAAATCACTCTTCTTCACGTGAATCACCACCTGTTCTCATACGCAATCGTCATTCTTTCCGTAACACACTTTCCGCCTGACATCGAATACGCTTCGCGACTGACTGAATCGCATTCGAATCACTTGTTATTAAACACTTTCCCAGTCATCTGTTTGACGAGTCGCAAGTCAACGCAGCCACCACTGTGGAATGAAACCCACTCCGACCGGTTCCACAATCCACCCCCAAAAACTCACCGTCCCGAAACGAAAATATTCGATGCACCACACGGGAAGGTCTCGCTTCTGCTCCGATGATATTCACGCAGCGATGCTCACTCTTCGTCCTTTCCGTAATTATCCACTTTCACCCCATTTATTCGCGCCGTACCTAGAAACGAAAGGAAGAGAACAAAGGGCTTAGAGTTTAGGGATCATACAACTTCTCTCATAAATTCTATAGTGTGTGGAACTTCATTTCACTGTTGGACCATACGCCTGCGCTTGACCTTGCTGCTTACTAAATATACCCCCCCCCCCCCTTTGGAGTTTGTCGTCGTCACTGCTAAAGGAATCTGAATCAGGTTTTGAACTAACCGTCGTCGAGGTGTAAGCTCTCGGAAGAAGGAAGCAACCGTATTTATGGTATATTGAAGCAGATCCAAAGAGGTCCTCGCGTCGTCCCTACATTTGGTTGTAGATTTGTGTCCTTTTTGTCTGAACTGTCTGTCTGACGTCGAGTTTTGCCAGGTCACAGTCATCACAACTGTCGCGTCTTGGTATTTGAATGAAGGCTATGCACCGGAGCATAAAAGTAATGAAAGCACTTTGGTGGTGGTGGTTAGAAAAGATATTGATGATACCTAAAAAGTCGTCCCGGAAACTAAGCACGGATATAGAGATATAGAGCATCTTAAGGTATACGGTGTGATCGAAACAGTAGGAAGCGGTGAAGATATTTCAAAATTGAAACCGATGTGAATTGAGTAACAGAAGTCTGAAGCAATCGACCACTTCAGTAACTTTGAAGAAATTTAAACGATGGTCAAAGCTGTTATGTAACTTATAGTCATAAATGCCACAATTTACTGCAATTTGGCTGAACGTGCGTCTCGAACAATATGTATACAGTTAATAAAGAGGGTCTACTAAAGGCTAAATGGTTGATCCTTGGTTTTATTTATCTGTTGAATAATTCTGTTTAACAGGACTAGAAGTACCAGTTACTAAAGTAGACACAGATTACAAAAATAAACAGAAATAAAAGGATATATTTTACATAAGATAATGTAACTATAAATAACATAAATAACTGGCGCAACAGTCCAATTTGAACCATGGCCTCGAGATGAGTTAGCATCATCTCATTTTCTAGATCGTGACGGTCTTGTGCAGAGGTGTGTGATCAGCAACACGCTCAACCGGGCTATTTTCCCCATAAATGGGTACTCATTTAACAGCTGAGTGGGCTCATAGTCCGACACGTAAATCCCCTTTTTTATCGAAAACTATCGCATTCAGTAGGAATCGAACCAGGGCCCAGTGCGTAGAAGGCGAACGTGCTAACCGTTGCGACATCCGGACTACAAATGTAATGTAACTATGACATTGTTAATTGCCTTGACCCCTTGACATGGGCGCGTCAACATCTCTAGCATTTCTATGCCTTGTTGATGTTTCGATAGCATATCTAATTTTCGGAAGTGCAGTTGCCAGCATGCACCTCCTACCCGCGCCGTGTTTATACTGACAAGCTCGGAACACTGTGAGAGTTCAGTTAGTACTCACAGGCAGTTTTTGATCGCGCCGAGATTTGAACTCCTAGCTCTAGATTAGTATCGTAGAGCGGCGACCGAACGGCCAGCGAGCGCGACAAACTATGACATAATAAAACCAAATCCCGAAAATATAATAATTCAAAAGATAATTCATACAAAAATTAAACAGTATTTAAATGAAAAAATAATGGTAATGAAAAAATTTGAAAAATTAAAGAGCGTCAAAAGAATACTTTTGAAGTCGCTTTTAAAAATAGAGAGCGATGATAGGAAGGGGCCAAGCTGAAGACTACATGGTTGCCCTGTAATCTAAAGTAAAGGTGAACGATAGTAGAGCTCAGTTCTTGGAAATGGAACAGAAATTGAGCCGATAATCGGCTGTCTCTGCTGGAAAACCTGATAGAGAATTAATCGGACAAATAAGTCGAAAGAAGACCTTTGCAAAGATTAAGGAAGAAGCACTCATCCAAGTACACTCTGCGCATTTCATGAGATGGGATATTAAGTTGAACTAGGAGCTCAGGAGGTTGGAGGTAGTTTAATAGTATTCGAGTGGATTTATGTTGGATGGACTCGACCAGACAGGAGAACAATTTTCATGAGAACGCTAATATGAGTTTATATATTTTATTTGGTTGGAAAATAAATAATTATTGTTAATTAACCTATTGACCATTATTTTTAGTAGTTGTTGAAAAATTGCTAGGAATAGCAATTTGTCTATTTTAGTAACTTTTATTATTAAATGTTAATTAAAAAAAAATATCGCAGTTGAGTAGTGAAGGGTTGCGGTGATGTTAGATTAGGTTAAAATGCTGCCGCGGATGACGCGGCACACACTGGCCACCAAAGGGCCCGTTGTGATACCAATCAGGATGAAACCTATCCCATACAGATTACTATTCATTTAACCAGCCAGAGCTGGCAATGACCCGATAAAGCCTCAGCGGGCTCATGCCCCTTAGCTCTTCTAAATGGGGCCACATGGAACAGTTGACGCGCTATGCCCCACATGGGGTTAGGGTAATTGAGTATAAAAATGTGTAGATCAAATTTTGGTTTCGAATCAAATATCATACCCAGATCCTTGGAACGATCCACTTTCTGTAGGGTGGATTCGTGGATTGCATACTGCAAAGATAAGGGTTCAGGGAAAAGGACATTAAAAATCACTTATTCACGTTAAGTTACAGATCTTTTAACTGACACCAATTTTTCAGAGCAACGAGATCAGACTGAAGGCATGAGCTATCTTCAATCGATCTAATTACCGTGAACAATTTGGGATTATCCGCATATAATAAACAAAGTGAGGAAATATGAAGAGGAAGGTTGTTTATGAAGATGTTAAAGTGGAAAGGGCCGAGATTGGATTCCTTGGGGACTCCGAAAGTAGGACTGAAAAGATACGATGCGCAATTGTGGTAAACAACACGAAAATCACGTTGTTATAAATATGAAGCAAACCAGAGTAAAAGTGTGCCAGCAATTCCAAAGCCCTGGAGCTTAGCAAGCTGCAGGTTGCGGTCAACGGAGTATTGACTCCGTTGACCACAAAAAAAATCAGTATACATGACATCAACTTGGTCATGGTTATCCTAGGCTTCTGCGACAGTGTGTTTAAAGGTACTAAGGTTTGTGTTTGTGACGCGACCTTAAACGTTTATGTTGTGTTGAGGAAGGTTAGCGAAATGTCGATTGATAGGGGAGATTATGGTGGATCAGGAGCCACATAACTGCCAGGAGCAGAGGATAGTGCAACGCAATGTGCTAAAAGGCTACACAAAATTAAATCAAGCAGATGATCACTGCAATTGGGCACCGTATTTATTTGCAACAAGCTGCAAAGGGAAATGAACGATGACAAGGTAAGTAAAGTAGGATTTGTATATGAAATTTGCAACCCAGAATGGGAGGGAGACCATTCAACCTTAGTGTCACCATACACCGTCGAACTCTAACTTGAACACGAACCTGGCACAAATGTCCTCTGAATAGCTCAAGACACACACACACTTCACATAAACGTGGAGAAAACCGGTCCACATGTACCATTGTTCGAGTTCGACAGTTTATGGTGACACTATGGGAGCAACATGTCAAATTTCGTTTAAATTGGTTCACGAGAAAAGTCTAGAAAAATGTTTTTTGAAAACAGTTTAGCGAGTAATAGGAACTTACATACCGAATTTAGTTAAAATCGGACCACGGGAAGTGCTCGGATAAAAGCATCGATCATTGCATATGCCCGTCCATTATATGAATATATGGGACGGTTCAAAAATTCACAGGAAGTCAATCCATTGACATTATTATGCAAATACTTGGGCATTGTCGAAGGCACTGCTCGTGGATTTTTTTATGGCTCACTCACTCCCATGTAGTGCTCGAGATTGGTGGTTGCGCTATTTTCCTAATTTATTAAAACCTCAGTCAGTTCTGCATTGGAAAGTGGTTCGTTAGGTCCTTTCTGTCGATGTGATATGATTAGCTAGTATGAAAATGATGATGGTAATTATTTTGCTGTTTGTATTTCACGAGAAACAGCCCGAAAACGAATCAAATACTTAGTTTTTGACCTTGTTGACAATAAAATGTTTGAAAAACTAAAAGTGCTAAGCTTCATGATGTAAATTTGCCACACACACATATTGCAAGCTCTGTAGGCTTTGAACGATTTAGTTTTACAATACTAAACACATTACATTACATAACCACTTTACCTACCTCCTTCCTTTTTCAACTGGTAACCTTATTTTCACAAATAGTTCGAAACTTTTTACTTTTTTTAGGCCAGTTTTTAAGACAATGATTATGCCATGGTAACGTCTACATGATCTGCGTCAATGCCTTCAATCTCCAAAAGACTTATGCATGCCATATACGTTCAGGTTGACCTTGAGGTATGTCTGTGTAGGTATACGTTGAGGTATACCTGGCCTGGGGTACCCTAGTGTGTGTTTTCTCGCTGAACAGGCACCCAGACCTGCGCAGGCGTCCAGACTAAGTACAACTGTACAGTATCTGGGCAGGTATACCTCAAGGTTAACCTGAACGTACTATATATGGCCGGATTTAGCTATTATTAGTTAATTTTAGACTGTAATTTTTCTATTCTGAATTGAATGAAATACGACACTTTTTTAAATTCTGAAGATTTACTAAATTTCATTTGATTAAATCGCATTTACCGCCAATCAATACTCAGAAATTTGGTTGAAATCGACCCACTATTTCATTTACCTCATATACGAGTACAAGTCTTACTACTAATTTCAAAGTAGCAAATGCACCATAAGGCAAGCTAGCCTTCGGCTGTTTTTTATTTCATTTATTTTCTTTTTCAACTCTTTATTTTTTATTTATCATTGAATTGATTTCTTTTATGATAATGCGTTTGAACCGTCGACATAGCGCGATTGGAGTATGCCTATCATTCCGCCTCCATAGATTTGATTACACTGAAATTTCCATATTCCAGTTATATTCAACTTTTTGGGCTTGAAATCGATAAATTCTTCCATTTCGGCACTGGAATCCTATAATTAAAGATTTGTTCAACATGACAGCAACGAATTCTTCAACCCAATTGCAACGGATTCGTCAACTATCCAATATGACAAATTCAGGTTCATTTTGCCTCAGCTCAACCCGTGCAACCCCATCAACTTCCAAATACTCAAATCCTGTACACCGGTAGCCAACAGAAACGTTGACTTGAGCGTAAATGATTCGACTCAGTTACGGTCCAGTCGTTAAGAAAGCGGGAGACGAACAACGTTGGAAAAAGGGTTGATTCGGTTAATCCTTCAACCAGGCGACGACAATCTTTTTGGCAAACAGAACACATGTAAAATTCGCGACTTGTTCTACATCCTTCGAAAGGTCCTTTCTCCTGGCATGGAGCAGTCTATACCACTGGTATAGTCTTCGTAGTCTTTGCGGACTGGGTCAAATGATGACGGGTTTACACTCTATAATTAAAGGTCCGGATTTATTCTTTTTAAGCCTTCGAAATGGAAGTAATGGTTTCTTTTCGAACCCTTGGGTGTTGATAGTATCGACGTTGACGTTGTTTTAATGCAAAAAAGGGATTCCTGCTACTTAAACTACCGACAACAAGTGGTGGTGGTACGGGTGGCGGTCGTGGTAGGGTGGGCAGCACATGGATTTTGGGGTGGAAAAATACAAACAAGCGAGTTTGTTTTTCAGCCGGGACGAATGCATGTAATGGGAATGCATAGGGACGAATGAATGTTGGTTCGTACATATGTCAAGGAGGAGTTTGAAATGGGATTTCGATTTGTCACAGTTAAATGGAAATTCTTTTGCTTATAAGGGGTTAGTGTTGGAAAGTAACTTATCATACGAACAACAGCTGTCTAAATGATAACCCAATTGAATGCACATTGTTTGTTTCTTCGGGGAGATGATACAGCGTTAAACTTTTAGCAGATTCAATGGGAAAAGGATGTAGAAATGTGGTTGAATAGAGGGAATAGTTTTCAAATATACCTGAGGGTATGCTGCTTTCATACATACACTACTACTATGCATGCCTTGACACTTTGCGTTAAAGTAAAATAGCCTCTTTTTATGTTTCGAGGACGAAATATGGGGAACGAAGTTAGGCAGGCAGTTCATTTTCTAAACGTCTTTACTAGGTGATAATGACAAAATCCGGTACAAACACCTTTGCGGCAGTGTATACTTCAGACGTGCTGTCGTGGAAAAGGGCTTCAGACTGCCTGCCAAGCACTGTCTGAATTTTTGAAAATAAATGGAGTCTTGGGCAGAAAGTTTAAATTCGAATATGCCACAGTTGAAAAATTTATTGCAAATAAGTCGGCAATGAAAGAATTGTAAAAAAATTAGCTCGAATGTTTCCATACAAAAGTTGTAGATAATTTTATAGCGAAAAATAAGAAATATCACTTTTGGTTATACTACTAAGTTGAACCGAGACAGCTGCAAATAAAGACAAAAAGCCACATAAGTACCGTTAGAAAATTTTCAGGCAGTGAAAATGACATAGCCCAAGCTAGCCGTCGGCTAGCTTGCCGAAGGTATCATACCTTCGTTTTGACTTATGGTGCATTTACCACTTTGAAATTATTAGTAAGACTTGCTCCGATTTCACTCTTCCTATGGGAGGTATATGAAATAGAGGGCCGATTTCAACCAAATTTAGATACTTGGTTTAACAGTTAATACGGTTGAATAATATGAAATTTGGTAAAGGTATCTTCAGGAATAAAAAAATTTTTTTTCACAAAAACTTGTTTTGGAACGGTCGTTCCTATGATAGACTAGTCCAATTTCAACCAAATTCGGGAATGTGATTTAAATAAAGATGCTATTGATTATTGTGAAATTTGAAAAAGATATCTTAAGAAATAAAAGAGTTTTTCTCACAAAGACCAATTTTTGGACCGGTCGTTCCTATGACAGCTATATGACGTAGTGGTCCGATTTCATTGGTGCCGACATATTTACAGCGTGCAATAGAAAGAAGGCTTTGTACAAAATTTCAGCTTGATAGCTTTAAAACTGAGGGACTAGTTTGCATAGAAACAGACGGACAGACGGACAAAGCTTAATCGACTCGTCTCAACATACTGACCAAGAATATACATATATAGTTTATATTATCGGAGATGCTTCGTTCAGTGCGTTACAAACTCCATCACAAAGTCAATATACCCTATCACACCCGTGAAGGGTATAAAAAAACATTATGCGATCCAGAATGGCAACACTTTTTTTCAGAAACCGGGCCAATCTTCCTGGAAAAAAATGGTAGGGGGATATTGGGTCGTTAATGGCGAATCTGAAGCCAAAATTGCAAAAAGAAACAGAAACTAAAGAAATTTCTGGGCGGCAACCCTTTTTTTCTTCAAAAACAGGGCCAATCTTCCTAGAAAAAACTGGAAGGATGTTTTTTAAATCGCAAATTGCGAATCTGAGGCCCCAAAAGCGAAAAATAGAACGGGGAATCCAGAATGGCAACACTTTTTTATATAAACACGATCAATCTTGCTGGAAAAAACTGGCTGGAGGTTGTTTGGGTCGCTGTTAGAAATTTGAAGTCAAAATTGAAACAAAAAGAAATCAAAAACAAATGGAGTTTTTGAACGGTAACTTTTTTGTAAACAAACAGGGTGAATCTTGCTGAAAAAAACTGATAGGGGTTTTTTTTGGGTCGCTAATGGCGCAACTGAAGTCCACATAGTGAAAAAAAAACAGGGGATCCAGAATGGCAACACTTGTTTATATAAACACGACAGATCTTGCTTGAAAAAAAAAAACTGATAGGTGGTAGTTTGGGTCGGTAATGGAGAATCTGAAGTCAAAACCTCAAGAAATCAAAAACTAAAGGAGATACTGAATAACAAACCTCTTAAAAAAATCCACAGGCAGCGCCTGAGGCTTCGCTTCGACATGGCTTCAATATTGCTGTGATCTCGCTTCCATGTGGATTCGATATTAATTTTATATCGCTTTAGTGTCGCCTCGATATCGCTTTGATACTTGATATCAACATGAAAGTGTTAACAAGACCATCAACAACATCCTATTGAAATAGCCTAATCAACCCGATTCAGACGACACCCGAATTTCCTAGATTTCTACTGATTTGTAAACAGATGTTGCTTGGATCGCTAAATGGCGAATTTATTATGGAAATTAAGATATTTCTGTAGTTTAATTTAATTGTTGATATCAAGTTAATTAGTGAACGTATCGTAGATATGTTTCCGGAATTCATGTTGTATTTTTTATATAGCAGACACTATCAAAAGTGGAAAAACTAAATTGTTAACTAGACTCAACCAAGTTGTGGCCTCCATTGCAAGGGTACGTCAGAGCATCCATATTCTTTTCTTGTTCAAATTTTAACGATTTTACAACTACCAATTACATTTTCAATTATTACGAGTATATTGATTAGTGGCAACGACTCTTACCCGGGTATAAAGCAGATTTAATGGGGGCTGGGGCGGATCCCCATCGAACTAGGTCACCTTCACAATTTCCAGATTAATAACGAACCTATCAAACAATCACGTGGACAATTAATGTCTAAATGACTCTATTAGCCTTTATTTTATGGATGATTTTTACTAATGTGTCCGGCAACATGTTACCACTGAATAATTGAATATTTAATACGCTTATCTAAGAAACCGTAACATACTATTTCTAATTGATAATTTCAGGACAGTAGTCTACTATTTGGTATTTGCAACTAGCTTTAATAACCAATAAATGCATGTATAAGCATACGTAGGATATTCGGTCGTGTGCAGGATGCGTTCCTTTTCAAGAGAATTATTTGAAATTGTGGTGAACGTGGTAAAGGAAATTACCAACTATGTCATATGTTATTATGATACATCAGGAACAGGAAAGTGAATTATATTTAGAATGTTTTAAAAAACATGCTGTCAACTATGATTTTGTCATTAGAAATAATAGGCAGGATGTAGTGAGCCTAATTGATATTAGAGAACAGTCTTGCTTGTGAAGTTGTTTCAAAAATTACATTTTATAACAAACCAACGTATAGCCACCATTGTAAGGGCACTTCAAAACATCCCTGTTCTTCTCCTGTTCAAATTTCAACGATTTTACAACTACCAATTAAAATTTCAATTATAATATATATTGATTCGTGGCAACAACTCTTATCCGGGTAACTAACGGGGGCTGGGGCGGATCCCCATCGAACTGGATCACCTGCACAATTTCCAGGTTAATAACGAACCTGTGAAATAGTCACGTGGACAATTAATGTCTAAATGACTCTATTGGTCTTTATTTTATGGATGATTTTTACTAATGTGTCCGGCAATATGTTACCAATGAATAATTGAATATTTACTACGCTTATCTAAGAAACCGTAACTTACTATTTCTGACTGATTAATAATTACTGGACAGTAGTCTGCTATTTGCTATTTGCAAATACCTTTATTAACCAATAAATGCATGTATAAAAACATACGTAGGATATTCGGTCGTGTGCAGGATGCGTTCCTTTTCAAGAGAATTATTTGAAATTGTGGTGAACGTGGTAGAGAAAATTACCAACTATGTCATATGTTATTACATCAGAAACAGGAAAGTGAATTATACTGAGAATGTTTGGCAAAAACATGCTGTTATCTATGATTTTGTCATTAGAAATAATAGGCAGGATGTAGTGAGCCTAATTGATATTAGAGAACAGTCGTCCTTGTGAAGCTGATATTGCGATAAACTGGAGGAACTAACTGCTCGATAGCATGTACAATGTACATATTTACCTATATATAGGTATATAGTTTCGAAGTACTTAGTAACTTTCACTTCTTTCTGTTACGTTAGGTATATAAAAAGGACAAACTTCGGTTATAACGCACTCGTTTCGAATGACTACTCACACAGTAAATTTTTTCAACTAGATTCTAGTTAAACACAGCTAGAATTTAGCTCCTAGATATTCTAGTTAAGATCTAGTAATTAATGATTTTCTGTCAGAAGCCTGTCGAGAATCTAGTTCTATTTATTAGTATTTCAGTTGTTTTGACAAAAATCTGGAATGAAAAACACAGGAAATCTAGCGAACGAAGCTGAGTACCTCAGGTATAAATGCTGGTAATCTAGGAAATGAAACTGATTAGACGGTAGTATCGCAGGTATATATATAAAGATAGGTATATATTGCCGCTCTAATGCTAGATGGGTGTAACTAACATTTTTTGCGAAGCCAAGTTTTTGGTTAATTTTGGTATGTTACTTGAAAGTGTTGTTAATTGCCTTGACTCCTTCAGGGCATGGGCGCATTAACATCGCTAGAATTTATATGCTTTGTTGACGTTTCAATAGCATATCTACTTCTCGGTCATGCAGTTACTGGAGTGTACCTCCTAGCCCCGCCGTCTTTATACCTACTGAGAAGCTCGGAGCGCATTGGGAGTTCTATTAGTATGTACCTACAAGCACGCCGAGGGTCGAACCTCCATTCTTTAGAGCGTAGAGTGGTGACCAAAGGAATACGGCAACCGCACGCGAATAGGATGGCGTGTTTCGAGAAAACACAAGCAGTTCACTTTTCACCTTATGAGCTTCTGCAGACACGATAGACACATAGACAAAAATGATGATTGATTTGCCTTTGTCAATGCTTTAACAGTAAATTTATCTAGTTTTCAAGATGCAATACTTTTTTTCCTAGAAACAAAGTGGTGACCACTGGAAAAACAGAAGAATTGACAAGAAGAACAGTACTTCTAAATATTTTCACTTGATTTTTGGGTACTTCTAGAAATTTTCACTAGATTTATAGGCATACATTTCTCACTAGATTTTCAGAAGGAAGTTTTTACTAGATTATCTCTAGTTGAACTTTACTGGAAAAAAGATTTGCTGTGCACATATGTATATCAGATCAATTTAAAAGTTTCAATTAGTTTTTTATACTATTTCGCTTAGAACATTTACCCATTATAACGAACTCGGTTAGAATGAACATTTGAATAATGCAAACAGAATGTACGAGCAGAGATCGAACATTACGAGCTTTTAGCAGAAAAATTAGGGGAGTCCCCCAAATCTTTTACTCAGCACTATTGAATATGCTTAGTTAGTAAGTTGTTGTAAGGTTGTACGCTGCGAAACATGAAAAAAGGAAAGCGATAGCGAGGCTGAAGAGCGAAGAGAAAGTTTCCGAAAGTCAATCCGAGTAGCTATAATTTTTTCGTCGGTGAAACAATAATTGACCAAATTCGCAGCTTGACTGCATAAACTCGCAGATTTCAGTGCACCTCAAAATATTTTGAAAAAAATTGGCTAAATTAGAACAACTTATACAGAGTGTCCTACAACTACCGAATATGCGCATTGCTACGATAATCCCTACGGAATTTTCAGCAAAACATGTTAAGGAAGGGTTTTTTTCTTCGAGATTTTAACCATTTAGCTGCTACAGACATCTATTTTTTATTTATTCTATTATTATTATTTTTTTTAAATTTCCTAGCTTACCACTCCACTAGCCAGAACACTCAAAAAAGCGAATCACAGCTAATACTCTGCTTTAATATTTAAAATTTATCCTGCGAAAATCAGATAAACAGTTTAATTGTTACACGCCATTTTGAATAGGTTTCGCTGCACCCCGTAATGTTCACATGGTATAATTTCGGATTGGACGAGCTTGGAAGCTTGTTGCAATTCTAGTTGACAGCTCTTGTCAAGATCAAGGTCGATTAATTGAACAAAAACTTTAGGATAGAGTTCTATCGCTGGATTGAAATGGGTATAAAAAAAAATTAAAAAAATTCATCGATTCCAACAATGACAAAAACTCTGGTTGTATATATTTTATCAACCTTAATCATATAAAATTTATTTTTTTTTTATATTTCCTAAAGGTTGACATTCATGGCCACGCCACAGAGCCAAATGACTTCAGCCGAACCCAAAACTCTCCGTGTATGATGGTCAATTGATGCCAGCCAAGTGACGTTTACGGAAGTCAAGTTTGATATTCATCTCGTTCAATATCCCGAAGCCCAATCCACCGAAACACTAGAATGCCTCGCTGCCTGGTGGACGACACTCAACAAAATTTTTATAAAAATTTGTTTATGTTTCGTTACGCTACTACTCACACGAATTGAATGAAAAAACTGTTCGGACAAGAAAGCAGTTATGCTGCAGACGAATTATAACCAAAACGTCGACTGACAAATGTAATTTTTTCAATTATCAAAGCACGGGATGACTGCAGTTAACTGACAGATCAGATAGTTGCTTCGATGACCTCCAATTTTGCACTCAAAGTCAATGGACGAGGGTCAAATGGCCTCCCCATGAATATCCAGCTTAAGACGCGCTACATTTTTTTATTCCTAAATACACATTACGGATACTAGTTATGGCCTTCATTTATGTTGATACTGTTGATAAGTGTATTGCTGAAAGGTATAACTAGGGTCCGAATTGCGAAATGTTGGGCACACTTCTTTACTTTATCTATATGTACGAGTATATATAATATTTGAAGGTTTTCAAAATGTATTGTAGTCAACAATGCCATTCATAATTCCAGAGAATTTCCCGTAAACGTGTGCAGTTTCCAGTCAGCGTATGTTACGCAATGACAATCAGTAAGGCATAGGGTCAGACGTGCGCGTCACGGGTCTGGACCTAAGTGTCGGCTGCTTTTCGCACGGCCTCTATTTGGCTGTCTTAGCAACTCCAGTGATCTCTACGCTTTCATTCCTGCTGATTGTACTGCTAACATCGTTTAAAAAGTAAGTTTCATACGTCTATCGGTTTCGGGCACGGCTATTCCAAATAATTTTCAGTTACACTTAAAAGGATGGCGGTAGATTCTGCATGTTGCCCTATAATTTATATTTCCCTATAAATTCCTGTCGCGCTCGGTGGCCTCGTTCGATCACCGCTCTACGATAAGAATGTCGGTTCGATCCTCGGCGCGAACAAGAACTCCCTGAGGGTACTAATAGAACTCCCACTGCGCTCCGAGCTTATCAATATAAAGACGGCGCGGATGGGAGGTGCATGCTAGCAACTGCACGTCCGAAACGTTGATATGCTATCAAAACGTCAACAAGAAATAGAAATGCGCGCATCAACACCTCTGTTGACCCTGGAGCGGTCAAGGTAATTAACATATAAGTTCCTTTCTCTCAATTGCCCTAACCCCTTGTGGGGCATAGCGCGTAAACTGTTCCATGTGGCCCAGTTGACGTTTCTTTGGCATAAACTGGTTTCGGAGAATGCAGTCGCCAGCATATACCTCCTGCACATCCATGGCCACGAATGTCGTCGTGGACGGGATTCGAGCCCGAAACGCCGGTAGTCAAACATGAGATTGATACCTCAACACACTGCGCGACAGGTCGCCCCAATAAGTTCCTATAGCGATTTTAAAATTTGCTTCAAAATATAATTATCACAGGGGTATCCGCATCCGACAGGATAAAATGTGATTCGTCTGCTAATTTGTCATAATTTGGATTACAATACCATTGAAAGGTGAAAAGAAACTATCCAGAAACCAATGACCATAATAAATTATAATGATGGAAACTCACCTATCGATGTATTGGATGGGTCTAATGTCAAGCTTTTCGGCCTGCCTGCTTAAAACAATAAAGAGGTACAGAACAATTGCCACAGAATACAGAATATGCAGTATACACTTCGTACGCGACGGTCATCTGGGAAATTTTAATTTACAGACATTTTGTTGTGAAATTCTATTCATCGATTTGATTTTGAAGGGAAATAAGGCCAACATTTTTTTTCTTTGGCTATGTTAGGCATAGGTATGTCGGATTTAACAAAGAACATTAAATAGTCCGGATAGTGCAACTGCTAGCACGTTCGCCTTTCGCGCACTTGGCCCTTGGTTGGAATCCTACTGATGGCAGTATATTTTTCCGTAAAAAGCGATTTATGGATCGGAATATGAGCCCACTCAGCTGTTAAATGAATATCCATTTGGGGTAAATAACTCTGTTGGTCCTGTTTCTGATCACATACCTCCAAGTGCACCATCATAATCCAGTAAATAACATGACTTTAACTCATCTCCAGGCCATAGTCTATTGATTGGATTGTTGATCCAGTTATTTTTATTTTTAGTAAAAAATACCAGCATCAAATATGAAAGCAAAATTGGTTTGACTGACAAACGTGTCGGAGCGAGTAATAAATATTTCAATTTTGTTTAGATCCATTTGAAATGCAATTCATTTTCATGGTTATGATGCTTCATTATGCATTTTTATTGACTGACAATCCCCTGAGGCTGCGGTTGGCCGACACGCGTCAGAGGATGCATCACATTATTATATTACAATATGAAGGGTTCAAAGCACGACCCATATTCGACCCTTGTCTGTGCACTACTTTGTCGCATGACGTCTGTATTATAACAAACCGTGAGAAATTTGAAGAAATTATGAGGTGATTATGCATATGACTATCTCCAGACTCCAAGCATGCATGACCTAAGGGAGGGACTGCACACTTATGTTATGATAAGTTATTTTAGGTATGTGTGGGTCTTATTGTACCCCTGGATAGGGTGAATTGTCGAAAAAACGTCTTTTGCATCTTTTGAGACTTGGCCGAAACACGCACTATTCTTGTTCCCCTTTTTTTTAAATAAGTATTTCCAGAAATTTTTTCTAAGGTTTGATATTTTTCGAAAAAAAAAATTGTTTATTATCATTAGGGTTTTGTGTTAAAAACAAAACCCTTATGAAATCGGTCAAATGTCTGTCCGTCTGTCCGTCTGTCCATGAAATATCTCACGAACGGCTGAAGCTACATACATGAAATTTTGTGGGAGTATGTAGAATTATTATAATTCGCCGATTCGTTGTAATAGACTGACTTTGAGGGGATGTCCCCATAGAGGGGAAATGAAGGTCAAAAAAAATTTTTCATCTGGTATAGGCAAGTGGGGTATCATGAGAAAGGTAACACCGAGTACATTTCATTTCCGGTATTTTCATCAAATTTGGGAAAAGGGGAAAAGAGATAGAGGGGAAAATATGTGATCCGAGTTTGTCCCCCCCCCCCCCCTTGCATTTCGACACCGTTATACTTAGAAATATGAAAATTTGCAGAAAAGCGGCATTTTACTAGTATAGAAAACCGAAAATCGTAGAATTTTGATATCTCATCAAAAAAGGTTAATAATAGTACATTTATGTAGTTGCAGTTAGCATACCCCTGCACGCTTTAAACACACCCGAGGTCAAAAATATTGATGGCCAATGATAACCAACATCACATAATATTTAATAATAGTACATTCATTTAAAGTTAGGCATTTTTACACTATCCACACAAAAATTACACCTACCGGCCTCATAGGTGTGAGTACTACTTTCATGTTGTTTTTCGTAGTGCGAATTGCAGTTATTTAATTAATCATTTTTGAGAGGATAAAGATTAGTTGCGGGCGCTGCGTCGTAATTGGCAAACTTTACCGGGTGGAAGGGGGGAGGGGTCCACATAGAGGCGAAATTAAGGTCAATTTTTTTTTATCGACTGTTATAGGCAAGTGAGGTGTCGTGAGAAAGGTAATGTTGAGTACATTCCATTTTTTCGCGTTTTCTTGAAATTTGTAGAAAGGGGAATAGTGGGAGAGGAGAAAATATTAGTTCGTAATCCCCCCCTCCCCCTCCGTGGCATTTCGAGACTGTTAGAATTATGAAATTTATGTAGTTACAGTTAGCACACCCCTGCATGCCTTAAACACTTTCGAGGTCAAAAGTACTGATGGCCAACGATAACCAACACCTTAGGCAATAATATGTTCTAAGTTTCGTTACAATCACGTAATAAGAATTGGCATGTAAAATGTAAGTGGGTAAGACACTTTAATTATGTTTTTTTTGTCCATCTGAGTGGTATCAAGAAGAGTAAGGAGACGATATTTATATACCAAAATAAGCGCTTGCTACAAAACCCTTGGATTGCGGGCGTAGCCCTCTATATTCCGGTTTCATTTTATTTTTTGTTTTTTTTTCGGATTTTTCAGAAACCTCACTTCGTCTTTTCAAAAAATTCTGGTATACTCGTAATGTTCTCAGAACAGCACTAAAGGAACATTGATTGAAAAAAAAATCAAAACTTCTTGAATTAGAAGAAGAAACCATTTTTTAACGGGGCTATTAGTCCTGAAGGAGCATTTTGCCATAAAATATGTGAATTAGTGAATAGTCTAGATATAAATTTTTCTTTTAAGTCATTTGACATAGCGTGTGACCAGACGCTGTTGAAAAATCGTACTTTCTTGAGTCGTAACTGCTTACAGTTTACACAAATACAAATATTTTTTCTTTTTAATTTTGTTTGTTGTTTATTTCATTCTGTGTCAATAGTACTTCAGTCAAGATCTAAAGCATATTGTGTACCAACAGGAAACATATCATACTTCAAGGCCCTGTTTCACTAATTGGAAATCGTCCGAAAATATTCAGCAGGTCAATGATACTTTATCTAATCAGTGAAATCGAATGATCCCCCCATTCGATATAAGCGCATAGTATCGTGCGTTTCAGATAAAAAACCGAAAGCTTTTGATATTACCTTAAGGTTTCCGTAAGCCACCTGAACGTTAGCTTAAGAAGGTATATTTTATCGTGCGCCAGCGAAAATCTTCGGGATATGGTTGAAGAAGACTGAATTTCTTGGGTATTACGCGCGTTCATCTTCGATTTTGCATTGAAGCTCAGGGTGCTGGTGTTCGATTAGACTCGAATTAGTTGGAGGGCAGTGGAAGTGCCACTAAGCAGTGGGACCCGATGGTTTACATTGCTACAACTTAGTGTCTATTAATTATTATTGATTAATTGTCGAGATCAATCATTACAACGAATCTGCCCAGCTGCTCGAGTTATAGTAAGGCAATCGTTTCCCCTTCAGGTAATGCGTCGCTGAGGCATTTCAAGCGGCGGAGATAAACTGCGTCACAGTCACAGAAAATGTACTGGGACTCCTCACTCTCACAGGAGCGACAGCTTGGGTCAGAGGCAATCCCCATTTCATATAGATGAACCCTCAAGGAGCCCGCAAATCATTTTCACCCGCTTTCTAGGTGATGGCTTGCATAAAGAGTTTAACCTGTCTGAGACCAAAGTTATTGTCTCAGTACGCAATGGTGGAACATTCCTATTTGACCGGGCGAAGCATAGTGGTTCGCATCTTTGAACAATAGTCGGTTTTAATTTGAGTGGACTTCTCACTCCATTTATTTGGGCACTGTTCGTTTCGCGACCGGATCGGCTTAAAGAGTTGCAACCCTCCGTATACTGCCCTAAAACGCTAGCTGCGCTCGCTCTATATCTCACAGCGGTAAACCCACTATTAGCCAGGGCGTGAACCCCGATGCGTAAGCAGCCGAAATAGGAATATACCGTAACGATTACAGAGTGCCCCCATACCCTAATGTGCCGTCTTACACTACACGAATGGATTCCACAGTATGGCTCGGAGCCGACGGGTGGGGATGCAGAAGCCCTCCTGACCAACTCGTGGGCTAGCTCGGGATACAACAGATGATAGCCTTGTTTGCTAAGCCTAATCTTTGCAAGGCTTCGCGACCAATAAGCTAAGCATATGTTCGCGCAGGTCACGATTGCCTGATTTACCGTTGCCTACTTTCCCATAGGAGTGGATATCTTGTGTGACGGGCCCGCGACACCCGCACCTGTTCCAGATCCATCTGTATATCACTTAACGATGTTGGAGGGGAGGGTGTTGAGCTTCAAATTCCAATTCGCTCTACTCCAAATCTCGGTAGAGAATCGAGGCTTGAAGGATAGCACCTTAGCTAAACTGTGTGATGGAATACCAGATACGTAAGTCCTCATTTACCAGCTCGTTTCCTCTGGGTTTAGTTTGAGAGAATTCTGATATGTTTTCAGTCTGACTGCTATTTTTGCCTCCGCCTTGAGATGAATGTATAGCGGCGGGAGGTTGAGTAGCATTTCAAGAGCGGCAATTGTGTAGCTGCGGATAACTTCCGTCACTGTAAGACATGTTAGTCTTAGAATCTTACCCAGTTTTATTTTTCCATCACTGGTGGTTGATTTTGTCCACCAAGCAACATTAAATATTCAGCAATTGATCTAACGATCCCCTTACAGATCGTAAGGATTCTACGAGTGCTTATTCCCCAAGTCTTACCCACAAACTGCCTGCTGGTGTTGGGACACTTGCCCGAAAACATCCTCCGAGGAAAGACATGTGAGTAAGGATATAAGGTGGAGTGCTGTCTACCTTTCTCTGGAACTTAGTTCTAAGTAGACAGCTTTAACACCTAAATTGGGCTGCATGGTGTGTGCGGATGACATTGCTGGACCGGATCACAAAAACCATTTGGACTGATAAGTATTGGGTAAAGCTTAATCCGAACAAAACATATTTAACTCTCTTCCGATGTATTGGATACTTCCAGTCGAGCCTCTTATGCTGTATGGGAGGAATCCAGTTTTTGATTATAAGACTGATATAAAGCTGTTTTATTCTTGTTTGGGGTAAGTTTTTGGTGGAATGCTACAGAGACTAACCGTGGCTTGCTAGAAAAGGTGCGAAAATTGGCCTGGGTTGCTTTTGTGGTGCTCTTAAGACAACTACTTCTTTTGCTTTGAATATGTTTAACTTGATGCTTCTTAACATTTCTGGTGAGCAGATGGCCGCAAATACGATCACTCAATTTCATGGCATTAGTCGCTGGCTTACTTACGCTGCTATTCTACTACTACTAATAACCCAAACATTCGCATCCAATGTAATAACTACTGTAGAACCTGCGGTGACGAGGACAGGAAAGCGAATGACATTTCTTGGATCCCATTTTTCACTGAACTGGATGGCTAAAGTTATGTTGACAGTGGAAAACTCCGTCATTTTATAGGAAGTTCTATCTAGTTAATTTTTCTGTGATTATCGTTTGAAGAGTCCCTGGTGGTACCAGAACGAAACCTACTGCAGTCCATGTGTACTGTGGTATGCACAGCGGCCCTTCATGGTTTTGCACTTTCATCATTGGATGTTTCTATACCGTAAAGAATGTTTCCGCGCTTTCAGTAGACGCACGTCTCTGGAAGACCGAAAGTTCAATCAATGTGGACCTAGCCAGGTAACGCAGTTGGGCCCCCTACGAACTTGATTTCCAGATCCGCCACTGTTTAAATTCAACTTGTACACCGCATAGGTGCTCCCGCAACTTCTAAACTCGGCCTAAACCCAATTCACGACTGCCAATTGGCAATATGTACTATGCAATACAATAGGACATATAAGGCCCTGGGTAGAAAAGATATTTGCTCAGTTGTTATATGTGACTGAATACTGTGTTATCGTACAATATAACTTATGATGATTTCTGTTGATGTCGTAGCGACAAACATGAAGATGAAAGGATGTGACATCTGCTCAGCCAATAACTGACAGTATACATATTGGGGGGGAATTCTATCTAAATAATGAAGACGTCCAGAATTCGCATTTATTTATATCGTGAACTAGGTTCGGTTCAACAGAAAGGACGGATAGGGTCATTCAAATTTGACGAGGCCTCTATGTACCATGGTAATTATTCCAAATTACTTAACCTACTTGAAACAACTTACTGCACAACATAAACATTTAAAAGATCAATAGCAACAGCCTTAAGATGTCGTCGGCATCTAAATGAAAGGTCAATAGGATTTCGTATATCACTCGAGTCTCTGAATAATTCGAACAATAACTTTCACGTAATGAGCCATTCATAAATAATAGGTTGCAATTTATCGTTTACCCATATTAGACCTATACTATGACAGCTGCTACTTCATAGAACTACTATATAAATCCATCATAAATTGTCGGCAAGGAGAGCATAATTTGCATACATTATGAGACGGCAGGTTTTCTAAAGCCACTACACTAGATAAGACAACACAACACATGACCTATTCATGTCCACTTATTGTGAATGTGGCCATAAAGTGCATTTGAGATTTCCACTACGTCCATATCCACAATTTACTTTGTCAAATTAAGCCAGATTACGGACGATTAAAGTAAATGTCAAATTATTTGTTATTAGGAAAATTACATGAATAATAGATTTTGTGTTCTATATGTACGTATCCACTTCTGTCATTGATGGATAATGATAAGATTACTCAATAATCAAATTACAGAGTCTTTGGATTGCAGTTGATTAGCTGATCCAAGAGGAAACAATTCATTGCCGTCGAATGGAATTGAAAAGAAATGAGTTGAACTCAAATCCGCCGCCGAGAGAAAATCATTAGGATTCCATACAATTTGGGGAGCCATACATCTCTAGGTGGGCCCCATAAATCTTATTTTAAATGAAAATACAATATCTCACGGCTCCTTAATAAGTGAAGTGAGATTATTCCGTCAATAGGTGAAAACTTTGGTCTTCTTTTTGCTTCTCATTTACCTATTGCGATATCAATATTGCATGAGCCCCCAAACAAATGATTATTAAAAGTGTCACCATAAGAACTTTATTAAGTTCACCTAAAGGGTGCCTTTAATTCACCCGTCCAATTGCAGAGTTCACAAAATAATACTAGCTCTTCTATATTGAATTGTTTCCATAATTCAAGTTCCTCGATTGTTATTTGCCTTGACCCCTCGAGGGGAATGGGCGCATCAACATCACTTGCATTTCTATGCCTTGTTGACACTTCGATAGCATATCTACTTTTCGGACGTGCAGTTGCTAGCGTGCAACTCCTAAGTTCCTCAATTGATATAGAGTCTATATAGTAGTAACCATTAATTCGCATGTATTTCATCCATTCAAGTCCCCGTATTGTAAATGATTTTCCCCCGGAAGTACTGCAGCATGTACTAATGTCAAAAATCGTATCTATGACAATCCAATTAGAATACAGAAATAACTTGCATGCAAGCGCTATGCACACAAGGTACAGTTTGCAGTTTCACAATTGCAATTGTTTTCTATTCCACGAATTGATCAATATTGAAATTTTAGATAACAAAGCCACATGTTCATTTCCCCAAAACAGCCCTTCTCCCTCACATTCCATATTGCATCTGAATTCTAAGTCCTCCCGACTGCCAAAGAGGAATGCAATAATGAGAGCGACTCTTATTAAATTCCATTGGATATGATTCCTACCATTGACAAATTATTGTCCTTTCAGCCTATGCTGCCATCAACTGCCCTCGTTTCCAGCTCCAAAGAGCAAAATTGGAAATTATTCTGCCGGCTTGACCGGCATTTTCCCCATCATCCATGCACGAATGTGTGTGGTAGGTACCCTTTCACTTTAACCCCACTATCTGTCATACTACATTTATAAGGCACGATGACTGGTAGCTACCGCAATGATTCCACCCGACCAGGCTGGCCTAGACATTGTTTACCAGAACCTTGTTCGCATTAATCTTCTACCTCTTCTCCATCATCTTTACAAAAGCCCATGCAACTTGAAACTTCTTCATCGTGGTCCATGGAAAAGTTGCTCTCGGACGAAAAGGACTAAAATTTTCCAACAATATGTGTGTATACAACGAAGAAAGTTTTCCACAATTAATATGCCGACAAGGGAAAACATGAACCGCCCGACTAGTGGATGATTCTCGAGGAACGACAATCGTAAAAGAAAACGGGTCAAGGAAGAACAATAAAGTTCGGTCGATCGCTGAGTCCAAAGAAGTTAAAGTGAAGACAAATGAATCCTTCGAACGTGAGACGAAACAATTTGGTTGTTGGTCAAGTCAATCTGTTGTACAGGTCGACGTACGGCTAACTATCCCTTCCAGTGAAATGAATCTTGCATTGTGACGGATGGGAGCACGGCACGTACCATTCACTCTATTGGAGTATGAATTTGTATAACATCTTTTGCACTTTTCTCTCTGATATTTCGCACTAGTTCACAATTAATTCAAGGGAATTCAGTATTTCACTTCACAGAAATATGCTTCTGCTGGAGTACACAAAGGCTTCTCGTGACACCACTTTCACCGGCTCGAATTCGCGGTCGGTTAATCGTCAAAAGTCACAGAAATTCTTACGATGACGCGTCGAACACTAGGATTACTCAGATAGTCCCGCAGCAAAAGCCGACAACGTCCAGACGTTTACTAAACCATTTAATAGTCCACCATATGAAGTACACTGCTTCGGAACGCTTCCCGATATTCTACGCAAGACCACAGAAATATAGGGGATGTACTAAAAACATTATAGTCTTGCCAGAGCTATTTGAAGTCATTACCAGGGGAAGGTGTCCGTGCAATAGACCTGCGCAGTTAAGAAGGCTCTACAGTTATAGCACTTAATGTACAAAGACCGACTGTAGATACTTGGTAAATACATAATTAAATCACCAAAGATCCACATGGAAACCATGCCCCTCATTTGGTACATTTGAATCACTTCTCTAGTAACTTATCCTTTATTATTGTGACAGGAGAGCACAACACTCGGTGAGGAGGTCGGAGACGGTTGTTCTTCTGCTAAGATGAAGAAAAATATTCGCGGATTCACGACATGTAGTCTATTAATTGGATGTGGCTACATGTCTACGTTGGCGTTTTCAAAATTAACAGTCTGAGTAAGCACCTGAACAGAGAGAGCTTCTTAGCTAAAAGGATTAACCAAAGTTTAGACATTACTAAAAAGTCGCAATTCATAGAAAGTAACACACACAAATAAATCTCGCGCTAACGGAAATAATTCAATGAAAAATCGCCTTTAAAGAGATAGGAACGATAACACTTTAAACGGCTGTTTAAATGACAACTGCCTTTGTACGTTCCATTATATGAGTAACTTGTTTGTTAGTTAGTATTACGCTGATGCAAGGTTAGGTAAAGGAGTTTCCGGGTCCTCACCCAGCACAAATAGTCTATCATTTAGTCTGTTGTGTTACCACCAAAATAACCTAATTAAACCTAGGCACCAAACCAGCCTGTACTGGTGATAAACCGAAATAGCTGTATGACACTCGTAGTTTTTAGGTCGTCCTCCTCTTCCACGTTCTCACAGCTCCTGCAATAGTCGTTATGAGGAATACGGATCCTCCAATAGGACAGTGTCCTGTAGTGGCCCCCATAACCCTGCCAATGTGCTTCCTATTCAGTGAAAGCAGTGCGGCAGAGCGGCTAGGGTCAAATATTGGGCCAAATCAACTTCGTCGTTTGGCACGTTTTGTCATTTAACCATCTTATATTCGCTCTGTCAGCCGTAATGGATTTAATTATAATTTTTCGCGATGTGATTGATCCAACGTTTTGATGTTTAAACGGTCTTCGTCAACAGCACTGGTCCACTCTCTAGCCAGTTCATTCGCGACGCAGTTACCCACGAAGCCAATATGGCTCGATATTCAACAAAGCGTAACGTTGAAAAAACCATCAATCTCTTTGAGGATTGGCCAATACTTTACGATGGTTTTCGACGTAGTCAGGACGGACTCGAGTGATCGAATTGCAGCCTGACTACCCGTATAAATTGTAACTATATGATTTCCTAGCTAGGTCAGAGCTTCGAAAATTGCCGTAACCTTTGCCTGCAAGACACTGCAGAAATCGGGAAGACGGAAAAACAGGTTGATCCCCAGTACCTCTGGAATAAGCACCTGGCTCAACACCGCCATCGGTCCTAAAGCTATCCGTGTAGATGGGAATGGATTCGATGGTCAGAAGCGTGTTATCAGCCCTTAGACTAGGGAATACCCTAGGAAGAAAAAAAATTTGGGGGCCACTTTTCATTAAAGGTGGTTCAGCTAAGGAATATCTTTTTCAACACGATTTCACGTAATTTACAGGACAAATTGCATTTAAATGTCACTATATTACAAGAAAAATTGAAATTTCAATCAATCGAGATGAAAATCGGAAAACCTTTCAATATTTGTCATTTAGCTACTCACTTTTTACTAGGCACTGACAACTAACTATGCACGGAATCGGCCCACTTTTTGTTGTTGTTTTAACATGTGTTTATGAGCTATGATCCAATCCTGTTCTTTTTTTTACATCTTTTGTATTACCCCTCTGTAAACTCACTACGGGAACCAGCACATATGCAACCAATAAGCACTGCGTTAATTTGTATGAAGTGCGACATCTTAGAAACGTCTAATCTTTGGATTAATGACCTATCTAGCCATACAAGCATTTGCAAAATAATCGGAAAAGAGCGATAGTTACTCAAAGACGAATACAACTCCAATGCGTGAGGTGAGTGATTTTGTCCCTCATTTTAACTCCTTAAGCTCCAGGGAGGAGAAAAAGGTGGCTTTTGCCTTAAAAATTAGCGGTTATAATGGGTCTTATTAAGACTGCCATTTTTAATACCTGTTCCATTGTTCCTATTTTCAAGAGGAATGGTCTACCAGACTACCTCAACTCTAGAGGCTATCTTCCTTTCGGAGACCAAACTCCGAAATATATATACACCGTCCACATGGATACCCTAAGGTAAAATATTCCGGATAACAACCCTCCAGTTTACATGACACTGCCTTACTAATCAGAGAGAGGATAAAATATAGTTAACTTATTTTTCCAAGTCTAAATTGCTTACAGGCGATGAGTATCTCTTGCCAGCTGGGAGGAAGCTCACTTGCATTAATTCTGTTATGTGCGCACCACAACAATTCTCCGTCCGCACCGGTAGATGATCTAAATACCATTATGGCTGTAATCGAATCCTACGATTACTTAATCATTGATGGTGACTTCAATGCTCGCCATACAAGCTGGGGTAATGCAATCAACAACCAATATGGCGAAACTCTCTGCAGGGGCTCTCCTCTAGGCCCTCCCCCTAAAACGCAACCTTTCGTAGATCGGGCAGCGTTACTGATTTCTTTCTTGTCTCGCCAAACTTGGTTCACCAAACTCCATCCTTTGGTTCAACAACCTGCTCAGTATTCGAGGCCGAATCGGAACACATGCTGGTGCAGCTAAGCATCACGTGTTTTAACGATATGCAGTTTATCGCTGCTGAACCTGAATATTATGTATGTCCCCTACATTCGAGTGGACCGGTCTTCCTTTGCTGATGAAGTTGACCACCGTATCTCACTATTTATGATCGCCAACTAAAGAAATCTATCAACTTACGAGATTGATGAAGCAATAGAGGCAAACCAGGCCGATTGCTTTCATAAAAAATAGTCGCAACTACGCGTATATAGGGCTCTCCCAGGAGATTCAAGACCTATGTGATAGGCACCAAATCCTGAGGCGCAGGCTCTCAAGAATTTTCAACCGTCGATTAAACTATTGTATAAGTATCATCATACACTGCCGAACTCCAACATGAACCTGGTACAAATATCGTCTGAATAGCTCAATACACTCACAAACACACACACACTTCACATAAATCCGAAAAAAACCGGTCCACTTGTACCATGTTCGAGTTGGAGTTCGACAGTGTAGGGTGTATCCTAACCAAACTGTGCTCATATTCAAACCAATATAAAGGACCACGCCGCATAACTTTCTCTCTCCATCATGCGCAGTTCAAAGATTGAGTTACCCTCTTCTGCGCTTCGGTGCGTCGCTAACCTGCGTGTCAACTTTCGCCTTGACTTATAGTCGGCTTTGTAATGAACCATATTATGGTCTGATAGTGCTGCTTCCACCGGCAGATCTATGGCAACACCTGATGAGTAAGGATCTGTCGGTGGTACGAAATCAGAGGCCGAGGGTCCCATTACGCTTGGATCCTGATGCGAACGCAAGAGAATTTGCACTGTTTGCCAACCATTCCATTCTTTTCGCCTCATTTTTTTATCCTTCCCCATTTTCACCTCCCCTGTATGTGTTGTCTTCCCCAGGCCTCTGATTTTTTGTTAATACGTAAAGGACAGGGGCAATGAGCAGCGAAAACCCCGCCCATGTCTCCCGAACTGAGCTACAACTAGCATAGGTCGCTGCTTAGCTCGTTGAAGGGCCTTTTTTTCGTCAGATGGCACGGCCCGACCGTCACGGTCATGTGCTACCTTAGGCTCCGTCCTCACGAGCACAATCGGATGCCCACCAAACCGCCCACTACAGCTTACAAGATTGAGTCCCACAACCATAGGCTTAGCTGTAGTGATTTCAGTACAACAAATTAAAATGTTTAGAAGCATTTTTTTTTATCCAGGCTGTGCTCGAAACTGTCATGAAAATAAACCCGAATATATTTCATTATTTGACCTTATTCGTGATCAAATCAATTCATTTCGGGTTCGAGTCCCGTCCACGACGACGTTCGTGACCATGGATGTGCAGGAGGTGCATTCTGGCAACTACATTCTCCGTAATCAGTTTATGCCGTCGGCGTCGAGACGTCAACTGGGCCACATGGAACAGTTGACGTGCTATGCTCCACAAGGGTTTAGGGCAACTGAGAGAGATTCGTGATCAAAGGGAAGGAATTAGTCCGCCTACTCTTCGGAGAATATGAATTCCCTAAATTCCTGATATTATTGCCGCATCTCGGCAATGATATTATCCCAGACATAACTATTTCTTTGAAAATGAAAATAATACTTGCCTAATAAAAATTACATTGAATCGCAATATCCTATCCCTTCAAATATTCTTGGTAAACTTTGATCGTCTTTGTTCGAAAATCTAAAAATAATTTCATATAAAATTGATGACAAATCCGGCGGGTCTCTTTATGCTTGTGGCGAAGTACTCTGCATCGAAGGGTCCCGAAAAAATATATTTTCCAACATACGTAGAAAGGAATTATATTCCCATATACCTTTTAACCCTTCCAAAATTCGAGCGTCTCCCCACAGTTAGCTCACTCGAGGGCAAGAAAGATAACAAAAGAATGAGCGTGGACGGTGCGACCCTCTTATGCTGGATTTATTACATTCCACAGCAAGGCTCGTGTTGTGAATTTGAAGGTGTCCACGTTCACCGGCATGGATATAATGCCAGGACGCACGATAAGCAGGAAAATTTTCAATTAACGTACACAAAGTCCGGTAAAGGTGCAGTAAAGTGTTTCTAATTGAATCACCGAAAAGCAATGAAAGTAAAAAATGGGATATATCCGGATACAAGGAAAAAATAATAATAGTAATCGTATTTCTCACGCGCGGTTTATAAACAGTGAAGGGGTAGATTTGTGACCGTTGTCCGAACCGAAATGAAGGACTGGTACTCGTAAGGCTTTAAACAGGCAAATTTTCCTGTTTACCTCGATGCTTATAAATACGTATGTAGAGATAAGTGCAGACGATGTTCAATGGAAGTAATCGCGAGGAAAAGCATGTGTTATCCTCGTAGAAGAAAATGATTAAGATGAAAGCACGATTCAAATATACTCGTACATGATAGTTTCGCTTGCGTTGAAATAATATCTACGAAATCCTTTACATATCACACAGATGTTTGTTCGCCATACCGCGCATTCACACGTTCGGATCACTTTGACAGCGACAATGCTCCTCGCATATTGTGAGGGTCAAGCCTTGGTCACGCAACGACAAGTCTCATGACAAGAGGCACCCCGGTGTTAGGAACAATACGATAATGGTGTTTTGAAGGATTATTTCCTTGTAAGTGGGGTTGAATTGATGATATCGAAAGGGAACGAAATTAGATGTCAAGCGTATGTGTTTGAGTTATTTTTGCCGTATTTTTAATTTGACCTAATTGACTTCCTTTCGATTTGTATCGCCGAGTTAAAGTTAGCTCCATTTTACATTATTTGTTGACTTCTTCCCTTACTAAAGAGTATCCTAATAGGCTTTTCTACTGATCTCGATTCGTAATTTGCATTCAAATGAGGAACATGGGTATTTCGAGGCGCCACAATGCTCATGGATATAAGGTACTTTTCGCATAAAGGTGAAAAGCAACTAAAATGCTGCTTTGGACTAAAGGTATAATTCGAGGTGTTAAGGGCATTCCAAAGTGTCTATAGAGGCAAGGTCACAGTGATCGCAACAAAGTCAACAGCGGACAGCAAGCTCCTTAAACCGAGCCCCAAATATGGGGGTGTTTACTTTGACCTGAAAGGATATGTACAACTTAGTCAAACATTGTTTCGTTTGCGAATTACGTACAGTGGTGATATGCTGGTCCCACCAGGATACTAAATCGAACCCTCTTTGTATCTCTAAAGCTACAGCTGCAATTTGTCGTCTCGTTTTCTACTATATTCTTCGTACATCGTGGTGGTACCATTGCAAGTTTCTACTGTAGTCAACGTTGTTTTATTTTTTCAGTGAAACCTTTGATTCGGTAAAGCGTTAATACGCTCCGAAGTGACTGACAACGATATGGATCACGGTATTGACAACGATTTTTTTGCATGCAAATCGACCGATAAGTCGTAGCGTGTAGCGTGTAGCGTGTAGACGTTCCGATATTGTGACATGCAAAATTATGTATTAGTCGTTGCGTGTAGATTGCGCTTTACACGCCTGCACGAAAACAGCCCCGGGCCGTTTCGCACTGCCATTCCCCACTTCAGGCCGTGAAGGTGGTAAGAAGTTCACCCAGTATTTCTGCGCTGTCTTTTTTCCGACCTCCATCTTCTTTATTGTGTGTGGTGGGTGGTATCAGATTTTTTTTTCTTAGCATTTTCTTAAACTTGATGCTTATCGTGCTTTCAGTTTAGCTGCAAAAGTCCCTCCAGCTGTTCCGCTTCGCCGCCGCTACTTGTTTCTAAAATACTTTTAGTAATTTCTTGTACTCATTCCATGCATTATCCCGCCCCTACTTTTCCATCTCATTGGCGTTCAGCGAGTTCTCATTCCCACCCACGGGATCAGCTTTAGAAATACGCTTACTAAGTGGGGCTTAGGAAGTCAGGTTGCAATACCGAGGATATGTCCTCCGTTTCGTTGTTGATCTTTAGGATGAGACTCTGTTCCATGGCCGGTTGTACGGTGATTGTTATTCGAGGATTATCCAATCATACGTCGGGATGTCAGGGTTCTGACGCTGGAATAATATAAGCGAGGTTTTTGGTGGTAGAATCCTCGGTAGTAACATCTCCGCTTTGGGGATTGTTGGGATGTTATTCCGATCAACTATTTGCAGTTTCGCACCCTCCCAGAGTGCGGGTTCAGCACCCGCTCAGTTTCTCTGCACCACTTCGGCGTAGCCTCGTCTCTGCGACTTATGATCTTGACGCCACTAAACCACTCTGCTCCATCAAACGATGGCATTTCTACGCTTTTTTCTCTTTCTTGGCTCATTTTGCCTAGATGTTCGCTGCGATCATTGAATGGTATCACTAAGTGCCGTTTCGCCGCTTCAGTAGTACTAGTCTCAGTGTTGTTCTTCCCGGCAATCCTGGTCTACTTGGCACTAATAGGCATGCAACTTACACTCGTCGGCCACTGATTGACGCCAAAATTTCCATTGGGAATGGGTTCTCATTTCATGGCATGGCCAGCAGTGTAGTTATCACCCTTACGCAATGTGCCACCCATCTACTGCCATTTTTGCTTTAGTATCAGTTCACTTGGTTGATATTTGCCCCGTACCCTGACTCAGCTCTTCATTTGATATTGCTTCGGGCCAGGAAATTCTGAAAATTCGACGACGGCAAGAGTTGACGAAAACTTGCAGCTTCCCGGTAACACTCGCGGAAACTTTCCAAGTGCTGCTCCGATACAACAGCACAAACAATACTAGGCACCGAAATAGTCCCAGCTCGGTCATTATAACTACTTTGTCAAATTTTAGACAGTTCACCGAACGCGCATTTAACCTGGTTGATACGACGAGCAATGTCCTGCCATTTTCGGCAATAATGCTACGTAGGTAGACGAATTTATCCACCTTCTCTACTGGCTGTCCAAGAACTTTGGTGGTAATTGGACCAGTTAAATTTCTTTTCGCAAAGGCTGGCGGGTTAAGAGCCTTGGTCTTGTTGGTGTCAATTAGCCCAACCGAGCTCACCCCCTTTCGAGATCTAAAGTCATTTCGCTCAGATCCAGGATTCTGTGGGGGGCAAAAACTCCTCTTCCATAGTCCTCCGCGTGGGCGCCCCCTGGAACGGCAGTGGTCACTGACCATTGCCAACCAACGTCAAGCCGCCAGTGATGGCGGTGCGATGATTTGGTTGAGGTACCCCTGTGGTGTGGGGTGTGAAAAAAATACCACGGCCTTTCCCTTTGAGGGCCTGTCGTTAAAACCGACAATCAAAGGACAGGATGTGTATGCCAGCAACTTGCACTATCCGAAATTTTTATATGCTAACGAAACGTCAACTATGCCTCGGATAAGGACTGACTCAACGGTTACGACTTTTAGCTATCGTACAATGACAAAGATTGGATTCTGGAATGTGCGTACTCTCCTGGACAATGGATCAGAAGGTCCCCAGAACGCACGATTTCTTCAATTAGAGAGTGAATTTCTGAGGTACAAATTAAATATCTTAGGAGTTAGTGAGATAAGATGGTGGAACAGCGGAGAATTCATCTCTCCAACGGGCAGCACTGTAATGTTGTATTCCGGTAAAGCTACCGGTAGTCGTCGTGAGTCAGGTGTGGGGCTCCTTTTAACCAGAGCCGCACGAAACTGTCTCTTATCCTGGGAACCGGTCTCTGACAGGGTCTTGACCGCCAGGTTCCGGACCAAAATGAGGAACATCTCAATAATACAATGTTATGCCCCTACTGAGCCCGACAATGTCTTGGCAAAAGACTCCTTCTACGAAGAACTAAACGCCGTTCAGAGCAGAACACCTAAAGGTGACATTATAATGGTTATGGGTGATTTGAATGCGAAAGTTGGCGCTGATAACTATGGGCTCAGACATGTGATGGGGAGACACGGTCTTGGTGATCGTAATGACAACGGTGAAAGATTTGTAGAGTTCTGCAACTTTCACAGTCTCTTCATCGGTGGTACTATGTTTGAGCATAAGGACCACCACAAAATCAGTTGGTCCTCTGTTGATCGGCGCAGAACACAAAATCAGATCGACCATTTTGCCATTAGTAAAAGATTCAAGAGTTGCCTCCTGGACGTGCGAAACAAGAAGGGTGCCGATATTGGGATGGGAAGAGACCATTATCTTATGATCGCTAATGTTCGATTGCGTATTGCAGCCGTGCGCCGCCCCAGCGACGAAAGATCCAGGCCCCGCAAATTCAACACCGCTCGACTAAAAAATCCAGCTGTCTTACAACAATATAATGACCATCTTGCGCAAAAAGCGGCTGAGATAACTAGTCACCCAGATAGTGACATAAACGAAAACTGGGATGCCATAAAAAATGCGTACATTGATAGCGCAAATACCATCCTTGGCCCAAACCCGGATTGCCGGAATAAGCCCTGGATGTCCGACGCTTCATGGCAGCGGATTGTTGAAAGAAAGGAGCTGAAAGTTCGTTTGGCTGCAGCATCAGACGACAATCGAAGCAGCATCGAACTCCTTTACCGTCAGAAAGCTCGAGAAGTTCAGCGTAGTGTGCGACGCGATAAAAGAGTTTATGGCAGTTCTCTTTTAGCGTCAGCAGAAGAAGCCGCTAGAAGTATTTTAACAACTTAAACGCCGTATACGGTGTCATCAAGGAGTTTACAGGTGGTCGTAACTCCTGCCAACATCCGGTGAAAGATAGTGATGGAAAGCTACTTATCTTGGAAGAAGATCAAATGAGGCGGTGGAAAGAACACTTCGCCGCGGTCTTGAACCGTGTAACCTCTGGTGAAGTTCCCCCTCATATAGATAATTTAGCTAACCATCAAAATGTGCGTATACGGTCCACTGCCCCGACTAAAGAGGAAATAGTCACTGCAATTATTGCACTAAAACGAGGAAAGGCCGCCGGACTTGACGGCATCCCTGCCGAACTTTATCAAGCAGCGCCAAGCGTAACTGCCGATTTGCTGCACCCACTTGTTGATAAAGCGTGGAATACAGAGACCTTTCCCACTGAGTGGAAGGAAGGTTTGATCATCAAACTTCCAAAGAAGGGTAGCCTCACAGACTGTAATAATTGGAGAGGCATTTGTGTGCTTCCTGCCGTTGCCAAGATAATAGCTAAAATCGTCCTGGAAAGACTAAAGGCCCACTTAGAAAGCACAATTGATGAAGAGCAGGCTGGCTTTCGATCCGGATTCTCCTGTGTCGATCACATTAACACCTTGCGAATCATCATCGAGCAATGCGCTGAATACGATTCTCCGCTTCACTTGCTTTTCATCGATTTCGAAAAGGCTTTCGATAGTGTGAACCGGGATTCTATATGGGCGGCCTTGCGCAGGAGAGGCATCCCTGAGAAGCTTGTGGCTATTATTAAGGCAACCTATGACGGCGCGAAATGTCGCGTTCTGCATAAAGGTAAGGTGTCGGGGGACTTTGAGATTCGCAGTGGAGTTCGGCAGGGGTGCATCCTCTCACCGATCCTATTCCTCATTGTGATCGGCGATGTGTTACATGCAGCCCTATCCGGACTCGACAGAGGAATTCAATGGACTTTGACATCTTATCTACAACATCTTGACTACGCTGACGACATATGCCTACTCTCCCACAAAATCATGGATCTGTCCGCAATGGCGTTAGATCTCGAGAGGGAGGCAAGCAAGGTCGGGCTAAAGATTAATACCAACAAGACCAAGGTGCTTAGCCCGCCGTTGCGAAAAAGAAATCCGACACCTATTGCCATCAATATTAATGGGCAGCCTGTGGAGAAGGTAGACAACTTCGTCTACCTGGGTAGCATTGTTGCCGAAAATGGTGGTACGGATCAGGACATCGCTCGTCGTATCAACCAGGCTAAACGCGCATACGGCATGCTGTCCAAAATCTGGCAGAGCAGTTATCTCAGCATCAAGACCAAGCTGGGCCTGTTTCGCTCCCTGGTACTATCAGTGCTTTTGTATGGGAGCAGTACATGGAAAGTTTCCGTAGGAGTTACCAGAAAGCTGCAAGTTTTCGTCAACTCATGTCTTCGTCGAATTTTAAGAATTTTCTGGCCCGAAACAATATCAAATGAAGAGCTAAGTCGGCGTACGGGTCAGATGCCAATCGACGAATTGATACGCAGGCGAAAATGGCAGTGGATAGGTCACACATTGCGGAAGAGTGATAACTGCATTGCTATGCATGCCATGAAATGGAACCCCATTTCCAACCAAGGCCGACCAAGAGGGGGTCCTCGAATCACATGGCGTCGATCTGTGGCAAAGGAGTGTCAGGTACTGGGTAAGTCTTTTGGGGAGTTGCGCCCCATTGCTCAGAACAGAGTACGATGGCGCGCAGGAGTAGTTGACGCGCTATGCCCCGCTAGGGGTTAAGGCAAAGTAGTAGGATTCTGTGAGAAAGTAGGCATATGTCCTCAGTGTAGTCAAGATGTTGAAGATAAGATATTAAGGTTCATCCAGTTTCTCTCCATTGAGGTGCCATCGCCAACTACGAGGAAGAGGAGACGGATATACCCCGGCTTAACTAAACTCCGGAACTCAAAGTCCCCCGACGCTTTACTTTTATGCAAAACACTCAAGTTCATAGATTGCTTAATAATAGCCACAAACTTCTCAGGAATGCCTCTTCCGCGCAAAAGCCGCCCATATAGATCCCCAGTTCACACTGTCGAAAGCCTTCTTGAAATCAATGAAAACCAGGTGGAGCGGAGATTCGTACGCAACGCATTGTTCGATAAGGATTCGCAAGATGTTAATGTGATCGACACAGGAGAATCCGGATTGCTCTTCATCAATTGTGCTTTCTAAGTCCTCCTTTAGTCCTTCTAGGATAAGTTCAGGTATTATTTTGTCAAAGGCAGGAGCATGCAAATGCCTCTACAATTATTGCAATCTGCAAGGCCGGCTATTTTCGAAAATTTGAAATCAAGCCTTACTTCCAATCAATGGGAAAGGTCTCTGTGTTCCACGCTTTATCGGCAAGTGGATGTAGCAATTCGACAGTTATGTTTGACCCTTTAGCAAGCGGTCAAACATAACTGGCAAGAATGCCGTCGAGTCCGGTGACCTTACATCCTTTTAGTGCAATAATAGCAACGAATATTTCCGCTCTATAAGGGGCAGTTGACCATATATGTACGCCCATTTTGGTGACCAACCCAATTTATCTGTCTCTCACTACACTGGACTTCCATCCCAGTGTTGTCGCTGTACTGTTGTACAATAGCTTTTTAGTCAGACGGTGTTGAATTTGCGGCGCCTGGCTCTTTCGTCACTAGGAATACGCACGGCTGCTATTTGCAATTGAACATTAGTGATCGTAAGATAGTGATATCTTTCCATTCCAATATCGGCGAGCTCTTATTTCGTACATCCAGAGGGCAACTTTTGAATCTTTTGCTAATTTCAGAGTTGTCGATCTCATTTTGTGTTTCGTGCCGATTAACAGAAGACCAACTGATTTTGTGGCAGTCCTTTAACTCAAACATGGTACCACCTGTAAAGAGATTGTGAAAGTGGCAGAACCTAAAATCTCTTATGGTTGTCATTACGATCACCACGATACCATATACATGTCTCCCCGTCGCATGCCTAAGTCCATCGTTATCAGCACGCACTCTCGCATGCAAATCTCCCATAACAATTACAATGCCATATTTGGTTGTTTTTTTTCTAGACGGCGCGGCGTTTAGTTGTTCGTGGAAGGGAATCTTTCGCCACAACATTGTCGGGTTCAGTTGGAGCGTAGCATTGTATAATTGTGATGTTTCTCATTGTGGTCCAAAAACCGGCGGTCATGTTTCTGTCGGAGACCGGATCCCAGGATAAGAGGCAGCTTCGGCTCTGGGTAAAAGAAGCCCTACACCTGATTCACGACTTACCGGTAGCTCTGCCGGAGTACAACACTGCATTGCTATGCGCTAGAGAAATATATTCTCTGCTATGCCACCATCTTATCTCACTATCTCTTAATATGTTTATTTGTACCGCTGAAATTCACTTTCTAGATCGCGCTCGGTGGCCGTGGTCGTTCGGTCACCGCTCTACGATACTAATCTAGAGTTCAAATCTCGGCGCGATCAAAAACTGCCTGTTGGTACTAATTGAACTCTCAAAGTGCTCCGAACTTGTCGGTATAAAGACGGCGCGGATAGGAGATGCATGCTAGCAACCGCACTTCTTTGCTATCGAAACGTCAACAAGGAATAGAAATGCTAGAGATGTTGATGCGCCCATGCTTCTGGAGGGGTCAAAGCAATTGACATTGTCCAAGAGGGTACGCACACCCCAGAAACCAATCTTTGCTATTGAACGACAGCCAAAAGTCGTAGCCGATGAGTCAGTTCTTATTCGAGGCATAGTTGACGTTTCACTAGCATATAAAGAATTCCGAATGATGGAAGTTGCTGGCATACACATCTTGTCCTTTTTACTCGATTTCTACGGCATGTCGGGAAAGGCCGTGGCATTATTCTTTTGCCCAACACCTCAGGGGGATAAACCTCGGCCAAACTATCGCACCGCCATGAATGGCAGTTTGATTTTATTAGCAATGATCATCGGCCACTGCCATGCCAGGGAGCGCCCACGAGAAAAAGCATTTCTGTCCGCAATCGTCTCTTTGGTGCATGACAAACTCTTCGACTCCTCAGGGGGCAGGTGTTCTCTGCCTATTAGCTTTTGAACGCACTTACACCACCCTCTACACTGCTGCAAGTGTAATTTCTATAAAATTTCACTATGCTAATTTATGCAGAATAACCGGTTATTCTTGAGAACTCTCTAATTGCCTTGACCCCCAGGGGCATGGGCGCGTCAACATCTCTAGCATTTTTATGTCTTGTTGACGTTTCAATATCATATCTACTTTTCAAAAGTGCAGTTGCTAGCATGCACCTCCTAACCGCGCCGTCTTTATACTGACAAGCTCGGAGCACTGTGAGAGTTATCTTGGTACTCACAGACAGTTTTTGATTTTTTTTGCCTATCATTCAATATTTGAAAACTTCTTTTTTTTTGAAGAAAATGTATCCCTACCCTAGAAAAATTTTATACAATAAATGGTTTCGAAATTTTTTGACACACACATTTTTTAGTGTGAGGTAAGTACGCTCGAACAACATATTTATAACATCCAAAAATTGTAACCACGCCATCTTCAGTTCTTCGTACTTAGAAATCACCCTCTTCTCAATTTAAAATATTAATCTAAAAACACATATTTCACATATTCGAAAACCACCAACAAATAAGAAAGTAAACGATTACACCAACGTTTGCATACAGTTATATCAAAGCAATTGTAATTTGTAGCCTTTTTTCCTGGGGCACTTTCCATGATAAGAACTGTTCACGATCTCCATCCATACATTCATATTTTTGCCGTCATATCTTGTTTTTCTTTAATCTTTCCTAGATCGTCGGAACACTTTACAGCTCACAAGAAGACAAACCATCCGTTCCGTTTTCGAATTTTAAAGATACTCTTGTGTACACACGGTAAATAAAATAAGGAAAAAGTAAACCCTTTTCTTAGTGATACACTTTCACCATGCATTCGTTGCGATACGTATTTGCCATCTCGACCCTTGTGAATCTATCTGTTCGTCATACTACATAATTCTCGGAGTCCTTTTTCCATTGCCGTACCTTTTCGCTTTTATTTCTAAACAGAAAGTTATTAAAAGTTTAATATGGAGCATAGAATCCCGCTGAAGTGCAATTTAGCAGTTGGGAATATAGCCGCTCACCCGAGCTCTCCTGGTTGGCAACGTTCTCTTTACTTTTAGGGGATCGCGTAATAGCATTTACCAGCTTTTGTACAAAGGTACGAAATTGGGATGCATGTGAACCATCTCTGTAACGAAACGAAGTATTGCAGCGCGGCGGACTCGCTTTCTCTTGAACAAATGTTTACTTTTCCAAGGTAAATTTTACTTTATCAAACGGTTGCATTTTCTGTTTTCCGAAATGTTTCAGAAATGTTACACAAACTTATTATGCTGAATTGAAAACAAGAATTGTCGGATGTTTCAGTTTGACAAGGCAATCTTCTATCTACTCGTTGATACATAACAAAAAGGAGAGCAGAGTATCTTTTCTTTATTTAGTGGAAAATGAAGAATTTGCTGTCTTGCATTTTTGGTTCTCAGCGGTAAGATTAAGCGTTGATGCATGTTATAGGTAGCCAGTTACTTTATGCCTATCGTCGACTCTGCTGAAGGTTTTAGAGCGTCTGATTGACATACACCTGCGGAGCACTATCCCAGCGGATCTTCTATCTGCCTACCAGCACGCCTACTGGAAGGGCAGATCCGTGGATACTGCCTTACACTCTCTGGTGGGTCAAATCGAAAAGTCTCTTGCCTGCAAGGAGTACACGATGGTGGCCTTCCTTGATATCGAGGGTGCCTTCAATAATGTGAAACCTGCAGCTATCTTGGATGCCCTCTCAGGTCTTCGTGGAGATGACTCACTTTGTAGGCTAATACACATGGTGCTTACATCTCGCGTTATCTCCACTAGTCTCGGCACATCATCTGTACGCAGACATGTGAACAGGGGTACTCCCCAGGGTGGTGTTCTCTCCCCCCTTCTTTGGAATTTAGCGGTCAACGGAAACGGACTCCTTTTAGAACTGGAAGGGCTGGGATGCAAGGCCACTGCTTATGCGGACGACATTGCTATTGCCATCTCGGGAAAGTTTCCCTGTGTCCTTAGTGGTGTAATGCAGAACGCCCTCTCTATCCTGACGAACTGGGCTAGTAAGGTTGGGGTTAAAGTAAATCCGCTTAAAACGGAACTTGTTCTCTTTACTAGGAGACACAGCCTACCTTCATTCGAATCACCTTTGATGGAGAGCACAAGACTTGTGCTCACCGATAAAGCCAAGTTCCTTGGTTTCATACTGGATAGGAAACTTTGCTGGAAGTTGAACATTCAGGAACGTGTTAAAAAGGCTACTGTTGCACTATACTCGTGTAAGAAGGCCCTAGGTAAGAAATGGGGCTTACAACCGAGGGTAGTGTACTGGCTTTATTTATCGGTTTTGTGCCCTATTCTGCTACATGGGATTGTCGTCTGGTGGACGGCGCTTAGGGTTGTATCCTATAGAACCCTGCTGGAGAAGGTCCAAAGATTGGCATGCATTGCCATTACGGGGGCTCTAAGGACTACACCAACCGCTGCCTTGAACGCCCTGTTGAATCTGCTTCCTTTGGACATTTTTGCAGAGCAGATGGCGGCGATCACGGCTGTTCGCCTCCGTGAAACCGGTTTTTGGGCGGCGTCAACCACAGGTCACTCGGCCATATTAATCAACCTTGATATTCCCGAGGAGACGGACTATACCCCTCCCCCGAAATACTTGTTCGAAATAGGCTTTACAAGCCTTATTCCCTCTAGAAATGATTGGCCTGTAATTGCTTTTCAGGAATCAGATGCCATTACGATTTTCACTGATGGTTCTAAGACTGACGAAGGAGTGGGGGCTGGCGTATACTCGGAAGAGTTAGATATTAGCTTGTCGTTCCGACTCCCGAACTTTAGTAGTGTTTTTCAGGCGGAAGTTACAGCAATATCTGAAGCTCTAGCCTTGTTGTCGCAAAACGATATATCTGGTAGGGACATTGTAATCTACACGGATAGCCAACCGGCGATTAAATCGCTTAGTTCTGTCTTGGTAAATTCGAAGACAGTACTGGATTGTCGCAACTCCCTTATAGAGATGGGAAGGCTCTGCAATATTTCTCTGTGCTGGGTGCCAGGACATAGTGGTTATGTTGGTAACTGCAAGGCTGACGAACTGGTTCGAGCAGGTACGATCAATGGGATCAGCGGGCCGTTACGCTGCACCAGGATGCCGTTGGCTGCGTGTAAACTGGCCATCAAAGATGCGGCGTATGATAGGGCCTGCATCAGATGGAGCAATGGCAGTACTGGTCATGTGGCTAGACAGATATGGCCCAAACTGGGTCCCAAACGTTCTTCTGGATTGCTAATGCTAAACAGAGACAATCTAAGAACTGTCGTAGGAGTGCTAACTGGACACTGCCTAATTGGGGAGCACGCCAGGAGACTTCGTCTTCCATATAATGATTTTTGCAGGAGCTGTGGGGACGAGGAAGAGGAGGAAAGTACGTCTCATTTTCTGTGTACCTGTCCGGCCCTGGTGAGTTTTAGGAAAGACCACCTTGGTTCCTACTTCTTCACCGATCTGGATGACCTGGTCGGCTACATCGCTTCATTGTGAGCTCAGGCTGGTTTAACGAGTGAGTTTGGTCTCAGTTGCTGAGTCCAGGGGTATCACAACGGACCCAATAGCGGTCTAAGTGTGCTTTTTAAGCAACCCTTTTTAACCTAACCTAACCTATGTAAAATACTTTATGCGATAATACTACTTTGCCTTAACCTTAAGTGGAGCATAGCGCATCAAGTGGTTCTGTGCGCCATCAAACTCGGTTCTGGGCAATGGGACGCATCTGCCCCCACGACTTACCCAGAAACTCACAGTCTTTCGTCACAGATCGCCGCCATAACTTTCTACGAAAACCCCTCGGTCTGTCTTCGTTGGCAATGAGATCCCATTTCATGGAATGTTCCGAAAAGCAGTCATCACCCTTCCGCAATGTGTGACCTATCCACTGCCATTTTCGCCTTCGTATCAGTTCGTCGGGCCAGAAAATTCCTAAAATTAAACGAAGACATGAGTTAACAAAACTTACCGCTTTCTGGTAACCTTTATCCAGACTTGCCATGTGCTGCATCCATACCGCAGCACAGACAGTATCAGGGAGCGAAACAAGCCCAACTTGGTCTTGACGCTGAGATAAGTGCTTTGCCAGATTTTGGACAGCATGCCGTATGCACATTTAGTCTGGTTGATACGATGAGTGATGTCCTACTCCGTACCTTTATTTTCGGCAACAATGCTACCCAGAAGAAATTTTCCACCTTCTCTACAGGCTGCCTATTAATATTGATGGCAATACGTGTCGAATTTCATTTTCGCAATGGCGGGCTAAAAACCTTGGTCTTGTTGGTATTAATCATTAGCCCAACCTTGCTTGCCTCCCCATCGAGATCTAACGCCATTGCGGACAGATCCATGATTTTATGGGAGATTAGGCATATGTCGTCAACGTAGTCAAGATGTTGTATATAAGATGTTACTCAATTGCCCTAATCTCTTGTGGGGCATAGCGCGTCAACTGTTCCATGTGGCCCAGTTGACGTTTCGTTGGCATAAACTCGTTTCGGAGAATGCAGTTACCAGCATGCATCTCCTGCACATCCACATCCATGGCCACGAACGTCGTCGTGGACGGGACTCGAGCCCGGAACGCCGGTACAAACATGAGACTGGAGCCTCAACACACTGCGCTACCGGTCGCCCCGGTTAATAAGATGTTAAAATCCATTGAATTTCTCTGTCTAGTACGGATAGGGCTGCATGCAACACATCACCAATCACTCCACTGCGAATCTCAAAGTCACGCCACACCTTACCTTTATGCAGAACGCGACATTTCGTGCCGTCACAGGTTGCCTTAGTAATAGCCACAAGCTTCTCAGGGATGCCTCTCCTGCGCAAGGCCGCCCATATAGAAACCCAGTTCACACTATCGAATGCCTTCTCAAAATCGATGAAAAGCAAGTGAAGCTGAAAATCATATTCAGCGCATTGCTCGATGGTGATTCGCAAGGTGTTAACGTCATCGACACAGCAGAATCCGGAGCGAATACCAGCCTGCCCTTCATTAATTGTGTGCTTTCAAAGTGGGCCTTTAGTCTTTCCAGGACGATTTTAGCTATTATCTTAACAACGGCAGGAAGCACACAAATGCCTCTCCAATTAGTACAGTCTGTAAGGCTACCCTGCTTCGGAAGTTTGATTATCAAACCTTCCTTCCACTCAGTGGGAAAGGTCTCTATATTCCACGCTTCATCAACAAGTGGGTGCAGCAAATCGGCAGTTACGCTTGGCGCTGCTTGATAAAGTTCGGCAGGATACTGTCGAGTCCGACTACCTTTTACTCATTTTAGTGCAACAATTGCAGCGAATATTTCCTCTTTAGTTTGGGTAGTGGACCGTATACGCACATTTTAATGGTTAGCTAAATTATCTACTATATATGAGGGGGACTTCATCAGAAGTTACACGGTTCAAGATAAAGGCGAAGTGTTCTTTGCACCGGCTCATTTTATCTTCTTCCAAGATAAGTCGCTTTCCATCACCATCCTGCACCGGATGTTGACAGGAGTTACGACCATCTGTAAACTCCTTGATGACACCGTATACGGCGTTTAAGTTCTGCTGTGGCTAAAAAAGAATTCGCATAAACTATTTTATCGCGTAGCTTTCCACCACTGTCCTTGACAGGGTGTTAATACGAGTTAGGGCCACCTTTAAACTCCTTCATCATCAGCGTGGCGCAACAGCCCGACGTCGGGCCTTGGCCGCCTGAATCGTTGTCCTCCAATTATCTTGGTCACGTGATCGCCTTCTTCGATCTTGGAAGAGTGGGAGTTGCTCGGCGGTAGCTTAAACTGAGATCTCCCAACGAGCTCCCTATCTTCCTCGCAGTCTCGCTCCGTCGACTCGTCGTCCGGTGATTTCTCTGTTTGGCATGCGAACATCGTCCATTCATTGTACATGCCTTGCCCATTGAAGACGTTGTAGTTTGTAGATTTTCCAAGCTTGCATCACATCGTATTTTTCATACAAATCACGACTGTACCGGATGCGCCATCCACCTCGGTCGTAAGCTGCTCCGAAAATTCACCGAAGGACTTTCCGTTCAAATGTGTTTAGCATGTTTTCGGAGGCTTGGGTTAGGGTCCAGGTTTCGCAGCCATATCATAGGAGAGGTTATTTGATGGCTTTGTATACGCGGAGCTTCGTGTTTCTGTGCACATGATTCGATTTCATTATGGGGAGGACAGAGAAGAAAGTCTCATTTACTAGCTGTATTTGTCGTTTGATTTCGTAAGTTTCGTTGGTAAAGTATTCCCCTTCTTGTTCCGAAGTGGAACATGGGATACGAATTTTAGTAGAGCACTTCATTACAATCAGCTAAGGGTATTCATTGCACGGAATAAATTAATTTGTAGTTGCGATTCTGAAATAAAGCAATTGTCGGAAATCTGCAACCGTCAAACATATTATATTCATTGAAAATGATTTCATTGAAATTAAATACATAATTCTCTTGCCGCCCACAGGCTTATGAATGAATACATTCAATATTTCTGCCCTATTGATTTTCAAACGCTCATCCGTTTCCGTTCCAATTATATCATCAAGTTGTATCCTCTGAAGTTGCTCATCGACAATCGCTCTAAGCACAACAACAGTCGCCATTTCTACAATATTCTGACGGCTGAATTCATTTACGGCCATTTTATTCAGACATGTGCTAATCCAATTTACGATCTAATGAAGCATTCTTCTGGGAATTATTTGCCGACAATAACAAATTCATACATTTGAAAATATAATACACAAACCGATGCCTGCGGGTTAATAATGAACAACATTGCATCCTTGTTCACCCATTCCGTTGGATGCTGGATTAGTTTCACTTTGAAATGCATACCTGAAGGGTAATTCAACCCCATTTTTTACCCATTGCCAGGAATAATTTGCATTAGAATCAGGACATTTTAAAATGGGGAAGCTCTCCTTTAACGACGCCGCCAAGTATCCGTATCTGCTTATTGGCTTTGTATTTTTCTACCACATCGTTGACAACTATATCTATTGCAAGAGCTCCTGCTGCAGGAGTTATAAGAAGGAGTCGAGAAGGATTATTCCCTGAGGTTATTTTATGTAAATATGACATACATTCGTAGGCTATGTTGAATAGAAAAGAAGTACATGCTTATATGCAGAGATGACAGGAATTATGTAGTTGTATTGCAACTGTTAAGGGATAAATCCCATATGGGAGCCAAGCAACGAAGTGTGATGGCTGTTACACACAATGTCCCAGCGCATAGGTGACCATGATGGCCGTTATTATGCACCATATATCAATTCAAATGTTCTTCATCCAAACAATGAACAACAAGGAAGGACTAATCACTTTCCACTTTGGAATTTGAATGGCAGCACAACAATTATCTGTGTGTCGTATGTAGAAACCAACAACAATTTTGAACAGCTGACTTTCAATTGAAAGACGCGCGATGGATCATTGCGTGGTGAAAAATAGCTCTCGAAGCCATTTGCGGTCGTCCGATAGCCCATCACTGCAACGGCTACGCACCAAAGGCCACTAAATGCCATCCGCTCGTCTACACAGTGGCAATAGCTTTAAATTGCCATGGAGGGGCCATTGTCTGTAGCAGCCATAAAAGGCTGTGAACGAACAGGTGGCATCAATATGCGAGTTTTTAGAGTTTGCATGTTTGATTTAATAATAAAACACTCTGAAGGAAATAATAAATAGCATTTGCAAAAAAAAACATAGGGACGATATTTCGAATGTACAAAGTAGCCTTATGGCCCAACGTGGGGTAACTAAGTGACAATGAAGATGGCCCATTGTTTGCACAACCATCCACACGTTGGCATACGATGGCCCATGATATTGGGCATTTATTTTGAAATCATTCTGTTCACATGAACCGACAACAGAGCTTAGTACACACTTTGATTTTTTGAGTCGAGCTAAAAAAAAAAAGTTGCGTCAGTTAAAATATGCAAAAATTAAATACTCGCCAACAATACACCACGTTCACCGCAACAACAGCTACGTTCTTTTTCAACAGTCCAGATCAGAGCAGAGCAACAATTGCAAGCGTTACACTAACGAAACTGTTCTGGATAAAGCTGGTTATTAGTGTAGTGCGCGCGATTCTTATTATGCACTTGGGGGCGACTTCGATATCTAAGTGTCACCATACACTGTCGAACTCGAGCTCCAACGTTCAATCTTGCTCCAAAGAACGTTTTCTAGGACGCTGATGGCGAATCTGTAATCAAAGTTGCAAACAAAGACACAATAGGGGATCCCAAAAGGCAATACTTTTTTTTAAACACGACCAATCTTGCTGAAAGAAACTAATAGAGGGTTGTTTGGGTCGTTAGTTGCGAATCTAAAGTCAAAATTCCCAAAAATCAAAAACAAACTGGGGATATTGAAGGGCAACACGGTCGCTGATTGCGAATATGAAGTCAAAGTTTCAAACAAAAAAAATGGGGAATCCAGAATGTATAACAGACGGTTTGGTGGGCATACGAAGATGCCAGTGGGGACGGAGCCTAAGGTAGCATATTACCGTGAAGGTCGGGCCGTGCCATCTGGCGAAGAAAAAGGCCCCTCAACGAGCTAAGCAACGGCCTATGCTTGCTGTAGCTCAGTTCGGGAGATGTGGACGGGGTTTTCGCCGCTCGTTGCCCCTGTCCTTTACGTACTAACAAAAATTCATAGGCCTGGGGAAGACAACACAAACAGGGGAGGTAAAAATGGGGAATAGAAAAAATAGTCGATAAGGATGGAATGGTTGACGGGCGGATCAGACGCCCACACGGTCGCACCTGGGTCCGGGTGTAATGGGACCCTCGGCCTCTGGTCTCGTACCACTAACAGATCACTACTCATCAGGTGCTGCTTCGACCTGCTGGTGGGAGCATACTATTACTCTTTAGGAATAAAAAGTCCCAAAAGGGGGAGTCGGATGAGTCCACTTTTTTATTGCTACTAGCGGCATGCTAGAACAACATATCGCAGAAAGCCCAGGTGTGTTTTCGCAGAGATATGATCCGTCCCTTTGTCGTGTTGTTGGGTGTATATAAGGCAAAGTGAGATCTAGCCAGTCATCGCTGATCTGGTCGCGCCTCTCCCATGATGGAAGGCACGAGGTATGGAGGCGCCTGATGAGTTCGTGCCTTGCACCATGGTACGAAACCAGACTCAGGCCGATTTTTGGGACTTTTTGTTCCATAGTTGTTCTGCTCTGATCTGGAATGAATAACAGGCAGCAATTATCTCATTCACCACCTACAGATCCTACTACTTATTATCCATTCCGTATACCTTCAAATTCCACACTACCCGAATCCCTTTTTTAAGAGTTTTCAAAACCCAGTGCATCTACGAAATATCCGAAATACGTTTATCATCCCTGTAGCACATGTATTAAAATACAAATAGACTTTGGTCCAAGTTATGTTCGAGTTGCAGTTCGACTGTGTGTGAGCGTACTAACAGGACAGTTTAAGCTCTTCTATCTCTAAAAAACTAATGCTGAAAAGCTTAACTTTCCAGTATAAGTCTAGGGGCAATATAAAAATGATAAATAATTCTCGCTTTTCTACAATTAATACTGTAATTACTACATATTAACTTTAAAAAATTCTTACATTTAGCTTATCTGGTTCATGATTTTAAAGAAAAGAAGAACATAAGGCTCGGTGCAGATTAATTCACCTTGACAGCACGCAATTACAACAATGAGTTAACCTGAATTAACCAGTAAGAGTTAATAAATCTGCACGGAATAGACAGATATGGCGGATAAATATCGCTCGCATCGCTAAAATACGATTTTATTATGGAAAATTAAAAATTTGCGCACTTTAAATTAATTTTTGATATAAATTCTATTAGTAAGCCTGTGGTAGATATTTTCCCGGATCACGCGAGCACAAAAAAAAAAGAAAAATAATAGAAAACTAAATTGTCGCCAAGGGTCCACTACACATTTGACAGTTAACCGGGTAGTTGACCCGGAACGTTCTTCTGCACGACGCTTACCCTCCACCCGAAGTAAATTTCACTGGATTACAAAAGAACGCGCCTATAATTCTTTCTAAGCTACTAAATACGAGTGTATTCTATTTTTGAACACACTAAACACTATTCACGGGTAGAGTATGGTTGCCAGCCATCACTACGAGTGTTGCTTTTTTCTCCTTTACACCTTCAACGTTTTGCGAACACCATTGAGGCTAGTCCTTAAGCATCCTGCCTGTGCGTCGTCATATAAGCCTCTATTAACCACTTGGTCTATAAGAGTCCTCGTCACTGTGTTCCGGATGCCTGAACAGTTCTTTTGCCTTTGTACTTTTTATACATTTTGCCTGAAGTTACAGTCTTTTTTTTCAGCAATCATTTTATGTTGTGCTAGATTCCATGCGACAAATTACAGGAGCAATTTAAACAAAAGTGTCAGATTACATCCGCCAACGACGTATTATGTTGCGATTTTACACCTCTGATATGTGCAAAAATTAATAAAAAAGTCAAGAAATGAGTGTATACAGTAGAGGAAAAAGGGTTGTGCAAGTTCTCATTTTAGAATTTTGTGATGACTTTTTTTTTTAAATTTGAATATTAGAATTAAAACGATTAGCGCAGCCTCATGGATTAGCGGTGTGGAAATTTAGGATCTTTTCGGCAGTTCAGTGCTTTTCCAATCGGCCTGCTAGGCTTTGTTACTATTAAAGCGAATATACGACCAGTGGCGTAACTATACCATCTGGGGCCCGTGGCAAATTTATTGGATGGGGCCCTCCCAGTAAAAATCGTCACGTTGTAATTTAATTTTAATAAATCACTTAAGTAGTTACCCAACAGCATTACTACAATAATATTGTGTGCATTTTAGTTAAATTTCTAATAATTTTTTTTCCAAAAGCATAGGTATTACATAATTTACATCATTTTAATGAAATAACAATGCAATATTAACAAGGTATTTATTAATAAAATTCTTTTCTCCGAGCTTTCTGTTCCGCAAAAGTATCAGTAGCATCATCATAGGGCCATAGAATTTTCAATAGACAAAATAGTCAAGTTACGTAGCCTGTCTTGTCCCATAGAATTTCTTAAATAGGTTTTTATTAATTTTAGTTTCGAAAATGATCTTTCAGCACTAGTTATAGTCACAGGAATTGTAACAAACAACATTAATGCAGTACATACTTCAGGAAAGCTGCACGATATAAAATGATTTTTTTATTATTAATAAATCAGCAAGTTCTCTAATACACGAAAACTTTTCTATTTCGTCTCTAAAGGTGGACCGAAAACTGAGAATTTCCCTGGCAAAAGATTCAGCTATGTCTTTTTTATATATTTTATATCAACAAATTCTAGAGATTTTTTTTTAATTCAGTGTCATTTAAATTTTGCAAAGTTCCAGGTTGCAAAACACAGAAATTGGAACCAACTTCATTCATTGAAAGGAAACGCAATTTCAGTTGATTAATAATGATGTCCAATACTCGATAAAATATGTTCATTTTGAACAAACTTTCCGGATCTTGGAGACGCTCATCTTCGCAAAGTTCGTCATTTTCGCCAATGGCGTAGAAGCCGAGATAGCCGATGGTATTTCACTCTATCCTTCTCTCGTATATCAATGCTCCGTACATAACAAATAGAAATCCGGGATTCCCCTAACATCGTGCGTTGCTAGCCCGCCAGCACCACGAAAAAAAGTACTTCCTTGGTTAACAAAATGCGGAAATTTTCCGAGCATCACTAGCTCGCGCCACCAAATGAAACAACCAATGAATGAGGTCTATAATTGCCCGAAATCCTTTTCTTATGAATCCGTTTAAATCTTAATAATTTATTTGAATTTGTATATGGTCTTTAGTGTGTCTATCTTTAATTAATTTTAAGTACTTATGTAAAATTTATAATTTTTACTAAGTTTTGTTAAAAATGTTAGGTAACTTCTGAGCTCGCGGCCTCTCGGACCGGGGCCCCCATCAGGTCGGGGCCCGTGGCATTTTGCCAGCCCTGCCACCCTATAGTTACGCCACTGTATACGACGTCAAAGTCGAACCAATAGGCGCCTTTCACACGGAACGCATGCAAATCTGTTTAATAAATGATATCTGTCAGCATCTCAACTGTCGTGATTCTATGGCGGCTTTCATACGGAACGCACTAGTGTTGAACAGAACCGTGGAACCGGTTCCTAACAAGAACCGACCCGACCGGTCCAAGAAAGAATCGGGAATCGGTTCCAGAAGAACCGAAAATCGGTCGGTTCTAGAAGAACCGAGAATCGACTCCGGAAGAACCGAAAATCGGTTCTAGGAGAACCGACAATGGATTTCACTATAGCCGAAATTGATTTTAAAAAAATACTTTTAAACCGACTAGATCGGACCATTGCAGAAAATTTACTCGGACCGGAAGACTATATTTATATTTACATATTTTGGTTATCTAATAACATATCTATCTCTGTTACTGAAATCATCATCAGCGATTAGAAATTGTTGTTTAGTAAAGGTAAAAAATGAGATTACCTTTACTAAACAACATGAAATAAATGATTAATTTTATTTATATTCTTATGTGTAGTTTTTTTATCGAACACTTTGCTAAATTGCATTATGTTTAAATTTTTATTTTTAACAACGCACACATACCGACTTTTACGAAGAATTGACAACAAATACAATACATAGTCCTTTAAAAATACCATCATAAAGTTCTACTGCTTTCCAAAATGCGATCATAAAGTTCTTCTGCTTTCCAAAAACGATAAGAAAAAGTATATAGGATATTGAATAAGAAACGTATTATTTAACGCCCATGTTGGGAACCGGAACCGCTTTAAATACCCGGTTCTTCTGAGAACCGGACTCGGTAGAACCGGTTCTTCAAAAACCGGGAACCGCACATCACTAGAACGCACGATACACGAGATTCCAGTAGAAAGCACCAGTGGCGAGCGAGCTTTGCACATGCGGCTATTACAATAATTGCACTCGTATAGAAAGCTCGCTTGCCACTAGTGCTTTCTGGTAGAATCTCGAGTATCGTGCGTTTCGTGTGAAAGCCGCCATAGAATCACGACAGTTGAGATGCTGACAGATATCATTTATTAAACAGATTTCGTATATAATCGCAAATTTCAGATAATAGCTCCTTCAAGGATTTCTCATGCAATACGAGATAAAGTCAAAGCAGAATTAGATAAAATGGTAAAGTTATAAGTAATAAAGTCCACATCAGAACCAACTCCGGCTGTCAGCCCAATGCTAATTGTGCAAAAAGGGGATTCGAGCAGAATTTGATTGAAGCATGCTGACCTCAATCGTAACATTACTCTTTAAAACAGTCAACGAGATTGAAAAAGGGATCTTGCGATTTGACCAAACTCGACTGTGAAAAACGATTTTGGCAGATTCCGATTTCCGATAATACAGGATGGCACACGGAAACCGCACGTTTTTAAGAAAATCATAAAAACTCGAAAATTCATGTTAACAAAATTGTATTGCCATAAAAACACTCGGTACAACAAGTAAGTATTTAAGAAGACTCATCTGTGAAAAATTACATCCGAGAGATGGTGTCCGTTTTCATCAATGCAATGTTGGAGCCGTTGGCGGAAACTGCCCTCCACTCTGTTTACGGATGGTCTCCTTCATTTGTTCCAACGTGCATGGTTTATTTTCATAAGCTCGTGATTTCAAAAACCCCCGGAGAAAGAAGTCACAGCTGGTTAAGTTGGGGGACCAAGGGGCCATGGAACGCCGCCGAATCTCAATATGAGCCTCTGCCAGAAAACAAACTGCAGAGGACTGCTATCGAGGCTCTGGCAGTGTGTGCTATGGCCCCATCTTGCTAAAACCACACGTTCTCAAGAGCAATTTGTCGGTTTTTCAGCTCAGGGATGAAAAACGAATTAATTATTTCAATGTAAGGATCAGATGTTACGGATGTTAACAGCAACTCCATTATGTTCAAAAAATATGGGCCACTGACGCCAAAAGTTCCAAATGCGCACCACACTGTCACTGCAGTGTTTGCTGGTTTAATTCGTTGCAGCCCAATAACGGCAATTTTCCTATTAACGAAGCCGCACAGATGAAAACGGGCTTCGTCGCTCATTCACATTTTCTTGAAAAAGGGGTAAGCATTCGCTGAGCAAAATTCGATCTCTGTTGACAATCATGCTCATTTAATTGTTGGACAACACCCGATTTGTAAGGATGGATATGTTCTCCTCGCAAAATTCGCCTAACCGACGTTCTGTTCAATCCGAGCTCCACTGCATGCCTTCGAGCAGAACGTCGGAGGCCTCTGATGAAGGCATCTATCACTCGAGTGACATTCTCTGGAGTACGAACCATTCGTTGAAGTCCCGGAGATTTTTTTTTTCTTTAATGATTGTTCACCCACCGCAATATCGTGTTACGCGTGGGAACACTTGCATTCCGAAGAATGTTGAAGTGACGGCGAAACTCTCGCTGCATGGCAAAAACCGACTGTTTATTACGCACAAACGCATCGTACGCGTATACACAGTGTTCAATTGAACATTGCTCCTTCTGACCCAATGAAATTAAAATGCTTTGAACCAAGGAATGGAATTCTACCTGCCCCACTGCCCTCCCTTCACGACAGCCCGCCCGGTTCCCGTATGCCACAGATAAGTTAACATTGGCTGCGTTCCTAAAACAAAAATCGCTGAGTCCGCGCTTAGTCACCACTTCACAATTGCTGACCAGCACATTGTGATTATTTTCGTGTTTTAGAAACGGCTGTGTTATTTGTCAAGTGCCATTTTCAGTGTGGCATTTGACAGAAAATTCGAAATTTCTTGCTTTCATGAGTCCCAGGTGACACACAAGATACGGTAACAACTTTCTTTCCCACAATAAGGTTTAATAATCACGTTAACAACACGATTGTCAACCATAAACAACTTAACCCAGGTTCGAATCGAAGTTTGACAATTGTCTCAAATGTCAAATATCGCGCTGAACCAGAAAAGCGAGAAAATTTTATGCTGACCAAAAGTGAAAGCGCTTAGCCTCAGCGCTTAACTCAGCGCAATGGTTTCTACGACAAATCACCATGCAGCACTAATCGCTTCTAGGTGCTGACTCAGCGCTGGCGTTTTAGGAACGCAGTCATTAATTTTCGAATTTTTATGATTTTTTGAAAAACGTCCGGTTCTCGTGAAGGCATGTCTAGAAAGCTCGAGAATTTTAGCGTAGTATTGGGCGCGATAAATAAGTATATGCGAACTCTCCCCTAGCCTCGGAAAAAGAAGCTACAAGAAGCGAAAACTCAAACGCCGTATAAAGAGTTTAAAGATGATCGTAACTCCTATCCACATCCAGTGAAGGATAGGGATGGAAAGCTTATCTTATAGGAAGATCAAATGCGCCGGTGGAAAGAATATTTCGCCACTGTTTTGAGCCGTGTTACATCTGGGAAAGTTTTGCTTCATATATGTAGATAATTTAGCTAACCATTAAAATGTATGTATGTATACGGTCAACAGCACCGACTAAAATGGAATTAGCCGCTGCGTTATTGCAGTTAACCGATGTAAGGCCACCGGACTCGACGGCATTCTGAAGCTGAAGCCACTTGTTGATAAAGCGTAGGAAACTAAGTGGAAAGAAGGCTTGATAATCAAACTTCCAAAAAAGGGCAATTTTACAGACAGCAATAATTAGAGGCATTTGCATGCTTCCTGCTTCTGTCAAAATAATGCCTAAAACTGTCCTTGAAAGACTAAAGGATTATTAAAAAAGCGCAATTGACGAAGGGCAGGCCGGCTCTCGGTTCAAATTCTCCTGAGTCGATCATATTAACACCTTGCGAATCATTATCGAGCAATGCGCGGAGAAAGATTCTCCGCTTCATTTGCTATTTATTGATTTCGTGAAGGCTTACGACAGTCTGAACCGGCATCCGCTATGGGTGGCCTTGGGTAGAAGAGGCATCCTTGAGAAGTTTGTGGCTGTTATTAACGCAACCTGCGATGGGGCGTAAAGTGGCATTCTACATTATGGTGAACACAATGGATTTAGATCTCAAGAGAGAGGCAAGCACTGTTGGGCTAAAGATTAACACCAACGAGACCAAGGTTCTTAGCCCGCGCATCGTTGCGGAAAAAGAAATTCTATTTCTTTTGCTATCAATATCAATGGACAGCTTATTGAGAAGGTGGATAACTTCGTCTACCTAGGTGGATTGTTGTCAAAAATTGTGGTAAGGCGGAACTAAATCGCTCGTCGTATCAACCAGGCTAAAAACGCTTTCGGAATGTGCCTAAATATTTAGACCAACCTGGGCTTCGCTTCCTGGGACTTTTTGTGCTGTTGAATGGGAGCAGCACATGGAAAGTTCCGTAAGAGTTACCCACAAGCTGCAAGTTTCGTCAGTTCATGTCTTCATCGAATTTTAAAAATTGTCTGGTCCAAAACAATGTCAGATGCGGAGCTGAATCCGCGTAGAAGGCAGATAACAATTGCTGAACTGACACGAAAGCGTAAATGGCAGTGGCACTTGCCTCCCTTCCGGAATGAGGCCACTCAGTGCGTTGCTGGTGGTTCCATGAAGTGGAACCCAATTCGCAATGACGGTCGAACAATATCATGGTGCCGATCTGTGGCGAAAGAGTGTGTGCCGCTGGATAAGTCCAGGAAGCGTTGCCCAGAACAGAGTATGATGGCGCGCACGAGTGGTTAACGCGCTGAGGCTCACTAGGGAGGAAAAGTGCGAGTAGTAAAATAAATGTGAGTATACTGTGCCAGTAATAACCATCTTGTACTCTGTGGTACTTTTCCTTCCCCATTTCCTGAGCACACGGATATTCAGATTCATGGGCGCAGGATAACAGGAGAGTATTTCCGAAACCCCCTATTAACCGTCAATAGCTATATTTGAATTTCTTACAGACTGCTATACACGATTATAAATTATATCTGAATAAGGTCATTGCCGCTCATTTGGGTCGATAGTTGTTTCAATTCAAATTATCCCTATTCTTACAGTCACCTTCATCAGTAGTATTGCCCATTTGAACACAACACCCTTAAAGAAAATGTTATCTATCCAGAAAACTTAGCAGAACCCTTAATCTAAGCATATCAGTTGCGTCGTCTTCGTCTTTCGTATCGTATACCAATATACGCAATGTATGTACAATTATGTACGTTGCGTATTGGTATTCCATCGTGAATGGAAACATGTCCTGAAGGATTACGAGTACTTGAAATTTGTCGTGTTTGGCATTGCTGTCCTGTCTTGTCCTCGATATGTTGACGGTGTATGCACCAGTTCACTTCACTTGACATTGAAATGCCAACGACGAGGCGGTGGACGTGTACTTGACAGGTGTGAAATAGGGAGGAATTGCATGGATTACGTTTAGCCGCATAATTATGGAACACTCCTGCAATTTGCTTAGCCTAAAGAATACGACAACCTGTACAAAAACATGAAACTGGAGACACTCCTAAAATCCCGTGTCGTGTTTTATTTCGCAGAAACAAATTTCAAAGAGGTATCATATTCCCTGTTTCAACTTTACCAGGAGGTGGTCCGATAAGAGGATTTCAAGTTTAACATACATACATATTGTTTTGACATGAATACCTCTTATGTAAAATATGTTTGTCATAAATGAGACATGTGTTAAAAAAAAATGAAGAAAAAAGAAATACCGAAGAAAATTATTTGGCATTTATATTGGGGGAAAGAAGGAGAATACGGGCGTTTGAAGAGTCACGGTTATGATATAAATATTTGGTATGCTTATGATGGAAGTCCATGTCAGTAATATAAACAATTGTAGTAAAGAATAATTATAGCAAATATTTTGTGTAAATGGATTTATGGCCTGGACTAGATGGAACAACCATTTAATTTTTTATTATTGTAAATGGCAACCCATCACAATCGTTTATTGGTTCAATGTTACTTAAGTGATCTTCTTATACTCCCTTGCAAAATACAGGCTTTTTCATTAAGAGCGACGCACTTTTTTTATGATATATTTTATAAAAGTTGAATAATTTGCAAACGTTGTTGAAGCATATGTCTCTCCATGATTAAATGGCATAATCTGACGTTTCAAAATCTGAAAGAATTTTGAAGCCAACTTCACTCTAATTGGAGAAATGTCAAAAACAAAATACGTCGTCCATATTGGAAAGCCTTATATCTCAAATTTGTGTGCTCTAAGTGCAATCTCTGTTTGTTTTTTGTTGTTTATTTCTGGTTTATTTTCTTCTCGACTTCCTAAAGTGTGTGTACACTGGGGGTTTCTCATTCTTATTATGTTATGTATATCCGCGTCGTCTTTATTCCGACAAGCTTGGAGCGCAGTGGGAGTTCTATTAGTACTCACAGGTCATTTTTGTTCGCGCCTAGGATCGAACCTCCATTCTCCATGCTAATCTATCCCAATAGCTTTAGTTCTATCCTAAGATTTTACAAAATTCCCGGAATCTATTCGGAAATTCATTTTACCTGAAAAATTTCCTCCAAATCCATTCCAAATGGAGTGAGGTTGGCAACGAAAAGGATTCTACTAAACGCAAAAAGGAATTGTACATTGCTGCATGCACTGAAAACATTCCTTTTCATTAATGTACCACTTATGCCAACGCCAACATATACCGCATTGCTAATTATGTTTGAAAGCTGGTAAGTTGCAGGGGCAGATTCCACTATTCTGAATGGAATCCTCCTGCCTGCTTGTCTGCCCCGCCTGGCTGCGTATTTTTAACGTTGCCCGTAAAATCCTTCATGTCAGTTTCCACTGAAACCTCAAAAGATTACACAGGACAAGGAAATATTTTACAAGTTTTGCTCTCCTTACGATTCACTTAAAACAAGTTGGCGGGGTGGGCAGTGTGGTATGCCTGATTTTGTATAAAATGTTTTCTTCACTGAGTGAGATACGAGTATGAATAGGTTTTTTCTTCCTTATTTTCGGAGAAAAATTCATTCCTGGCAATACTTACGTGAAGTCATTTTTCACAGTGCTTCAAGATGTTTTAGCCATGCTACAGGATATGTTCCATCGCCAACCATGTAACATACGTTCAACGTTTCAGTTGTGTATAATGTTTTTCTTTGGAGCATGAAAATAACTAGTATTCCTTACATCTATATATCATGCATAGGACGACAGATTTACACTTCTACTTAAAGACATAAATTTCCCAATGTTACGTAGACTCATTCCTTTAAGGTTTTCTTATTGCGGTTGGTTAACGCTCCGACAGGATTCGCCCGGATGGAGTTAAAGCGTTACAAAGCGTCGTCGCTGCATTTCAACCATATGCGAAATGTTGGCAACACATTGCTCGTTGAGAAAGTATAATGTACAGTCAACCCTCGTATAATGCGATAGATCTCGCGTTTTAGAAATCGCGTAGTATAAGGCTCCCTCTATACATGCGTATTTTTTGTTGCGCGTAATTTCGTCACGTCACTAGACCGTTGGACGTCCGTTTTTTAGACATTGTCCCCACATGCACACCGTATCGCGTACTGCGTCACCACTACTACCACGTCATCTATCAAGGAAACAACTTCGACGCAGTCTGAAATGAATAGGCGAAGGTTACGTGTAGTTTGCAGAGGCTTTGGAGCTTCTAGAGGAACCAAAGGGAAAAGAAAACTTTAGGTGCATCCCTACGATATCAGGGGGAAAAAATCAAATCGTTTCAATAATTTTTTTTCGGGAGATTCGAAAATATGAAGATAAATTCTTCAGTTACTACCGTATGTCCACAAATTCCTTTGACGAACTTTTGAAGATCACTCGGCCCCATATTACCAAGCAGAACACTTGCTGGAGAAAAGCGTTAAGTGCTGAGGAAGGACTGTCAATAACGTTAAGGTAAGGTTAAAAATAAATAAACTGATAGCTGTAGTTTTTTATGTTTATTATTTATGCCTTCTCCTCCGTTTGATGGGATGGAGATGAATGGATTTCAAGGAGGGATGGTTGGGTAGATAGATTTAGTTGGAGGTAGAATGGTTCTTGGGATGGTGTTTGAAGGTTGTGGTAGGAAGGTTGATGGGATGGTGGTTAAAGGTTATGCTAGGATGGTTATGGGGTCGGAATAGTTTGATATGTCGATGAGAAACATTGAGGGGAAGGGTGGAGTGTGGGTGCTGGGAGCAAAAGGTTGCGAAAGGATATGAAAAACGGGAATGCGACAATCCTGAGGGTGTTTCGGGATGAACGATGGATTTGTCAAGATCCATGCTTAGCATCGGCTATAGCGACACTACTTTTCTGTGTCATGTGGTGACGCTCTCCTCTAGCTCTGAGGGTTCTACAACCACCGTCGCTTGACGAGCCCGTAACGACGTCCGTACTTTACGTGGACAAATCCAACGGCCAATGCACTGACGGCTTTTAAGAATGACGCAACCGAGCATATGTAGACGGTCCAATGCATTCTTTGTGCTGGCTCTCGGGCGTTCAACGGTCTAATCCTACATCATACACTCTCTTGTCGAAATTCAGAATCACCTACATTATTTTACATCTAAGTTTGTTGATAAGAAAAAAACTGAAGACACAGATACAACCAAACTTTTAACTCCCAATTATCCTTGTCCTATTCGCATTTTCCCTCCACTGTTTCAATCACAATCCATTAAATTGGAACTCAGAATTCCTTGTACAGCCTGAAAGATAAGTACGAATGTTAATGTAAATGTAAGAATGAAGGCTGAAAGTTTTTCACAATTAATTTCTTTTATAAATTATGTTTAATTGAAAATGTCAGTCTAACGTCACATTAGTTTTCTCTACTAGACAGGAATGATCTTTCTTTCAACTTGTTACTACACTTTGCTTTGCAATTCGCCATTTTCGGAAAGCCTACAGATGCAAACTTCATTGAAGCAATAATTGCGAATTTAATTTGACTTTACCGTTGTGTAATGAATGCGTCATGGAAATAGAGACCCATCTCTTCGTCCCTTCATTTAAAAGCAGTTAATAAACAATGAGCCACGCACCGTCGTCATTTCGAATTGAAGCCTTTCTAGGAATGAAGTGAAATTATCCCTAAAATCTGTTCGTCTTTGCAGGCTCTCCCTTCTCTAAAATATTCCCGAATCGTCGCTAATGGAGCTAATACGGCGTCGGGCTCCTGAAATTGTATGGATGACATGTGACACAACAGTTGAAACCGAGTTGGTGGCTTTTAGTAACTCTATACGGGATCCCGTTACGACCTTTATGAAACTTCATCAAATATTAACCGTGCGATTATATAATCACGGGGTTGAATCAACAAGGGTAAGTTTGCAAATGACTGGATTGGGCTTATGCCGATAATTGACCATGTAATATGGAATAGCTTGGAGCATTTTGGAAGGCCTGTGATTATTGTTTTCAAGTGTTCGATGAGCCAGTCTTCAGAGGCTACTCCGAATTCGATTTTTGTTACTGATTAATTTCTCTTTACGCTCATAAAGTTTGTCAATTTCGGACATTCCGTCAGGTCAAATACAAGTCATGTCATTTTTTTAACGTGGACACATCCCCCGGCACGTATCAATCTCAAAAAATGAGTGACACAAAAAAGGGATACAGTTTACCACTGCACCTCCTAATCTGTCGATTGCAGCCAAAATTCTATTGCACCACTCGAGAGGCGAAGGATCAAAAAACGAATTGCATTGGATGGGAATTGTGATGCCGATGGAGGGGGCACACCATCGTTTCGTGAACGCATATCTTTCACCTCGAAGCAGCTCCCGTCAAGATGTGTCGAATAAATGTGCATTTTAATGTGCAAGGTTTGCACATACAAAATGCTGACTGTACCCACAATTTTGGCAAGTAACTTTAACCCATTAACTACGAGAACCTAATATCCTTCTGATTGAGCAGAAATGTTCTGTGTTTATTGCGGGAGGCTATAGATACATCTTCTAGAGAAAAAAAAATGTTTCGAGAAGAGGGTTCAGGTAGCCAAGACCTCTACATATTTGTAACATCAGGCGTGACTTGCGGGTCATTTTTATACCCTTCACGGATGTGATAGGGTATATTAACTTTGCCATGAAGTCTGCAACGCACAGAAGGAAGCATCTCCGACCATATAAACTATATATATTCTTGGTCAATATGATGAGACGAGTCGATTAGACTTTGTCTGTCTGTCCGTCTGGTTCTATGCAAACTAGTCCCTCAGTTTTAAAGCTATGGAGCTTTGTACAAAGCCTTCTTTTTTTGGAACTTTGATCTGAGACTCGCAACTAGGGACCCAAAAACCTCTACTAGTTTTTTTTTCAGCCAGATTGGCCGCGTTTCGACAACGGTGAAAGATCTGGAGATTTCTACAATTTTCACAGTCTCGACATCGGTGGTACTATGTTTGAGCATGAGGACCACCACAAAATCAGTTGGTCCTCTGTTGATCCGCGCAGAATACAAAATTAGATCGACCACTTTGCCATTAGTAAAAGATTCAAGAGTTGCCCTCTGGACGAGAAAAAAGTGTCGATATTGGGATGGAAAGAGACCATTACCTTATGATCACTAATGTTCAATTGGTTATTGCAGCCGCGCTCCGTCTTATCGACGAAACATCCATGCGCCGCAAATTCAACACCGCTCGACTAAAAAATCCAGCAGTCTTAAAACAATATAACCACCATCTTGCGGAGAAAGCAACTGAGATAACTAATCACCAGACATATGGAAACTGGGATTCCTTGGCACAATCCCGGATTGCCGGAATAAGCCCTGGATGATCGACGCTTCATGGCAGTTGATTGTTGAAAGAAAAGAGATGAAGCTTCGTTTAGCTGCAGCATCAGACGACAATCGAAGCAGCATCTAACTCTTTTACCGTCAGAAAACTCGGGAAAATCAGTGTAGTTTGCGACGCGATGCGAATTCTCTTAAAACCTCAGCAGATGAAGCCGGAAGAAGTAACAACTTAAGCGCCGTATATACTACTACTACTACTACTTTGCCTTAACCCCTAGCGGGGCATAGCGCGTCAACTACTCCTGCGCGCCATCGTACTCTGTTCTGGGCAATGGGGCGCAACTCCCCAAAAGATTTACCCAGTACCTGACACTCCTTTGCCACAGATCGACGCCATGTGATTCGAGTCGGCCTTGGTTGGAAATGGGGTTCCATTTCATGGCATGCAAAGCAATGCAGTTATCACTCTTCCGCAATGTGTGACCTATCCACTGCCATTTTCGCCTGCGTATCAATTCGTCGATTGGCATCTGACCCGTACGCCGACTTAGCTCTTCATTTGATATTGTTTCGGGCCAGAAAATTCTTAAAATTCGACGAAGACATGAGTTGACGAAAACTTGCAGCTTTCTGGTAACTCCTACGGAAACTTTCCATGTACTGCTCCCATACAAAAGCACTGATAGTACCAGGGAGCGAAACAGGCCCAGCTTGGTCTTGATGCTGAGATAACTGCCCTGCCAGATTTTGGACAGCATGCTGTATGCGTGTTTAGCCAGGTTGATACGACGAGCGATGTCCTGCTCCGTACCCCCATTTTCGGCAACAATGCTACCCAGGTAGACGAAGTTGTCCACCTTCTCCACAGGCTGCCCATTAATATTGATGGCAATAGGTGTCGGATTTCTTTTTCGCAACGGTGGGCTAAGAACCTTGGTCTTGTTGGTATTAATCTTTAGCCCAACCTTGCTTGCCTCCCTCTCGAGATCTAACGCCATTGCGGACAGATCCATGATTTTGTGGGAGAGTAGGCATATGTCGTCAGCGTAGTCAAGATGTTGTAGATAAGATGTCAAAGTCCATTGAATTCCTCTGTCGAGTCCGGATATGGCTGCATGCAACACATCGCCGATCACAATGAGGAATAGGATCGGTGAGAGGATGCACCCCTGCCGAACTCCACTGCGAATCTAAAAGTCCCCGACACCTTACCTTTATGCAGAACGCGACATTTAGCGCCGTCATAGGTTGCCTTAATAATAGCCACAAGCTTCTCAGGGATGCCTCTCCTGCGCAAGGCCGCCCATATAGAATCCCGGTTCACACTATCGGAAGCCTTTTCGAAATCGATGAAAAGCAAGTGAAGCGGAGAATCGTATTCAGCGCATTGCTCGATGATGATTCGCAAGGTGTTAATGTGATCGACACAGGAGAATCCGGATCGAAAGCCAGCCTGCTCTTCATCAATTGTGCTTTCTAAGTGGGCTTTTAGTCTTTCCAGGACGATTTTAGCTATTATCTTGACTGTACCCACAATTTTGGCAAGTAACTTTAACCCATTAACTACGAGAACCTAATATCCTTCTGATTGAGCAGAAATGTTCTGTGTTTATTGCGGGAGGCTATAGATACATCTTCTAGAGAAAAAAAAATGTTTCGAGAAGAGGGTTCAGGTAGCCAAGACCTCTACATATTTGTAACATCAGGCGTGACTTGCGGGTCATTTTTATACCCTTCACGGATGTGATAGGGTATATTAACTTTGCCATGAAGTCTGCAACGCACAGAAGGAAGCATCTCCGACCATATAAACTATATATATTCTTGGTCAATATGATGAGACGAGTCGATTAGACTTTGTCTGTCTGTCCGTCTGGTTCTATGCAAACTAGTCCCTCAGTTTTAAAGCTATGGAGCTTTGTACAAAGCCTTCTTTTTTTGGAACTTTGATCTGAGACTCGCAACTAGGGACCCAAAAACCTCTACTAGTTTTTTTTTCAGCCAGATTGGCCGCGTTTCGACAACGGTGAAAGATCTGGAGATTTCTACAATTTTCACAGTCTCGACATCGGTGGTACTATGTTTGAGCATGAGGACCACCACAAAATCAGTTGGTCCTCTGTTGATCCGCGCAGAATACAAAATTAGATCGACCACTTTGCCATTAGTAAAAGATTCAAGAGTTGCCCTCTGGACGAGAAAAAAGTGTCGATATTGGGATGGAAAGAGACCATTACCTTATGATCACTAATGTTCAATTGGTTATTGCAGCCGCGCTCCGTCTTATCGACGAAACATCCATGCGCCGCAAATTCAACACCGCTCGACTAAAAAATCCAGCAGTCTTAAAACAATATAACCACCATCTTGCGGAGAAAGCAACTGAGATAACTAATCACCAGACATATGGAAACTGGGATTCCTTGGCACAATCCCGGATTGCCGGAATAAGCCCTGGATGATCGACGCTTCATGGCAGTTGATTGTTGAAAGAAAAGAGATGAAGCTTCGTTTAGCTGCAGCATCAGACGACAATCGAAGCAGCATCTAACTCTTTTACCGTCAGAAAACTCGGGAAAATCAGTGTAGTTTGCGACGCGATGCGAATTCTCTTAAAACCTCAGCAGATGAAGCCGGAAGAAGTAACAACTTAAGCGCCGTATATACTACTACTACTACTACTTTGCCTTAACCCCTAGCGGGGCATAGCGCGTCAACTACTCCTGCGCGCCATCGTACTCTGTTCTGGGCAATGGGGCGCAACTCCCCAAAAGATTTACCCAGTACCTGACACTCCTTTGCCACAGATCGACGCCATGTGATTCGAGTCGGCCTTGGTTGGAAATGGGGTTCCATTTCATGGCATGCAAAGCAATGCAGTTATCACTCTTCCGCAATGTGTGACCTATCCACTGCCATTTTCGCCTGCGTATCAATTCGTCGATTGGCATCTGACCCGTACGCCGACTTAGCTCTTCATTTGATATTGTTTCGGGCCAGAAAATTCTTAAAATTCGACGAAGACATGAGTTGACGAAAACTTGCAGCTTTCTGGTAACTCCTACGGAAACTTTCCATGTACTGCTCCCATACAAAAGCACTGATAGTACCAGGGAGCGAAACAGGCCCAGCTTGGTCTTGATGCTGAGATAACTGCCCTGCCAGATTTTGGACAGCATGCTGTATGCGTGTTTAGCCAGGTTGATACGACGAGCGATGTCCTGCTCCGTACCCCCATTTTCGGCAACAATGCTACCCAGGTAGACGAAGTTGTCCACCTTCTCCACAGGCTGCCCATTAATATTGATGGCAATAGGTGTCGGATTTCTTTTTCGCAACGGTGGGCTAAGAACCTTGGTCTTGTTGGTATTAATCTTTAGCCCAACCTTGCTTGCCTCCCTCTCGAGATCTAACGCCATTGCGGACAGATCCATGATTTTGTGGGAGAGTAGGCATATGTCGTCAGCGTAGTCAAGATGTTGTAGATAAGATGTCAAAGTCCATTGAATTCCTCTGTCGAGTCCGGATATGGCTGCATGCAACACATCGCCGATCACAATGAGGAATAGGATCGGTGAGAGGATGCACCCCTGCCGAACTCCACTGCGAATCTAAAAGTCCCCGACACCTTACCTTTATGCAGAACGCGACATTTAGCGCCGTCATAGGTTGCCTTAATAATAGCCACAAGCTTCTCAGGGATGCCTCTCCTGCGCAAGGCCGCCCATATAGAATCCCGGTTCACACTATCGGAAGCCTTTTCGAAATCGATGAAAAGCAAGTGAAGCGGAGAATCGTATTCAGCGCATTGCTCGATGATGATTCGCAAGGTGTTAATGTGATCGACACAGGAGAATCCGGATCGAAAGCCAGCCTGCTCTTCATCAATTGTGCTTTCTAAGTGGGCTTTTAGTCTTTCCAGGACGATTTTAGCTATTATCTTGGCAACGGCAGGAAGCACACAAATGCCTCTCCAATTATTACAGTCTGTGAGGCTACCCTTCTTTGGAAGTTTGATGATCAAACCTTCCTTCCACTCAGTGGGAAAGGTCTCTGTATTCCACGCTTTATCAACAAGTGGGTGCAGCAAATCGGCAGTTACGCTTGGCGCTGCTTGATAAAGTTCGGCAGGGATGCCGTCAAGTCCGGCGGCCTTTCCTCGTTTTAGTGCAATAATTGCAGTGACTATTTCCTCTTTAGTCGGGGCAGTGGACCGTATACGCACATTTTGATGGTTAGCTAAATTATCTATATGAGGGGGAACTTCACCAGAGGTTACACGGTTCAAGACCGCGGCGAAGTGTTCTTTCCACCGCCTCATTTGATCTTCTTTCAAGATAAGTAGCTTTCCATCACTATCTTTCACCGGATGTTGGCAGGAGTTACGACCACCTGTAAACTACTTGATGACATCGTATACGGCGTTTAAGTTGTTACTTCTAGCGGCTTCTTCTGCTGACGCTAAAAGAGAACTGCCATAAACTCTTTTATCGCGTCGCACACTACGCTGAACTTCTCGAGCTTTCTGACGGTAAAGGAGTTCGATGCTGCTTCGATTGTCGTCTGATGCTGCAGCCAAACGAACTTTCAGCTCCTTTCTTTCAACAATCCGCTGCCATGAAGCGTCGGACATCCAGGGCTTATTCCGGCAATCCGGGTTTGGGCCAAGGATGGTATTTGCGCTATCAATGTACGCATTTTTTATGGCATCCCAGTTTTCGTTTATGTCACTATCTGGGTGACTAGTTATCTCAGCCGCTTTTTGCGCAAGATGGTCATTATATTGTTGTAAGACAGCTGGATTTTTTAGTCGAGCGGTGTTGAATTTGCGGGGCCTGGATCTTTCGTCGCTGGGGCGGCGCACGGCTGCAATACGCAATCGAACATTAGCGATCATAAGATAATGGTCTCTTCCCATCCCAATATCGGCACCCTTCTAGTTTCGCACGTCCAGGAGGCAACTCTTGAATCTTTTACTAATGGCAAAATGGTCGATCTGATTTTGTGTTCTGGTCCTTATGCTCAAACATAGTACCACCGATGAAGAGACTGTGAAAGTTGCAGAACTCTACAAATCTTTCACCGTTGTCATTACGATCACCAAGACCGTGTCTCCCCATCACATGTCTGAGCCCATAGTTATCAGCGCCAACTTTCGCATTCAAATCACCCATAACCATTACAATGTCACCTTTAGGTGTTCTGCTCTGAACGGCGTTTAGTTCTTCGTAGAAGGAGTCTTTTGCCAAGACATTGTCGGGTTCAGTAGGGGCATAACATTGTATTATTGAGATGTTCCTCATTTTGGTCCGAAACCTGGCGGTCAAGACCCTGTCAGAGACCGGTTCCCAGGATAAGAGACAGTTTCGCGCGGCTCTAGTTAAAAGGAGCCCCACACCTGACTCACGGCGACTACCGGTAGCTTTACCGGAGTACAACATTACAGTGCTGCCCGTTGGAGAGATGAATTCTTCGCTGTTCCACCATCTTATCTCACTAACTCCTAAGATATTTAATTTGTACCTCAGAAATTCACTCTCTAATTGAAGAAATCGTGCGTTCTGGGGACCTTCTGATCCATTGTCCAGGAGAGTACGCACATTCCAGAATCCAATCTTTGTCATTGTACGATAGCTAAAAGTCGTAACCGTTGAGTCAGTCCTTATCCGAGGCATAGTTGACGTTTCGTTAGCATATAAAGATTTCGGATAGTGCAAGTTGCTGGCATACACATCCTGTTTTTTGATTGTCGGTTTTAACGACAGGCCCTCAAAGGGAAAGGCCGTGGTATTTTTTTTTCACACCCCACACCACAGGGGTACCTCAACCAAATCATCGCACCGCCATCACTGGCGGCTTGACGTTGGTTGGCAATGGTCAGTGGCCACTGCCGTTCCAGGGGGCGCCCACGCGGAGGACTATGGAAGAGGAGTTTTTGCCCCCCCCAAGCGCCGTATATGGTGTCATCAAGTAGTTTATATGCGGTCGTAACTCCTGCCAACATCCAGCGAAGGATAGTGATGGAAAACTACTTTATCTTGGAGGATAATCAAATGATGCGGTGGAAAGAATATTTTACCAGGATCTTGAAACATATAAACTTTGGTGAAGTTCCCCCTCACATAGATAATTTAGTTAACCATCAAAATGTTTTTATACATTCCACTGCCCCGACTAAAAAGGAAATAGTTCCTGCCGGACACTCCTCGACACAGACTCGACGACATTCCTGCTGGACTCGAAGATATTCCTCCCGGACTCGACGACATTCCCGCCGAACTTTATCAAGCGGCGCCAATCATAATTGTGGAATTACTACAGCCACTTGTTTGTAAAGCGTGGAACACAGAGACCTTTCACACTGAATAGAAGAAAGGTTTGATCATCAAACTTGCGAAGAATGAAAGCTTTATATACTGTAGTAATCGGAGAGGCATTTGCGTGCTTCTTGCCGTTACCAAAATGATAGCACAAATTTTCTTGGAAAACTAAAAGAGCACTTAGATAGCACGATTGATGAAAAGCAGGCCGGCTTTCGATCCGGATTCTCCTGTGTCGATCACTTTAACACTTTGCAAATCATCATCGAGCAATGCATTGAGTTCGATTCTCCCCTTCACTTGTTTTTCATTGATTTCGAACCGGCTTTCGATAGTGTGAGCCGGCAATATATATAAGTAGGCTTGCGCAGGAGTGGCATCCCTGAGAAACTTGTGGCTATTATTAAGGCGAAATGTCGCATTCTGTATAAATATAAATTGTCAAGGGACTTTGATATACGCAGTAGAGTTCACCAGGAGTGCATCCTCTCACGAATCCTATTGCTAATAGTGATCGGCGATACATGCATGCAACACGCAGCCCTATCCGGTCTAGCCAGAAGAATTCAATGGACTTTGACATCTTTTCTACAACATCTTGACTACGCTGACGACATATGCCTTCTCTCCCACAAAATCATGGAACTGGGCAGTCTATGGAGTAGGCGGACCACTTCGTCTACCTGTGTATCATTGTTGCCGAAAATGGTGGTACGGAGCAGGACATCGCTCGTCGTATCAACCAGGCTACATGCGCATACACCATGCTGTCCCAAATCTGGAAAAGCGGTTAACGTAGCACTAATACCAAGCAGGGCCTGTTTCGCTCCCTGGTTCTGTATGTGCTTTTTTAACGGAGCAAAATATGGATAGATTCCATAAGAGTTACCAGAAAGCTGTAACTTTTCGTCAAATCATGTTTTCGTCGAGTTCAAAGAATTTTCTGAACGAAAAAATATCAAAAGAAAAGCTAAGTCGGCGTGGGGCTGATGCCAATCGACGAATTGATACGCAGGCGAAAATGGCAATGGATAGGTCACACATTGCGGAAGGAAGATAACTGCACTGCTTGACATGTCATGAAATGGAACCCCATTTTCAACGAAGGCCGACAGACAGGGGATCCCGAAACCACATGGCGTCTAGCCATTTAGAGGTGCATGCTAACAACTGCACCATCTAAAAAATAAATGCTATCGAAACGTCAACAAGGCATACTAATACTCGTACAGGAGGTGTTGACGCGCCTATGCCCCTGGTATTAAAAAAAAAAAAAAGAAAACCGTTTGGGTAGTTGAGCCCCATTACGCAGAACAAAGTACGATGGCAGGAGTATGGTTGACTCGCTATGCCTCACTAGTGGTTAAGGCAAAGTAGTAGATTGAACCCTGCTTAAAATCGTTAATTTCATTAAACTCTTTGGCGGGGAGCCTCGTGAGCTGATGCCAAGTGATTTTGCCTCCTTGCTGCAGATCTAGTTTTTAGAGCAGCCCGCTAAAGGCTAAACAGAGTTGGAATCAACGATTTAAAACAGGGTTTAATATGGTAATCCAAGACCGTGCCGCGAAATATCGAACATACCCTTTTTTCGGGTATATATGCAAATTGAACTTTTTTGCGGTTGTGAAATTTTTCTTTTCGAGGATTTTTTTACACTAGGGTTGTTTTTTGGGAGGTATTATTAACTAATCACTAGTTATATTTAACGTTGGGCTATAAATTATAAAAGTCTGTCAGACTGCTGCCCGTTGATCTGCTTAGTCTATCTGTATGGTGTGACGCAACGGGAAACACCTCATTGTGGGAGAGTCGGCCACCGAGCACTGTGCAGGTTGCTTACCGAAATGCTTGGTTTTCTGACGGTTGTCTACGAACCATGCACCCTTTTCTGAACATCACATTAGGTACGTTTTCTTACGGCCAGGTTAGCGCATCATCCAAGGGTTGCGCTTCTGATCGATTTTCAACAAGTTATCACTATTGTATAAATATCACAAATTCGAAATGGGAAAACTCAAAAGTAGTCACTTTAATAAAAAAAAAAAACTTTGGACGCTACAATTATGTACATGAAACCCGATTACGATTAGTTATAAAATCCATCGTAATCCAAATCCAATCTCACGTACTAATTTATTCAGTTCGAAAAACCAAGCCCCAGTGTTATCGTCTCTGAAATGAATTTTTATGATTATCATTACACCAATACCAAGAAAAAGCAGCGAATGCTTGTTACGTAAATTGAGAAATTTTCCGGAAAAATTATTTTCTGTTTAATGCCACATCACAAAGACTGGCGTAGGGTATTTTATAAATCGAACAGCATTCAAAGTGCCACCTTTTAAACTGATTTTATTATATACCTGTCGCTAAAAGCGGATGGATGTGCAGTACACATCAATGAATAGAGTCCTGGAACTGTACCGACGTATAGCAAAAGCCACAGCTTTCTTTTCAACTTGCAATCATCGCGCTAAGCCTTCGTAAATAATATCTGAAATGGTTTTGCGTTATTTCCCTGAAAATTTTATATTAAAATATAAAAACTTTTTATCCTTCAAATTTACTTAATAGCGTCTTTTTATGTGCTCGTAGCACACTTGCGTATGTACGATGGTGCCTGGCTGTGCTCGCGGAAAATCGGTTTGCCAAGACAATTTTCAACATGATTTATTAAAGAAACCAATAAAGTGTAAAACCTTTTTCGCGTAATTCCCCGTCTATTGCAGTAGGTATCAGGAAAGGTATTAGAAACTTTAATAACTCGCTACAGATCGTCCGGAGCTATAAATTTACTAAGTGCCAATAACAGTGACACATTTTGACGAATTGGGAAATTGTTCGTGTAAGTGGGTTGTGCTCTGTGTACTGGAAAGTCTTTCCCGTCCAATTTGTGGGATATTAGAAAGTTTAACGAATCCGTAAAGACCAGGGTTGTAGATAAGTTGATTCATTGGGATGTGTAGTGCTTGCTTATTAGTAATTTGAAGCGCTTGAGGGTTTTTCACAAATGAAGTCCTAAATCTGTAAAAATCTCACCCTGACCCAAATATTAACATCTATCCTGCCAACTATGCCATGATGGAGCTATCAATGTCCTTATGATAAATGGCTGGTTGAGAGTCATAGTCATCATGAATTGTTCTAGCAGCGGCACAAATCTCAGTTATGTATTTTTGAATTACATAACGAAAAGATACCTGACCAATGATCTGATACATGAGTATCATGCGTGAATTCATTCGGCCATAATATCAAATATTCAGCGACCAAGACAAAAAAAAAATATTCGATTGGGAGTGAACGTGAACCCGCCATCTTTCGAATAAGAGATAACTCTCTACCAATCGAGCTACCATAGCTGAAGCGGGGCATTTTATCGTAATAAGTGGAGCACGTTAAGAATAAGCGTGTTTAAATTTTTATAGGCGATGTGGCTAATATCTGTCTTTCAGTTTTCGGTTTTGTAAACCTGGTAAAATTCTGTTATTTTACTAGGAGGTCTGTTTTTCCTTGAAGCGCTTGAAAAAACGCTTTTCTATCAATTTGATTAACGTAAAGTGAAATCTTCTATCCCAACCACCACTTCGGCTAGTTCTCGCAAATTTCCAAAATGTATTTTAGCATCCAAGAGTCTGAATTTCTTACATTTGCTAGTTCTTAGTTCCCACAGCTTCCGTAAAAGCTGCCAAAAGAATGTCGAATGTGTGCGGATTCACCGATGACACAGTATTGTAGTCAGTAGTTAGTAGTGATGGGCATAATGACTCTTTTCACTGTGCCAGCACAGAAGCTCTGACTCTTTCCAATGAGTCGTTCAAAAAGAGTCGTTCGAAAAGAGGCACGCAAAGAGTCTGCAATTTGGTTAATAACATATTCAATAAAAGTCGTACAAGTAGTTTTTAAAAATTCAGTTTTTTTCCTTTATTTTTTACCCCCGATTTGAAGTCGGTAACCCCCAATGTCATTTAGTTCGAGCCAACCAGTTCGGACCACTATTTCCCATGAAAACGGGGTTGCCAATCTGGGATGGATGACTTCAATTTTCTCCCAGATTCGGAGTCACCGACCCCCCAATGCCCTTTAGTTCGAGCCAGCCAAATCGGACCACTATTTCCCACGAAAACGGGGTTGCCAATCTGGGATGGACGACCTCAATTTTTTTGCCTTTTTTGACCCCAGATTCTTAGTCAGCCCCCCTTCCCCTCCCCCCAATGCCCTTTAGTTCGAGTCAGCCACAGCGAACTACTATTTCCCATGAAAACGGAGTTCCCAATCTGGGATGGACGACCCCAATTTTTTTTGCCTTTTTTACCCCAGATTCGGAGTCAGCGACATCCCAATGCCCTTTAGTTGGAGCCAGCCAGAGCGGACCACTATTTCCCATGAAACGAGATTGCAATGGGGTGGCAATTGTTTTTTCTCTTTTTTGACCCTATATTTTTAGTCAGTCGAATCATTCCACTATGTTCTAAAAGCTCCATGAGATGAATTCCTCATTTGACAGAGAATTTGAGTAATTCGAGAGTGAGTGAAATAGAGAAGTGGGCGGTTTGTGTTAAAAACTCACATTGCGAATAACTCATTTCGTGCCACAGTTAGATAGAGGAAATTGCCTGGTTGTTGATTTGGTATCGTTTTCACCTAAAGTTGAACTTGAGATGATACAAGACGATTACTTTTGTTTTAGAATGTTTTGCTTGTTTTATGGATTGGGGAAACTTGGATGTGTCGATGATGTGCAAATGATTTTTGATTTGCTTGCAGTCAGCATGGGTTGTTGTGTGTATATTTAGAAGTATACACAATGCGTGCATTGCATACTGCATAGAGATAATTATGAATGGATTTAGATGGGATTGGTTTGGGGGATAGATAATGGTGGTTTTAGTTTCAGATAGATATTAAGATGGGAAGTTAATGAAAGTAATACATATATGTAATCAGAAATTTTGAAAGAGCGTGGATTTCCTATGCGTTGCGTAGTATTTATACGGGGTTTAATTTGAGTATTCATTTTACAGTGTGTCATTCTTAAATTGAACGACTCGGAGGCAGTCGGCAATGACAAAACAATTGTGTTCGGTTCGATTACCAATGTATCTTATTCGTACTCCATGATTATTCTGCAACACGTTAAATTCCTTGTTTTTGGCCCGTCCCATATATTCATATGATGGACGGGCATAAGCAGTGATCCATGCTGTGCGTATGTGCGTTAGTCCGAGCACTTCCCGTGATCCGATCTTAACAAAATTCGGCAAGTCGGTTCTTTGAGTGACCCTGATCTCAGAACAGTAGGAGCAAATTCGGTCAACGACTGAACTAACGGTATATTCTGCTGTATTCAAACCAAAATACAGCAGTAGTATCCACTACTTGTGGGTACTACTGGAACTCCCACGGCATTCCGAGCTTATCAGCAAAAGACGGCTCGGATAGAAGATGCATGCTAGAGACTGCAGCATCCGTAAATATACTATCGAATCGTCAACAAAACAAAGTTATGCAAGCAATTTTGACGCGCCCATGCCTTGTTACGGTTTTTCCCTAACGGTCCTCTACTGAAGTCGCCGCGGTTGCCGGGTCCTCCCTCCTAGAGCTGGTTGGCCTCTCTCTTGGCCGTACCTGGGCCTCTAATGCCCGCTCCAGACGTTCTTCCTCAAGATACTCCCGATGTGAAATCCCTCGATTCTCCGCCCTCCGCGACGAATCCGCTAGGAATTCCACCCGTTCGGGTCCGCGACTCGTTTCGAGCTCCAGGAAGTAGGACTCGCGACCACCGTGTCGAATATATCGACCCATATACCGTACAACAACACACACACACACACACACACGTCGTTGAGAAAAGACCGAGCCCCTTGCCGGCTTAACCCGAGGAGACGGGCGTGGGCGCCACGCGTTTCAAAAAGGGTCCCTTCTTGGGGCCGGGCGGTCCGAAACGCGAAAAACCGCACCGAAGACCAATTCTCAACGGCGAGTCGGTACGACGAGAAACACACTCGCGGCTTCGGCTTGCGTAGTTTCTGTCAAAGGACGCTGGCTACGCTCACTCCCAGCGCCCCGCTCCAACCAACGAATTAGCTCACTTCACAAACAATAAATTATAATCCTGTTTTTCAGTTAGAAATTCGAAATGCAATTCAGTCACACTTAAACACTAGCGTGTCGGCCGCCACTAAATACACTCTTCCTTAATCTGTTATACACTTAACTAAAATAGAAAATAATAATTATGTGTCTAACTAGCTACCTGATTTTATCACGGGCGGCAACCTCAACTTTCCAAGAATTTCGTCGTCAGCTCCTCCAATGTCGTGCCTCGAAGTGTAGTCTCCGTCCACCGCTGAGACGTTGGCGCCACTCGCCAATTGAGCACAATTACGTCCGCTAATGTGTGTCGTAGTTTTTCTTCTTCGTAAACGGGGATCCACCAGCCCGTCCGCGATATCCACCCTGGTCGATCCTGTCGAGTCCAAATTTACACACCAAAAGAGCGGGTTGAGTCTTCAGTTTCACGGAATGGTTGTCTTTGGATATTCACCTGTCGAGTCCAAATTTACACACCAAAAGAGCGGGTTGAGTCTTCTGTTTCACGGAATGGTTGTCTTTGGATATTCACCTGTCGAGTCCAAATTTACACACCAAAAGAGCGGGTTGAGTCTTCTGTTTCACGGAATGGTTGTCTTTGAATATTCACCTGTCGAGTCCAAATTTACACACCAAAAGAGGGAGTTGAGTCTTCTGTTTCACGGAATGGTTGTCTTTGGATATTCACCTGTCGAGTCCAAATTTACACACCAAAAGAGGGAGTTGAGTCTTCTGTTTCACGGAATGGTTGTCTTTGGATATTCACCTGTCGAGTCCAAATTTACACACCAAAAGAGCGGGTTGAGTCTTCTGTTTCACGGAATGGTTGTCTTTGGATATTCACCTGTCGAGTCCAAATTTACACACCAAAAGAGGGTGTCCCGTTGGGATTCTCGCCCTTTTATTAGTTCTGGGCTACGGTGTATCTTACTCGTTGGCCTTGAATTCGGGGGAGTTCATGACCTTGAAGGCCACACGTGCCGGTGCGTGTACACTGCGCCATCATGGCCCACAGATCGTGCACCGAATATCCAAACCACCAATTAATTTACCATATTGTCGTGGTCATTATTGGAAGTGGGATAGCTGACGTTCCCGCTTCCAATGTCTTATGACAGTTCCGCGTCGTTGTTAGCGTTGCGACTGTGTAAATTGTAGTATTTTCATGTTTTGTGTCGCGATCGTTTGGTTATCAAATCAATACGTGAAATTATTGCGAAATCCTTATAGCCAGCGTCGAGCATTTGTGGAGAGTGATTTCGTGAGCGTATCGGCTCGGATCTGTGTCACCGCGCGGAGGGGCTGTCGAATTTGCAACAATTTCGCACTGGATATCAGATAAGTATTTTTTTGGTGTATTCGCTGAGAGGACTTGGTCCTTTGTGAATATTTCTTCTATTTTAGGTGTCCGGAGCTACTGGAGCGGTGTCGGGTGGTGACGATGAAGTGGAGGAGGAGCTCCTAACTAAGGTAATTACCCCTACCTGAGTGCCGCATACTAAGCCTATGCCGCCCGATTACAAATTGTTTATTAATTATAATTTCTTCTATATTTTTAGTTTACTAATTCGTATTTGTTTTTGTTTACTTTTAGAAACGATACGCCTTAACCACCGGACGTAGTGATAGCCTCTGCATGGGTCAAGGCAATTAACATAACAACAATTAATACTTTGAAATACATACTAGGATTCTGGTCAAATCTGGTTAATTCCTGGACAATTGCGTTCATTAAATATACGAGAGATGCTTCTTATATATTTAATGAACGCACGTTCATATAAGTGGCGCCATTTACAAATTCCAATGCCAACCCTCCGAGTGCCTTCTATGGAACTACTATATTTGCAATTTCTTGTTTTATTTAATTTAACGACGCATCCCCCGTTTCAAGGGTGGTAATACATTTTTCGTTTCTAGACGAAAGTACATTTACCATCGAGTGTGGTTAAATGCATTTTTCGCTATCCCCTGATTGACTCTCTGTCTGACGGTTGAAATGGTCCTGCTTCCCCACCGAAAAAAAATAGTGGGGTTCACGTTATCCCAGATACTTATGAATCATTTAGTGGGTGCCATAAAACAGAAAGGTGTTGTGTTTATACAACTTTTTCCATTTTTTCTGCGTTCTTTGAAGTTCTAGACAGGGGGTGGACTGAATCCTGGTTTTCACTTGGAGAGATTAATTCGGAATCGAATAACTAATTCATGACGGTTGCAATTTTTTGGGGGTGAAGTGTGTCGGTTGTTGACTGTCTCCCCGGTTACCCCGGTTATAAAAGAGCGCTCGAAACAAATCTCTATATTCGTACGACGAATAAATGATAGACTTTTCGGAAAATTTACTTTTCCAAAAGAATCCACAAGGGTGTCGTTTGACACTTTTTTCAATTTATATAGAATATTAGATGATATTGAAGTTTGTCGGGCAGATTACATTTGCGGGACAAATGCTAAAAGTCTGTGTTGTGAAAGCCAAATGGCAATATTTGATTACAATATGAAGAAAGTACGTGAAAGTTGGTAGTATATTAGTGCGAAAAGTTCATTCATTTGTATAAGAGTAGGGTTTGGTTGGGTTCGGTGGGAGGGTTGACCCCAGCACAGCCCGCATTACGCCTCCGAATTGGGCTCATTTGGCATCCTTCGCTGTCTAATTAGAGCTGCCAGGTGACTCTCTAATTGCCTTGACCCCTCCAGGGGCATGGACGCGTGAACATCTCTAGCTTTTCTATGCCTTGTTGACGTTTCAATAGCATACATATATACTTTTTCGGAAGTGCAATTGCTAGCATGCATCTCCTATCCGCGCCGTCTTTATACTGACAAGCTCGGAGCACTTGCGAGAGTTCTATTAGTACTCACAGGCAGTTTTTGATAGCACCGAAATTTGATCTCCGAGCTCAAGATTAGTATCGTAGAGCGGTGACCGAACGATCACGATCACTGAGCGCGACTAGGTGACTACTCGTCTAAATTGAATCGACTGCCTCAACGGAACGACACTGGCCACTTCAGCTAACTCTTCGAAGCAGTAAACAACTAAAGCGATGAGGCATTTGTAATTAGGGCTGGTCACTCACACAGAGTACGTTCGATGGTATCCTTTTGCACCTCCCATCTTCTTCATAAGTTGCTCTCCTGTGAGTAGACCTACCGTCGCTCTCAGTCTATTTCTGAAGAGTTTAAGCAGTATCCTGCTATTGCTCTGATCGGCTGATGACCACATGGTTCTGGTTACGCTGCAATTCTATATGTTTGTCCATTCGGATTGTAGTTTAGTCCACAATTGAGGACGTTTTGAGACTTGGGTGCCCGGAATGGTGTAAGCGATCAAACAGAAAGCCTGTATCCTCACAGAAGTTTGACAACTCGTAAAATTATGTTCAAAACGAATGACTCTTATAATAAAAGCAGCATTTTGAAGCAAAATACTTTTTTTTTTGCAAAATTGATTAACTCACAAAAATGGGGAATTTTTTTTAACAAACAAAAGAATTTTCCGGGCCTGAATGAGGAATTTCTTTGATCGATACCTAGCAACCCTGCTGGAAATTACATTTTCCGGTGGTTCTGGGACACCCTATATAGAGTGTGTCTGTCGCTATCGAGCAGGGATAAAGAGAACTTCAATTAAACTGTTCCTGACAAAATTACGCAAAATCGTATGCACCTCTAGCCCACATTTTTATTTTATTACTTTTTGTATTTTTCTCCGTTTCTGTCCTTTTCCTTCCGACCACATACAATCTGCAAACTTCATTACGAAAAAAGGTTACGCTAATAGCAATCTCAAAACTCGCGCCTCGTTTCGTCCGTTGTAAAATTATCTTGTTCGTTGGTTCTTTTTGAAGTTTATTAGAAATTCAATTTTAAGTTGCTCTAAAGTTATATGTAACGCCGCGCTATTCACATGAATATTAATGAAGTCGCTTTGATTACAAGCGAAAATTTGCCAGCCATGTTGTCGACGTTGTGCTGTGCTCTTTTATGGCTGAAAGAAATGAAACGATGAGTGGCTTTATTACAGCCGAACTGACGAAGAGCCCCGAGCTATTCTATGAGTTGTTGCCTTTGAGTTGTGAAAATCCTTTTGCAATCGAAATTAATAAGAGACGAGAGTAGGAAAAAAAATTTACCCACTCTAGGCTTCTTTGCTCGTTCGACTTTGTGCCATGATTCGGGTAATCTTCAATAAAGAGGATAATCAAGTGCAAGAGGTGTTAAAGTTTATAAGAACAGGGATTCGTATAAGCGGCTCTTGTAGCTGTGATGGTGTTGCAAATGACTTCGTGAATATTTAAGAAGCAGTTTAATCAAGCGTGATGTGTTAAATAAGAGAGTTTCAGAAGCAGCGTGTATTTGTGATTTTTAGCACTTAAGCAATATGCAAGAATTCGAATCGGTGCGTCAGTCCATATCCGAGGCATGGTTGGCGGCTTTACTTAGTTAGCAATGATCAACGACCTCTACCGCTCTAGAGGGCGCCCACGAAAAGGAAAAGGGAAAATTGTGTAAAACTGTAAGCGCGTGGCGTCTCGCGGCCCTTGCTCCGCAACAAGCCGGCACAAGTTATAATCTTTTTCGTACGACGGTAGAAATTCTCGTAACATAATCTGGAGCTCGGAGTTCAAATCTCGGCGCGACTAAAAACTGCCTGATGTTAATAGAATAGAATAGAACTCTCACCGTGCTCCGAGCTTGTCAGTATAAAGACAGCGCTGATAGGAGGTTGTAATGAACCATATTCTGGTCTGGTTGTGCTGCTTCCACCGGCAGATCTATGGCAGCACCTGATGAGTAAGGATCTGTCGGTGGTCCAGAGACCGAGGGTCCTATTACACCTGGACCCCAATACGAGCGCGAGGGCAAGCGAGCCATCTGCCAACCATTCCATCCTTATCGCCTCATTTTTTTCTATTCCCCATTTTTACCTCCCTTGTTTGTGTTGTCTTCCCCAGGCCTATGAATTTTTGTTAATACGTAAAGGACAGGGGCAACGAGCGGCGAAAACCCCGCCCACATCTCCCGAACTGAGCTACAGCAAGCATAGGCCGCTGCTTAGCTCGTTGAGGGGCCTTTTTCTTCGCCAGATGGCATGGTCGGACCTTCACGGTCATATACTACCTAAGGCTCCGTCCCCACGGGCATCTTTGGATGCCCACCAAACCGTCCGTTTTAAGGTGCATGCTAGCAAATGCACTTCCGAAAAGTAGATATGCTATCGAAATGTCAACAAGGCATAGAGATGTTGACGTGCCTATGCCCCCTGGAGGGGTCAAGCCAATTAACAGCAACAAAGCTTTTCTTCCGCTCGGTGGGGCCCATTTCCCGAAACTTCTTCGACTACCATTGCACAGTACGCTGAGCAACATCCTTTCTTTTACTTATTTTACAAATGTTTCGGTTTTCTAGCGCCAAAATCAAAATATTGCTTTTATTTTCTGCACTAACTTTTCCTATTTTTCACCCAAACTACATTTTTCTATTTTTGTTAAGAATAATTAACTCCCTGAAGGGATCCCAAATCGTGTCTGCCAGTTTCGACCGCTGGCGCGAAGCGCGTCTCATCAGACACCTCTGTTTGGCGCATCGCACCAGTGAGAAAGGCGTGACCGGGAACGATCAAGTCAGATGTTGCATTGCCTTATATAGGCCGACCAACACGACATGGACGCGAATTCCTTTCGAATTCAAATAACAACGCGCTACTTGCCGATATGGAATTCCACCAACTGTTCTGGCTTAGCGCCAGTGAATAGTTTGCAAAACAAGTTTTTTCTCATCGAATTTCGTCCAGCATAAAAAGTTGTTTTACACTTTTCTGCTTAATACGCTATTATCACGAACTGAGTGAACTTCTTCCAAAACTTTTCACTAATTCCAGACATATGCAAATACTTTATTATAGCCTGAGCCAATAAAACACCATCACTCCAACTACTTCGAAGAATTTTGCCAAAAAGGGAATAAAATAGTTTGAGCAACTTTTTTTTCCAGCACTGTATAACAACTTTCGGACTACGCATGTTGTAAGCTTGCACCTTTTGCTCATACTCATCTAGCCACATTCTGTAACAAGCCGGGAAAGGCCGTGGCTTATTCGTATGCCCGGCCTCACACACACTGGGTGTAATTATTGACATAAAATAATACCCGGCTCACATTATTCCAGTAACCAATCCAGTCCAGTAATCCAGTCCAGCGCTGGATTGCTACTGGAATAATGTGAACCGGCACTGGACAGTAATCCAATCCAGTCCAGCAATCCAGTCCAGTGACTGGATTGTCGGTCTACTTTTTCATTCCAACTCGCCCAGAAATCATTGTCAGTATAGTTACCGAATCAACAACACACTCTCCGGACTACTGGACTGGAATCATGTAGACGATATGATCCAGTCCAGCACTGGACTGGATTGCTGGACTGGATTACTGGACTGGAATAATGTGAACCGGGCATAATATAAAATAAAATGATTCTGCTGTCCAATGATATATTTGAATTTAAGTTTTTTGACGTTTGTGCTGAGGTTTCAAGGCTAACTAACCCCAGACACACCTTGGACGAAGGAAATACTCCACTTTCCCCTTTCCCAATTCCCCTTTGTTCGGTTCTGTACCATTTCTGTACTGCTTATTCTATTCTGTACCGGTTGAATACAAAGAAACTCAGCTATTATCTAATCTTCTCGAAGTATAAATCATCTGTATTCAGAAAGCGCTTTGAGTCAAAATGAAAAATTCAAATCAACTGCTCCGTAACATTTCAAGTTATCCATATTATCCATTTACCAATTTCTCATGCTTCGCCGTATCCGTCCATAAGGCGCATAAAACTATGAAGCCATTTTTCATTCATTTTTAATAATTCACAAGAGGTTTAGAAGGGATCCGCTCATTCCTACGTAATAAACTCCTTCTACCCTAACTGAAAGTGGTGTTTCGAACCGTTCCCGCCACGCCTTCAGGATAGTGTCACTATAACTTTACTTGTAAAATTATGACGTTGTGTAAAGTATAAAATCACTTCCATCCTTCTCGACTTGACAGATTTTTAAAATACGCAGGGCATGTACGAGGTAAACGGAGTGTTGCTACTTTATCATATTTGCCCCTTACCAATATTATCTGCTCATGTCGGAGGCCGCTCTTTATGCACTTATGTACATCAGATACTTTTTAGTTTTATGTCAGTGAGACATGTAAAAATACGAAAAGGCAGTTTCAAGTTACCCAGCCATCGTACATGTACATTCCCATCCGACCACGATCACATACTTGAAAGCATCCTTCGAGCGTCAGGTGAGAGACGGAATTCATGCTAATGTGGCCGTGTCAGACACTGAACGTCCTGAATGACATAAATATCAATTTAAGAGGAAGTACGAGATTCAGGACATGAATTTTGTATCATGTTCATCCCAAATGGACGTACTCTGTTTCGGCACACCGCTAATCCCCAAGGACATATAATCCTGAAATGTCACATGTGAACGAAATTCTCTGCGGTATTGTATGTATGTACTACTGCGTGGTGTAAGTGAATGTAATAAAGGAAACTAAGATAGGAATAAGGGGAGTAATTTAACATTAATTATTCCAAGAAATTATTTTGGTAAATCAGGCTTTTTATCTTGTACCTAATGCATAATCATATTATTGTCGACAGGCATCTAATTGGCAAAATATGCATTAGGTAAATTCCAATGAAATCAAATTTATTCCACTTATTATAACAGGTATTACATTTACTATATACAGTGGAACCACGATTATCCGAACCTCCAATACCCGAACCGTCGATTATCCGAATTCGCATAGTTGGCAATTAGTCGACCATCTTTACACGTCTTTTTTGTTCGTTTTTTACCCAGACCAAGTTCAAAGCAGAAACGAGTTGTTCTGTACATTTTGAACCGACTCAAAAAAGGTGAATCGACCATATCTTTATCTGTGTTTTACGACGTGGGAAAGTCAACGATTTCGCATATTAAAAAACAGTCCGTCACGATTTTGACGTTCGCGAGCAAACTCGATTGCGATTAAGGAATTTTAAAGCGCGAGATAATGAAGAGATCCGGAATGACTGTTTGGATGAGGCACCTTTCATTTGGTTTGCTCAAAAACGTTCTTCTGGGCAACCTATCAGCGGTTCCTTGTCAAGTGACAGCGCGTCCAACAAAAAATTAGGGGTGCTGCTAAGTTTTCTGCAAGTCAAGGATGGTTCGAAAAATTTAAATTTCGATGTGGCATCCGTCACCTTCATAGTCAGGATGAAAAACTTAGTGCTGACTCTTCATATGCCGCTGCATACACGATAAAATAGTACATAATGGATAATTTATTGAATTCTTTCCTTTTTCACGACTTTTTTTTAGCAGTTTTTATTTACATATGTATTCAACCTCGATTAAGCAAACTTTTCGATTATCCGAACCGCCCCTGGGACCGATTAGTTCAGATAATCGAGGTTCTACTGTATATGGAATTACTATCCAGATCCACAAAGACCTTTTCCATAGTCCTCCGCGTGGGCGCCCCCTGGTAACGGCAGTATATCAATTCGCTGACGGCCAATGTCTTAGCGATAAGACAGTTTGGAAAAGGCAGATAGCTGTAGCCTGAATGGCTGACGAACACCTAAGCGTCTCAGGTCTAGTAGGATGGAATGACTTGCGTAGTTGGACCTGCTACATAGTTGTGTGGGCTCCAGCACGTTTATTAAACTATCTGAAGCAGCTATCTCCGAGGCCATCCCCTGAATGGGGTTAAGCGACGTGCTGACAACTCGTCCTTGTTAAAACCACTCCATGTCAAGAAACCTGGAACAAAAGCCTCGGATTGGACGGATCAACAACGACGATCACGCAAACGAATAAAGGATTATTCTTTCGGATCCTGGAATGTACGCTCCCTGAACAAACCGGGGGCCGAGAAGGCCCTCCTTCAACAGGTCGAAAAGTACAAACTGAGCATTACTGCAGTCCAGGAAACAAATTGGCTTGGCAGCGAGATTAATGACAAGAAATCGCACACAATTTTTACAAGTGGCAAACCATCGGGCCGCAAGGAGTTTGGAGTAGCATTTATAGTGAACAACCACCTCAAACCGCATATTACTGACTTCAAACCCATAAATGAACGGCTGTGTGCGATTCGCATCAAGACTCGATTCTTCAATCTCTGGCTCATCAATGTGCATGCCCCCACTGAAGTTAAAGAAGACGCAGTAAAAGACGAGTTCTACGCCCGCCTTGAAACTCTCTTCGACTCACTTCCAACAAACGACGTCAAATTGCTGCTGGGAGACTTTAACGCGAAAGTCGGGAATGAAAGTTGGCATCGGGGGACCTCTGGAGGCCACAGCCTCCATGAAGAATGTAACGATAACGGCCAGCGACTTATCGACTTCGCCTGCAGCAGGAATCTAGTCGTAAGCTCTACGTGTTTCCCGCATCGACGCATTCACAAGCAGACCTGGAAGTCTCCAGACGCACATACCGTCAACCAAATTGACCACGTCCTCATTTGCAGGAGATGGGCGTCTAGTGTCATGGATGTCCGCTCCTATCGAGGAGCAAACTGCGACTCAGATCATCACTTGGTGAAGACGACCTACAGATGTAGAATTTCCTCAGTGCACCAGTCAAGAATCAGCCCTCCTAAAATCTTTGCGGTTGATAAGCTCTTGAGTGATGCTACAGCGGTGGCGTATACTACCGCCCTTGAGGAAAAACTATCACCTATGCTACACAACATCAGCAACACAGGCGTCCATGGGTTCTGGGAAGAACTCAAGGGTACCATCAAGGATGTCGCAGAGAAGGTCGTGGGATATAAAGCCCGGCGAGCGCGAAATGACTGGTTCGACGAAGAATGCAAAAATTCACTTGACGCGAAAAACGAGGCCTACAGACAATGGATTCAACGAGGAACCCGAGCCAGAAGAGAAAAATATGACGAGCTACGGCGAAAATCGAATAGAATAATTAGACGTAAGAAACGTAAATACTTTGACGAGCAGTTGCTGAACATAAACGAAAACTTAGCTAATAGGAACACCAGACAAGCGTACAAACTAGTAAATACAATTAAGAACGGCTACCAACCCAGGACTAGCCTTTGTAAGGACAAGGATGGAAACATCATCAGCGACACCGATGGTATTAACAAACGATGGGCCTCTTATTTTGAAGAGCTTCTAAACCGACCATCTAACATCCCACACAGGAAGCTCTTGGCGATATTGTTGATCTAGGCCCACCCATTCAACCCCCGACAGTAGAGGAAGTTGATCTCGCAATGCGGTCACTAAAACGAAATAAAGCGCCGGGCGCTGACGAGATTCCAGCTGAACTGCTAAAATTCGGTGGAACGAGTCTAGTTGATGCCATACATCAATTACTCCTGCGAGTATGGGAGAACGAGGAGATCCCAGACGATTGGCGCAGAAGCATCATCTGTCCAATTCATAAAAAGGGAGATAAACTGCGGTGTGAGAATTACAGGGGCATCTCACTAGTTTGTACGTCCTATAAAATTTTGACGAAAATTCTGGAAAATAGAATAAAACCGTACGCAGAACGAGTCATCGGCGAATATCAAAGCGGTTTCAGACCTGGTCGCTCCACAACCGATCAGCTCTTCTCAGTCAAACTAATACTCCAGAGGTGCTGGGAATACAACGTAAACGTATCCCAAATCTTTGTCGACTTCAAGCAGGCATACGACAGTATCGATCGTGGAGTACTGTACAACATCATGCTGCAATTTGGTATACCAGCAAAATTAGTGCGACTGACAAAGATGACGATGACCAACTCCGTCTCACAAGTCAGGATCCAGAATAGACTTACTGATCTATTTGAAACACGCACTGGTTTGAAACAGGGCGATGGACTGGCACCGACGCTCTTCAACCTAGCACTGGAATACGTTATTCGGGCCATGAATATGGACAACAGCAAGACGCTACTCATCAAGTCGACACAATTAGCAGCGTACGCCGACGACATCAACATCATGTCCCGAAGATTGGCTGACGCAGAAGAACTTCTGCATACGCTCGATACCGCTGCAAAGGAAGTTGGATTACGTATTAACGAGGATACAGTTAGCTAATAAGATTTTTTTCTCGGTTCTCCCCATAATGAAATCGAAGCATGTGCACAGAAACACGAAGCTCCGCGTGTACAAAACCATTATACGACCAGTGCTATGCTATGGCTGCGAAGCATGGACCCTAACTCAAGCCTCCGAAAACATGCTAGACACTTTTGAACGTAAGGTTCTACGGCGAATTTTCGGGGCTGTTTGCGATCGAGATGGATGGCGCATCCGGTACAACCATGAGTTGTATGAAATGTACGATGAGCTGCAAGTCTCGAAAATCGTCAAACTACAACGACTTCAATGGGCAGGGCATGTACAAAGAATGGACGATGATCGCATGCCAAAGAGAGTAATGAATGCAGAACGAGTCGACGGAGCGAGACTGCGAGGACGACCGAGATCTCGTTGGGAGAGCTCAGTAGGTGTGGACGCCGCGCAGCTGCTGGGCTCCCAAAATTGGAGGACGCGGTCACGTGACCGAGATAATTGGAGGACAATGATCCAGGCGGCCAAGGCCCGACGTCGGGCTGTCGCGCCACGATGATGATGATCCAGATCCACAGATGCTAATGCTATCGCGTGGAAAGGAGTTTACCTTATATTTTTATTCGATTCCAATAATGTGATTGGTATTCACTTTCTTTGACTATGGGCAGTTTTCCCAATGTCTGGTTAAACTGCCAGTTAGCTATGGCCATCCTTCGATGGCCTAAACCTAAGCGTATGCAATGCTCAAAATATGATAATGCCGTAGCAAACTCAGCTGTTTTTCTTGGCGGAATTCTGTCGCGTGTTCTATGGCTGTACTGTCTCTCAGCATTCATTTGCGGCTGAGTTAGTTTCAAATCCTCTTCCATCGAATGAATTTCCAGAATTCTGTTCTTGAAGACCAGTTTAACAGTCTCATTTGCGTTGGTTTCAATGTGCAGTGATAGAACCACTCGTAGGGCCGTTCTGAGTTGGCCGTGGGTTATGCGTGGGCTAGGACCAATGTACGCCAGACCTAATACCCGAAAAACTTTACATTTACTTAAGTGCCTAAAAACACTAATTTTAGAGCATATTTTTGGATGTCCTATTTATAAATAATTTATTTCAACGTATGTTGTTAACTGCCTCGACCCCTAGAGGGGCATGGGCATGTCAACATCTCTAGCATTTCTATGCCTTGTTGACGTTTCGATAGCATATCTACTTTTCGAAAGTGCAGTTGCTAGCATGCACCTCCTATCCACGCCGTCTTTATGCTGACATGCTCGGAGTTCAATGAAAGTTTGATTAGTACCCACAGGCAATTTTTTGATCGCGCCGAGATTTGAACTTCGAGCTGTAGATTAGTATCGTAGAGCGGTGACCGAACGACCACGGCACCGAGCGCGATAAACTGCGGCACTTACAATGAAAGGCAGATGCGAAGAGATTAGAGAGCAGAAAGTCCGGATCCGAACCACCAAATAGAAAAATGCAATCAGTAAATGAATGCGTCTTTTGGGAAAAAAAACTACACTGTATAGTTATATCTTTCCTCTAAGCTAACTAAATAAAACATCCTATCCTATCTAGTACGAGAATATAAGCCCATTCGCCTTATTCCCACATATCCTATTGGCTGGCATAATTTCAAATTACCTATAACAACGCTGTCATTCCTCCAATACGAATCCTACCACTATTACTCGTAGGAAGGAAGGAAGCAAGTGATCCATTTATTTCTCCTTTCCGTCTTGGGGATCAAGGAAAAAATTAGACGAAATTAAAATTCAATTAGCGACAACAATTATTCCTCAAGCAGACGACAATTATCGGCAATTACGAGCTTAACTCTCAATTAGCATCTTCCAGTCGGTTGCCTTAGCGCTTGTTCGTATTCCTGGTCCTGCAAATTCTACTTCATGCTGGGTGCTTCGTGCAAGCTACTTCCCAGTGTAGTACATACATTCAATGTTCAGTGCTTGACGATATGCCTCTTGAAATTCAATTTGAGCTTGTGATTTGCAATTAATTACCGCACTAATGCGGATTTTGAATTCTGTTTAGATTTTTCCTCATGTCTAATCCGAATTTTCAAGCCATAAATTGATTAGTAAGGCAAACGGATTGTATAAATGTTTTAATGGCATGGTGTGGTTTGTTGATTTGGCTTATCGTTTGGAAAAAAAATTATACTTAATAGTCGAAGAATTGCGGGCTCAAAAAGGACAAATAAAGGAAGTTGCGGTGGAGTTTTGCTTTTTGGTACCTTTATGTTTTTCGGGGCGTTGAACACGAATCTGAGATTTTTCAACGGCAATTTTCCCAGGAAATATATATTTTCTTTCATTTCTTTTTTTAAAAAAAAATGTGTGAATTATTTCGTCCCGAGAGCCAGTGATCGCAATGCAAGCCATTTGTTGCACTTTACCCAGCAAGGTTTTTTCTTACCTTTTGTTTTGGTTATCGGACATAATATTATTGTGCCCCATCATCAATCATGAATCAAAGGAAGGTTAGGTATAAGCGCTGCCTACTTATCGTCGCCCACATGCACTGCAATGGAGTTCATTCTGTTGCCACCAGGGACTCATCACCCGACAATCCTAATCAATGAATCGGACGGAACTTCCAATAAAATTATGGATTTTGCCACCACCAACATTAGTTAAAAGGAGGTACATGCTGGCAACTTTATTCTCCGAAACTCGTTTATACCCACGAGACGTCAACTGGGCCACATGGAAAAGTTGACGCGCTATGTCTCGCAAGGGGTTAGGGTAATTGAGTAGTAGTAAGTTCAGCAAAGAAGTGGGATCACAGAAATGTCTTCCTCATTCTCCTCTCAGAGTAGGACAAGTGCAGCGAAGATAAAAAGTATACTCCTGCTTGTCATCGTCGCCGCAGCTTCTATAGCGGTCATTGGAGGATTTCAGCGACAAGTTTAATTTGGGCCACAGGTTTCTTGAAAGGTATATTTTACCATTTGTCCATCTAGAGTTGGTTGTTTGGTTCTGATAATCGTTTTAAATTTTAGAGCTCGTTTAGAAGCAGCAATAGGTGGTTAAATTTTCCGATGAATTAATGCAGAATCACTTGTTGTATCCTGCTTGGCAAGCTCGTCTGCTTTATAAACCGACATACAAAAAAAATGCTGAAAAAATGGACCCATCTACGTAAACATTGAACGACATTCCGCCACAATCTTTGACGAAATCAGACCTGGTTTTAGGGATTTAATTACAGCTTGCCTGTCGGTGAAAATTACAATATCTCCAGGTCTAGATCATTTCACGTGATAGCCCAGCCAGGTCAGGGCTTCCGTAATCGCCGTAACCTTGGCATAAAATGCATTGTAGAATTCAGGGAGACTCAAATATAGATTTAGGTTAAGCCCAACAGAGAAACTCCGACCCCTGATTCTTGGAACAGTCTATATATATATATTGTACATGTATATAGATTTCTATTAAATCGGACAACAGAAGCGAGTTCGCATCCCATTAACATGACTGCGTGATTTTATCAGGCCTACAAAATGCTTGTCAACACCACAGGCAGAGCAACGCGAAGAGGCAGAGTGGTATGAAAGGGCAAGGAAGAAGAATGCTTGTCAAGCGCAAATTTGATAGAGGTGTAGTCAGTAGTAGTGTCTAGAACCAGAAGTAAACTATGGGCAGTGGCATGCAGTAGAGTTACCGTATTTACAGCCACATATTTGCCAAAAATGTCAAGAAGTAGCAGATTAAACAGCTCGTTGAAGGCAGCAGAAGTAGTCCACAAAAAGCAAACGCCGTTCAATCTTTCCACCTATATATCATTATAAATCAATTTCAAATCTTTACTCTTTATATATTGATACCAAATATAATACTTTGGAATGGGCCCTATAGCCCTCCTCTGTATCTGCCACTGTAACCATATAATCTAAGTCTTGTCTATTACTCGGTTGTACTATGAGAGATGGAAATTATCATCTCGAACAATGTTACGATATTTCAACTAGCTTGTTTTAGGCCTGTTTTTATAAGAAAGTAAGGGTGATGGTTGTTCATCAATACTGAATTGAATATGCAGGTGATCCGAGAAGGAGTGCTCAGATAATATTCTCAAGTCCCATATCAATTTATGGATGGTATTGGATATAAAAGTAACATCCAAGACTTCCCTTCTAGTTTTAGTAACTAGAGTAGGTTCACAGTCAATATTGCAGATCAAGAGATTCGTACTTATAATATACTGAAAGAGCAAGTCTCCACATTCATGAGTGTTAGCGCTGCCCCACAAAGTATGACGCGCGTACGCATTACACCCCAAAATAAAATCGATTTTCGTTGTGCATGTGGCTGCGACCGCCTCCCTGAGGTTTTTACCAGGGGGCATTCTTACGTATATGTAGTCATAAAGCAAGTAAGCTGAGTTATCCAGTGTCGCATAGAGTTTGTTTCCAAACTAATTACCATCGTGTCTCTATCGCTATAATGCTGGCACAAAGAATACTGACAGAATGTTATTCACTATGTGTGCGTTCAGAAGGAATCGAGCTGCTTCCGCTCAGCGAACATGTTCAGAACGAGCGGGTTCAGAAGTGACCGAGCAACTTCTGCTCGGGTGAGCATGATCAAATTTCACCGAGCAAGAAATATTTCTGCTCACTGCTCAGTGCTCAGGTTCTTCTTCTTCTTTTTCAACCTCACGCTCATGTTGCGACTTTCGAATTTTGACGGTTGCCAAGTTGGTTGTTGTGTTTTCGCCGTTTTCGGGTTCTAATTCTTTGGTTTTTGGGTGCTTTTGATTTTGTTTTCTCGTTGTTCGTGATTTTTGTAATGGACAGCGTGGGATTCATGTACTTTCCACTTTTCGGCACTTGACGTCTAAAATTGTCATCGTCAGCTTTCAGCTGGTCGATTTGTCAGCTGGTGAAGTAGCGTTCAGCAGGTGCAGACTCCAAACCGAGCAGCTCCGGGGCAGCTCGCGAGCAGTTGCGGAGCTGCTCGCGAGCGGTTTCTGCTCTTTTGCCACCTTCTGAACGCACTCTATGATGCAGCACGAACGAGGTTTGCCCTGTTCTTAGATGTAAAATTCTGGGTAGTTGGGCAACCGCCGCGGTTAACAAATATACATTGAATTTAAATGCAATCTCGCGGTGGTTTGTTCCATTTAAAATTAATGTAAATTTGTAAGCCGCGGAGGCTTCCGCAGCTTCTAAAAACCAGTGGCGTGGCGTGGCGTGATAATTCAACTAGGGGAAGCAATTGGTATTAAAAATTTACTATTATTATGCTTTCCACAAATTTACTGCGTATTAATTGAACCCCTCTCGTTAGCTACTTTTAACATTTCTAATATAAAAGCACCCAGGAATCACGAACGGGGACGTGAGAGTAGGTATACTGTATTTTATCAGCATTTTAATTCCCATGCTACCAATATATAATAATTTACTTTTAAATAAATAATTGTAAAAATTATATGTTGGTAGACTTATCAAAAAAGCAAAGCTGTAACTATAAGTATATAAATAAAGCATATTCGAATTATTAGAACTACTATAACAATAACAACAATAGCAAAAAAATTGCAAAATAAATATCCATACACTCATAAAGAAAGTAATCATGTTCAGCGAATCAAAATTTGAATAATAAAAACAATAACAATACAATAAAAATTAAAAATAATTCAACTATTTACTATTTAAAAAATCACAGTTAGTGAGTAAAATAAAATAATAATAATTGGGCAATAAATATATTACAAGTCAAAATAAATAATAAGATCCGTACATACTATTATTTGTAATTTAATTCTATTCGTCTTTCTTTTTTTGCGAATTCATCTATAATATCTGTATAAAAACTTTGCTCACACAAACATGATTTAAGGAAAACCTTTTCAATTGACATTATTGCCAAGTCGCTAAGCCGTTGTTCGCCTGTACAATTTCTAAGATACGTTTTAATCCTTTTTAAGCAAGAAAAACTGCGCTCTGCGGACGCACTGGTTACTGGTAATGTTAAAACTAAACATATTAATTTATAAAATTGTGTGAAGCTATCTTTTAATTTGTTATTAATGAAATAGTTAAAAATACCTTGAAAAGATTTTCCCTGCAAATCAGAATCAGAATAAAGCACAATGAGTTCAGTCTTTAATGAAATATGGTCAAATATATCAGCATAAGTTTTAGTTAAATTTAGTAAAAGATTGTCCGGAAATGTTTTCAAATATTGGTTAAATTTAGAAGAATCTAATAGGTTTAAAAATGTGAAACTTGCTAAGGATGAAAATCTTGAATTTATTTCTGCGGTAATATTATCTATAATTTCGACATAAATACGTGTAAAGAATAGTTCAACATTTTCATTACTGTCAACAAGGCACCTGGCTTTTTTCCGGCGTTGTGGAGTTTCGCAAATAGATGTGGTTTGGGTCCAAATTTCCGTGAAACTATTTCTTAACGATTGAAGTTGATTTTCAAAATCTGTAATTTTTTGAATGCAGTACATTATATCAGTTTGTTTACTTTGAAATATATCGAAAAGTACGTCGGTTTGTGGAAAAATTTTAGAAAAAACATTGAGCAGGAAAACAAACTGAAAATCTGTAAGTAAAACAAGAAGTCCCCTTGCGCTATTAACGGTCTCGCCATCCCACTTTCCACTCTCATTTTCAATGATATATTCAAAGAGTTCTTTTAATTGATCTAAATTATCAAAAATGGTTAAAACTAATCGACCATTAAAAGTCCAACGTGTTGGAGCTAATTTTGGAAGCCTTTTTTTGAGGAATAAATCTAGTGCAACTGTTCTCTTTGTTGAATGATTAAAAAATGTTGAAAAACAAGTAATAGATTGAAAAAAAATTCGACATTCGCGTATTTTATCGCATGATTTAGATAAAACTAAATTTAACCGATGAGCGAAGCAATGAATATATATTGCGTTTTTATACACATCCTTTACACGTGTTTGTAATCCAGTTATTTTACCAGACATTACCGAAGCCCCGTCATAGCTTTGACAAATAAGTTTGTTACCGCAATTGAATTTTTGAACAACATCTAAAACATGGTCAAATAAACGCGACGCAGTCTGATCATCAGAAATATCTGTAAAAGTTATGAAAGTTTCTTTAACCTCACCGGAAGGAGTAATGTAACGAAAGGTTGTTGAGAGTTGAGAACGACATGAAACATCGGTTGTTTCATCTAATATTATTGCTATAAATTTAGTTTGCTGAATTTCATTATAAATCTGTTTTAATAAAATTTTAGAAATGCTACTAATGAGATCGTTTTGAATATAATTTGATATTCCGGAAAAAACAGTCGCTTGCTCCAAGTGAGCTCGCAAGTCCGGATTATATTTAGCTAAAAGATTTAAAAGTTCAACGTAATTTCCCCTATTGCAAGAATTCACATTTTCATTGTGGCCACGAAATGCCTGTTCTTGACATCCTAAATGGCACACAACGTCAATTAGCATTTTTAGTATATCTCGATTTTTCGAAACTTTCTCATTGTGCAATATTATTGAAGATCTATGTTGGCTACTTAATAATTCTTCAATTCTAGGACCGGAACCGAACTTGGAAAGAAGAAGTACTGACTTTAAATGATCAACGCTTTTCGTACCATGCCTGTCCACAGCTTTATGTAAATTATTTAAGTCACAAAACCCGGTAGTTCGCCAAACATTTGAATCATTTGAAAATAACAAGCATGGCCAACAAAATAATTTTTGCTTGGTCTTACAACCGGTAATCCATTCCGTATCTTCATAAATCTTAGCAGTAAAATGCCTAGTACATCTTTTTGTTTTAGAAACAATTTCCAAAATCGGTTTCGGTCGACCCTTTTCGATAATGTCTTTTTTTTCTGCGAAAGATCGAGATCCAAAAGACAATCGAAAAAGATCATCAACAACACAATATTGATCCATGCTACTTTAAAAACAAATCAAAACACTATAAGCAATTATAAGCACCTAGACCGATTAAAAAACCCCTTCACCTTTTCACCAACAAAAAGCACACAAATCGCACTACACTAAAGCACTACACTAGAGCAAATGAGTTTTAAATTTAACGGCTCAGTCAATTCCTTGTGACGTCAATGACTTGAGGCAGTATTACCATCTCCCACTTATTTTTTCTTGGAATTTTCCGTTAAATGGTTTTCGATTAGATATAAGTTATTGAAATATGCATAAATATCCCTATAATTGAGTTCGTCTCTTACTAATACTCGTATACACTAATAATTCTATGCGAAATCACTTCTTCTCGAATTTACCAATAATAATTTTTAACCATGAAGCCATTATATTTCAAATCGAAACTTTTTCCACAATTCAATTCCTATCGTACTCTGGTAACCCTTGTGAAACTCATATAGCACATCACATACGCATTGCAACACAGCAAATATTTTCAGTCCACAAGAAAATACGAACAAAGAGGAAATGGGAAGAAAAGTTCCCCAGCGTCCATGCGCCAGCAGCTCCGCTGCAGGCAAGAATTTGTGAGGGGAACTTGGAAGCAAATTCCTGAGTGCTTCCAACCTACCGTGTACGTGAATTTTTTTTTATCGCGACACAGTAGGTTTACTGGGGAAAAAAATAAACGCTCATAGATGCAAATTTTGATATGCTTCCATGTGTCTTCTTCTTGGTGTGGTGTGGTGGTTTTCGCGGTGTTACCAATTCGGCTGTGTAAGATATTCGCGATTAGTTTCTTTGGAACTTTTATTTACATAGACTGTGCCGAAGAGTTTTTTTCGCGACTTTTTTGCGCGATTCAGAAAAAATTATTTAGAAAATTTTCCACCAATCGCCAAATATAAGGGAAGCAATGCTTCCCTTGCTTCCATGGACGCCACGCCACTGCTAAAAACGGCCTTAGTCCCTGAACTACATCTTTAACGACCTAGGGTTCCTTAACCAAGATGACATCCACCGTCAAGCGGAGTACAAGAGCAACTGAGTTGGTTTTGGAGTGGTAGAGGTGGATTTCCAAAAACTTCATCACTGTTGCATTCTCCATCAAAAGTGACATTAAAACTTTGCTTAAAAGTCACAAGCACAAGCGTGTTATTTTGCTTCATTCTCTTTGCACCTAATAAATATTTATAAAATACGAGTACACTAATTGTGGACTACAACTGTATTAATGATTTGATTGGGGCCTTATGACGTAATGATGTAGAAAAAGAGTCACTCGTTGTCGTGAAATGATACATGGCACTAAGAAGCAAAGAATCCAAAAATTTTGCTTAAATCATCTACTATATCGCGAGCTCCGTATGAAATTACATAATTTTTATACCCTTCATGGATGTGATAGGGTATATTAACTTTGTCATGAAGTTTGCAACGCACAGAAGGAAACATTTTCGACCATATAAACTATAAATATTCTTGGTCGGTATGACGAGACGAAACGAGTCGATGAAGCTTTGTCCATCTGTCCGTCGTGTCTGCCCGGTTCTATATAAACGAGTCCCTCAGTTTTAAAGCTATCGAGCTGAGATATTGTACAAAGCCTCCAATTAAATCGGACTACTACGTCATACAGCTGCCACAGGAACGATCGGTTCAAAAATTCGTTTTTGTGAGAAAAACTTTTTTATTTCTACAGCTATCTTTTTTCAAATTTCACACTAATCAATAGTATCTTTAGTCAAATCACATGCCCGAATTTGGTTGAAATCGGACTACTCTATCATATAGCTGTCATAGGAATGACCTTTCCAAAAGCAAGTTTTTGCTAGAAAAACTTTTTTATTTCTGAGGATATCTTTACGAAATTTCATATTAATCAATCATATTAACTGCCTGATCACATTCCTAATTTTGGTCGAAATCAGCCCACTATTTCATATACCTCTCATAGGAACTGTGAAATCGGAACAAGACTAATTTCAAAGAGGCAAATGTACCATAAGTCATTACGAAGGTATCATACCTTTGCTTCGTGTGAAGGGTATCATAACTTCGTTTTTTGTATTATTGGTTTTTGGAGATTATTATAAGCCAATTACTGGAAAAAAAAATACAAATTGACTCTTAGACTCTTTTGAATTTGAAGTTTTCAATTTTGTATTCTAATTCTAATTTAAAGTACAGAATACAAATATCATGATATATCCATCAGTTCCATAACATCGCATCTTACTATTATTATTATTGTCCTTCAGATTATCTGGGATAATCCGAATCTATAAAAGTAGAAAGATTCTAAATATACCTAAGAAATCCTGAGAAATAAACTCACCGTCGATGATCCAAACAGGATTGCTAGTAAATTTCCCAAAAGCATAAATCTTACGGCACTCAGAAGAGCATACAGAAATGTCACGTTACCTCGTACCTGCGCGCATGCCTCAATTAGGTATTATGCACATGTACCTACGACCGAAAAATTCTTAATGAGTAATTGATTACGAATGTTGTTTTTCAAAAACTAGACTGAAATATATTTTATGGGCCGATAATAATTCTTAGAAACGATTCAAACGTTAAATAAAATTTGGTGATCAAAAATGCAACGTTGGAGGATATTCGGGACAGAAGAAGGAAATTGTTAGCGAGAGTAATATCGTTAAAAAAGGAAACTTCTGTCACACTTACTTTGCAAAAAATCACATTTTAATGTTTATAGAACATTTCGTATAGGTGAGCCTATACATTACATTCACTATCTGGCTTTTGTTATAAAACTAAATCAATATGTACTTCGAAAATTTTCTCCAGTCATTTGAAAATGACTTTCAAACATTTGATCCCGTATTTTGCGAAGAAGCAATTGTCTTTTTGCAACAGGAGCGAGAATATCTACAGAAGGAGATCGACAAAGCCCTTGTCTTCTTACAACCGTACAAGACAAAAGAAACGAAAGATAACCCATTATCCAAACTCGTTGCTAATGATGTATCAAACTATATACGCAAAATGAGATACAAACAATTCCTCACATCAGATAGTATATTCACATTGCGTTTCCGAAGAAGCGAGTATTGGAAAAGATTCGATAGAATTGATGTCGATCGTACCAGCGACAGCGGCAAGGAGTCAGTTGATTCCGATGAATTGCGGAGCACTAGTTCAAATAATTCCGAATCTTCCGGCTCGTCAGGATGTTTTTCGCCACCACCATTTTTCCAGCGAACTTCGTCACGGGAATCTATCGATGGAATTACCAGCGAAGAGAATAAGCTAGCTGTGGCGTTCTTGGGCGGTGATCTGTCATATTTCAAATTTGACGAAAGCAAGTTCCCGAAGACAATGTACGGCTCATAATTTGTGAAAGATTGCGAGGATACTTTTGGGTGTTCGTGTCAGTCGAATCCGAAAATATTCACGGTAAGTATTTAGGTGATATTTGTAAAAATTTGTATCTCGGTTTAAGTAATTTTGGCGTATCATGTTCACACGATACGCCAAAATTACTTATACTTGCAGATTATTTACCATGTAACTGGCAAATCTGACGATTCAGAGTAAGAAATTTGGCCGCATAATATGAATATGTTGTAGAGTAGTTCCCGATCAGTCAATAGTTCCGCGCATTTAAATACCGATTAATTACATATATTGAACTATAATGTTCTTTCCCACTATATCGGTCCATTAAACCATCTATTTTTACTGTGACTATGGCGATAGACGGATTTTAGTTTTGATCAGTTTATCGGCACAAAGTTATCAGTAAAAGATATTGTGAATTTATTATTGATATTATTATTGACTGTTTGAATTATTTTCGTAATATTTTACGAGTCCACACCACAACATAAAGCATTATTGTGATTTTATTTTCGTAACTACATTTAATCTGTTATTTCGAAACATCCATCAATCTGAATATTTCACAATCGATTATAGTATTGTATATTAAAATAAAATATTAACCATAATTAATAACATCAACCATTCCATACATTTAAAGAGCAAAAGATATGTCTTAAATTGTACAAAAAATTGAAAATGGAATAATTTTGTAACATTTTTGTAGTTCACACAAAAAATGATTGTTAAAACTTCATATTTATATATTTATTTCTGGAGTTATTCTAAAAATTACAATATTACATTGATTTTTATTTGAATTTGATAGAATATTTGAGTATGTTTTTTTATATAATTTTTTTCTTTTCAGTTTAGTTTATTTCTTTTGTTATTATTTGTTTGTTTGTTCTTTTTTTTTTTTTAATTTTTGATAAATAAAAATTTAAGAAAACGCAACCACATTTAGCTTTATATATACTCAATTGCCCTAACCCCTTGCGCGTCAACTGTTCCATGTGGCCCAGTTGACGTTTCGTTGGCTTGAATTGGTTTCAGAGAATGCAGTTGCCAGCATGCACCTGCTGCAGCATGGCCACGAACGTCGTCGTGGGCGGGATTCGAACCCGAAACGCTTTATATATACTTTTTGGCAATATCATAAAAGGGAGGCAGTTCCGAAACATTACAAATTAAGAGGTAGCAGACTATTGATGAAGCACTGAATAGTAAAATAGGGCCCGAGTTTATTGTCTCCAATACACATTACATGTATTGCAGCCCAGTAAGCCAGTAGAGTAGATCAATTCAACGCTGAAACTACCATGCAAACGGGCATACTATAATAGTCCGATTGGGGCCGGTAGCTCAGTGCGTGGAGGCGTCAGTCTGATGTCTCGTCGGTTTTGCGGGTTCGAGTCCTGCCCTGGCCATGGATGGCTATGTTGTCTTCCGTCTGTGGTGTAGGGCGTAATAGGACCAAGCTTCACAGAGTTTCTCGCCTAATTCCTTTCTAAGTCCCTTTCTCAAGGCATTTCCCATGGTTCGATTTAAATCAAATTTTGTTGATTGCTTCTTCGGGTGATTCCAAGTACCATCCTCTCTCTCTCTCTAATTGCCTTGACCCCTCCCGGGACATGAGCGCGTCAACATTTCTAGCATTTCTAAGCCTCGTTAACGTTTAGACCGCGGGACTATCTTCGAGATCTAACTAAATCGATCTAACTTTCGACGATATAAACGTATCGATTTAGTTAGTTTTGGACTTGGCTTATCTCTACTTGCGATGCGGAACTGGACTAAAAAAATTGGGACTATGTCGCTGTCATCGCTAATGTTGATTCGGTGGTTGACTTTTCCTTTGTTGTCGTTTTTTTTGTTCGGCGTTTGCTTTGTTTGCAATTTCAGGAAAGCAGTGCGTGATCACGGACAAGAAAAAGTATTTTTCTGTCGTAAAATTTATATTTGTAAAATTTATCTGTGCTGTCAACAGAGAATGAAGAAGAAGAAGTACCTCTCCGTATGGTCGGTATAAACACTCCACCAACAAGTTCTAACACTAAAATGATTTAATTAAATCGACTTTTAGTTCCACTGTCTAAACGTGGCCAATAGCATATCTACTTTTCGGAAGTGCAGTTGCTAGCATGCACCTCCTACCCGCGCCATCTTTATACTGACAGGCTCGGAGCATTGTAAGAGTTCTATTAGTACTCACAGGTAGTTTTTGATCGCGCCGAGATTTGATCTCCGAGCTCTAGATTAGTAACGTAGAGCGGTGGCCGATCGATCACGGCCACCGAGCGCGACAATCTTTACAGTCACATAATACTTAATAATAGTACATTCATTTAAGTGAGTGTTAGTGAGGCATTTTGACACTATACCTACAAAAAATACTCCTACTGGCCTCAGGCATAGATGCGAGTACTACTTGCATGTTGTTTTTCGTAGTGCGAACTAGTCTCATACGCCGCCGTGTGTTCTATTTTTCTGACTAAACTATACAGTTTTTCTCCGAACTAAAAAGTTTACTGTGGTTGCGAACTCAAAGCGCTCGTGCACACGGCAAACTTTTTAGTTCGCAGAAATATTAAATACAATAGTTTAGTCAGAAAAATAGAGCACACGGCGTTTTATGAGACCGCGCACACAGCGATTACTAAATAGTTTAGTTTGCTGTGTGCGCGGTCTCATAAACCGCCGTGTGTTCCATTTTTTGACTAAACTATTTCGTTTTTCTGCGAACTAAAAAGTTTGCTGTGGGCGCGAGCTCTAAGGCGATATTCAGATTAGCTACATTTTCAGCTCCGACGCAGCCACGCACAGTAGCCAAGCATAGTCGATCGTATCGCATGCTGAGTGATGAGTGTAAATCCGCCCATTTGATGCTGTGTATCTCGACTGAAATTTCAAGCAGCTGTGCAGCGCGGTGTCGTGTGCGTGAATTTCGCCTAAAGGGCAACGAAATATAAAAAAGGGTTACCCATTCTATGTTGTTGTTGAATAGAGGCGAAATTTGGCATATTCAATATTTCAAAATACATCAACGGGACAGTAGAAAACGGTTTTAACCTTCAGGCATCATAATTATCATGTTACAACCCGAAATAAACTACGCTACATAAATGAGATTTTGGACGTAAAGTACGCGTCAACTTTGCGTTCATTAAAAAAAAATAATACAATTTTGGTCTTATTATGGGATGTCGGTCTCCTGGAGATATTTGTTTAGAAAATTTTACAAAAACAATCTGATCAATTGCGAATTGTATCTGGTTCAAACGGTTTTAAAATGTTATGAGCACTTTTAAGCATTCATCGTCTAAGGATATGGAAAATACTTAACCTGAGCAAGTACAATTACCTGGTTTCACCTTTTTTTACGACTGTATCAACTATTGTAATTACAGAAATGAAGGTCCTTGTAATTAACGACGTGTTCACTCAAAATAGTTATTATTCTGCCTAAAAAAAGTCCTTTAAAAGGTGTGTGTAACGAAGCCATGCAGCAGTGGGAAGTATACCGTGTAAGCAACAGCTTCGAATAAAAAGTCAGTTCTATTTTTCATTTGCAAATTGTCCAAAATCATGAATCCTTTCCAAAACGAAGTTTTTGGCTTTGATCCAGCATTTTGTGAGCAAGCCATCTATTTCTTCGAAGAAGAGCGTGCATATTTACAGACAGAGATTAATCAAGCAACCAAATTCGTCGAACCGTACAATGGAAAGGACCAAAAAAATCTCTTCGCAGAATTTGTTTGTAAGGATATCGACAATTACATTCGAAAGCTCAAATCTAAAATGTATGCAACTATTAACACCATATTCACATTGCACCTACGTAAAAGTGAATATTGGAAAGGCCTTAGCCAGAGTAATCAAGCAAAGAACGATCGATATTTTTATGACTCGGATGAAATTGAGAGTCGGTCTTCGGATGATTCTGACGTATCTGGTTCTGTGGTATCCTGTTCGTCAAGGGCATCTTTGCTGAGTACTACGTCGGATTTGACATTTCCCAGGATATTGGAGACAGAAAAGGAACTTGTTACAGCAGTTCTTGGAGGCGATTTGCCGTATTTCAATTTTGATGAAAGCCGATTTCCGCAGACATTATACGCTGCTTTAAATGCTCAGATTCCCAAGTGTGCCATTCATGATATGTAATATCCCGTATGAAAAATGTTTCTTTATTATCTTCGTTAATAAATATTTTATATTGCATTTATGTCCAGCTATTTGTATTTTTTGCTAGAGTTGATTTGCTTCAATTCATGCACAACTGAATTTTTTCATCTGGGCCTTTAACTAATATTAAAGGCCCATGCCTTCAGTGTGGCATTTGTAGCAGTTGCAGCGTACATCTACTATAAGTAAAGCCTTCTACCGACAAGTTTGACACACTGTGGGACTCTAAAGCCATCCGGAATCCCTGTCCGGAAAAGCTTATCAAGGTCGGCGTTGAGAAATTCCGGATCGTATATGGCGGTTTCAGGCGTCCGGAAGGAAAATCGTTCCCGCTAGGCCTTCGCCACATACGTTCCGAATTTTCTATCCGGAAAAACTGATCAGTCCTGGCCTCGAGGAATTCCAAATCGCGAATGTCCGGACAGGCCTTTCAGACGGCCGGATACACAATTGAAAAGATACATTGTAGTACATTGAATCTCTAGCGATAAGATCGCCTGAAAAGCCTGTTAGGACGCCTCAAGGCGATCCGGAATTCCTCAAGGCTGCGCACCAGAGAAATGAACTCCTGAACTCTGGAATTAAGCAACGTAGATTGGCGACCGAGGCGTCACCGCTACCAAGTGCATCAATAAAATATTACTACATACTTTACTCAATAAATGCAACGCCGCGCTGGTGCAAATGTGTATAATATAGTGCAACGTAAATATGGAGAAAGACTTCCTAACCCCCTTTTTTACTCCTTTCAATAAAACTAAAAATTGGCTGCAATAACTTACTCGGTTGACTGCCATTCCATTTTCAAGGTGTACATTTTGATTTGGTTATTTATTTAGACAGAAGAGAAATTTCGAGACGAATCTTTTAACTTAACTGCCTAGAAGTATATTTTCATGAGTGGTAACCAAAGTTTGCAATGAAAGTTCAAGTGTTCGGCTGGTGTTCTATGTATTAAATTACCGAGCTAAAAATTGGATAGCGGATCAATAACTGGTCGTGTCTGATGAATCGACAATGCGAAGGTGAACATTTTAAGGAGTTTTATCGAATGTCAGTCATGTCTTTCTTAACTTTTATGCTTTCGGTGACCACTTTTCATACTTCGACCACCCTGAATTCAATACATGTGTTCAATGAATAGATTTGGTCCAAAAAATAAATTTCGATCCAAGCTTTTGAAATTAAACAGTCAAAATAAGAGTTCTCCATTAAGGGCGTTAATTAAATATTCACATTTTAAAGGCTATTGAATTACATTATAGGCGTATCCTAGAGATCAAACTTTCGATGACTTGATTCCATCAATAGGGCTCGATGGCTTTGGTATTGTTTTAAGACATCAGTCGTCTGCGGCTGTCACATAGAACTATGATTTAACGTACCCCACAAGAAAAGTAAAATGGCGATAAATCACACGATTTCGGTGGCCGGTTGACGTCACCGTAATGCGAGATAACCCCGCCGTCGAATATGTACTGACATTCGCGGAATTTCGAATAAAATAAATAAATAACTGGCGCAACAGTCCAATTTGAACCACGGCCTCGAGATGAGTTAGCATCATCTCATTTTCTAGATCGTGACGGTTTTTTGCAGAAGTATGTGATCAGCAACACGCTCAACCGAGTTATTTACCCCATAATGGGTACTCATTTAACAGCTGAGTGGGCTCATAGTCCGACACGTAAATCCCCGGAATCGAACCGGGGCCCAGTGCGTTGAAGGCGAACGTGCTAACCGTTGCGCCATCCGGACTACCGGAATCTCGAAAGTAATATAAATAAACTTGTATTTGTATACCCAACAAGTACTATAAGAAACGCTGATATATTCACTTGACCCCAACATCTATTCTCCTGAAAAAAAAAAGTTTTACGAAATTTCACTGATTCTTTTCATTGCCCATCATTCAACAACGGTAAACTCAAGCATACAAGTAAATACTCGTAATTTTAGCCACCCCTCAAATTTTGTCCGACTGAAATTATTGTTTTCCATTGCGAACTTTCATTAATATTCATTCGGTGTAGAGCGTATATCACTTTTATTTGTTCGGCTTCTTCCGTTAGCTGTCTAATTTGCTCTGATGGAATAGGACGCATCCTAGATGATATCGTCCTTGAATCTTTGAAGATGGTCGATATGACTACCAAAAAGGAAATCACCTTACAGAATAAATTCAGCGGTTATAGCGCTATTCGTCCTTTTGAACGTACGATTGTACGAATACATGCTGGCGTACATTTTTATACGGAAACGTGTTAGTTTGATGGTCTTCTTTTATTTAAGGGAGGATAGCCTGATGTACAGTGCAGAGTGATTAAGTAAAGTAAGTAGAGATTTTTTGTTAAATAATATTTGCCTCTTATTGTTATGATGTCTGCAGACTCTGTCTGTGCTGCTTTGTGGTAGTATTCGGATAAAAATCGATCTTTCTTTATTATTCAGCACCTTTAAAATCGCGCACTCAATAGGTGCGTTTTTTTCGTACAGAGCAGAGTAGAGAGGTTAAGCAACGAAAAAACGATCGAGAGCAAATTAACGTAGCGAACACAAAAACGGGACATGTCTTTACTGGGAGTGTGTCTTGGTTTAGTTACATAGAATTCAAATGTCAACTAAAATTTCAAGAGAAAACTTAAATCCATAGTACATATACAATCGTACAAATTTGCTTTAGGCAGCAAAATTATTTTGTATGTTTACTATTCCATATAATTACACAAAGCGAACATTTTATTGACAGGAAATGAACTTTATGTGCTTCCCAAACTGTAACTGCCCGAAAACTTCCACCTCCTGCGCCGCCTACATTTCAAATGTGGAACTATTTAATAGAGTAGAAATCCTGCACTAACGTCCTATCGAAAGCAACTCAGATCAAATTGTTAGTGTAATTGTGTGGTCTTAACTTGCTTTGCTCTACATGGATCTTGAAAAAAACGCGCCTAATGACCGTGTTCGTTCGGTCACCACTTTACCATCTGCGCGAACAAAAAAAAACTGCATGCGGGCACTAACAAAACTCCCATAGCGGTCAAAGCTTGTCAGTATAAAGACGGTGTGGATAGAAGGTACATGCTAGCAATTGCACGTCCGAAAAGTACATATGCTATGCAAACCTCAACAAGGCATAGAAATGCCAGAGATGTGAACGTCGTGTCAAAAACTATCCACTTTTCCACCGTCTGTCCCGAAACACACTTTTCGCTCTGTCTTCCCGGATCCAAGCTCAAGTACTTAGTTTTGGCAGCAGTGATTTTAAGCCCCAAATTGCGACTTTCGCGGTGCAGATACAACTACCTAAACTTTGGAGAAATTTAAAAATCGGTTTTTCATCGAAAATTTAAAAGTGAATATTGTAACCGTACTTTGAACTCACAATTCTCAAAAGTTGACGAAAGTTACCCCTTTACGTTAGATTTCGAATGACATGTATAGATTAGAGACTTAGATTTGAAAATTTGCGAATGTGTCATATTTAAGGGGAAAACGTTGTCTTGATGTTGAACAAATCGACTACTAGTACGTCGATCTCATTTTGCTGCAAACCCAATAACTGCAAAACCACGCGAGCTAGAATAGCAAAAAAAACCCGCACAAATGAAACTAATACGTTATTTTAATACTTAAAACGTATTGCGTAAAAACCAATGAAATAAATTATTATAGTACGAGGGCCCGCTGCAAGAAAGCCTTCGTCATCTGTAAACGGCTGGAATTTACACCAGTTGTAAAACATAGTACGAAGACTACGAAAACCTACGTCAGCCCAGTCCTGGCCGGGTCCGTGACACAAACTGACCGTTTCGAAAACGCTCAACATGGTCACCATGGATCATGAATCGATATTTATAGTACCCGTGTTACGAGTTCTTTTCAAACCCCAGAGGGCCTGTATAGTTAAGACTAATTTAAGGTAGGATAGGTTAGGGTAGTTAATTTGTAACGGGACGGCTTAGGTTAATGGGCGGTCTAGGTAGGGATTATTTAGGGCTTCTATTACACCTATCTAGCTGGATTCGATGGTGCTGCTTCGAGTTGTAACGCGGTGGCCAGGGTCCAGGTAGCAACGTTCAGACCATCTGAAAAAGAGAACGCAAGCACAAAGTATCTTCATCTATAAGTGGAATACTTATCTGACAAGAACACCTTCTGCCTCCTGGATTTTCCTTGTCCTCTTTATGTTCCGCAATTTTCTCGAACGTCAGACTACAACACAACACCAAAACGACTTTCACCCGGATCAGTCAGATTCTATTGACATAACTCCAAAACACATCATTGTTTGTAAACAAGAAAGTACCGTTAACGACGATTCTTCAAGTTGGCACACAAATTCAAAATAGTTGCCAATTATCGGTGTGTGTCTTGGATACTTCGAAATGTAATGGATTTTGGAATACGGCGAATGTATGTAAATAGCGGAATGGAGTTAATAAAAGGCCAATGACAAGAGGTCTAGCCTCTGGCCTCTTTTGCCTTTAGTTTGTTGGCGTTTAGGTCGAAATCTCGAGGATTCCAACCCGACGAAAGAGACGACGAGACGAGTGTAGGAGAAGACGGTGCTAAAGAAGCTGAGACTGCCAAGACGACCGCGAGAAGGCGTACGTTTGTATTGTATAAGCAATTAATTCTAGTGAGTTTTGCCACCACAATAGGTGAAGAGACAGGTATTTGTAAATAATTTCAAGTATAGTGTAAGTGTTTGACTTGAATTTGCGAGGCCGCTAAAGTAGAGGTAGTTTTAAGTTAATACATTGTATTTATTTTTGAATAAACGTAATATATTTTAAAATTGTGATCTGGGGAAAGAGGAACCGCGACCCCGTATTCGCACTTGACGGGGATTCTATTGGTTCCCGACGCAGCCGGGAAAACTTTAAGCGTGTGGCGTCCCACGGCCCTGCTCCGCAGTAAGCCGGCCCCAGCCGTGTCCATTGTCCGATGCAACTCGGCGAATTAGTCTTGAAATACCCTTACCTATTTAGATTGATAAGACTGCTTTAAATTTATTAAAGTTATCGATACTTCAACCGTTGCTCTGCCGAAATAAGTAGTTTAATTGCCGATGTTGCATTTCCTGTACGCAACACCAGACAGTCAACTCGTGCCCACCATCTTACCATCGAAACTAGTTTCAGTCGAACCGCAAAATTTTACGACTCTTTCGTATGCAGAACAACTCGAATGTGAAACGCTTTACCATCATCTGTTTTCCACTGCAATTACGACCTGCAGAAATTAAAACAAAATGTCCATCGTCATTTAATTTCATCTAATCCGACTCAACCCATCCCCTTCCTCTTACCTTAATTTCCTCACCTACCAAAGCTATGCTATTGCATTAAAGGGTATTCCCTAAGCTTTGGTGTTAACATAGAAACAAAAAGTTGTGTCCTACAACCAGTGCACCATATAGGTATAAAGAACTAGTCCGTCCCACTTACTTATTTCGCTCTGGAACGTAAAGCCAGCGAGCTTTGATTGAAAAATAACAGAACCTAATAATGAATCAAGATGTGTGTTGTTGTTATTAGGAAGGAAAATGCTCACTACGAAATTAGTTGAAACTAAGAAAAATAGAATAAAAACAAATCTGTTTGTCTCATTTACTTTTTCTCGTGCACTTTATAAACACATTAAATATCATAGTACATTGAAATTCTCTCGTCAGACTGTTTTCCTTCCGAACAAAATATTTATTTCTATTCCTGTTGCGAATCTGTCTTCTTTTCTTCATTCCCTACGTGACGTATTGAAAGCTAATTAAATTTGAGTCAAAGTGCTAGGGTGCAAGGCATCCGAGTCCTATTTCATAGGATCCCTCGTCGGGAATAGAATGTCTTGTTTTATGAGTAATCAAAACTTGCTAAACGTTGATGTGTGGATCGACAGATGTTGTTTTTGTAGTTGAACAAGTGTACGAAGATTGGCATGCGAACCGATAATTCGAGTTATCCTTCGGGATGCCTAATTCAAATAAATATTTAGAGAAATTTAGTTAAATTTAAAATCCAATGGGAATGGTTTCTTAGCGACACTAAGTTTGAACTAGGACTTCGACCATGTACATATATCAAAATATTTTATAAGGTTGTAACCCAGTGTCGCCAGGGGCTAACACATTGTTCGTCATTTCACACTGTATTGTCCAATATTTTATCCATATCGTTGAGTCCACAACTAGTTTTATTGAAATATTTGATTGTTTCCGACGCAAGCAGCCAGTTTAACTTCGACTTCTCACCCCATACCCATGTGCATGGTTGATTAAATCACGTCTGCTGTTTTTCTTTGTCACATATGAACAAAGTGTTGTATCAGCATGGCAGCCAAAAGGATTATGAAAGTTCGAGGACTATGAACTTTGGCGGGATGATTGGTTTGAAGAGATTTCTACACTGAAATTCGAGGCAGTAACCTTGATTTAAAGAGTGCTCTCAAGTGACCGTTAGAGGAACCTCTGATATCAACCGGGAAACACCAACTCATACGGCTTGCTGGCCAAAGGTGAAAGGCTGATCCTTCCAGGTCGTCCTAACCCGCGAAGGAGGACACTAAACGACATTCGACCAAAAGGCCCAAATCTATACGAATGAGGAGCACATGCCCCTCGGACGCTACAAGGCTTCAATATGAGTGACAACGGAACCTGGAGACCAGCAGCATCTGAACCCCAAAGAGGCGAAAAGCTTGTTATGGGCCAAGGAGTCTATTGACAGTCGCAGACAACATTTTGGGACATGCAAAAATGTTGCGGGTAGCTACCCGCAGTTCGAACTACAAGAACTGCATAAACTGGCAGCGCTCAGAGGAGAAGCAACGGGTATCTTCGAGCAAAAGCCAATGCCCAGTGGCACAAGGACCCGGAACTAGTCAGGCGCGTACAAAACAGACAGCCAAGCAAATGGCGATGAATAATACAATGGAAATTGCCGAGGGCGTGAAACGATACTTAGTGGTAGCGCTCATTGACCGCAGCGACCATTTGGGCAAAAAGGGGCAGGGAAGGTGGTTGGCAGTGGAAATGAAACTGCTAGACAAAATGATGCAGTGAAGGGAATCTGACGCCGATCAACCTATGCCATTGTTTGATGGACTTGGGTGGTTCAAAGGCGTCAAATTATAAACAGCAGGGACGAAGCAACACTGAAGTAATGTAGAGACACTGTGCCAACACTGGACGGTTTATCTGAGGTTACGAAGCTAGAAATAGTCGATCGGGACAACATTACAGCAATACCCAAAGCGATGGTGCTAATGCCGAGTATTTTACCGCCAGAGACCTGGCTCAAACTGCTCCAGCGACAGACACCTGATATCCCGATGATTGGTTAGCCCTGCATACCAGCGTATCGAGACCGTGAGGATGCCTTTACGGCCCATCCTCAAAAAAAATTGATAGAAAACTCTGGATAAAATTGAAGTCTAAAAAACATGCCCTAAACAATACATAAATGCCAAATCTATTCCGTTTATCAGTCAAAATCGCTTAAGCAGTAAGGTTTTATACATATAATATGCAAAGGTATTACAGGCACTTGAGCCGCCGCTTAGCGCAGTCAAATAGTGCCGCTGAACTAGAAATTAACAAGAATCTTTGGCTACTATAGGGTTTTTCAATAGGGACGAGGCATTTTGTTTTTGACATTTCTCGAATAGGAGTGAAGTTGGTTTCGCAATTCATTCACATTTTTAAACGTCGGTCTATGTCATTTAATCATGGAGAATTACACGCTTCAACAACGTTTGCAAATTATTCAACTTTTTATCAAAGTTCACGTTCTATTGCGACTACGTTGCGCGCGCTTATGCCAATTTTGGGTCGACGAAACCGTCCAACAAGACGGACTATTGAACGTTTGGTGCAAAAATTCGAAACAACTTACGCATTGCATAATGTCCCAGTGCCTGTGCGACAACGTAATGCACGAAGTGAAGAAAATATCGTAGCCGTTCGAGAGAGTGTGCGTGAGAAGTCAAGGATGTCGATTCGACGCCGATCGCAGGCGTTGAACATCACTGTGACCAGTTTGTGGCAAATTTTGCGGAAGGATTTGGCTCTCCGCTCGTAGAAGATTGTGCTGACTCAAGAACTAAAGCCAACCGACCATTTTAAGCGTCGCATATTCGGTAATTTGGCTCCGAACTAGATGCAAGCTGACGATGACTTTCACAAGAAAATCATCTTTTCGGATGAAGCTCACGTCTGGCTTGTCAACAAAGTTGCCGCATTTGGTCGAGTGATCAGCCTGAAGTAATGCACAAGACACAACCTTATCCGAAAAAATTAACTGTTTGGTGCGGTTTTCATGCCAGCGGTGGCATGGGCCCATTTTTCTTTTTTGATGAAAACGGCGCGCCAACAACCGTCAAAGGCGATCGCTACAGGGCCATAATATTGGAGTATTTTTGGGACCAGCTCGACGCTATGGACTTGGACGATATGTGGTTCCAACAGGATGGCGCAACGTGCGATACAGCGTACGACACAATCGAATTATTGAAGACACAGGTTCGGTGAGCGAGTTATCTCCCGCAACGCCCCTCGCGAATGGCCGTGCGATTTAACCCCTTTCGATTGATTTCTTTGGGGTTACATTAAATCGCTGGTCTATGCCAATAAGCCAGCAACATTAGATGAGCTGCACGCCAACATCGAACGCGAAACTCCTGGTCTTTCGGCCGATTTGTGTGCTTGAGTCAAGGAAAATTGGGTCCAGCGTATTCACTCGTGACAGCGCTTCCGCGGCGGACATTTGAACGATATTGTATTCCATATTTAATGGCATCGATTGTACTTTCATTTAAAATAAAAATCATTTCCAAAATTAACCCACAATTTTTTTAATTGAAAAAACTAAATGCGTCGCTCTTAATGAAAAACCCTTGACCATACTTCAAAGAAAGGCAAAATGAAGATGCGAGCAAAACAAATTTTTGCAACTCAAATTGAGAAAAATATAACTTCATATTGTGTTAGGGCAGCATAATATGCTTTCATTTTTCCCAGCAAATTCCATCGAAAGCAGCACTTACTCTGAAATGTGTTGCAAAACTCTTAAAATCATGTTTCGGTCTCTATCTTACGTTTTATCATTGAAAAACGCTTTACACGACAGCAACGCCACAATGTCCTTTCAGAAAAGAAAATTCTGAAAATTCGTATAAAAGACTTTTTTCTCCCGAAACTATACTACTTACTAGTAGTTCTTTGAATATCCATCACAGCAAAGAAAATTTTCTTTCGGAAAATAGCGAAACTTGAACAAGCGACAGAACCCCTATTGAAACTATTTTTTTCGACTTTCCGGGCACGAAAAAAAAGCAAAAAAACAACAAAAAACCCAAAGAGCAAGCGGGCAACTAGCGGAAATAAAATGAATACGTTGATGTGAAAAAATGTATGTAGTTGGAGAGTCAGGACAAAGTGACTGGCTTTCCGAACTAATACAAGGGCTGATGTGAAAGAAGCTCATGGGTGAACAAGAAAGTCCCAAACTTTTCTATTTAACTTTTCTAAAGAAATTCACCATCGCGTTTTGGATGAATAAATCGGACAAATCGGTTAAGGGTAACTTTACAAGGTACCGGAATTGAGGCGAAAATGAATAAAGTTAAGGAAGAAGAAAAGCGAAGGACTGAAATATCACTTATAAATGAATGAAAAAATCATCCGCTAGAACTGAACCTGTTGTCAAATATTTGAAAGAAACATATGAGAAAGAATCGACAAAGCGTCGTTAGTTCTCCAATTATGGTATTTGTGACTATGTTTATGTGGCAGTACTAATACGAGTATTAACTAGTACGTATTAGCTCCGACGGTAATACTGCAACATGGTAGAGTTAAGTACTACGAGTACTGTCTTGTACCCAAGTTTTCAAAGTGCTCCTCGTTGTGCCCACTGGATACCAGAACATTTGGATTTAGCCTAAATGGGAGAACTCTCTCTATTGTATTTAGAGACAATCATTAATAGCGGCATTTCCGCTTTAGGTAATCCATTTCCGCTTTAGGTGGTAATAACCTAAAACCCACGCGGAGGGATGTGTAGGTCCCAAAGCGGAAATTTCTCGAGTTTTGTTACAATTCTCCCTTACGAAATAGAAAGAATTTGTAATGAATCATATTCTGGTCTGGTTGTGCTGCTTCCACCGGCAGATGTATGGCAGCACTTGATGAGTAAGGATCCGTCGGTGGTACGAAATCCGAGGCCGAAGGTCCCAATACGCCTGAATCCCAATGTGAGCGCGAGAGCAACTAAGCCTTCCACAAACCATTCCATCCTTATCACCTAATTTTTTTTATGCCCCATTTTTGCCTCCCATGTTTGGGATGTCTTGCCCAGGCCTATGAATTTTTATCAATACGTAAAGGACAGTGGAAACGAGCAGCGAAAACCCCGCCCGCGTCTCCCGAACTGAGCTACAACAAGCATAGGCCGCTGCTTAGCTCATTAAAAAGCCATTTTCTTCGCCAGATGGCACGGCTCGACCTTCACGGTCATTAAGCTACCTAAGGCTTCGTCCCCACGGGCATCTTCGGATGCCCACCAAACCGTCCATCACAAATTCTCTACTTAATGCCAAATCCATAATGTTGCAAAATTTGAAAATGTCTTTCGAATTCGCAACCATGGTGGACTTCGAGTAAATCTCGGCACCTGTTATTGTGCCTTTTTAGAGTTATTTTTGATGCGAAGCTGAAGGAAAATATGTCGATTTTTCACCATTCCAACCGTACCGCCTAATTTTTTTATCATTCCCCATTTATTGCCTCCAATGTTTGTGTTGTCTTCCACAGGCCTATGAATTTCTAGAAATACGTAAAGGACAGGGGCAACGAGAGGCGAAAACCCTGCCCACGTCCCCCAAACTGAGCCACAGCAAGTTCAGGCCGTGGCCAGCTCGTTGAGGTGCCTATTTCTTTGCCAGATGGCACTGCCAGACCGGCATTATGGCAACGCAACTCTGGGCTCCGTCCCCAGGACATCTTCGGATGCCCACCAACCACTACTTATTTGGCACCCAGCGTGGGGCAAATTTCTGTTACAGTACAGGACTAAGGACTACCCATCGGGTTCCTTTTTGGTTCTCCCACTGATCTGTATCCCCACAACCACATTAAGGCTACTTGCCCTAAGTCTTGGGAACCCACTTTGCTTAAAGTATTTTCGTTTCAAGTAGCTGTGGTTTCTTCTGTAGCACCCCGTCTTCCTCTAGAGTAGATTATCCTTTAAGAGTTAGGTCAATAAGGCAATCCTGGTGTTGTGTTTGTTTTATGTGGCTTAGTCATGTACCTAAGGCCTCCATTGATGTTCTGAATCACCAGCATTTGAGCATCTTTGGTGTCAATTCAGAGCGCGAAGGAGCCCTGGGTACTATTCTATTTGCCAGGATTATCCTTTCTCGTTACTTAAAACTTCTGTTTACGCATTATTGAATTTTTTCATTTTTGATATGCTTAACAGCTTTCAGATATCATGATGGAATTATTGCAAGGAATGCAGTTTTGTGCCTCTGCTATCGTCGTGATTGTCTGAATTCTGTTGGTCAGCTACATTGTAAATAATAGAAGATGCAATATTTTTTTTTTGCTTCTTTTCTCCTCAACAACATTTGCTGGCTAGCTCAGGTGCTGCCCAGTTCGTTTTTGTATTTTTTTTTATTTCTAGCAGCAAACTCTATCCTCAGCTTCTTCTTCTTGGCATGCCTCATAGTAGAAGCAGCCCTGTAATGGACCATATTTTGGTCGTTCTGCTTCCGCCCACAGATCGGAAGCAACACCTGATGAGTGGTACAAAACCACAGGCCGAGGGTCCCATCACACCCGTACCTCGATGGAAGCACGGGGGCATCTGACTCGTCCGGCAACCATTCCATACTTATCGCTCTATTTTTTTATTTCCCATTGCTGCCTCTCCTGTTTGTGTTGTCTATCCCAACCCTGTGAATTCCTTCTAATATGTGCGGATAAGGGCAACGAGCGGCGCAGAGATCCGCGTCGCGGCTGCGTTAGAGGTTTGAGACGGGCCAGCCATGATCGCGGGAACTCCGCGGTAAGTCGATCTTGGGGAATTAGAAACGGAGAGCCGTCTTTGTTGTGAAAGTGCGGCATTTTAATTATGGTTGTTGTCGCCGAGCCGGACGGTCCGCTGCTATTGATCCTCTTTACCTTGCCTTTGTTGTTTGGCCCGACGTCGGGCTGTCGCACCACGGTAATGGTGATAACTATGTACAATTTCAGTCACTTTAGACAAAGTGATTGAAAGTGGAATAAGTTATAGTTATGTTTTCGTTGGTAGAGCCCTTTCTATCTTCACGAGAACTTTGCGTTTTGGCGGTTTAGAGAGTATTGACTCGTAGGCGTCCTATTCTTTCCGTCTTTTTATACTCTAGATGAAATCTGAGAGTATTATAAGTTTGCCACAAAGTTTGTAACGCTAAGAAATAAGGCTCGCAGAAAAAAATGAATGATACAGAAGTTCATATTATCACTCGAATATCTCAAAACCGGATGTCCGTCTGTCCGTCTGTCCGTCTGTCCGTCTGTCCGTCCGTCCGTCCGTGACCTCTCTAGCTCGAGAACGCGTTGAGCTATGAAGTTCAAATTTTGCACACGTTATTTTTGACAAAAAATGAAGGCTAAGTTCGTGAACGGGCTAAATCGCTCCACCCCTTCTACCCCCTCCCATACAAAATGACACATTTTTGATAATTTACAATAATCAGATTTTCTCAGAAACTATAAAACATATTGCTTTGAAATGTTTAATATATCACTTTTATGATAATTGTAACCTATGTTATAAAACTTATTGTAATCCTCACCCTTCTTCTACCCCCTCCCATACAAACTGCACTATTTCATGAAATACGTTAAGCCAATTTACTCAGTACGTATACAATTTATCGGGCTGAAATTTTGTACTTAACGCTTAATTAACAATATCAGTTAGATTCAAAAAAATTAATCGATTACCCTTACTCTGTCTACCCCCTCCCATACAAAATGACACATTTTTGATAATTTACAATAATCAGATTTTCTCAGAAACTATAAAACATATTGCTTTGAAATTTTTAATATAGCACTTTTATGATAATTGTAACCTACATTATAAAATTTATTGTAATCCTCACCCTCCTTCTACCCCCTCCCATACAAACTGCACTATTTCATGAAATACGTTAAGCCAATTTACTCATTACCTATACAATTTATCGGGCTGAAATTTTGTACTTAACACTTAATTGACAATATCAGTTAGATTCAAAAAAATTAATCGATTACCCTTACTCCGTCTACCCCCTCCCATACAAAATGACACATTTTTGATAATTTACAATAATCAGATTTTCTCAGAAACTATAAAACATATTGCTTTGAAATTTTGAATATATCACTTTTATGATAATTGTAACCTACATTATAAAATTTATTGTAATCCTCACCCTCATTCTACCCCCTCCCATACAAACTGCACTATTTCATGAAATACGTTAAGCCTATTTACTTAGTACGTATACAATTTATCGGGCTGAAATTTTGTACTTAACACTTAATTAACAATATCAGTTAGATTCAAAAAAATTAATCGATTACCCTTACTCTGTCTACCCCCTCCCATACAAAATGACACATTTTTGATAATTTACAATAATCAGATTTTCTCAGAAACTATAAAACATATTGCTTTGAAATTTTTAATATAGCACTTTTATGATAATTGTAACCTACTTTATAAAATTTATTGTAATCCTCACCCTCCTTCTACCCCCTCCCATACAAACTGCACTATTTCATGAAATACGTTAAGCCAATTTACTCATTACCTATACAATTTATCGGGCTGAAATTTTTTACTTAACACTTAATTGACAATATCAGTTAGATTCAAAAAAATTAATCGATTACCCTTACTCCGTCTACCCCCTCCCATACAAAATGACACATTTTTGATAATTTACAATAATCAGATTTTCTCAGAAACTATAAAACATATTGCTTTGAAATTTTTAATATATCACTTTTATGATAATTGTAACCTATGTTATAAAACTTATTGTAATCCTCACCCTTCTTCTACCCCCTCCCATACAAACTGCACTATTTCATGAAATACGTTAAGCCAATTTACTCAGTACGTATACAATTTATCGGGCTGAAATTTTGTACTTAACACTTAATTAACAATATCAGTTAGATTCAAAAAAATTAATCGATTACCCTCACTCTGTCTACCCCCTCCCATACAAAATGACACATTTTTGATAATTTACAATAATCAGATTTTCTCAGAAACTATAAAACATATTGCTTTGAAATTTTTAATATAGCACTTTTATGATAATTGTAACCTACATTATAAAATTTATTGTAATCCTCACCCTCCTTCTACCCCCTCCCATACAAACTGCACTATTTCATGAAATACGTTAAGCCAATTTACTCATTACCTATACAATTTATCGGGCTGAAATTTTGTACTTAACACTTAATTGACAATATCAGTTAGATTCAAAAAAATTAATCGATTACCCTTACTCCGTCTACCCCCTCCCATACAAAATGACACATTTTTGATAATTTACAATAATCAGATTTTCTCAGAAACTATAAAACATATTGCTTTGAAATTTTGAATATATCACTTTTATGATAATTGTAACCTACATTATAAAATTTATTGTAATCCTCACCCTCCTTCTACCCCCTCCCATACAAACTGCACTATTTCATGAAATACGTTAAGCCTATTTACTTAGTACGTATACAATTTATCGGGCTGAAATTTTGTACTTAACACTTAATTAACAATATCAGTTAGATTCAAAAAAATTAATCGATTACCCTTACTCTGTCTACCCCCTCCCATACAAAATGACACATTTTTGATAATTTACAATAATCAGATTTTCTCAGAAACTATAAAACATATTGCTTTGAAATTTTTAATATAGCACTTTTATGATAATTGTAACCTACTTTATAAAATTTATTGTAATCCTCACCCTCCTTCTACCCCCTCCCATACAAACTGCACTATTTCATGAAATACGTTAAGCCAATTTACTCATTACCTATACAATTTATCGGGCTGAAATTTTGTACTTAACACTTAATTAACAATATCAGTTAGATTCAAAAAAATTAATCGATTACCCTTACTCTGTCTACCCCCTCCCATACAAAATGACACATTTTTGATAATTTACAATAATCAGATTTTCTCAGAAACTATAAAACATATTGCTTTGAAATTTTTAATATAGCACTTTTATGATAATTGTAACCTACTTTATAAAATTTATTGTAATCCTCACCCTCCTTCTACCCCCTCCCATACAAACTGCACTATTTCATGAAATACGTTAAGCCAATTTACTCATTACCTATACAATTTATCGGGCTGAAATTTTGTACTTAACACTTAATTAACAATATCAGTTAGATTCAAAAAAATTAATCGATTACCCTTACTCTGTCTACCCCCTCCCATACAAAATGACACATTTTTGATAATTTACAATAATCAGATTTTCTCAGAAACTATAAAACATATTGCTTTGAAATTTTTAATATAGCACTTTTATGATAATTGTAACCTACTTTATAAAATTTATTGTAATCCTCACCCTCCTTCTACCCCCTCCCATACAAACTGCACTATTTCATGAAATACGTTAAGCCAATTTACTCATTACCTATACAATTTATCGGGCTGAAATTTTTTACTTAACACTTAATTGACAATATCAGTTAGATTCAAAAAAATTAATCGATTACCCTTACTCCGTCTACCCCCTCCCATACAAAATGACACATTTTTGATAATTTACAATAATCAGATTTTCTCAGAAACTATAAAACATATTGCTTTGAAATTTTTAATATATCACTTTTATGATAATTGTAACCTATGTTATAAAACTTATTGTAATCCTCACCCTTCTTCTACCCCCTCCCATACAAACTGCACTATTTCATGAAATACGTTAAGCCAATTTACTCAGTACGTATACAATTTATCGGGCTGAAATTTTGTACTTAACACTTAATTAACAATATCAGTTAGATTCAAAAAAATTAATCGATTACCCTCACTCTGTCTACCCCCTCCCATACAAAATGACACATTTTTGATAATTTACAATAATCAGATTTTCTCAGAAACTATAAAACATATTGCTTTGAAATTTTTAATATAGCACTTTTATGATAATTGTAACCTACATTATAAAATTTATTGTAATCCTCACCCTCCTTCTACCCCCTCCCATACAAACTGCACTATTTCATGAAATACGTTAAGCCAATTTACTCATTACCTATACAATTTATCGGGCTGAAATTTTGTACTTAACACTTAATTGACAATATCAGTTAGATTCAAAAAAATTAATCGATTACCCTTACTCCGTCTACCCCCTCCCATACAAAATGACACATTTTTGATAATTTACAATAATCAGATTTTCTCAGAAACTATAAAACATATTGCTTTGAAATTTTGAATATATCACTTTTATGATAATTGTAACCTACATTATAAAATTTATTGTAATCCTCACCCTCCTTCTACCCCCTCCCATACAAACTGCACTATTTCATGAAATACGTTAAGCCTATTTACTTAGTACGTATACAATTTATCGGGCTGAAATTTTGTACTTAACACTTAATTAACAATATCAGTTAGATTCAAAAAAATTAATCGATTACCCTTACTCTGTCTACCCCCTCCCATACAAAATGACACATTTTTGATAATTTACAATAATCAGATTTTCTCAGAAACTATAAAACATATTGCTTTGAAATTTTTAATATAGCACTTTTATGATAATTGTAACCTACTTTATAAAATTTATTGTAATCCTCACCCTCCTTCTACCCCCTCCCATACAAACTGCACTATTTCATGAAATACGTTAAGCCAATTTACTCATTACCTATACAATTTATCGGGCTGAAATTTTGTACTTAACACTTAATTAACAATATCAGTTAGATTCAAAAAAATTAATCGATTACCCTTACTCTGTCTACCCCCTCCCATACAAAATGACACATTTTTGATAATTTACAATAATCAGATTTTCTCAGAAACTATAAAACATATTGCTTTGAAATTTTTAATATAGCACTTTTATGATAATTGTAACCTACTTTATAAAATTTATTGTAATCCTCACCCTCCTTCTACCCCCTCCCATACAAACTGCACTATTTCATGAAATACGTTAAGCCAATTTACTCATTACCTATACAATTTATCGGGCTGAAATTTTGTACTTAACACTTAATTAACAATATCAGTTAGATTCAAAAAAATTAATCGATTACCCTTACTCTGTCTACCCCCTCCCATACAAAATGACACATTTTTGATAATTTACAATAATCAGATTTTCTCAGAAACTATAAAACATATTGCTTTGAAATTTTTAATATAGCACTTTTATGATAATTGTAACCTACTTTATAAAATTTATTGTAATCCTCACCCTCCTTCTACCCCCTCCCATACAAACTGCACTATTTCATGAAATACGTTAAGCCAATTTACTCATTACCTATACAATTTATCGGGCTGAAATTTTTTACTTAACACTTAATTGACAATATCAGTTAGATTCAAAAAAATTAATCGATTACCCTTACTCCGTCTACCCCCTCCCATACAAAATGACACATTTTTGATAATTTACAATAATCAGATTTTCTCAGAAACTATAAAACATATTGCTTTGAAATTTTTAATATATCACTTTTATGATAATTGTAACCTATGTTATAAAACTTATTGTAATCCTCACCCTTCTTCTACCCCCTCCCATACAAACTGCACTATTTCATGAAATACGTTAAGCCAATTTACTCAGTACGTATACAATTTATCGGGCTGAAATTTTGTACTTAACACTTAATTAACAATATCAGTTAGATTCAAAAAAATTAATCGATTACCCTCACTCTGTCTACCCCCTCCCATACAAAATGACACATTTTTGATAATTTACAATAATCAGATTTTCTCAGAAACTATAAAACATATTGCTTTGAAATTTTTAATATAGCACTTTTATGATAATTGTAACCTACATTATAAAATTTATTGTAATCCTCACCCTCCTTCTACCCCCTCCCATACAAACTGCACTATTTCATGAAATACGTTAAGCCAATTTACTCATTACCTATACAATTTATCGGGCTGAAATTTTGTACTTAACACTTAATTGACAATATCAGTTAGATTCAAAAAAATTAATCGATTACCCTTACTCCGTCTACCCCCTCCCATACAAAATGACACATTTTTGATAATTTACAATAATCAGATTTTCTCAGAAACTATAAAACATATTGCTTTGAAATTTTGAATATATCACTTTTATGATAATTGTAACCTACATTATAAAATTTATTGTAATCCTCACCCTCCTTCTACCCCCTCCCATACAAACTGCACTATTTCATGAAATACGTTAAGCCTATTTACTTAGTACGTATACAATTTATCGGGCTGAAATTTTGTACTTAACACTTAATTAACAATATCAGTTAGATTCAAAAAAATTAATCGATTACCCTTACTCTGTCTACCCCCTCCCATACAAAATGACACATTTTTGATAATTTACAATAATCAGATTTTCTCAGAAACTATAAAACATATTGCTTTGAAATTTTTAATATAGCACTTTTATGATAATTGTAACCTACTTTATAAAATTTATTGTAATCCTCACCCTCCTTCTACCCCCTCCCATACAAACTGCACTATTTCATGAAATACGTTAAGCCAATTTACTCATTACCTATACAATTTATCGGGCTGAAATTTTGTACTTAACACTTAATTAACAATATCAGTTAGATTCAAAAAAAATAGTCGATTACCCTTACTGCGTCTACCCCCTCCTATACAATATCCGAGATTGCAACCAAAATTATTTATTGGCTTTAACCAGGTTCAAATTCATCTAGAGTATTGCATGATTGGGGTTTACCCCAATCGTAGTTCTTTTATGTTTTTTCTTGCATTTTGTCCTGTAGCGTATCGGATTAGAGTAGAAATTTATTTTATTGAAGGACATGATGTGCGATATCATTCCATTGTATTTGATGGAGCAGGCCAATAGCTGCCGTTCAACCAGCCGCAGCTGCCGGTTACTGAGTTAGTTTGCAAGCGCACATCAGTGTTTGGAGAGGGTTTTGTTCATTTTTTCGTTTGCTCCGGACACACTCCTCACCCTCGTCGTCCGATCATCATCATACCAATGTCCACATTGATCGCACCCATCGGAGCCAGCTCGTCCTGGCATAGCCTTTGACGTGCTCGGTCATCGCTCTATGATCTCTAGAGAATGGCGGTTTCAATCGTCGTGCGAACAAAAAACTGCCTGTGGTGGGTACCAATAGAATTCCCACTGCGCTCCGAGCTTGTATAAAGACGGCGCGGGTAGGAGATGCATATTAGCAACTGCACGTCCAAATAATAGATATGCTATTGAAACATCAACAAGGCATAGAAATGCAAGAGATGTTGACGCGCCCAAGTCCCTAGAGGGGTCAAGTCAATTAACATAGTCATCGTCGAGAGATTAAGCCTAAGTTATGTAAAGCGTTTCCTCGGGAATATCCAGACTTTTCATTATAGCCGAATTACCATTAGTATACTTTTTCCGCAAGGCGCACTGTGCCGGGATGTCGCTAATTTTACTCTTCGGAAAATGCTGAGTTAGTGCCATTTTTCTGGAAGAACCAATGAAGCCTAGCAGGTTTGTTTGCATTGATTACACTTTTGCCCAGCTCTGTCTTCAGGAGATCTTAATATTTTCATAAAACTTCATGAATGTAGGTCAATAGCGATCCCATTGCCACTACATTTGGTTTTAAGGAAAAGAGCAGGATGCATATCCTCACCATCCAAACGAGCTCTCTTTATCGTTTTGTAATAAAAACCAACTTTCCTACAAATATTTAAGCGCAAGATGGTCTCCCCCACATTATTCGTGCTTCCACCGGGAATATCAACGCATACTCGTAAAAGAAACGAAGCAACATCTCTGTTTTGGCAATTGTCGAATGAATAAAACAATGTTAAAAGTTTGCAAATATACAGAATAATGCTAAATAATAGGGTATGTATGATCCTCCAGTGTCACACATATGTTTGCAGCTATGAGGGTAAGAATTCTACAACTTTTCAACGCGATCCCAATAGACGGCAATATCTATACATTACGATTACTTCATTCCCTAGTCAGACTCCCAAGGGATCATTTCTTTTTTATTATATTTGAAAACTTTTATTAAATTAGTGCAGAAACTTGGTGTCATCTTGGTTCCTGTAGAAGTACCTCACGGAGCCTTCTAGCTGTATTGAACTGGTTGCAAAGAAATATTGGTTGGAAATTGATAGGGGGTGTGATTTTCCTATTCCTGAACGAGGCCAACTAGGATATTCTCTCGTTTACCGCCTTTCTAATGGACAACACATATTTCTTGTCATTGTTTGGTGGTTTGATATATTTTCCTATTCCCCAGATCCCAAATGTAATTTTTTGTTGCGACTAGTCACTGTGTGCTCTGTCCGCGTCCATACATATGGACGTATCACTCACATGTCCTATTCGTTCCGAGGGGGAGTACAGGATATATGAAACATTCGGGAGCTGGCAGAGATGAATAAATGAATGAATGGGAAGCCTCTGACTTGAGCCCCCGATGGAGTTTGTGGCGTCGTGGGAGGCATTTGGAAATTGTTGTATCAAAATGGCCGATAATAACGTGACTTGTAGGAGTCGATTTGTTAGATTTGTCTGCCTGGCCGCAATAATTTCGCCTTGTTATCCTCGACTCAGCATGAAGTAAGTATTGTTGTTGGACATGTTATTATGTCTATTCATTCAGACGTATTTGTGGGTTCTTTTTATTGAAATGACATTATAATGGGCGAATAGTGCAGTTATTGCTGCGGTACCAGACACTCATAATGTGATTCAGATTCAGTGAATTACATACTTGGCTCATACTAATTTAATGGAAAATGACTCATTTTATTCATTATTACGACATTAGTATGCATATTCAATGGATGTAGATTAGATGGTACTGTAAATAGAAGTAGAGCTCAGTAATATGAACTAATGTTGAAATGTTTTTTAGCTACATGGTGGTTAGGACAGGATAAGAAATATACATGTCTGACATGTCGGTGACTAAAAGAAATGTTGGATAGCGTCCTGGACAAGTATTCGAACTTCCACTGAACTGATTCATGTTGAATGGTGCAACAACTCGTGTAATTTCGATATGTAACCCCTGTGATATTATCAAACTCTATATCCCAGTGTTTTGGAATGTATAGACCCAAAGTCAATGTGTTGTCAGTTAATGTTTTTTTTTTCCAAGCTATGTTACCGTGTCCTTTGTGGGGGTACTCTTGATAACATCGGCGTTTATAGTTGCCTCTCCAAGAATGAATCTCCTCTACGGCATTTACGGAGAAGGTATGTAGGGGACTCGATGTCCTCTAGGCATAGCCGACGCTCCGTCTCGCTTGGCAGACCCATAATATTTAAGTAAGATCTCAATCAGTCTAAAGCCCGGCCTACTCAAACGGGTAGCGTCGTTAATATTGAATGGATTCATCAATTTTTTAGACTGCCGCAGTCCTGGAAGGTTCACTCTAAAAAATGTGTACCTTTATAATAGGAGGATCCTTGATCTAGAGAACGCTGCGTGGTATCCGGATCCGTAGAACATTGCGTGGCATCATCATCCATATTTTCAGAACGGCAAGTATTTCTTTTTCAATATATTTCAACCTTTCCGGCCAATACGAGCTCAGAGAGGCCGTTGCTTATAGGCAACATAAAGGCAGAATTTGTAAACTCCTGGTTCGTTGACACGGGACGCGAGTACACTGTCTGTAGGTTCGTGAATTGTGGCCAAACCTGGTCAACGCTCGGAGGCATTATGGCTTTCGCAATGCAGAGCATCAGACATTTGAGCTACTTGATCCGATTTATTTGATAGAAGACAAATTTCGTCAACATAGTCTAGGTGTTGAAGGTATTTCAACAATTTTCATCTTATACCTATGTTCTGGTGTTCTTGAAGCGCGCTACTTAGTATATCATTAATGGCAATTAAAAATAGTAAAGGTGACAAAACGCAGCTCTGTCTCACCTCGCTATGCGTCTCGAAAGGATCTGATAGCTTACCCTTTTGAAAGACGTGACATTGGGCTCGCTGGTAGGACTCCTTTATGATGGAAATTATTTTATCTGCCTCTCCTACGCAAAGCCCTGCAGATGTATTCCCGGTCAACGCTGTCAAAAGCCTTCTCGAAATCGACGAACATGAGATGTAATGAGGATCTCCACTCTGCGGATTGTTCAATAATAATTCGGAGGGTGTTGATGTGGCCGCTACATGAGAAGCCCTCGCGAAAACCGGCTTGTTCTTCATTCAATGTGCGGTCAACTGTTTGTTTGATCCGGTCCAAGATTATTTTTGCAATCAGTTTGGAGACTGCTGGCAGAAGACAGATCCCAGGCCAATTATTGCACTCCTTCAGGTCGCCTTTCTTCTTAATAATGACGTCCTTCATCCACTCTTTAGGGAGAGTTTCGGTTTCCCAACACTCTTGGATAAGGGAAGGGGGAAAAAATATCCGCAGTAGCATTGGCACACGTTTTAAAAAATTCCACCGGAATTCCATCTATCCATGGGGCTTTACCCGCATCCATCAATTTAATAGCCGCAGTTACTTCCAGCTTAGGTGGTGGACGGGTATCAAGTCTGGTTATTTGCTGAATATCTTCTACTCCTAATGAAGATGCATTCGAAGGTCCAAATGTGTTGTTGAGGACCTCAATAAAGTGTTCTCTCCATCTCCGCAGTTGGTGTTCTTCGGTTACCAGCAGAGACCCATTTTCATCACACAGGATGTTCTATTGCAAAAGATTTGCTAGTTAATGGATTAATAAGCTTAAAAGGGGTTCCACTATCACCGCGGTAAGCCGCTTCCTCTGCCTTCCCCGCTAATGCTTTGATGTAATTTCGCTTGTCCCGTCTTACGCTTCTAGGCACGCCTTTCTGTAGTGAGCGGTATTCTGCCCTGAGTTGGTCTTTGGCTGGGCCGTCAGCAGCTGAGCTAATCTGTTCCTTAACTCTCTTGCGTGCTGAGATTAGAGACCATATAGAGTCACTAATGAATGGTCTCCCGCCGCGCTCCAATCGACCCACAAATGTTACGCCACACGAATAAATGAGTAATTAGCGAGTTTCCATCTATCGTCAATTGTAGGATTCACACAAGCTATTGGTGGAATAGTTCTCTTGGCCAAGGTGGCGGAATATGCACGTCTTTTCGATAGATCTTTAAGCTTTTATGCATTAAGACGTGGCAAGGTTCGTGCATTTTGAGGGCGGTGGATCGCTGCCGTTAGTATGCGTATTTTTGCGATAACAAGTTGGTGGTCGCTGCCAACATCAGCACCTCGTTTCGACCTGACGTCCAAGAGACAATTCTTCCATGTCTTGGAGATGGCTATATGGTGAATCTGGTTTTCTGTTCTGCCATCCGGAGAGGTTCAGGTTGTTAATTGGCAGCGTTTGTGCTTGAGAGAGAGAGAGTTGCAAAACTCAACGAACATCTCGCTATTTTTGTTCATGTTGCTTAGTCCATGTTTGCCCATTAGGTGTTCTAAGCCTACATTGTCAGACCCAACTTTGGCGTTGAGATCCCCCGTGATCATTTTTATGTTACCTTTGGGAGCGTTGTCGAAGGTGTCGCCAAGCCGTTGGTAAAAGCCGTCCTTAGCTAATTGATCCGTGGGTTCAGTCGGCTCGTAGCACTGAATTATGGTGATGTTTCTTACCCTGGATTTGAATCTGGCTGTGATTATACGGTCGGAGATGGGCTTCCAGTCAATTAGAGATAGGCGTGCTACCCTAGTCAACAGAACTCCGACGCCTGCCATTCGAGGTGACGTATCGTCTTTATTTCCAGAGTAGAGCAGTACTGTTTAGGAGCTTGATGATAAAGTCGTTCCCGATTCAGGTCATCTTGTTTCGCTCAGTTCTACTACATATATCGATGTTATATGCGGTCATTTCCCGTTCGACTTCAGTGAGCCTTGCACTACTGCACTCGCCCCACATCGTCCGAACGTTCCAAAAACCGATCGTGGTCTGTTTTTTGTAGCCAAAAGTCGTTGCCGATGAATCAGTCCGTGGTATCCGAGGCTCGTTTTATGTTTCGAGTGTAAATTGATTTCAGAAACGCAATTTACAAGCCCACATACCCAATTTTAGGGGAAGGGTTGCTTCCTTAGGTGTCCTTAGAGTCGCCGGGAGCTATTTTTTATATAGCGCAGAGGTAGCTCTCCCGTGGTGTTTTTGATCGTACGTTCTTTTGAGGATCTTTCAGCTGGGTGTGACGTGTTGGTGTTCTCACAACTATGTTGCAGCTCCACCGTTTGCATACTTCCTGAGACGCACTGGTGTTATTGGCCATTCAGGGTGATCATCGTAATGTGCCTCTACCAAATGTTTTGCAGTGCAAAACTTGGTTGGCTTGGTTAGCCGTTCCAGAGGGCGCCCACGGGCAGGAATATGGAAGAGGTCTTTTGCCCTCCTTCTTGATGATAAATATATATTATTCCCCTTTTTATTCATTTTCATGCTTAATTTAACATTATCTTGGTAGTTTCAAGGTGCTTCCTTTTATTTTTTCTTTGAATTATAATTTTCATCACTGTTTTTGGGATTTTATTCCTGTAGAGTAATTTACTTAATTAAATAAATAGATTTACAAAAAATCCTATAACTCTGTAACGGTTAAAGAGAGAGTGTCCATGTCCTATGTTAACATTCCTCAAATCAACACTACTATCTACCATTAAAGTATTTATCATCACGAACGGTACGGTATAATTAACAGATAAATGAATAATCCTCCTCTCCTGAGGCTACTATGCGATACTACTAACAATTCCAACCGGAGTTGACTTCACCCTCTTGTCTGCCAAATATTATAATGAATGATAATTTTGTCACAACCATATGACGTACTATAATAATCTCTACGCCCCATCAAATGCATAAAAAAACTTGTTCATAAATTTTTGAAATAACAAAACAAACTCGCCTGCATCCCCTGTCTACATATTCTTTCAAACATGAATAAACATGGCCATAAATAACGACCCTTTTTAATTTAACTTGCATTGCTATTTTCACGCCATCGAATATGTCCTGTTTTCAATTCCCCGCGGACCACTATCACTCCCGTTTCCCGTCGCTCTCATCTAGGGGGTAGTGAACATCGCATTGAGTTCGAAGTGAAAAATAACTAATTAAAAGTAGAGTAAACGCACAAGGTTACAAACAACGTCGCCGGGATGAAAAATAATTTAATCCTTGGCTTTGCTTAGGAATTAGAAATGACCTTTAAGACGTCCGACATTGCTTCGAGGGTAAACATTGTAGGTATACTTCCCTGCGGGATTATTTCACGTTTCCAAACAAGTCACTCTCATTGAGGTATCCTTTGGACTACGGATGAAACAGTTTCCTGAGGGTGGTGAGATGATAAACGTACAAGGTGTAAATCGCCAAGCAATGTGCTTATCCTGTTTATACTCACATAGCTGTTGGCAAATGGAACTCAAATGTCTTCCTATAGATTGCAAACAACACGAAACGGATGCAGTTTCTATCGAAATCAGAGCCCGCGCTCCCGGCAAACTTTTTAGTTCAAAAAATAAATAGTTGAGTCAGAAAAATATAACCCAGTTGTTTATGAGACCGCACACACAGCAACACCTACTCGTAAATAGTATAGTCTGCTGTGTGCGCCGTCTCATAAACCGCCGAGTGTTCTATTTTCCTGACAAAACTATCTATTAGTTTTTTTACGGACTAAAAAGTTTGCTGTGTGCCCGAGCTTTAAGCGTGAACCAAAAATAAATTGTAACTCGTTAAATTGGTATTCACCGAAAAGGTTGTTATTTTCAAAGAAAAATTATATTTTCACCTTTATCATAATGTGAACCCCCTCCATTTCGATTAATTTATTTGCTGAAATTAAGGCTCATGCACGTCTCATCGGCTGAGGTGGAAAGTGAAAATGGACTTTTGCCCATGAAAATTCTTTCCGTTTTCTCTACATCGACCTCGACCATGCCGGTCGTATTTGGTTTCATAGTACGATCCTAGAATGCGAAAAAGGACGTGAAAATATCTAGTCGTTGTTGGCATTTCGAAAGTGGAAAGCATTTGTTATTCGGAAACCAGAACAGAAAGAAGCGGATTTCACATTTCACTACGGTTACTCGAGTTATTTAAAACTCATCCTGTCCCAAAATTCTTATCTGCGCTCTCCATTTGCACGTAGCAATTTGAATTTTTCTTTTCGTCAGTCTTTGTATTCGAAACTGTGTACTGGAAAAAAAGTAAGGAGAGGCGCGAATGCCTAAATTAATTAAAACAGCCAGTGACAGTGATTTATTTTTAACTTTTTGCGTTGCTCTGCCGTCAGAGAATCCGACGAAACGATGCCCTTTTTCAGGCGGTGGGGGAAACTTTTGCAACTCATCAAAGGGAAAATTATCCGAGAAATGTCAAGATACCATTAAAATAAGGGCCAGTTTGGGTTTGGCAGAATAATGAGTAGAGAATGAGTAAAACATACTGTTTCCACAGATTTTTTACCCGTCCCATTTGAACGGAAGGAGTGCATGCCAGGTATAGTGTGGGATTAATTTAGAAATCGATAGGGAGTTAGCTCGAAAGCTTTAATTCAAATCTGCACCACCTGACAAACTTAATAACGATACTTATGGGGTGTTTTGCCTTGTTTTAGTTTTCTGCATTGACAGGGATATAAGGAGACGATATGAGCCTAAAATGTACACCAAATTCACTGAAGTAATTGCACCAAATACAAACAAGTAAAAAGTAAACAGAGAGACGCACGCCCTCTACCCCGTCCAGTCCATATGGTCGCACCATGAGATGTCAAACTCACATTCTCCCTCCTACTCTTCCGCTTCATCTCTCTCGCCCAGTTTCATTTCCTTCTAATCTCTCCCTTCTGAGTTTTTTGCTTCTATCTCAGCCCCCGTCAGTTGCATAACTAAAAGTCAAATATCCAATTATTAGTTATAAAATTACCTTCAACTTTTGCGAACAAATTTCTAACAAATACGTAAAATTTAACAATGCACCAAAGTTGGAAACTTGAATTTTTGAATCAGTTTTTCAGAAACAAGTCGATAACGGTGCGTTTCTGGGTAAAGTATCATAGTAGTGATTTAGTAGTTCACCCGATTGCCGACATCTAAAATAAATTAACTCGATACGATTATCCAGGGCCGATTTATTTACATGATAATGTGTTCACATCGCCCAAAAACGAACATTTTACCCATATCTACAGGGTGGCGCAAAACTACCGTTATGGTTCAAATGCTTAATAATTTAATTTAATTTTTTTGACATGGATATGTCTTATAGCTGGGGGTCATCCTAAAAATTTGTCCGTCACACGAAATGTCTGTTTTTCTTCTCGGGGGTCAGAAGAGGAAACAAGCCCATTGAAAATTTTTCTTTTCTGGTTGTGCATGTCGTTTGAGTGAAGTGGTCATTGTGCATGGCTGTTGCTTGTGGATCCGCGCGGGCGGCGCGCTTGCGGGGATCCTGTGTGTACATGTTGGGATGTTGATTTGATAGCGATAAAGGTTGACGTTGTGGACGGCAAGAAATAACATAGTGTACGGGTGAACGGGTGGACTTTCAATGACCTTCAATTTCCGCCAATTCCCATTCATCATTTAATAAAATAGTCCGTGTTGTACTGTCTGAATCACTAGGGTCCCAGAAAAGGTAGCAAGTAGTCAGTTCGACTAACATTTGGACATGCGCAGACGCAATTTGAGAGAGTGTACATAGTTCCCGCCCCCCGAAGATGAGCGAGAGCGGATGAAGTTCATTCGAGCCAAATCGTGTGATCCAGCGACTGCGTTTGTGCATTTGCAATGGCGGCGATTTGAGGTCTGACTGGTCCACAATGTGGGCCCCCACCACACGTGCAATAAACACATAGAACAAAATGGCGGATTTATACTAGGCGAGTTAGAATCTCTCAAGTCCCGAAATAAAGAAATATTCCTCGCAGGATGTTATATGTTATGATGTACATTCAGAGGTCTGCAGAAAATCAAATGCCCCCCTTCCGCAAAAATTCCAAAATGTTGAAAATGGCTGGAATCCAAACAAATAAAATAGCGCGCGTTGTACTACGAGTACATATCTGAATCAATAGGGTCCCAGAAAAAGTAGCAAGTAGTCAGTTCGACTAACATTTGGACATGCACAGACGCAATTTGAGAATTTGAGAGTGTGTAAATTACATAGTTCCCGCCCCTCGAAGATAGAGAGCGAGAGCCATCGCGGATGAAGTTCATTCTATCCAAATGGTTGTGCATTTGCAATGGCGGTGATTTGAGATCTGACTGGCCCACAATGTGGGCCCCCACCACACATGCAATAAACGTATCATAAAATAAAATGGCGGATTCGTACTGCGCGAGTTAAAATCTCCCGAAATAGAGAAATATTCGTCGCAGGATGTTATAGTTCCGGGCAGCTCATCGTGACATGATGTACATTCAGAGGTCTGCAGAAGATCAAATGCCCCCCCCCCCCCCCCCCCCTCTTCTGCAAAAATTCCAAAATTTTTCTTGTGCATTCTCCTTGTGCGTGTGTTGGAATGTTTTGTTTACTTTTGTTAGTTTCCCTTTCTATTTACCGGACACAATCGCATAGAGTCGCACGCGTTCCTTGAGAAATTGTGTGTGCCGGACCCGGACTGTTGATTACGAGTAAAGGGGCGGGATGACACGGATAGTGTGGGAGCGATTTTGCAATAGATACACAAACACAATACACGTCCGATTGGGAAAAGATGGTGGGAAGCGTGATTGCGATTAGCAGAAACGTACTCAGAGAAATGTCGATAGGCTGCAGTCTGCAAACTATATCGAACGGGTAGATGGAACAGGTAGATGGAACAGGGTGCACGAGAGGAGGTGAATATTGCACACACGCAATGCAAACGAAAACGAAACGATCCCGCGAGAGAAGCAAAGCAGAATTTATGACGAGTATCTACACTGCCACCAGATACATGGGTACATGGATATGTCTTATGCCTACCGAAAGCGTGGGACGTATTTTTTCGAATGATTTCATCCAGTATAACTATACTGGGATCTTTACAAAACTTACGTCGATATCTTCAACACAACAGGTTCCACGCAGTCGGTAGTCATAGACATATCCATGTTCCGATGTATCTGCATGCAGTGTAGATACTTTGTATCTTTTTTTTTAATTTAATTTTTATTTTTTATTTTTATTTCAGAATTTTGTGAAGAAAACTTCGGGAATTTGAAATGGAACAGTACCAACGACGGCTTGATTATGCCATTTCGTTCCGACAAAAAGCAGAAGAAAATCGCTATTTCATTCACAATTTGATAATGAGCGATGAAGCCCATTTCCAATTGAATGGTTTCGTAAACAAGCAAAATTGCAGGATATGGGCTACGGAAAATCCAAGAACAGTTCATCAGCAACAATTACACCCACTTAAGTGTACTGTTTGGTGCGGCGTATCGTCTGAAAGGATCATTGGTCCATATTTCTTTGAAAATGCACATGGCGCCGCAGTTACGGTTAATGGTGCTGAATATCGAACGATGCTGGACAATTTTTTGAGACCAGCTGTAGAAAACCATCTACAGTTGTGGTTCCAACAAGATGGAGCCACAGCCCACACTGCAAGGGATACAATGGCTCTGTTATGGGACCTCTTTGGCGAACGCATTATTTCGCGCAGAAGCGATTTCAATTGGCCCCCACGTTCACCGGATTTAACAGCGCCAGACTGTTTTCTTTGGGGTTATTTGAAAGAAAGGGTATACGTAAATAAGCCAGCGACCATACCAGAGCTAAAACAAAACATTCGCAATGAAATTCGAGCCATAACACCCGAAATTTTACAAAAAGTTATGGAAAATGTACTGGAAAGAGCACGAATGTGCGAAGCCGAAAATGGCCACCACTTGCGGGATTTAATTTTTCATACTTAAGCCAAAATTATTCCCCATTAATATACTGTATAACAAAAAAAAATTATAATAATTAACCATTAAATAAAAAAGTTATTAAACATTCAACCCATAACGGTAGTTTTGCGCCACCCTGTACTATTAAAGACTAGGAAAGAAAAATAGGAAAAATTAATCGTGTAGATTTGAAATTTTGCACAATTATTCTGGCCAGTTCCACTTAGCCGCGGGAGTTGGGGGAAGGGAAGAAAGGGGCGGGGCGTTTTGGGAGTGACGCCATTCAAAAAAAAAGCAACAAGCAAACACTCCAGTTCTATATATAAACATAGATAAAAAACTAACGATTTTTAGAGTGTAGTTAAAAGGTTGAATAAGTTCTATTTCACATTATCACATAATGTGCTATGTACCTTCTTTTATCCGTCGGATTTACAATTCACCAGGCTTTAAGGCTGCTAAGGCTGTTAACTGGTAAGTACTGCCTCGGAATATACGCATATATGTACATGGAAGTACTTATGCTAACTCCAGTGCCCTCTAATACTCGTATGCTTACAGGCACGTGGGGTAATCTGGTCGCACACATGCTCATATGAAACTTATTCATGGGGCTATATTGAAGTGAGGTCGAGAATAGTAACGCGAAATACACTACTATTTTCCTAGGGATTGAAAACTCTTGACTTACTAGAAAAAAACATATCCATTCTAAAATATTAAATATGGATAATCCAGTCTATTTTAGATTAAAGCCATTATGGATAAATGGATTTCACGACAAATCCTTTACAAAATAAATCCGAAAATGTTCACCTTAGCCACAAGAACCACATTTCTTTCTTCCTATTCGTTCCTATTCCGCTCGAAACTTTTCAAAGCTAAGCCTGGGAAAAAGTTTCTGTAAACCAACATGGTACATTACTAATATCGAGCGACACTCTAACAAAACTTACACAGGAACTTCACTATATTTTAGCGAAAGAGCGCGACATACTCGTACTTGTATTGCTTGGAAATACTTTCGTTGAAAACTTGAAGTGATTTCACTTGACTTTGTTCAGATTGAAGTGCAAAAGTGGAAAAGTTTTCGTATGTCCGATTGAATTAGCTCTTAAAATTGTTTTCCTTTTACGCCTTCTGGATGAGTGCCAGGATCTATGGCTTTTGGTACACGTATTTACTTCTTAGATGGAAGATAATATATAGTTGGTAAAGGAAAAGTTGTTAAAAAAAACACAAGTGGTGAAGATTACAATTCAACGACGAAGTTTCTTTGGCTAGGTAGGATACAATAGAAGAGGTTGAATCATTATTAAACTACGTTACTTCATTCCTAAGTTGTTGTGTTTCAAAAATCCACCTTAACCGTTTAAAGGATTCAAACCCAAGGCCCTCTAGGAATCTCATCCTCTACAGACTGAGCTAGATTCGCATCCTCTGCAAATACATGTCGTTACATCATCATCAAATACAAATCTTCATGTGGTGAGTTATTTTTCCTTGAGAGACTGAATTTTATCGTCATATAAATCTCGTAACTACACAATAGCTGCGTTTTTTGGCAGTCCAGATCACGTGCAGAACAAGAATCGCAACAACAACGCATTACACTAACAACCAGCTCTATCCAGAACAATTTTGTTGGTGTAAATGTTTTTATACACAAGACGTGTAAACCCGTCGGCCGTGTCAAATCAACGATACCCGTCTCATGTAAACATCAAACGAGTTTACGACAACGGGTAACTTGTTAGCTGACGACGGGTACCGACCGGTACTCATCCGCCGTAGATGAATCCAACAACAAACACAAGAAAATGAATTCAGTATCCGCACATAATGCTGTCGAATCGTAAACGCACCTCGTGTAAACACACCAACGTATGAATTATTTCCGCGTCAGTAAAATTCGCTTCGATACCCGTTTCCTTTCCTCGTCCGACTTACGTGCAAATACTAGTCTTTTTTACGAGACTCGGATAAAAACTTCGTTCTCGCATATACGCGTCACGTGTATCAGAAGCTTAACGCGTGCAATTGTTGTTTGGCTCTGATCTGAACTGTTGAAAAAAGCAGCTAATATGAAGATATGAGCGCAATAGTGGACCAACTCGCAGAAATTACTATTTCCTTATTTTGTTGAAGCATTACAGTCTTGAAACACACATCTATCAAATGCAGAGTGGACAAATTTCTTTTTTGGCATTGACCGCTAGATGGCAGTAGTAAACTATTTTTGCTTTTTGTATTTGTCCTACTAGGATAGAAGCAAAGTGGACTAAGTGATACTAGTGATATTAGTCCACTCAGCCGCTTTCAGTGTACATTCCTATCGTGGAATTGAAGTGGACTAAGACTAATTACTTTGCCTTAACCCCTAGTGGGGATTAGCGCGTTGTATTCTGGGCAATGGAACGTAAATCCCCTAACGGCGACAGCGCTTTACATTCTTTCGCCACAGATCGATGCCATGTAATTTTAAGACCCACTCTTGGTCGGCCTTGTTTTTAAATGGGGTTCCGTTTCATGGCATGCAAAGCAATGCAGTTATGACTCTTCCGCAATATGTGACCCACCCACTGCCATTTTCGTCTACGAATCAATTCGTCGATTGGCATCTGACCCGTGCGCCGACTTAGTTCTTCATTTGATATTGTTTCGGGCAACAAAATTCGATGACGAAGACAAGAATTGACTAAAACTTGCAGCTTTCTGGTAACTCTTACACGGAAACTTTCTATATAATGCTTCCTGACAAAAGCAGAGATAGTAGCAGGGAGGCAAACAAGCTCAGCTTGGTCTTCATGCTGAGATAAAAGCATGCCGTATGCGCACTTAGCCTGGTTGATACGACGAGCGACTTCCTGCTCCGTACCACCATTTTCGGTAACAATGCTACCCAGTAGTAGACTTCATAAATGGGGAATTTGGTTAATTAAAACGTGAAAAATAATATCGCGTAAGTGGTGCCCATTCTCAGTTTCGCAAAGTCGCACCCTTTCTAAAGCGTTTTCCATGATTTTTTTCAAGATTTCGGGAAGTATCGCTCGAATTTCTTCTTGAATATTATTTTTTAGTTGGGGTATGGTCTATGCCTTATTCATATACACACGTTCTTTAAAATATCCCCAAAGGAAAAAATCGCAAGCGGTTAAATCCGGCGAACGCGGCGCGGCGGCCAATTAAAATCGCTGTTTCTTGAAATAATGTCCCGTAACAACGCCATTGTTCGCCTTGCTGTATGCACTGTGGCTCCATCTTATTGAAACCACATTATGTGTATATGAATAAGCCAAAGACCATACCCCAACTAAGAAATAATATTCGAGAAGAAATTCGAGCGATACCTCCTGAAATTTCAGAAAAAATCATGGAAACGTTTTCGAAAGAGCGCGACTATGCGAAGCTGAGAATGGGCACTACTTACGCGATATTATTTTTCACGTTTAAATTAACAAAATTCCGCATTAATGAAGTCTACTAAAAAAAAAAGAAATTCGATTAATTCAAAAATAAAGGAATTATAGACTATTCAAACCCCTTCGTTTCTTTTGCGCCACCCAGTATAATTGTGATGTTTCTCATTTTGTCCAGAACCTGGCGGATCCCAGACAGAACCGTGCGCTCTGGTTAAAAGGAGCCCTACACCTGACCACTACTGGTAGGTTTGCCCGGAGTATAATATTACACTGCTACCCATTGCAGAGATAAATTCTCCGCAGTTCCAGCATCTTATCTCACTAAATCCTAAGATATTTCATTTATACCGATGAAATTCGCTCTCAGCATTGTCCAAGAGAGTGCGCACATACCGGAAGCCAATCTTTGTCAATTAACGATAGTCAAAAGTCGTAGCCGTTGAGTCTGTATTTTTCCGGGGCGTTGTTGACGTTTCTTTAGCAAATATAGGTATAAATTTTTAGATAATGCAATTTTCTGTCATATTTATCCTCTCCTTTGTAACTGCCTTTTACGACGTGCCGGGAAAGGCCGTGACATTAATATTATACCCCACACCACAGTGGGAATTTTTACCTCAACTAAATTATCCCACCGCCATAAATGGCGGGTTGACGTGATAAGCAATGTTCAACAACGACTCTGGTTCCAGAAGGCGCTCGCGAGGAGGACTATGGGAGAGGATTTTTGCTCCACAAATCAAGAAAATCACTTTTGTTAGAACTTACCTGTTAAAATAACGTCGGCGGGCATTTTCCACTATGTTATAAGCTAACAAATACACTTCTTCTTTGGCGATCTATGTACCAGGCCTTTTCGATACAAGGGCTTGGTATCCTGATGTCACCGCTGCAAAGCAGAAGTCCACAGATGAGGCTCCTAGTATTGGATGATCTGCTAATAAACGCGTTGCTCACTCGTTGCAAATCGGTTTGCGAATCGTGTGCGGATCCCCATTGTAATATACAGGCAATGTCAGAAATTAGTAGCATCACGAAATGGTTTGCAACTCGAGTTGCAGAGCAGCTGCATCGTGTGCGGAAGGCCTAAAAATTAAAGTTAAAACATTATTTAGTATTTTCTATTTTGCAGTTTTGGAACATTCCTGTTTCGCGAAAATTGGGAGAATTCTCGCTATTAAATTAGGGAGAATTTTTTTAATTCCTTAATTTCCGGAATTTTTGCTTTAGGTAGTCCATTTCCGCTTTAGGTGGTAAGAACCTAGAACCAACCCGGGGGGCGATTAGTAGGTCCTAAAGCGGAAATTTCCCGAGTTTTGTGAAAATTCTCCCTAATTTAATAGAGAGAATTCTCTCAATTTTCGCGAAACAGGAATGTTCCGCAGTTTTTATTGGGGTTTTGTAGTAAAAACAAAACCCTTATGAAATCGATCAAATGTCTGTCTGTCCCTCTGTCCGCCTGTCCATGAAATACTTCACGAACGGCTGAAGCTACTATATGAAATTTTGTGGGAATATGTAAAATTATTACTATTCCCCGGAGAAAGCGATTCGTTGTAATAGGCTGACTTTAAGGGGAGGTCACCATAGAGGGGAAATGAAGGTCAAATTTTTTTTTTCCATCTGGTATAGGCAAGTGGGGTATCATGAGAAAGGTAACACCGAGTACCGAGTTTGCGCCCCCCCTTGTATTTCGAGACCGTTACACTTAGAAATATGAAAATTTGCAGGAAAGCGGCATTTCACTAGCATAGAAAACCAAGAATCGTAGAATTTTGATATCTTATCAAAAAAGGTCAATAAAAGTACATTTCTATAATTACAGTTAGCACACCTCTGCACCCCTGAAGCATACCTGAGGTCTAAAATTTTGATGGCTAATGATAACCAACATGGTATGCAATAATGGTAGTCCACATAGAGGCGAAATTGAGGTCAAACTTTTTTTTCGACTGGTACAAGCAAGTGATGTGTCGTCAGAAAGGTACTGTGGAGGACATTCCATTTTTTTCTGCATTTTCCTGAAATTTGTTGAAAGGGGACATTGGGGGAGGAGAAAATATTAGTTCGTAATTTGCCCCCCTCCCTTGCATTTTTAGACTGTTATACATGGAATTATGAAAACTTACAGGAAGGTGAGTTTCGAATAGCATAAAAAATGGAAAATAGTAGAATTTGTATAGTATATCTTCTCAGAATAGGACAATAGTAGTTTATTTGTATAGTTACAGTTAGCACACCCTTGCATCTGTAATGAACCACCTGTAACGAACAATACTATGGTCTGGTAGTGCTGCTCCCACCGGCAGATCGAAGCAGCACCTGATGAGCAGTGATCTGTTGCTGGTACGAAACCAGAGGCCGAGGGTCCCATTACACCCGGACCTAGATTCCATCGCGTGGGCGTCTTATCCGTCCGCCAACCATTCCATCCTTATCGACTATTTTTTTTTATTCCCCATTTTTACTTCCTCTGTTTGTGTTGTCTTCCCCAGGCCTATGAATTTTTGTTAATACGTAAAGGACAGGGGCAACGAGCGGCGAAAACCCCGCCCACATCTCCCGAACTGAGCTACAGCAAGCATAGGCCGCAGCTTAGCTCGTTGAGGGGCCTTTTTCTTCGCCAGGTGACATGGCCCGACCTTCACGGTCAATTAAGCTACCACGGGCATCTCAGGATGTCCACCAAACCGTCCGTTACACATCCCTTAAACACATTCGATGTCAAAAGTACTGATGGCCAACGATAACCAACACCTTAGGCAATAATATGTTCTAAGTTTCGTTACAATCACGTAATATGAATGTGCATGTAAAATGTAAGTGGATAATATTACGTTTACACTATCCGCAGATTACTTCATCTGCAGCGTAATCTGAGTGTGGTGAGTTTAAAATCGTATGTATTTGACAGTTGCAGATTAAATCAGCCGTTTCAGATGAAGTAATCTGCTGATAGTGTAAACGTAATATAAGACATTTTAATTATGTTTTTTTTATCCATATGAGTGGTATCAGGACGAGCAAGGAGGCGATATTTAAATACCAAAGTAAGCGCTTGCTACAAAGCCCTCGGATTGCGGGCGTAGCCCTCTATATTCCGGGTTCATTTACCTATTTCCATTGTTTACAAAAATATTCTTAAATATTGCGCTCATAGCCAGAATTACAGAATTAAAATCAAATGGAAACTAGACCATTTCCATACGTTCAGACGGACTTTAAACGGACATAATATTCAATTCAATTCTCATGTAACTTGCAGTTTCATTCTCCTTATTAAATTTCCTCTACGACGAAAATTCACATTAAAGAGATAATTCCCCAGCAACAATAGAAAACATATCAGATATCAAATACAGGATAACAATGATATCAAAGCTAGAGAAGGGAAAAAATGTTATTACTTTCAGTACTGAGTAAGCACCGAAGAGTATAGAAAAGAAAAGAAAAATACCGGAACCAATGGAAAATGTGAGGAGTCTTCCCGATGGAAATTCATTTATCGGAAAGGACGTCAGACTTCAAAGCGTTTTATCAATTTTATAAGACAACGTTTGCAACGTGATTCTTTAACGATATTACGATAAATACCGAAACGTAGGTACGTAGATGTAGTATAACATCTGTACGAGTATGCACGTACATTTTCTTGATATGGCTTGGAATTTTGGATTTTCGAAAATAATATGTAATGTTGTTTGAAAGCGATTCTGAATTACTTAATTCAGAACCAACGCTGCTATCTATATTGAACTCAACGGAATCGAGAATTTTTCACATTCTTGGGAAAAAAGACCGGTTTTGAAAAAGTGAACATGATCTGAAGAATAATTTAAGAGGCGCTTATACATATACAGGGTGTCCCAAACCCCATCGTCAACCCGGAAACCGGTGATAGGCCAAGTGGTGGCAGTTATCAGAAAAGTATTAAAAAAAGTCTTCGTCAATTATTTTTTTACTTATAGACATTCAAAACAGAATTGGAAAAATTCATACCCTGTGATGAGTTTTTAAGTACTGTTATTACAATTTTTTTTTTTTTTTTTATTTTTATTTTTTTTTATGAAGCAACCCTGACTAACTGTTCTATAAATCACAATCTAGAAGTAAAAAATTACTGTATTGGTTTTAAATAAAATATGACTTTTTTCACCAATTTTCAACTCAAAATTATCACTTATCACAACTTCAACTGACTGCACTGTAAAAATAATATACCACGCAAGTAACTGTAAAAGATGGCGCATTTTGTCCAGATTCCAAAATGGTACGACACTTCCTATATTATCTCTTAATTGAGGTGAAAGAAGTAATAATCTCATTTAGGCAAAAGTGTAATTTATTGAACAAAAAAAAACAATTTACAATTAAACGTTAGAACTTCAATTTACAACAAATGTTCAAAATGTTTGCCTTCAGCTGCAATGCAAGCACGACATCTTCTTAAAAAGAATCGAGTTATAAGCCGGGCGAATCTTCCGGAACTAATGGCTTCAGCGGCTTCCGCAATTTTTCGGCGGAGTTCCTCCAAATTTTCTATTTCTTTCGTGTAAACCTTTTCTTTTACCGCTCCCCAGTAAAAAAAAACGAGGGGATTTAGGTCAGGTGAACGTGCCGGCCACGAAATTGTACCAGACCGCCCTATCCAGCTCTCGGGATAATCTCGATCGAGGAACTCTCTTACTGTACGGGCATAATGCGCTGGGCAGCCATCGTGCTGATACCACATATTTACAAAAGTACTGAGTGGCACGTCTTCCAATAAATTGGGTAAATGATTCATTAAAAAATCTAAATATGTATATCACGGCAGTTAAGTTCTCCGAAAGCTCGAATGGTCCAATAATTAAGAGATAATATAGGAAGTGTTGTACCATTTTGGAATCTGGACAAAATGCGCCATCTTTTGCAGTTACTTGCCAAAACCGTGTGGTATATTTTTTTACAGTACAGTCAATTGAAGTTGGGATAAGTGATAATTTCGAGTACAAAATTGGGGAAAAAAGTCATATTTTATTTAAAACCAATACAGTAATTTTTTACTTTTAGATTGTGATTTATAGAACATTTAGTCAGGGCAGCTTCATGAAAAAAAAAAAAATTAAAAAAAAATTAAAAAAAAATTAAAAGTTGTAATAACAGTACTTAAAAAATCATCACAGGGTATGCATTTTTCCAGTTCATTTTTGAATGTCTATAAGTCAAAAAATAATTGACGGAGACATTTTTTTAATACTTTTCTGATAACTGCCACCACTTGGTCTATCACCGGTTTCCGGGTTGACGTTGGGGTTTGGGACACCTTGTATAACTGCGCGGATAGCCAGGCAGCCATAAAGGCTCTACCTTTACACAAGCTCTCTTCAAGGCTAGTGAAAGAATGTTGCGAAATTTCCAATGCCTGACGACCAAGTCTTGTTATACTGAGTTCCAGGACACTGTGGCATTAAGGGATATGAATCTGCGGATGAACCTGACAGGCAAGGTTCAACGTTTAATTATATTGAACCTTAACCATGTTGTGGTTTCGGTCTGGCTTAAGCCAAGACGATAATAAAGACATGGCCTAAATGGCTACGACAGCACTACTGGGATGACCTTCCAGGGCTGCGGCAATCGAATGAGAGCCTTCGATTATTGGACACTACCCACATGAGTAGAGCTGAGCTGAGGCTACTTGTTGGCTACCTTTCGGGCCATCACTGGGTTAGATATCATCTAAATAAGATGAGTTTGTCTGAAGAAATGGAATGTCGTCTCTGTTTGGAGGACGATGAGACCACATATTACATTTCAAGTGAGTGTCCAGCGATTTTACGGGCAAGGTTTACGCTCTTCGGAGGGATCGACACAAGCTCTGCAGATATCAAACATACTCCTGCAAAAGACATATTAGCCATAATTTTTTAAGGGCTTTGGAACAATAGACCTATGACCGCAGTGTCAAATTCTTCATTCTATTTTATTCAAAGTAGACACTTATACACACATACTTGTACTTATGTAAATATGTACATCATAGAAAATGTGCAATTTGATCTAGCAGCACTGTTTATACCCTAGACTTTTAGTATAGGGTATATTGTTTTTGTCACGACGGAAATATGTAACACCTTAAAGGAGGCTCCGGAGGTATAGCAATGTATATATATAAATGATCAGGGTCACCTCCTGATTCGATTTAGCCATGTCTGTCTGTCTGTCTGTCCGTCTGTCTGTCTGTCTGTCTGTCCGTCTGTCTGACCGTTCGCACGATAACTTTCGATAGAATGAAGCTAGAGCCTAGAAATTTTGGTCAAATATTGGTAGTGTAATCTAGTTGGATGGTATTGAAAATGGGCATGATCAGGCCAAGATAACGCCTACCTCCCCTACATATGTAAAATACATAAATGTATCTATAACTCCCGATTAAATAAACGTGAAACGGTAATCTTATACTCTCCTGGGAAAATAAAATCGATCAGTTGAAAACTAACGGTAATTTTCTTACAAAGAACCCCGTACTACCCTAATTTTCAGGTTTTTTGTATATAACTCCTGAACCAATTGACGTAGGCACCTGATTTTTTGCATGTAACCTTGAAGTGAGAAGCTGCTTAAGGTTTTGTAAGTTGGGCATAATCAGATCAAAGGAACGCCTACCTCCCCTACAAATTTCAAAAAATTAAATATTCCCTTAATTACGATAACTTTCGAAAAAATTATACTAGCAAGTTGAAAATTTGACAAAATGTTGCTAGTAAGACCTACTTTGTTGGTATTGAAAATGGGCAAGATCCGACCCAAGGAACCTCCACCTCCCCTACAAATGAAACTTCAAATAAGCGATAACTTTTGATAGAATGAAGCCAGCAACTTGAAATTTTGGTCAAATGTTTAAAGTGAGATTGAGTTGGTTGGCATTAAAGATGGGTAAGATCCGACTTAAGGAACCCCTACCTCCCCTAGAAATGAAACTTAAAATAAGCGATAACTTAACGACAAAATAAAGCTATCGACTTGAAATTTTGGCCAAATGTTTGTAGTATGATCCAGTTGGCTAATATTGAAAATACGTAAAATCCGACCAACGAAACCCCTACTTCTCCTACAAATGAAACTTCAAATAAGCGATAACTTTCGATAGAGTGAAGCTTGAGACTTGAAATTTTTTGGTTGGTGGCAATGATGGGCAAGATCCGACCCAAGGAACCCTTACCTCCCCTACAAGTGAAACTTCAAATAAGCGTTAACTTTCGATAGAATGAAGCTAGCAACTTTAAAACTGCGACAAATATTTGTAGAATGGGTCAGTTAATTGATTTTGAGAATGGTCAAGATCCCACTGAATGAGTGCCAAACTCCCCTATGAACTGGCCATATAGGAGACCCACTTCTAGTACATATGGTCGTTGCCAATTGGGACTTTTGGTATCACCACTAGGTCTGTACAAGTCTAGGGTATATACGCTTCGGACTCCGGGCCGAAGCGAAGCTTCGGCCTGGTTTTAACTTGATTTTTAATGAACCTCATTTGGTCTCGTCGCTTGATCTGCAACAAGATGGTACTTTTCTGTTTTTTTCGCTACGCTACAAGACAGTTTCTTTTCCGCGCCGGTTTTTTTAAACCTTAGAAAAATCATTAAAGCTTCCTGCGACTTGTGTCAATTATGTACACGAGTTCTTCCTGGCTATCGATTTCTTTTGGCTTGTCTCGTTTGCTCTTATTTCGGGATTCTGCCACCATGCATTCGTTCGACATACATTCCAGTTTCCCAAATGTGAAGAATTCTTAGTGTCAAGATCGTCAAACAGTTCATACAACTCATTGTTGTATCGGATCCGCTATGAGCCTCCTTCCTTTACGGCTTCAAATATCTTAAAGAGCGACTTTTCTGGCGCTTGTGTTACGGTCTGCGTTTCGATTACGATACGAATAGCACAGGTTGTTTGTGTCAACGTTTTGTAGATGCGCATCTAGTCATTTTCGTGGACTAGTTTCGATTTAATTATGGGTAGGACTGCGTAGAACGCTTTGTCACCTACTGTGATCCATTGCTGGATCTCAGATTTGACATTAACATTGTCCAATAAAATCAAGTCGTGGATCAGATACTGAATCAGCGGAGATAAATCTGATTGCAGTTCTTTTGTTGGCAATGTTAAACAACTCATGTTAACGGACCTTATTTAGGTAGGGTTACAATGGTTACCACACCATATGTAACCCTATAGTTAAATTGGTTTTTCAGATATTGGACTGTGTTTTTATTTTATTTATTTTTTGTTTTACGCCTTTCGGTCGTTTCTCGTATTTCCCTCGATATTTGAATAATTAGGGACATACGTGTGATGGTTTGTAACGCCTTGGGAGAAGCAAAGCCACTAATTACAATTTAACCCTCCCCGTTTATCACTCTCGCATTTCAGCAATAACACACATCAACTGGATACACTGCTATAAGGGTGATTGACAGCCATCGGCCATAACTTCACGAACTTATGCCGCACCACCCACCAATTACGTTTCTATACGGATCGAAAAATCATCTAAGCTGAAACAAAAGAGCGTTGAATACTGCATCTTATACACTGCTCATTCTCGAAACTGTCAGTATTAATTTGACAACCAAAAAAAAACAACTGATAGAGGAAGGTAAAAACAAATTGTGCTCAAAACACGTATGGATTGTGTGGGATAATACCCTGTCTATTTATTTTCGAATCCCATGAGTTACGAGTTTTTACGGTTCGCATGTAAAATATTCATTTAGCTCCAACATTTCAAGAAAATAAAGTGCGACTAACTGTCGACATGAGATAATAAATAATGTTTGGCCTTCTCTTCTGATGTGGCTTTTGTCATTTTAAGTTTTAATGACATCAAGGATTTCTTCCTCTGTCGCGACATTATGAAATTACAAAAATACTTATTGCCAAGTACTTGTGTGGCATTTCAATAGATGAAGAGTAGAGAAAAGCGAGGTCCAAAAGTATGTCAATGTAATACGAATTTTATATCTGATTAGGTGCCTTCGTTTTGTTTTTATCTCGATCAATTTCCATACCAAACAAGTGAAAGATATCTCTAATCAACTTATTAGGTCAAACTTCGCGGGAAACATTTGATGGTTAACCTCTTTCTTGAAAAAGAACATATTCATAGTGCAGTGAAAACTACACGGCTTGAAACTGACCTAACCGCCAGCGAAGCCTTTGTTACCATGTGTGTGTGTTTCACATCACCTGGAAATGATCAATGGTCGCTGTACGAAAACATCAAAATCCATGGTCCAGTTCCGATCCAGGTCCAGGTCCGTGAATCATCACTTGTATCAGAAACTGCTATGATTCATCAACTGTCAGACATTCGAATAGAATTTGTTCTCTGCGACTACTGTGACTTCCACTAATTCACAAAACAAAGATTTCTACCACACCATTTTCATACGACAGACATTTCTAACACAGCCCTTAGTATTAACATTAAATTTAACCGTGTCGTGGTTTACAGTGCGACTACTATTCCTCCGCGAATTTCGTACTTTTGTCAAGGAATCGAACCGGGCACTAGCGGCCAAACAAATTGAAAGTACGTGGCGTCAATGACCCATCTCCCTGAGTTGGTCAGACGGTCACAAAACCGGGGACACGGTGTTACAAGCATTCGACTCATCACTCCAACTCATTTTTAGATTTTAGTTCATTGCCAGGAAAGTCCTCTCTTTCTGCCCAAACAATTAAAAATGCCTTCAATAGTACTCCAGAACATTCGCCTCATCACGCCGACAAGACGACATGCCAAAGAATGTGCTTGTGTCAACACAAAAGGGTTAAAAACGCCTTCAACAAACTTCAACAGTGCATTTACCTCATCACAATATCACGTCAACGAATTAGAAAATAATACCAAAAATAAAATGTACTCCAAGTGTTAACCGACCGATGATAAAATCTATGTGGTCATCATAGCGACGCAAACGCCGCAAAATCTCCATGGTGTGAATTTTAAAGTGCAATTTTTGATGCTCTGCCCATTGAGGTGTCGCTGCTGTAAAAGTTAGATTTTTAAAAGGACCTTCTTGGCAATGAAGTAAAATCTAGGGAATGGGTATCTTATGAATTGAGGTGATGAGGTGAATGCTCTGGATTGGTGGGGGTGAAGTTGAATAAAATTCACCAATGCCATTGTTAAATCTATAATTTTCGAAACCGCTGAAATGAGTTGTAGGACTCTGGATGACGTATCTTTCACTATCTTTCTGGATGAAGGGGATGGGGTAGGAAACAAAATCTTTAAAGACTTAAAAAACATTTCCTAAAAATCACACTTTTGCCCAGCGGTATTTCACTTATTCTAGTGACGTGCCGGAGAAATGAACCCGTGAACGTAGAATGGCGAGCGAGGCCTCAAGGTTTCTTCTTCCTTCATGCCGTTTCATACCAGTCTGAAAAACCTTGCATTTCTCTGCTGCGGTGTTGGCATTTAGCTCATTCTGGTTCGATCTTGGATCATATTATCGCCGAGATTAAGGAGTTGTTGTTGCTTCTCCATCTGATGGACCCTCTTGTGTTTCCGCCTGCCCCAGGTTTTGGGTCCAACAAGTGAAACATTTATTGATTGTACCTTATTGACAGGGTTCTCAGGCGGAAGCTTTAGAACATGGTAATACCAATCCATAGGACGATCTTCGAGCTTTTCAATGATCTGTTGTTCAATAAACAAGCTGCTTTGGATGTAGGTACTTTTGATGCGATCTTTTTGGTCACACGTGTTGTCATCCGGACCATTTTCATCTCAGTCGTAGCCATTTTACTCGCGTATGTCTTGTACATAGTCCAGCATTCAGACGCATACATGAGTGCGAGACATTTTGTACAACTTGCCCTTAAGTTTTCGTGGCATCTTCGTTATCTTAGTTTCGTTATTCCACCACCACGTTTCCTTGTTCGTGTGGATTGGGCCTTTCGAAACTCCCAGTGTGTTTCTAGGCGCATCTCCCAACCTTCATCCAAAGCATTTCACATTTGTGTTGGACTCTCGTCACAGCTGGTATCCGTATTTTTTTAAAGCGACCCCTTCAATGAATTGAGGTACAGCAGGTTCAAAGCTCTTGTTGTTCAGATTATGCCAATTGATTTTATTGACTGGCTTGAAGATTGCTTTACAGCTTCTTCCTCCTTTCAAAATAAATAATGTCAGGAGCAACCGGTGCTGGGTAACCGCGGATTCACCCAATATGATTTTGCAGTCTTTCATCCAACGTCTCAGGAAATTTAAGCACAGATGATAATCAATCTGTGTCGCATGAGTTCTACTGCTGTATGTGATCAGGTGTCTTTGGTTCTTAATGATCCATGTATAAAGGATGACAAGACAGTGCGAACCGCACATAGTCAGGATAGCTTCACCTCACGGCTTCACTAATGCATATAAATATTGCAATCTTCGTTTGTGTCGCGATTGTGGATCGACATGTTATGCCGGTGCAGTAGGTGTGACTCCTTGGCCGTTGACATACCATCACATATCTTATTTGTTGCAAATATACATTTATCCATTGTCGTTATGACTGCTCCACACCATGGCTGACGCTGCCCCAGTATGTGGGCACAACGCTTGTGGCAACTATTCCCGTTATTGTGTTGAGAAAAGCCGTGCCCAATTTTAAGCGTGTAACACTAACCCACGAGTAGGACGACTAAATTTTAGTAAATATGCTCAGTTGAAACAACTCTAAGTTACTGTCTACAAGTATGTGTAAATATTGTATAATTTCAATTAATACGAGCTGAAACTCTATGCAACTTATACATAAGTAGATACCAAAAGTGCATAATTCTCCCCTAGAAAACTGACTGCAACGTCAGTCCACTAAAGCATCCCTATACAAACTTATCAGGAAGCAGTGACCTCTTGCTGCTGTGGGTGGAATGGACGGGATGGCTCGAAACACGAAATCATAACTCAACGCAGTCCCTTGTGGTGTAGAGTGATTATGAGATTGTAATGATGATGAAGTTCATTACTCCGAGCGAACATGGAGGATACAGAGCACAAGGATGTTGGAGTTTTTCGTTGAATTATGAGTTTGCTGGTACAGATTCGGTGTGAGCTTTGCCAGCATTCAGCTATTTGTGCTGCTGTTTTTGCCATTCAGTAGCGGTCGTAAGCAGTATAAAGTTCCAACTTTCCACCGCCGGTCAACAAAGATGGAGTTGATGTACATACTAAAAACAAGTCATTCTGTTTGGCAAAAACAAAGTTATGGCAGAGAACATTGTAGTGCATGGGATATGTGTTTTCGCAAGAGGGCATTTGATGCACTGGTAGTCATTTAGACGACCCTTGTACTTGCGCCAATGTTAAGATGTTATGCAACCAAATGAAAATGCCTTCTATGAATAGTTGCTTGATTGAAGCGACTGGATGACCCTTTTGTAATTAGTTCTGAATGTATGCGACAGACACGTTGAATTAAATTTTTAGCTTATATGCAATTTGAGATAGTTCGAGTTGTACGTAAGGACTTAACACTCAGTTATCGCTTTTCATAATATACATATTCCATACGCATAGTAAGCAATTGTCGTTAATTAAAATGTGGGAACTTTTATGGTACAAACTAGAACGGAACTGAGAGATGCGTTCCGGAATCTTTGTAAAAAAATTTTGTTTTATTCTAAAATTTTATCAAAAATATTTAAATAGATTTAAGCCAAAAAAAAACTATTTTTTTTTTGCGCTGGGTCGTTTGTCATTTATTTTAGTCTGTATGTTGGATTTTGTTACGAACTCCTTCAACTGTTGGCAACCAAAAACCGAGTCTTCTTGTGTTGGGTGCCAGGTCACCAGTGCATTGAGGGGAACGAGGCTGCGGATGAACTTGCTAGACAAGGATCATCCAGTCGTTTTCATGGACCTGAGCCTTACTGTGGCTTTGGACTGGCCTCGGCCAAACGGCGGATCACAGATTGGTCTGCACTATTGCGTCAACAGTACTGGAATAACCTTCCAGGGCTTCGTCAATCAAAGGAGCTGATAATGCCCTTCAGTCACAAGGGTACTACTCAAATGAGTAGAACCCACCTAAGACTCCTAGTGGGGTACTTATCTGGCTATCACCTGGTCAGTTATCACTTGAACAAGATGGGTCTGTCAAGCGAGACTGAATGCCGTCTTTGTCTGGAGGACGTGGAAACGACCAAGCACATCTTGTGCGAATGTCCCGCTATCGTGCGTTTTAGGATGTCACTCCTCGGGCAGGCTACTATCAGCATAATTCCAGCTAAAGACTTACTGCCCTTTATTAGAAGGGTGGACGGTCTTCTAGATTAATGAGCTACGGCACAATAGATCTTTTATGGTCGCAGTGCCTTCCTGCTGGGACAGTAGCTCGACTATTTTATCCTATCTTATCTTATGTTGGATTTTCAAAAAGTCACACTACATGGAGCAATTTTGTACCGCTCTTTTAATGTTCAGACTTCTTCCAAGGCAAAAATTTTAAGTATATTATCTTACACACATCTTACAAACCTATATCGATATCTTCAATAAAACATGTTCATGCATTCGGTAGCCATAAGACATCCATGTACCGATGTATCTGCATGCACTGTAGATACTCGTCATCAGTTTACTGATGATGAACTACTAGGTAGGACTAAGTTGTAGACTACTTTCATCCTAAAGTTGGAAGTTCAAGTTTATAAGGTTTTTATTAACCATATAAATTTAAAAATATATCCTTAAAGCTAACTTTAAACGTTATACAAAATATTCTTAAATAAATGAAAAAAAATAAATAAATAACGGGTGCGACAGTCCAATTTGAACCATGGCCTCGAGATGAGCTAGCAACATCTAATTTTCTAGATCGTGACGGTCTTGTGAAGAGGTGTGTGATAAGCAACACCCTCAACCTAGTTATTTAGTGGATTCATAGTCCGACACGTAAATCCCCTTTTTTTTATCGAAAACTACCGCAATCAGTAGGGATCGAACCGGGGCCCATTGCATAGAAGGAGAACGTGCTAACCGTTGCGCCATCTGGACTACTAAATAAATATAATATAAATAATAAATATTCTTGGTTTTCCGAAATCTGATGTAGACAGTAACCTTCCCCTTGCCTAGAAGGTACTACTTACAAAATTTCATCAAGAGCGGAATAAAATTGTAGATAAATTCGCAGATTTACTTTTAGGGGTGTGAAAGGTGATGAGGGTGGTTTTTTTTTTAATCTTATGTGATTATTAACCTTCCCCTAATCTTGGAGGTCCAAGATATAAAATTTTGTAAAGAAGGGAATAAAACTTTTAAAGTTGGAAAAGAGGATGGTGGTGGATTTTCGAAATGCCCTACAAAGAGTAACCTTCCCCTTGTTGTGGAGGTCCAAATTAAAAACTGCATCAAAATCTGTAGATTTGAAGGCGATTTTTCTTTCAAAATCCATGAAATTCCGTACAAAATGTGCGCGCGTATAAGAAAAATTGAAACTGTGACGTCATGAGGTTTCTCTCTCTAAATGAACAACGATAAAATTGATTTATCCACAACTAATTAGCGACTAATTAGCGGCAAATTATTGCTCATTTTCCGACTCAACCTGCGGAAGTTGTTTCGCTAACTTTATATACATATTCTAACGGCTATGCTTATTCTTACTGATGCCAGATTACAATAAATGACTCGAGGTTTTTAATAAAAGTTATAACATCTAGTGATGCTTAGGTATTTCTTTTTTTTATGCCAGAGGTGTGTGTTTTATTTGTGTTGCATGGTTTTATCTCAGAAACGAGTAGCCACGTTGATATGGGCTGCACTTGATTTTCGAAATTCGTCGTTAGCCAGGTTGGGGTCACCTTGAGGCCCTTTTAGGTGAGTGGCGAATCCCCCACCAGTTCAGTCAAGCCGTGATCACCGTTAAAGCAAGCGGCGAGTTGCGCACCAGTTCAGCTGGGTGCGTACTTCAGCGTTCCATAGCACGGTCCGTGAGAAGTTGTATAGTATGTGTTGACGAAGCGCTGGTAGGTCAGCTGCGCCGTAAAGGATTTCGTTGCGGTAGTAGTGGAAATTTCTTTCCGGTCTTCGGTATAGTCCAGTGCAAGCCCGTAGTATCCATCTTTCCAGCCGTTGCAGTCGGAGCGTCTTCGGCGCAGACAGCTGGGAACTTTGGGAAGCCGAGAGATGCTACTACATCGCTCGAAACGCTTACAAAATAGCTTCCTGGAATTATGTTGGGCTTTTCTTAATTCCTTCTTAAATAATCCAAAATTTTTTTTAAAGGAACTCCATTCGGATTCCAGCTTCGACTATTTTGTTTTATTAAAAGACCTTCTGCAAGTCGTTCTAAATTTGGAGATCATAGAATTCCACCAAACTGGATTTACCTTACCTCTTTGTCTGCTGAAAGAACATAATTTCTTAGCAGCCTTATTAAGTGTACCCGGTAGTTTGTGTGCCATATCATTTAATTCTAGCTTATTTCGCGGCTGGGCAAGAGGAGGGGATAAACTTCGCAGAAGAATTGCTCGATGTTTAGACCAGTTAGTGGGTTTTCTATTTAAAAGGACGGGTTTAGTCTCTGGAAGACCATCAAGGCTGAATTAAATATAGCGGTGATCAGAGACAGTGACCAGTCGACACCCTATAATCATGAGTACAAAAACTTTTTAATTTTTAAAAATTACACAAAATGACAATAAATACAAGCTCTCATAAGCTTATATCTACTCGTACTTGTAAAATAAAGGCCATGTAGTTTTGTATACTCGTTTACCCTAACCCTTAGTGGGGCATAGCGCGTCAACTATTCTCGTGATTTACGAGTAGCTTGTCTTAGTTAGCTTAGGCCCGCTTTCTCAATGTCCGATTAAACTCTTTGCTAGCTAACAGGGACACAAGTTATTTGAAGCTATAAACAGCCCGATAAGCATTTTTGTTATCTCATACGTCTCATACAAATTACCAAGCCATAAAGTGTGGAACTTATCTCAGACCACAATTATGGAAAAATCAGCTGATTTTCTTGGTGGAATTCTACCGTCCACAAATCTATTTTATATTAGTACGGTCTCTCAGTATATTCATTTTCAGCAGAGTTTGTTGCAAATTCCCTTCTATCGAATGAATTTCCAGGAACTCTGTTTTTTATGGCCACTTTCATTGTTTTCATATGAATTTGCAAAAGTTCTAGCTGTCAAAATCTCAGCATCCGGTTTCAGGTGTTGGGTTTTTGTTTAAGATAAATTTTCAACCGGAAACCAGGAGTTGGGTTTTGCTTTGGATAAGAAATTAATCGAAAGCTAGGGGACGGTTAGCGTTTATTCAATTAATAACGCTTAACAGATATTGAGAAAATCAAATTGGGCTAAATGACATTTTATTTTTAAGATAAATTTTAATAAAGTTGGGTCTGTACTCTTACCAATCATCGGACATATTTTCCACCAAATCAAATAACTACAGGCAACTTTGAGCAACACTATCCCATCCCAAAATTAAACTATCAGCTAGGCTGGAAATGTCTATAATCGACAATCGTACAAAGCTACTGCGTGTAGTAGCAATGTCCATATCCATTTCAACACTCGAAAACTTTCCATTTAAGTATAATTAACAGCCAAATGTACAACAGCTCATTTTCATTAGCAAACCAACCATCCAACTACCATTGAAAGCAGAAAAATCACATAAAATCTGCCCATGGATAGTAACTTTGACGTAGCAATGCTTCCCTGAAGAGTCCTTGCTTTTTTATTATTACACTTTCACCTGCTCCACCTGCCACCTAAAGTACTACTATGAGATTTGCTAAGCCCGAAAAATATTCCAAGTGCTGTTTGTTTCTTTCCTTTATTGGCCAGGGTTGGGAAAATTTTGGATTATATTGTTCGTTCAGATAGTATTTCGTCGACATCGGATGAGTGGATTTCGTTTATGTAATTTTCAAAACCGCTTGTGCTTAGGTTATGACTGATTTTCCGAAAAGAGTCTATTTCCTCACAATTGAAAAGTACGGGTATCCCCAAACTAACATTAACATGGAATGTACATCCCTGCATGTTTTCCAACGTCTCCTTTTTGGTACGGTTCAATATCAAACAAACTACATTGTAACAATTACACGCTTTGAACCTCATGTAAAGTTTCCCATTTCGCTGGGCTTCGACTAGGCCAAAGCGCACATTAGAGCCCCGAGTAATCTCAGGAAGCACAAGAACTTAATTATTAATTGTGCCATTAGCAGGCATATAGCCGTAAGATGGTTCCATTTTGGGCACTGCTAAAATGAGAACGAGAGTGTCATTTATTCCATATGCCATTTGCAAGGCTCCTTTCGGGCCATAAATCTTCATTTTGATTGCATTCTTCCGTACAAACACTTCCCTCTATTCGAGCTCCTGCTCCTTAGATTGTTCTATTGTTTGGAATTCATTTTTTCCCATTTCACAATCTCTTGGGCACACCCCAGATCATACTCCCCAAATGATTTTCTTATTTTAGTGCTCACCTGAAAAAGTAGGCCACATGTGACAGCTCGACAAGAATACCGACATAGGGAGAGTTCTAAATGGTGTAGTGACAGGATCTTATATTTGGAGGGTGAGCAAAAAAAGGTGCTTTCTGGCTAAAAAAAATAGGAGAATGGAATTTATGTGTGGAATTAATTTTCATTCGAGTCCGCCAAAAATTAAATTTGGAAAACCGTAGTTGTAGGTTTTTTGTTAACCGTAACATGGTAATTTAATACTGATGAGCTTACGTGTAGCGGAGTACATAGAGCTTCGAAACAGTTTTTAGGCGAACAATTTGTATGATTCGAGTATTTCTGAAAGCATATTTGTTAGAAAAATCAAAACCCTTTCGAAAACGGGAAACGGCCGAGGCTACGTGCAACGAATTTGATAGAAATCTGAAAGGTGTCCTTAATTCAATGCTTTTCATTGCAGCCGACCAAACATAAGAAGGAGGTGGCATATTAGGTGCATTCGATTCGCCCGGATCTCGTCGGATCTCCATACAAATTAGGAGACCGGTCAAAAACCGGATGGTGCAGCTGCTAGCGTGCACCTTCTACTTTATAAGAGCCATCATTTACAGACGAGTTTGGAGCGCTGTGGGAATTCTAATAATACACATAGGCAGTTTTTGTTGATGCGTCGGGGATGGAACCAAAGCCCTCTACGTAAAACATCGTAGAGTGGTGACCAAGACTTCACAGCTAACAAGTGTGTCAAGAAAAGGGTCAAGATTTTTTTCATCGGGATAATAGGCATGTGGAGTGTCAAACTTCGTCTCCTGGATGACTCCAACTTGAATGTGGTGTCTGTCCATGGATGATCCGAGTTCGGCGATTTTATTTTGTTGTTGTGTTGCAGACGTAAGGTTGTTTTGTTGGGGAGTCCTACTGGGTCTATTCGTAGAGGTCGTTAGGATTGCCTAAAAGCTCGTGTGGGTGCTCACTGGTGTAGGAAGGTGAGGCGTGTTTGACGAGCTCGCTGCTTCTGGTCTTCGATTTCTGCATTGACTGGCAGTAAATGAAGTATTCCAGTGCCTGTTAGGGTTTAGTCGGGCGCAGTTCCTCAGGTGACACCACTCGTCGCAGCAGTTGCATCGCACTGAGACGCATTAGGGTGCAGCTCTCTATTGCATACGCATACGTATTGCATACGCAACATATCCATGGACCTTGGTTGCTTTCAATGCCGGCGCGGAGCAGTAGTATTGAGAGTAGTGGCGCCGAGACATGTTGCTCCCATTAAACACAGAAAACGAATCCAAGCATGTAACACATAGGCACATTCTTCTTGCATTGAAGGAGTTAGGCAACTCTTGGCCATTGTAACGGGTCGCTCCGGTGCGCAGAACCGGCTTCCGCAGGAACGATTCTGTGTATGATCATTGTGCGTGATTGTTTCTATAATGGTGGTTGAATAATGATGGCAAGGTGATGTTAGCTGGATGTCAGTGGCTTACTATCATGAGGCGAATGCACTAGACTGCTGTTGATGGTATTTCAAGTCCTTTGGTGAGGACGAAAGGACATTCACTGTAATGAAGTGATATTTAACCAAGGTCGGTATTGTATGACTGGCAGTGGTAAGGCAAATGTTTGTTTTTTTTTTCATCTCGATGAATTTGGTCAGTTTCTTGGAATTTCTCTCGGGAGCAGGTCTACCAATCAAGGAATCTCTGGTTCGAATTCTGTCTCGACGTATCGTAATTGGCTATTATGGTTTCTGTCAACGTATACGATATCGTATCAATCATTCGATCCCCCATTCGATTGCATTGAACCGTTCGTATAGCACAAATTTCGTAAGAAAAATGGAAGTAAATAATTGTAAAAAGCACGTTTATTGGTTATTCTTCAATAAATTAAATTTAAATTATTTCTTAAGAACCACTAAGCTTAATAATGAGCAAAAAATGAGCAAATCACTCGCGCAAACGGGTTGGCGAGGAAAAATTGCGTGTTGTATGAACATGTTCTTCGTACGAAACTAATCTCGCGAGAGGAACTCGTGGTGTGATGCACCCGGTTGCTCATTTTTAGTTGCTCGCGCGCAACTACTCAGCCTCATATTTCACCTTGTGTGAACGCTGCGCGAGGATGTTTAGTGAGGATGAAAGCATTGATTTTTAATTTAAGCTTGAAGTTCAACTCTGTACAGGTGCGCTGAGATTAACCGAAGCCATTCGCGATTGAAGCTTTTAAGTAAGTAAGCTTGGTCATAGTGTTCTCGATGTGATGTAAAGCATTTGTTTTACACCGCATTCGGCCACCGCAAAGCGGATTTGGTTCACAATTCGTACTTGTGTTACTGTCGAGGCACATACCACTGTCGAAGAGTTCTAACTCTTCAGTCTACCATAAAGGCGGAGATATGGGTCTAAAGACCTGGATCCATGCCATCTCCACTCATAATAACACGTTCCTCATTGCAAACACTTCCGAATAGCGAACTGATTGGTTTCTTCAATTCCAAATATTGGACGATTGAAGAGTCTCCCCTCAGTCACGAGTTCATGGGTACACACAATGCACTGACAACATTACTCCTTAGAATTTTCCACTACATTCCTCTTCTTTCTTTTATTTCAGAACCGTACTACGCTCTCCAAATCTTCGGGTGTCAACCAGTCCGCCCGTCGCTCTTCAACTTCATCGCTCCTGTCGCTTCACCGACAACTTCGGTTCCACAATCCTCTCGCTCTGTCTCCCGCCTGACCAGCCAGTCCATTTGACTTTCGCTTATCCATCCTCTCGGTCCTTCTGTCGCTTCATTAACCAACCAGCCCGTCGAACTATCGCTCTCTAATTCTCTCACTTCTTCTGCCGCTTCAACTAGTCCATCCGACTGTTACCCTCCAACTCTGTCGGTCCTACTGTCGCATGTTCGCTTCTTTTAAGCACATCTGTAATACAAGGACACGCACACAAATCCACCAGAAATTAAGAAAAAAAAGTTAGACAAAATATGAATTTAAACTAACCTTGTGTTTTAGTTCTACTTTTTAATATTTTGATTTTTTTTATCATTGAAATGACACTAACTTGTCATATTTTCAATTCGAGTAACTAGGAATCTATTACATTCCTAAAAAATTACGTTCCGTGAGCAATCGTAAATCATTGTCCCAGTGAACTCGCTCGTACGAACAGTCACGTAATTTTTTTTCATACGATTGCCGTTACGTTCAC